>OZ004707.1:140419832-141619832 GCA_963924515.1 Vespertilio murinus
ACAGACTAACCAATCTCAGAGGGAAAGGAGGAGAAAGGTTGGAAGAGATTAACCAAAGATATTACCTGTGGACACAGACAGTAGGGTGCTGAAGGCCTGGGGCAGGGCGGGAACAAGTTGGAGGGGACAATGAGGGGCAAAATGGGGACTTCTATAGTACCCTCAACAATAAAGATTAAAAAAATAATAATGAATAAATAAAAGAGGTATTATCAAGTCAACGCTATAAAAAGGAAGATGCTTACTCACTGAGGAAAAGTATTGTGAGCTACTGAGCTCACCTATCATCTCAGATATAATCTGCTAACATAATGAGAATAACAGCATCAGTGTGTCAACTTCAAACTTCAGAGCAATTTTTACCCATGGTTAGGAAAAGGCTTTCACAGGGCAAGAAATCTTTTGTCTTATATCATGGCAAATAGGGGATTATGGTTTTAACTTTAAGATATGTTGAGATAATTCAACATAGAGAGAATAATTCAAGGGGGAAAGAATTAATGTGCTGGAACTGGATGTTCATATGTAAAAGAGTGATAATGGAGCCCTATCTTAAACCATGCACAGAAATGAATCAATGACCTAAATATAAGAGCCGAACCTAAAAATTCTTAGAAGAAAACATGGGCAAAGGTCTTCATGACCTCAAATTAGGCAATAAATTGTTAGATATGATATCAAAAGCACAAACAACAAAGGGGGGGAAAAGGACAAATTGAATTCATTAAAATGAGAGAGAAAAAAACTATAGCTCTGGCCAGTGTGCTCAGTGGTTAGAGGATTGGCCTGGGCACTGAAAAGTCTCAGGTTTGATTCCCAGTCAAAGGCTAATAAAGGAGTGAATATTATGGTATGTGAATTATATCTCAAAAAACAAAATCAAAATCACTAAGAAAAGCTAATAAAAGTTATTTCCTATCCCAAAGTGTAAATGTCTCTGAATCATAATCAAGTCTTGATAAGCAGTAAATTTATTAAAAAATGTAAAACTTAGAATAAAAAATAAAAACACCATGTATAGCTATTATTTATTGAGAAATCACTCTTAACCTGAGACTAGTTTTTTATACATATTATCTCATTTAACTCCTCACAAAAACACTGGGTGATGGACTAAGGCAGTGGTCGGCAAACTGCGACTCGTGAGCCACATGAGGCTCTTTGGCCCCTTGAGTGTGGCTCTTCCACAAAATACCACGTGCGGGCACACACATACAGTGCGATTGAAACTTCGTGGCTCATGCGCAGAAGTCGGTTTCTGGCTCTCAAAAGAAATTTCAGTTGTTGTACTGTTGATATTTGGCTCTGTTGACTAATGTGTTTGCCGACCAATGGACTAAGGTTATTAATCAGCAGTTTTTAACCCAAGTCTGATTCTAAAGCCTATCAATTTAACCCCTAGTAATTGCCAACTCTGATCATTATAAAATTCAGGTAATCAATAAAAATATGTGTGTATTGTTGATCAAAAATTTAAACTCAAACAGGTAAAGTTTTTGGGTCTAATCCTTGTCAAACTAATTAGCCTCATAGAACCACATACTAAACCAATGTATGTTAGGCGTCTTGTTAAACAGACCTCTATTTTTAAAGAACATATAATTTATTGGTAAAGTGCAACTAAAACATATAAAAATAGTCCTAAATATAAAAAACTCTAATTACCAAATTCTATGGTATAGACTTTAAGTGCTAAAATAATTAAGAGACAAAGGTAATCTATACTTTTTATTTATATCACAAACCTAAAACAAAGCCCACACTTTCTTACGTAACTGTTTCAGTGATATTTTATTAGAATTACTATATCAATTCTACTCTTAAATAAAACATAACACATTTATTTAAATATTTTAAACTTATGGTCATACTGCAAAAAAAGTCACAAGGCCAACTTAGAAGGGAGCCATACTGAAATAAATCTAAAAGAATATGTTACCAATACTTATGTCAAAACTACTTATGTCTATACATCAGTTAACTTTTCAAATTATTACACACTTAAAAGTCTAAAAAAACAGAACACACAATTAAGATTTATATGTGTGCTTTGCCTTCAAAGAAAATAGTGAAAATAATTTTAGACGGAACCTCACAATGAATGAAAGATACCAATTCAATAGGGAAGTTCCAATGTGAATATACTAATTAATCCATGTGCAAAAAGAACACCCAACAGTTTCTGGCTGAAAAGTTGATATATCGTTCCTCTCCTTTTATAGATAAGGAAACTAATTTGCTAAAGACCACTCAGTATTAGAAAACCTAAGTTCACAGTGTATGAAGTAAAGCCACATACTTAAAACTCCATACAAACAGCTGAATAGGTCCTAAGGTAAAGAAATCACATTTTGTTTTATAATGCTGCTAACAACCTACAAATAGTACCAAAAAAATCAAGTCTTAAATAATTTCTCAAAATTCGGCAAAAGAAAACTTGTTGTAAAATGTGTTTTAAATACTAGGTCTAAAATGTAAAAAATAATGCAGAGAGAAACATTTTAGGATAAAATATCATTCCCAACAATGTATTTCCTTTAAAAAAATGCTACTACTACTACTACTTACTATGTTGCTTTAGCACTGCCTTGTACTGTTATAGTCAGAATAGGTATCCAGGTTCCTCTATATTCAAATGCTGGTAATAAAGTAACACCTCCACCAATCCCCAACATTCCTGGGTTAGCTGGTGCTGAGACAGTGCCACCTGCATTATTGTTTCCTTTCGGATAAGGGGATGAAAACAAAGATACCATGTTACTACTTAATTACATATCAATAATATTCAAATACCTGGTCAATTTTTTTAAATTGTGCTATAGGAATGGATATTATACAAATAATTGAAATTTATCAATCCTACTTTGGCTATTAGAGAGTATCCTAGTTTCAACAAAGCACCATTTCCTTTTTTTATATAAAAGGTACTAATAAGTAAAAATACAAACAAACTTTCTATCTTTCGTTTATCAGAGGTGAGAATAAAAAATAAAAAGCCACTGATCAGATAGTAAAAAGTGGAAAAGAAAGAAGGTAAAGGGAAACAAGACAGACTTCCAAACTAAATCAAGTTCGCCTGTTTTGTTAAAAGAGAGACCTAAAAGACCTCCTACCATAATAACCAGACTCTTTAAAGAGAGGCACCAAATGAGGTTATCTTCTAAACTGAAGATCAGCATCTAAACTTCTGCTATGTGATTAGCATAACTAAAAATATATCAGAAAACATATTCTGGAAAGAAATAAACACAGTTGCCTCTGTGAGCTCAAATTATTCAAGTGTAAGTCTTTATACTCATATATAAAATATAAAATATAAAATATAATAAATGAATATAAAATGTTATAAAGTAGATATAATACATTTAAGTAATTAAATTTCTCTAGTAAAAGATATTTATAAAACATCTCAGACTAGTGAATATTGTAAACTGTGACAGAACATAAAAATGAAAATGAGCCTTTACCAGCTTGGTTTGCAGTAGCAGGATTTCCAGTAGGAGGAACAAGAAACAATGACTGGATAAAAGAGCCCAGTGCATTCACAATATCACGAAAGACCTTGGTAGAATGTTGTTTCATATCGTAGGACTGACAAAATGACCTGTAAAATAATTTTAAATGTTTTGGGGGGAAATGTTTGGATATATTAAAATATTTAGACTTTTTTTATATCAAGGAACATTGATAAATCAGTCCCAATGCTATACTTAAAACTTCATATTTGAGTGTTTTTACTAACTTAGAATGAAGGTTCAGATTAAGGTTAATGTTCTTAAAAAATTATCTTGGCCAAGTTAACTCAGTAAAGTTGGCTGTTGACAATTACTAACACACTTTTTATCACTTCCCAGTTATTTTGCACACCACCACCCCAACCTCTTCATATACACACAATCCATTTTTTTTTTGTTTACAAATCACTAATATTTGGAAATAAATACTTAAACTTCCTACTAGCATAAAAAAAAAAACCCTACACATTTAACAAAATACTGCTGAGGTTTACCTTAATAGCTGAGGCTGCACACAGAGTCTGTGTATTGATTCTACTGCAACAGCTCGTAGCCACTGTGGTTTATCTGCATCCAGAAATTTCACCAAAAGTGACAGAAATATCTCACATTCAGTTACCTAAAAAGTGTAAAATTTTAAAATACTTCTTTAAATCTAAGAATTATAAATTCCATTCTTATCTTATTCCTATGGACAAAGCAATAAAATTTTTAATTTTAAATAAATTAAAATTCTTACTTGGGAGTGGAGAAAAAGGGGGAAATAATTATATATGGAAAAGCTAATAGGAAAAAAAAATCAGTGTCTAAGTACATCTCTGAAAACTCACAATAGTGATCTGCTAATGTGGTTAATCATTTATCCTTATTTTTTAAGAAAGTACTATGTAGGTATCAAGATTAGTATCTATGGCTTAAGACCAATTGTCACATGAAGATACTTTATTAATTCCATTATACTAGCAAGAAGGGTGATGAATTCCTCTAGTCCTTTCCTGCAGGATAACAGTCAAGAGATAAGTGATGCTTAAGATGAAGGCATCCTGGTGGAAATACTAAGACATGGATTAGAATATTTAAATGCAAGCATGGATTAGTGATAAGATCTTCTGTTAACAGTGTTTCCCAAAGTGTGGTACGGTACCCCCAGGGGTACGGGAAGTTTGGTGGGGGTACGCGTTGCACTTCACCGTGCTAAGCTGTACCTAATTCTACATTCTCATGAGTTAAGTCAAGACAATCTTGTGAGGTGTGAGATGGTCCGGTATGCAAATAAATGTTATTTATAATATAACTTTTATTTATATTTTATTATGAATAATTTTATTTTTCGTTTATTATTTTGTGTATGTACCAAAAAAAGAAAAAATAAATATATTTTGATTATTAAAATACACCCATTTCTTTTTAGACGAGGGGTACTCAGCGTAACGAAAATTATAGAAGGGGCACACATATGTCAAAAGTTTGGGAAACACTGTGTTAGAGAAATGTATGTGAAGTAAAAAATTACGTTAGACAAGCCAATTTATCCCCATTCATTCCTTTTTAAAAGCGATAAGTGAAAGGCAGGAGAAAAGATTAGCCGTTTATAATTAAGTTTCATAAATTCCTTAAAGTTATCTTAAAAAGAGATCTGAGCATGGAGCCTAAATGATTCCTAGCTCAGATGTTAGAAAGTGGAAAAAATATAGTATACTTGACATGTTGTATCTGTCCCAACACAATTGGGGCATTCTAATTTCCTCAGTATAGAAACATTAACAGAACTAGCCTTTGAAGATCAGTTACCTTCACTCCTACTTTTCAGAACAAGATACACTGGTGAATTTTTGGGAAGAACACGGAGTCTCTGGGGTAGTGGCTCCCAAACTGAGGTCCCTGGGACTATTTCAGGGGCTCTGCGAGGTGATAATTATTTTCCTAACAATACTAAGATATTACTTGCCATTTTCAATGTGCTGACATTTATTCTTTTTTTAAAAAATATATTTTATTGATATTTTACAGAGAGAAAGGGAGAGAGATAGAGAGCTAGAAACATCGATGAGAGAGAAACATCAACCAGCTGCCTCTTGCACGCCCCCTACTGGGGATGTGCCCGCAACCAATGTACATGCCCTTGACCGGAATCGAACCCGGGACCCTTTAGTCCGCAGGCTGACGCTCTACCACTGAGCCAAACCGGTTTCGGCGCTGACATTTATTCTAATGAGACAAAATAATGGTGGGTAAAAGAAATCAAAATAACAAAAGTAAAATATAAATTGTCATTTTATTAAATCTGACCCATAAGTGCAAGTCATTTTAATTTTCTATGTGGCAAAATGCAAAGTACATATGAAGCACTCTTGCTGTGTATCAAAGCACAATGGCTGCCTGGAGGAAAGAACTGTGCCTAGTCACTTTTTTTCCTTATGGAACCCCATTTTAACCAAAAGAGCAAGGGCAAACTATAACTATTCAGAATTGTGGGTATTAAGTTATTTTTTCAAAAATTAACAAAGTAAGCCTGTCACTTTAGGGGAAACAGCTGACAGTACTTATTGCCAATAATAAAATTTAAGCTTTCAAATAAAAAGCAGAATTTGGAGAAACTTGTATCTGCCACAAAATCTTGATAGTTTCTTAATCTGATAAATGATTGGTGATATTACTGTGTGATTCTGGCACCATATAAAATGGTAAAATATTTGCACATTTAAAATATTCTAAAATTATGCATGGTAAAAGATATAACTGAAGCACAAGATGAACCAATGAATTTCAATGTGACAGAGTATGAAAATGTCGATTAATATGACTTCAGACTTTACACTTTAAGAAATTGTCACTGTCCCAGCTTAGTGTGGTATCAAAAAAAAAAAATCCACTATTATCTGAAAGGCCATTAAAATAATTCTGCCTTTTCCAACTATACATCTTTGTGAAGTCCGATTTTCTTCATATGCTTTGACCCAAACAAAAGAATAAAAATAGAAGATATAAAAATCCAGCTATCTTAATCAAGCCAGACATTAAAGAGAATTAAAAAAATAAAACAATGCATTTATTTATTTGGAAAATATAGGTATTTTTCATAAAAGTAAAATTTTAAAAAATAACATGTAGGGTGGGTTTTAGTATTATCTTAGATAGTTTTTAATACAATAATGACAGAAATAATCCACATAAGCCAAAGCTCCTCAATATTTGTCATGAATATAAAGGGTCCTACAACTAAAAAAGTATAAGAATTACTATTCTACTATGTCCTTTAAAAGATGTTTCTTTCTTTTATTTTTAAATATATATTTTATTGATTTTTTTACAGAGAGGAAGAGAGAGGGATAGAGAGTTAGAAACACCCATGAGAGAGAATCATCTATCAGCTGCCTCTTGCACACCCCTACTGGGGATGTGCCCACAACCAAGGTACATGCCCTTGACCGGAATCGAACCTGGGACCCCCTCAGTCCGCAGGCTGACACTCTATCCACTGAGCCATCTTTAAACCAGATAATGAAAACAGAAAAATAAGAGGGTAGCATTCCACATCAATCACATACCTCACCCCACAACAACCATATCTCTAACTTTTGTCCTTGGAGAAACTAGAATATCTGAACCTTCCCATATGCTAAGTCAAATGTAAAAAATTACAACACTGAGGAAATAATATCTTATATATTTCTGAAGATTCATCTTTGCAAACACAATCCTAGAGCTGCCTTATTGTTGTAAAAGGAAGTCATATCAGTTAGTTATCACCCCCAATTGATGAAGAAAGTACAGAAATAGGCCTTTCTCTTCCTTGAGGCAGTAACATTCGATCTTTTCTGGCTGGCTGTACTGTTATTTCCCCATTCTTTCTACCTTCCCTCCCCCCTTATAGTATCTAGGGGAATATTTATAGGTACTCATAAAAAAAAGTCTGCTTAGCTGAAGTGAAAAAGATCAAGTATAAAAGATCTTCTAAAAGGAGCACAGCCACCAGGCCAGCATGGCTCAATGGTTGAGCATCAACCTATGAACCAGGAATCACTTTCAATTCCAGTTCAGGGCACATGCTTGGGTTATGGGCTCAATCCCCAGCATAGGGCATGCAGAAGGCAGCTGATCAATGATTATCTCTCATCATTGATATTTCTATCTCTATCTCTCTCTTCCTCTCTGAAATAAATAAAAATATACTTTTAAAATAAATTAAATAAAAATATAATAACACACAAAAAATATATATGAAAATTAGTACTTACCAAAAGACTGTAAAATTGCTTAATCAGAACAGATACGACTCTCAGCAAACGCATGCAGATAGGAAAATATGGTTTTTCAACTGGTGCTGGAGAAGATGAAGTATTGGAACCTTGTCTGAACTTTATATTTGGAGAAAAGAGCTTTATCACAAGAGGACATACTCTCTCTTTTAGGAGGAAACTAAATTCCTGGTGCTATTTGGGAAAAAAAAAAGGAAAAGAAAAGCAATTAACTTAGTTTGTACTTAATGCTAAAATAGTCTAACTAGTAAATAAACTTCTTAATAATCTCTGAATAAATTAGCTTTATTATAAGTTTATGTAGTTTATTATTTTATTGTTTATAAACAATTCTGAAATTAGCACTGTTCTCTGAAAGTGTGAGATCAAAATGATAATATGTCAGTAAGTTTTTTTTTTAAAAGACTAAATTAAAACAAACATTTAATGATTTTACAATAAGTGATGCTTATTGCTAGGATTTTTAATTTTAGTAGAACACTAGCAATTAAAAATAAAAAGAACAGAATAAGAAAAATAGATTATGCAAATTCAAACAAATAAAGTATTTAAAGTAGGCAGCTGAGAGAAAACTTGATTAATAAAGTATAATAGCCGAAACCAGTTTGGCTCAGTGGTAGAGCATCGGTCTGCGGACTGAGAGGTCCCAGGTTCGATTCCGGTCAAGGGCATGTACATTGGTTGCGGGCACATCCCCGGTAGGGGGTGTGCAAGAGGCAGCTGGTCGATGTTTCTCTCTCATCAATGTTTCTAGTTCTCTATCTCTCTCCCTTCCTCTCTGTAAAATATCAATAAAATATATTTAAAAAAAATAAAGTATAATAAGTTATACAATTTATTGATTCTTTTGTGTAAAGATAATTCCATTCATGTGCAGATGTATTAATGAACATACTATTCTGTTATACTTAGATTGCTTAAACAAAACACAAGCTGTTGAAAAAATACAATGACAAGCATTTTTTTAAATCTAGAAAATCTTGCAAAGAATTTTTAAATTTACTTATAGTCATAGTATATTATGCAGAAAATATCCCCATATCTGTTAATTCCTTGTGAAACTAGTCCCATTTTACTGAAAATATAAGGCCCAGTCAACATTTAATGTCTAACCTCAAATGTAGATTATTTTGTTGTTTTAATCAATCAAATATCAGAGGCTAAGGATAATGACACAAACATAAATTTCATCCTCTAACCCTTTAATCTCACCCCCAAAAAAGAAAAAGGAACAATAAGGCACAATGTATTTTATTTGTTCAGAATTACAATTTTTTAAAAATATGTATTTCTTTATTGATTGCAGAGAGGAAAAGAGGAGAAAGAGATAGAAACATCAATGATGAGAATTATTGATCGGCTGCCTCCTGCACGCCCCCCACTGGGGATCGAGTCTGCAACCCAGGCATGTGCCCTTGGCCCGAATCAAAGCTGGGACCACTCAGTACACAGGCTGACACTCTATCCACTGAGCCAAGCCGGCTAGGGAGGAATCACAAATTTTTAAAAAAATGTATTTTTAAAACTCAGATTCATTAAAAAATAAATAAATAAACAATTAGTGGGAAATATCAGATTCATTAGAAAAATACAGATAAAAATAAAAATAAAAGCTCAGCTGGTATGGCACAGTGGTTGAGTGTCAACTCATGCACCAAGAGGTTACTGGCAAAGGCATATGTTGGGGTTTCGGGCTTGATCCCCAGTAGAGGGAATGCAAGAGGCAACCAATGTTAATGTTTCTCTCTCATCCATGTTTATATCTCTCCCTCTTCCTTCCTCTCTCTAAAATCAATTAAAAAAAACTTATTTTTAAAGCCTTGTATAATCTCAACTCCTAGAGATAAATTAGTCATTGTTAGTTCCAAATTAATTCCTTCCAGATTTTTATATTCATTTCAATGTACTTTTAAAAACTTTACTGAGAGTATTACAGATATTCCCCTATTTTTCCCCCATTGCCCCTTTCCCCTAGGTTCCCACCCTGTCCCAGGCCTTCACCACCCTATAGTCTGTGTCCAGGCGCAATGCACATATGCATATAAGATCTTTGGTTAATCTCTTTCTGCCCGCCTCTCTTTTCCCTCCGAGATTTCTCAGTCTTGCATGTTTCCATGCTTCTGGTTCTATTTTATTCATCAGTTTATTTTGTCCATTAGATTCCACATATAAGTGAGATCATGTGATATTTGTATTTTGCTGATTGGCTTATTCCACTTAGCATAATCATCTCCAGGTCACTCCATATTGTCTCAAAGGGACATTCATAGATCCTTCTTTTTAAGAAAAAAATCTTTATTGTTAAAAGTATTACATATGCTCCCTTTCCGCCCCCATTAACCTCATCTAGCCCCCTCTGGTTCCTGCCTCAGGCTTTCATCACCCTATTCTCTGTGTCCATTGGTTATGCATAAATGCAAACTAGTTCTTTGGTTAATCTCTTCTCATAGACCTCCATCCCCTGCCTTCCCTGAGCTTCCACAGTCTGTTCTATGCTTCTATGTCTCTAGATCTATTTTGTTCATCAGTTTACTTTATTCATTGGTTTAACATATGAGATCATGTGACACTTGTCTTTCTCTTCCTGGCTTATTTTGCTTAGCATAATACTCTCCAGCCCCCCCCCCCCCATGCTGTCTCAAAGGTTAAGAGATGCTTCCTTTTTATTGCTGCAAAGTATTTCATGGTGTACACGTACCATAACTTTTTTATCCACTCATTTACTGATGGGCACTTGGGTTGTTTCCAGATCTTAGCTATGGTAAATAACACTGCTATAAATATAAGGGTACATATATTCTTACTGGTGGGTGCTTTGGGATTCTTAGAATATATTCCTAGAAGTAGGATCACTGGTCAAATGGCAATTCCATTTTTTATCTCCCAAAATGGAATCTTAAGAGTTTAGTGATTTGAAATTCTACTCTCATGTCTACAGTTAGTTTCTTTGATTGACAAAATTAAAGGCATAATTAAGGTTATTTTCATAGTTTACTAAATAATTTTCTATACTGGTTCACTTATGACTATTACAGACAAGACTGAAACCGGTTTGGCTCAGTGGATAGAGGGTTGGCCTGCGGACAGAAAGGTCCCAGGTTCGATTCCAGTCAAGGGCATGTACCTTGGTTGCAGGCACACCCCCTATAGGGGGTGTGCAAGAGGCAATTAATCGATGATTCTCTCTCATCGATGTTTCTAACTCTCTATCCCTCTCTCTCTTCCTCTCTGTAAAAAATCAATTAAAAAAAAAAATATATATATATATATATATATATATATATATATATATATATATTTTTTTTTTTAAAGTAATGGTAAAGGGAGGAGTGAAAAGAGGTAAGGTAAAGGAATACTGGGGACTAAGTGATGAAAAGTTCCATATACCAAAATTAGGACTTCCTCTTTTATTCTGGGCAAAAAGGATATCTACAGGAGCACTTTTACAAAAGACTGAAAAAATCTGACCTGTTTTAAAAGACCATTTTGGATGTGGTATAATAAGCAACTATAATAGAACTAGAAGCCCGGTGCACGAAATTCGTGCACTCAGAGGAGGGGTCCCTCAGCCCAGCCTGTACTCTTCCATAATCCGGGAGCCCTCGGGGAATGTCCAATTGATGGCCTAAGCCAGCAATCAGATATCATTAGCTCTGGCACGGAGGCAGGAGAGATTCTTGCCACCGCCACTGCACTCGCCACATGTGAGCCCAGCTCAGGACTTCTGGCTGAGCAGCAGTCCCCCTGTAGGAGCACACTGACCACAAGGAGGAAGCTCCTGAGTTGAGCTTCTGCTCCCTGGTGGTCAATGCACGTACTGGTTGTTCTGCTGTTCAGTCTATTTGCATATTAGCCTTTTATTATATAGGATTATATAGGATGAGATAAGTATAAATCAAAGATTCCAATTTTGAAGCTAATGCAATAATTTAGGTAAGAGGTTATGGTGGCTTGGATTAGAATGATTGTGATAAAAATCATATGAAGTGACTAGATCCTGTACACATTTTGAAGGTAATGGTTTGGAAGTGAAATGTGACTGAAAAAAGAAGCTAAGAAAAACTAATTTGGAATCTGGATCAACATGGATTCAAATCCTAACTCTGTCACTTACAAACCATTAAACCTTAGACAAATTTCTTAACCCTCTGAAAGTCTTAGTTTCCTCCTGTGAAAACTAGGAATACTGCCGAGACTGGTTTGGCTCAGTGGATAGAGCATCGGACTGCGGACTGAAGGGCCCCAGGTTCAATTCCGGTCAAGGGCATGTATACTGGTTGCAGGCACATCCTGGGTGGGGGGTGTGTAGGAGGTGGCCGGTCGATGTTTCTCTCTCATCGACGTTTCTAGCCCTCTATCCCTCTCCCTTCCTCTCTGTGGAAAATCAATAAAATATTTAAAAAAAAAAAAAAAAAGAAAAGTAGGAATACTGATACTTCTCAGGCATTTGTGAAGATTACAGTGTAAGGATTATGTAAGGAATTTGGCAGTTATAGCATTTAAGCAGTCAAAAATGGTAGCTATTGTGACTATTATTTTATATAAAACTATAAGACAAGTAATATCAAAACATTACTTATGCTATAACAATACAAAAAAGGGGATCATTCGTAAATATTGTTCATTATTCCCAAAGCATTGAACACTTGACTAATAATATATACTAAAAACTATAAACCATGTAATAAAAATTTCAATCCCAACTGCAGGCCTAAAGAATCATCTACTATTGTGGCACCGATTCACACATTTTGTAGGTAAGAGCAAAGATAAAAATAGATGACTTATGCTGGCAGCATGATAGGAAAACAAGGTAGATAAGTAATTAAAATATCTAAATTTTAGCCGAGGTCGGTTTGGCTCAGTGGTAGAGCGTCGGTCTGCGGACTGAAGGGTCCCGGGTTCGATTCCGGCCAAGGGCATGTACATTGGTTGCGGGCACATCCCCGGTGGGGGGTGTGCAAGAGGCAGCTGGTCGGTGTTTCTCTCTCATCGATGTTTCTAACTATCTCTCTCCCTTCCTCTCTGTAAAATATCAATAAAATATATTTAAAAAAAAAAAAAGATCTAAATTTTAGTTCAAGATATGCTATTAACTAAGGAACCCTATGTACATCACTGAATCAATTTGGGACTTTATTTTTTAACAAGTAAAATTAAAAATTTGAATAATTTCCTACTGTTTCCCCTATTATCTTTCTGTATTAAAATATTTTATTGCACAACAAATTTATTAAGCATTGATTACCTTATGCTATTTAAAAAATATGTTTTTATTGACTTTAGAGAACGAGAGGGAGAGGGCAAGAAACATCAATCAGTTGCCTATGGCACACACCCTGACAAGGGATGAACTTGCAACCTGGATCTGTACCATGACCAGGAATCAAATCGGCAACCTTTTGGTACATAGGACGATGCTCAATCAACTGAGCCACACCAGCCAGGGCAACTACTTCTTTTTCCTATTTAAATTATCTAAAAGTATTCTTCTTTCTCTCTTCCTCCTTACCATCTTTCTGAAATCAGTAAAAACATATCCTTGTGTGTGTATTTTTTTTAAATTATCTAAAAGCATATAGCTACATATAAACAAATAAAAATCAATAATTTCTATTTCAAATATTATAAATATAGCTCACATACCACCTTCCCTCATATATTCACTGACTGAGAAATGCCTAGTTTAATAGTTTATATAGTATCCTGGGATTCCTTCTAATGTTAAAATTTCAAGATGCTAGGGCACTTCAACAATGTAAGATAATGTTAAATTATTAAAAGCCTAAAGTCTAAGGCTATAATTCTTTGCATCTTTTAATGTGGGACAAAAATACATGTTGCTTTCTTGACAAATATCTATAAAAAAATTCAAGATTAATTTTGTTGCAAGATACTACAAATGGCTTACTTGTAAAAAGACTTGTGGAAAATCATTCAGGACTGACTCAAGTAATTCAAGGCCAAATGTTCGAGTCATTTCTGTCATGCCTACTAGCCAGTAAGGGGCATCAGCATTAACCAACTGACAAAGATCCTAGAAAAACAATAAATAAAACATTCATATGCTGAAATAAGAGATTTTTTTTAAAACACAGTGTTTATAAAATTTTTAAAAATTTCTTCTTATTCAGTAGTTGTTTTCACTCCTTAGAAACTAAACACTGGTAATTCAAATTTTGACAAATTGTATACTTGATTATATAGGTAAACTTTTAAAGAATCATATAACTATTGACAATAGAATACACAGATAAATGAGTGATACAACTATCAACTAGATAGAGTACACAGATTAAAGAATCATAACCATCAACAGTATACAGAGTATACTGATAAATTATTAATCAAACGTTCTTTAAACTAAAATCCACCTAAAATAACCCTTTGATCACAAAATAAAATTTTCAGTACAAATAAATTATATTTTACTTAAAAGATTTATTCACAACTAATAGTATAAAAATCAGGTATTTTTATACAAATTATATTAAGAAAACCAATTATTATTTAAATTTTCCTGTTAAAGAAATTATTTTAAATGACTAGTCATCCTTAGGTTACCTCTTTTATAGTTGTGCATTTAACTCATTTTATTTCCTTAAAATATAGCATTTTACCATATTAATTAGCTCTTTAATGTTTCAGAACTTTTAAAAATACTTTGACACTATAAAATTTGACAATCTTAAAAATTGACATTTAAAAAAAATAAATCACATAAAATTCCAAAATATAAAATTCAAAACTATATATGATAATGAAAATTATTTTTATTAACTGAAATACCTGGAAAAGCATATATGCATCTTTAGCACATGGCTTGAGAGTACTGACAGATCTTCTGTTACTATTGGCTTGAACCAGTGCTGGTTGTTCTATAATATCTGCAATCAAAATAAAGTAAGTTTTAGGAGTTCAAAATAACCTTTATATAAATCAAATACTACATACTATTTAAAAGGCATGTTTAAAATAAATGCTTGTTTATAGAATTATAAACTTTAATTATAAGTTGAGAATATGCCTCAAAAATGAAAAAAATTGGTAATCTATTTTTATACAAAATGTCATAAATACCACTGTTCACTGACTTATATTCATTTTAACAAGTTTATTATCTGTACCCACACATTTGATTTTCTAAGTCTCCCATTATCTAGCCCTTTTATTTCATGAATCTGAAATTCACATGATCTTTAAATGTGCCTTTAAATATTAAATAAACATATAAAAGTTTACCACCATAGTTAATTCCTTTATCATCTTACCATCTTCAAGAAAGTAACTACTTGATCTGCCACAATTACTATGTCAGTTATAGGCACAGTACCAACTTACTAAGAGTCAGCTAGATTGGTGCTTCCCAACTCAGCACTTCTTTGAGAACTAATAAAACATTATTGCCCTGACCAGTTTGGCTCAGTGGATAGAGCGTCAACCTGTGGACTCAAGTTCAATTCCAGTCAAGGGCATGCACCTTGGTTGCTGGCATATCCTTAGTAGGGGGTGTGCAGAAGGCAGCTGATTGATGTTTATCTCTCATTGATGCTTATCTTTTATTGATGTTTCTAACTCTCTTTCCCTCTCCCTTACTCGCTGTAAAAAACCATTAAAATATTTTTTTAAAAAACAAAAACATTAGTCACTGTAAATTAACAGTCTGTTTTGAATAAATGTTAACTTAATGACTACTTGAAAAGAGGTTCTAAGTATGTCCTACCTTATTAAAAAGTATTAAATGAGAGAGCAGTCTTCAGTGATGAACAACTAAAACTCCCAATCTCGGAATTATATTGAGGTTATGAATATATTAAACATTCAAATTGGAGAACTGCCCTATTTTATCCCCTAAGTTTAATTTCCTAATATTTCAAACTGCTAGAATTCCAACTGCATTTTCCATAGGAAAAATGCAGAAAAAATCAATATACTAAAGTCAATGAAAGTATTTTAATAAAACAATAGATTCAGAATACCTAAAACTAAATGTAAAAAATCTGACCAATGGTTAAATTTCAGGTTAAGTGAAATAATTATTGGAGTAGGCAATACTCAAATAATTTTTACCAATATTAACAGAAGAACATCAAATAAAATGAAATACTACATGATATCAAAAGTTTAAGAAAAAAACTATATAACGCAGAAAGAATGCTCATGATGATACCACCTTATAATCTTTTCAACTAACCATAAAAAAAAAGTTTTACATCTGATAAGGATAATAAATGGGGGAAGAAAACATAATTTCCATAGTTAAAAGTTAACAAATTATAAAACTATAAACAAACAGATTATCTGCTAAATAATAAAGGACACGTTTCTAAATTTTTAGGAAACTTTCTAAATTACAAAAGAAAGTCAAAAATTACAATATATTAGATAAAAATAGAGTAAGATTAATCTTACATTATATAAATATTGCTTATTAACACATATTAATAGGCAAGGGCAAAAATTCACATAAGTGATGCCCACTCTTGGGAATTTACACTAAAGAAATAATTCAAATGGGAAAAATTTATGTAGAAAGACTCAAAATAATACCAAAATTTAGAACACAATGTTAAGTGTATAATAGGAGACTAGTTCATTAAATTATAGAACAACAAAGTATAATTAGAAATATAAATTAAAATAAAGAGTCGACTTCTAGGATGATAAAAGTATGGGAGATTTATTTTTTGAATTGCTATTATTAATATAATAATATTGCTAAGATAAATATATATATATATATTTTTTTTAAAAATATATTTTATTGATTTTTTACAGAGAGGAAGGGAGAGGGATAGAGAGCTAGAAATTGAACCCAAGACCTTCCAGTCCACAGACCGACGCTCTATCCACTGAGCCAAACCGGTTTTGGCAGATAAATATATTTTTTAAAGTATTCTTGCTTTTAGATAGCCTCCATTTACAGAAAAAAGGCTGAAAATCAGCAAATGAGAAATCATGGGTATAAGAATCATCCACTATCTAAGTAAACAACTTTTGTCACTTTACCTCTGTGTCGTTCATCTTCAGCAACCATCCTCTCAAAAACAACAGTAACAACTTGTCGCACTGTAGCAGCAGCTGTATTATTGGTAATATTATCTTTTGTGAAATGTAGTCGAAAACAAAGGACAATTGCCTAAAAAAAAAACAAAACCAATTTTCATTTAGTGTGAAATAAGACTGAAGTACGTGACTACAATATTTTATCTTATGTAACCCAAAATTAAATAATTTATGTTTGGCTGTCTCAATCACAGATACTACAAGCTCTACCCTTTCATACAATAAAACTACAGAAATCCTTATATTTTGAAAAAAATTCAACTTCTTAGTAAATATGTAGTCATATAAGCTTAGCTAAGGTTATGTGAAATACATCTTCTAAAATTTAGTTCTTTTAACTAAAATAACAAGGTGCTGTGCTTTATTACCCCAGAATGACTTACTTTACAAATAACAAGTACTGAAAGTTTGATATAGCATTAAATTATCTGTAGAAATACTAAATAAACTTGTTAATCATATAAAAAGATAAACATTTTTAAAAAGCAGTCTTTTAAAAATCAACTGTATTAAATTATAACTTATATGTAATAAACTGTATCCCTTCTAAAACTTTTATTTGATGAGTTTATTCACTCATGAAACTACTATCACAACTGAGATACTTTCCATCACCCTAAAAGCTTCCTTGTGCTCTTTTACAGTCCATTTTTCCCAGGCAACCACCCATCTGCTTTTTTAATTATTGATCAGCTGGCATTTTTTACAAATATACTTGTTTGTCTCTGGTTTCTTTCACTTGTAATACTTGTGATATTCATCCATATTGTTCTTTGTATCAATAATTCATACTTTTTTATTCTTTTTTTTTAATCCTCACTCTAGGACATTTTTCACTGATTTTTAGTGAGAGCAGAAGAGAGAAAGGGAGAGGGAGAGGGAAAAAGGGGAAGGGGAGGAGGAGAGAGAGAAGAGATCAATTAGTTGCCTCCTGAAAACTTCACTATTGGGGATCAAACCTGTAACTAAGGTAGTATGTGGTATGTGCCCTGCAACCCTCTAGTATACAAGACGACATTGCTATCAACTGAACCACTAGAGCTTTACTTTTTTATTTTTGAGTAGTATTCAATAGCATGGGTTTATCCATCTTTTTTTTTCTTTCTTCTTTTCATATGTTTCTATGATTTTTTAGAGATAAAGAAAGGCAGTGGGGACACAGAGAGAGGAAAAAAACATTGACTGGCTGTCTCCTGCACAACTCCAATGGGGCTTGAGCCCACAACCCAGGCCTGGAATTGAACCAGAGACCTCCTGGTTCTTAGGTTGATGCTCAGCCATCAAGGCACACTAGCTTGGCTGGGTTTATCCACTCATATTTATCCATTCACCTGCTGATGGACACTCGAGATGTTGTTAGTTTTTGGCTATGAAAATTCATATACAAGTCTCTATTAGGATATATGTTTATATTTACCTTGATTAAATAAATACCTAAAAGTGAAATGGCTGCATCATAGGGTTAAGTGTAGGTTAACGTTTTAAGAAACTGCTAGTTTTCCAAAGTGACTTTATAATTTTATATTCCCTTTAGCTGTATATATGAGTTCAGAACTATTCCACATCCTCAACACTTGATATGATCAGTCTTTTGAAATTTTAGCTATTCTAATGGATGTGTAATATCTCCTTATGGTTTTAGTTTGCTTTCCCTGATACCTGTTGAGGCTGAGCCAATTTCCATGTACTCAATAGCCATTTGAATATCTTATACTGTGAAGTTTCTGCTGAAATCATCTGTCCATTTTGGGGGGTTGTTGGTCTTTCAAATGACTTATAAGAATTTTTTATAAACTCTAGATAAAACTCTTATCAGATACTTTTTAATATTTTCCCATTCTGTGGTTCTTTTTATAATTTATGAACTTTTTGTCCTACCTAAGAAATGTCTGTCTACCCATGGTAGATTTTCTCCTATGTGTTTTTTTAGAAATCTCGGTTTTAAAAGACACATTTTTGGCGTGGGTTGGTGTGACTCAGTTGGTTGAGCATCATCCCATGCACAGAAAGGTTGCCAGTTCAATTCCTGGTCAGGGCACATGCCCAGGTTGTAGATTCAGTCCCAGTTAGGGCTATATGCAAAAGGCAACCAATGTTTCTCTCTCATCAATATTTGTCTCTCTCTCCCACCCCCATTCTCTCTTTCTAAAATCAATACAAACATATTTACGGGTGAGCCGTGTGTCCCAGGGGGCCGTGTGCCCCGGGTGAGCCAAGTGTCCCACGGAGCCGAGTGCCCCGGGTGAGCCGAGTGTCCCAGGGGGCCGAGTGCCCCGGGTGAGCCGAGTGTCCCAGGGGGCCATGTGCCCCGGGTGAGCCGTACCCCCCAAAGGGGAAGAGTGTCCCGGGTGAGCCGTACCCCCCAAAGGGGAAGGGTGTCCCGGGTGAGCCGTGTGTTCCAGGGGGCCGTGTGCCCCGGGTGAGCCGAGTGTCCCAGGGGGCCGTGTGCCCCGGGTGAGCCGAGTGTCCCAGGGGGCCGAGTGCCCCGGGTGAGCCGAGTGTCCCAGGGGGCCGAGTACCCGGGGTGAGCCGAGTGTCCCAGGGGGCCGTGTGCCCCGGGTGAGCCGTATCCCCCAAAGAGGAAGGGTGTCCCGGGTGAGCCGTGTGTCCCAGGGGGCCGAGTGCCCCGGGTGAGCCGTGTGTCCCAGGGGGCCGAGTGCCCCGGGTGAGCCGAGTATCCCAGGGGGCCGAGTGCCCCGGGTGAGCCGAGTGTCCCAGGGGGCCGTGTGCCCCGGGTGAGCCGAGTGTCCCAGGGGGCCGAGTGCCCCGGGTGAGCCGAGTGTCCCAGGGGGCCGAGTGCCCGGGGTGAGCCGAGTGTCCCAGGGGGCCGTGTGCCCCGGGTGAGCCGTATCCCCCAAAGGGGAAGGGTGTCCCAGGTGAGCCGTGTGTCCCAGAGGGCCGAGTGCCCCGGGTGAGCCGAGCGACCCATGGGGCCGAGTGCCCCGGGTGAGCCGAGTGTCCCATGGGGCCGAGTGTCCCGGGTGAGCCGAGTGTCCCAGCGGGCCATGTGCCCCAGGTAAGCCGTACCCCCCAAAGGGGAAGGGTGTCCCGGGTGAGCCGTGTGTTCCAGGGGGCCGTGTGCCCCGGGTGAGCCGAGTGTCCCAGGGGGCCAAGTGCCCCGGGTGAGCCTAGTGTCCCAGGGGGCCGAGTGCCCCGGGTGAGCCATGTGTCCCATGGGGCCGAGTGCCCTGGGTGAGCCGTGTGACCCAGGGGGCCGTGTGCCCCGGGTGAGCCGAGTGTCCCAGGGGGCTGAGTGCCCCGGGTGAGCCGAGTGTCCCAGGGGGCAGAGGGCCCCAGGTGAGCCGTACCCCCCAAAGAGGAAGGGTGTCCCGGGTGAGCCGTGTGTCCCAGGGGGCCGTGTGCCCCGGGTGAGCCGAGTGTCCCAGGGGGCCGTGTGCCCCAGGTGAGCCGTATCCCCCAAAGGGGAAGGGTGTCCCGGGTGAGCCGAGTGCCCCGGGTGAGCCGAGTGTCCCATGGGGCCGAGTGCCCCGGGTGAGCCGAGTGTCCCAGGGGGCCAAGTGCCCCGGGTGAGCCGAGTGTCCCATGGGGCCGAGTGCCCCGGGTGAGCTGAGTGTCCCAGGGGGCTGAGTGCCCCGGGTGAGCCGAGTGTCCCAGGTGGCCATGTGCCCCGGGTGAGCCGTATCCCCCAAAGGGGACGGGTGTCCCGGGTGAGTCATGTGTCCCAGGGGGCTGTGTGCCCCGGGTGAGCCGAGTGTCCCAGGGTGCAGTGTGCCCCGGGCGAGCCGTGTGTCCCAGGGGAAGCAGTGGGACCCAGGAGAAGGGGCGGTGAAAACCAGAGGAGGAATGGACTCTATTCATATGGTCCTGAGATAGTCACCATAAAACAAGCAGACTGCCAAATGAGGAGCGGATTCTATTCATGGGGTCCTGAGATGGTCACCACAAAACAAGCAGACTGTCAAATGACAGCGGGGGGTGGGGGGTGGGGTGGGGGAGAGAACTGGGGGGAAGATAGTACAACCAAGGGACTGGTATGCATGAACATAAGTACAACCAACGAACACAGAACTCTGGGGAGGGAGGGCATAAATGGGAGGTGGGGGGGGGGGGCAATGGTGTGCTATGTACACAGATAATACCTTAATAAAATATAATTTAAAATAAAATAAAATAAAATAAAAACATATTTAAACAAACAAGTAAAAAAAGAAACATTTTTTAAGAAAGACATGATTGTTTAAATGCTATACATTATCATATTAATTATATCAAATGTTTTTAAGAAAACAATTAAGCCTTTATACCATTATTACTCTTTACATTTCAAATGTATAGAATTTCTTTTTACTTCATTTTTATCACAAAATACATTTCCAAATTAACCATATTAAAAGTAATCTAGTATTTATTTATAAAACTATAATCAGTTCTTATTGCTTTGGTAGGTCAAATAATTTTTATAAAAATTTAAAAATTATATATATATATATATATATATATATGTGTGTGTGTGTGTGTGTGTGTGTGTGTGTGTATGTATACACACACACACACAATAATTTGATAGCTAGAAACCAAGAAGAATTACATACAACAAAAGTATATACAGGATGGGTCAAAAGTAGGTTTATAGTTGTTCATGTGGACAATAACATAATAATTAATAAATGATAATACAAGAATAAACTGTGTTTTGCATTCTCACAGGTATAACCTACTTTCCCCATCCCTTTATAAAAATATATAAAATATTTTATAAAGCAGGTATGAGATTAAAAGAATAAGCTATTTGCAATTAAGTAAAATTTCATTATAACCTAAGGACATCGAAAGTAACTAGAAAAGATACTCTTGAGAGACAGCATACTTTTCTATTTATAAGCCGTCCATCCTTAAAGGCATGCTAATTATAACAGAACTATTAGTAGAAGTCCAACAAATTCCTTAAACAATAAGCCATTAATTAATGACTGTTCTTTATATTACTCTGTTTTTATGAAATATTTCATAATTAAAAGAAAACTTTTTGTAGAGTGAAATAGAGTAACTTATATATTCCCAAGAGGGTGGGAGTAGTAAGAAATAAGAAATACTTATCGTACATGCAACCTTATCTAGTATAAATGCCAAAAGGCTGATTTTTCAGCTATTTAATGGATAGGTTTAAACTATCTGACTTACATATCATATACAGGTGAAATTATTTTTAAAGGGGTAAGAGAGAGCTATCAGAGGAATACTCAAGGCAGCTGTGGAGAACGATACCCCAAAATACATTTTTTTCCTCTTACTTTCCTTTTGCTCTATTTGTATTCCTCTGCTACTTTTCTTCTTCCATTTCCTATTCATAACTAACCCTGTCAGCTATACCAAAGGGCTTTGCTTCATCACCCTAAACTGGTTTCAATTTTAGTCTGAGGAAAATAAGGCACCAATGGTTTGTAACCCACAATGTCCATTATCACAATAGATATAGGGAAGTTTGCTTTGGTTCAAATCAAGCTTTTCTCTTTCCACATATTATTCAAATACTGTATCAAGAAACTTATGAACTTTGTCAAAACAGGTTTCCTACCTTAGAGAGTGCCTCGTCATGAACTACTGTATTGGTTGTTAAAAGAACAAGAACTGTTTGAAGTAGCTTAAGTTCTTCAAGACTATTTTCCATTAGCTGCCAAAGCATGTTAATTATATTTCCAGCTGCAGTCTGTAAAGCAATTATTTTAATTATTGTCAACAAATAAAATATAAGTGCTTAATAAAAAAGGTATACAAATATTACCTCACTTGGAATTTCTTGATGGCAATAACAAAACCTATTATTTAGATATATAGATCCAAACACGTCTCTCAACTAATCTGAAACTTACAACCAATTAAATTTTTTCTAAAAAATGAATTTCTTTAAAATATACCATTTCAATATTTGCAAATAAACAATATGCAGATCTGAAATACATAGTCAAAATCTACAACAGTATTTTATTTGGACATTGATGAATCTGGACATAAGCAAATCCCTATGTTTCTGCTGTTTCATATATATATAAGCCTAAGCAACTGTTAGACAGGTAACTATGACGCTCACTGACCACTAGGGGGCAGACGCTTAAAGTACAGGCATGGAAACATGGAACAGACTGATGAGTCTAAGAGGGAAGGAGGAAGGGTGGAAAGAGATTAACCAAATATCTTATATACATGCTAGAGGCCTGGTGCATGGATTCTTGCACCGATAGGGTCCCTCTCTCTTCCTCTCTGTGAAAAGTCAATAAAAAAAATTTTTTTTAAAAAAAGAAAATATGTGTGGTTCTCTGGGACTACTTATAAATGACTTGAAAAAATGCACTTCCATCTTTATTATTTATGAGTACTTAATAATAAAGTAATTAGCTAATCTTTTTAAATTAAGCTATGTCCTTCAAGCACATTGGTAGTCATAAAACTGTTTTACATTAAATATCAGGTATTTTTCATTCTCCCCTGTGAAAACTGCTTTGATTCTTAGGTAC
Source organism: Vespertilio murinus (assembly GCA_963924515.1). Lineage (NCBI taxonomy): Eukaryota > Metazoa > Chordata > Mammalia > Chiroptera > Vespertilionidae > Vespertilio > Vespertilio murinus. The sequence goes on from OZ004707.1 coordinate 140,443,146, forward strand.
ATAGTTCAGATAAAATCTTCACATTACCTCAGATACAACTTCATGTGACATGAGTCTCTGAATGGCGGCCAAACATAACTGAGTGATCTTCGGTTCCTTGGTTCCACAACCCATTAGAAAAGGTTGAACAACCTCTGAGCTGTTCTCTTTTAATGCTTTATTTAGAACACATATAAAATAAATTATTAAATTTAATTTATAAATAGCAATATATTTTATATAATTACAACCAATAATGATAAAAAACTTTATGTAAATTAACACCATAATAAAAACCAAGAATAAGAGTTAAAACATTTCATATAGATGTTATAAATTCATATGTAAACTATACCCCTTAACTATAGCTTTGTCATGCCTTTCTCCTGACACTATATCACTGGTCCTTCTTATGGTGCTATACTCTTTAAGTTTAATTTCTCAGAAGTTCTATCCTGCCTCAGAAAAGCATACCGTACCTTCAACAGTGCAAAAGGGAAAACATGAATAAAAATTCATATTATAGAGCAGAAAAAGTAATTTAAAATATTACATGCATCATCCCACCATACTTCTGAATGTTCAGAAACTCTCTATAATTATATTATATTAGAGGCCCGGTGCACAAAATTTGTGCGTGGGAATGGCTCCCATAGCCTGGCTTGCACCCTCACAAACAGGGACCACTGGCTCCTAACCTCTCACCTGCCTGCCTAATCACCCCTAACCATTCTGCCTGTCTGCCTGATCAACCCTAACTGTCCACCTGCCTACTGGATCACCACACGCCTGCCCACCTGATCACCCCTATCCACTCTGCCTGCCTGACTGATCCTCCCTAACCATTTGTCTGCCCGCCTGATCACTCCTAACCACTCTGCCTGCCTGCATAATCGCCCCTAACCATTTGCCTGCCTGATTGTCCCTAACTGCTTGCCTGCTGCCTGATTGACCCTAACCACTTGCCTGCCTGCCTGATCGCCCCTAGATGCTCATCTTCCTGCCTGATCACCGCTAACTGCCTCTGCCTAGGCCCCTGCCACCACAGCTTTGTCCAGCAACCTTCCAGTCTAATTAGCATATTATGCTTTTATTATTATAGATGCCTTGCATTTTTATAGCCTGATTTTTTTTCAAGAAATAAGCTCATTAAAAACATTACTCCTCTTATTAATGAAACATTACTTTAAATTGGATGCACATACTATAATTACAAATATTATTTTAACTCCTTCTACCAAGCTAATTTCTTCAGAAGTTTGTGTTTTTATTAAATATATTTTATTGATATTTTACAGAGAGGAAGGGAGAGAGATAGAGAGCCAGAAACGTCGATGAGAGAGAAATATTGACCAGCTGCCTCCTGCACACCCCCTACCAGGGATGTGCCCGCAAGCAATGTACATGCCCGTGACCGGAATTGAACCCGGGACCCTTCAGTCCGCAGACCGACGCTCTACCACTGAGCCAAACCGGTTTCAGCATCCTTCAGAAGTTTTAAAGTGGCAATAAATATGTAAAAGGTTAGAAAATGTGCAAACTGAATTATATATAATTAAATTTATAAAATGAAATTAAATCAATACACATTGAATGGCTATACAAAAATAAGACAGGTTTGTCATCCTCAGGGAATTTGAATAAATAACATAGAATTATGAATCAAGAACAACATTAAGCATATGTTTTTGGTATATTGCTTTCAAAAGTACTATACACATCAATTATTTTTTAGGTTAACACATATAATAAAGATATAATCTGAATTTTAACAAGTTTGCCAAAGAAATTATGATAAAGTCATCCAGAATAACTATTATAAGAATAAAACCAGCCCTAACAGGTTTGGCTCAGTAGATAGAGCATGGGCCTGCGGACTCAAGGGACCCAGGTTCAATTCCAGTCAAGGGCATGTATCTTTGCTGCAGGCACATCCCCAATGGGGAGTGTGCAGGAGGCAGCTGATCAATGTTTCTCTCCCATCGATGTTTCTGACTCTCTATCCCTCTCCTTTCCTCTCTGTAAAAAATCAATAAAATATATATTTTTTTTAAAAAGAAGAAAACCAATGTTAACATGAATTTTATTTAAATCCCTATCTTTATGCACCCAAAACTCCCTTTTTGGTATAGTAAATAAAGACTACAATTTCTTACACCATGCTCTGTAAAGCCCCTCAGTATGCCAGAATAAATTAGTGAGTTAGAACAGCTAAGAGATGGCAAAAATTACTGGAGAAGAACAGTTTCCAAAAGGATTCCCTTGCCTTATTTCCTTGCTTTCTTGTGCACAAAGGTTTTGATTCAAATCCAGTCATAAATTTTCCATAACAATGTCTCACAACATTTATATGAATTCTTAAAAGATGACAATAAAGCTCTGATGTGGTAAATATCCTGCCATATATGAGGCTCCCCTCACTCAACTGAACATTTCTAATTATTAAATATTGTTCAGGCAAATAAGTTTCAATAGTAACAAGCCACATTTATAATTTTTAGAATGTTAGTACGTGTTTCTCATTTGGTATCACAATAACCAAATAGACCTTATATGGCATGACTTGGCTCAAGCAACAATTATGGAGTACAGCCAGAATTGGAAAATGTCTTCTAACTCCTGGTTCCTCTATATTTTCCACGTTATGTTGCCCCTATTTAAAGTAAACAGGACTTGATACAGAAGGAAAAGAGTTAAAAGTATCTAAGAAGAACCAATGATCTGCACTTTAGAGTTGTCTGCCCTAAGTCTTCAGATAAATGTATGAAAGGGAACCTGTCTTCATAGAAGGAAAAACAATGTATTTTAGTAGAATGGCTAATGACAATCATTTTAAGACATATTCATAATCTCTCAAAGTAAATCAGTACCAATTAAACTATGACACAGTGCTAACTAATCACTTAAATTGTTTTCCTTATAATTTCATCCTCTAGCACCTAGGCCATCAAGAGCATCGGAGATGCCTCATTTATTGACGGAGTATTTCACTACTGTCAGTTCTTAATAACACCCATGTTATTGATGCTGGTGCTTACTTACCATAAGACATTAACAGAAAGTTTGTGTACAATACTAAGGTGATATTTTACATGGCAATGAAACTTAATGTGATAACAATGCACATAACAGATGTGCTAATAAGAACAACTATAAATATGTTCACATATGCACTGAAAATAAAAAACTATAACACCACCTGGCCTACAGTGATTCTTAGATGCCATCAATTGTATGCTGCATGCCAATTTGGGAAATATTAAACTGAAAAAACTGCATCTTGGAATGAATAAAATAAGGTGAATTATAATGAAATGGTGAATCCATGTCAATCACAGTTATCCAAGTCTATCAAGCAGAGATAAACTTAATACAGTAATAAAAATAATTTTTTTTAATTTCCTTTTAATATAACTTCAAGTAATAAAATATCTCTTGTCTCCTTCCCACTTTTTGTTTCCTCCCACTTTATATGACAATATAATGGTCAAAAGGGAAGTTTCTATTTTATACAGAATAGGTGATCAAAAAAAATCTATTGATCTATTCTGTCTCTTGAGGCATAATATGAAAACAAATACAGAAACATATTCCTCATATCCAGGTTGCAATGCAGTAATATAATGGTCAGGGGGAGGAAAAGCTACTGTTTTGTTTTTTTTTTTCTTTTAAAAGTGATAGCTGACCTAAGAAGAAATTAATCTTATTCTTCTATATGAGAAAAAATATACTCTCCTTTTGTATACAATAATTTTAATGACATACTATTTAAGCATAGTTTTATATAAAAATTTTATAGGTATAAACTCTGAAAATCACATGGAATAAAAACACTGTCCTGCAATATAAAGAACATCTAACTCAATTTAATCATTTTTTTTATCAGTCCATGAAAAAAGGAAAAGGTCAACTCTTATTTTTAATCAAAATTCTCTATATGAATTTCCATTAAAATTTCAAGATATCTTTTTGGGGGCTAAAAAAATATTATTTTCTACCTAAGTCCCTTAATAAGCGTAACTCCTTTGACTAATACTGAATGTTTAATAAGTATATTTTATGTCCAAATTTTATAACTATGAGATCAAATGATGTACTTTCACACACCTGAAAGAAGTCCAGCAGGTCCCCATATCCTAGGGGTTTCCTTGCTCTGAGGAGTTTCACTGCAAATTTGCAGTTTTTATCCTGGAAAAAAAGAATTAAACTAGGATACCCCACTATGAGTAACACTAATAGGGACTAATAAAAGTTTTATTATAATGAATTTTAATGGCCATTAAGTAACAAATTATAATTCTTATGAAAGAAATAAAATGTGATGTGGAAACAATTGCTATCCTCAAAACCCTTAAAATCTACTTAGGGAAAAGACTGATATTCCTAACATTTTAAAAAATGTTAATGGTTCAAAAGGTCTGAAATGGTTTTAAATAATTCAAGAACTGAAAGACAAATAAAAGCAGGGAGTTTCATATTAAAAGTACATTATTGAAAAAGGAAGGATTATTCAACAAATGATGTAGGTATAATTAGTAATTTTTCAAAAGAAAGTAAAATCTAGGTTCTCATGTCATCCCGTATATTATTAAGAAGAAAAAAAACAAACTATAGAAAAACTAGAAAAAAATAGAAACTATGTAATAGGAGAAGGGCTTCCTAAGCAGAGAGCAACAAATCAGAAAATTAAATTCTGTAAAAATAAAAAGGATCTAATTTAAAAAATTAAAGGTAAATGACTTGCAGAAAATACACACATGATGGGAATTTAATATTTTTACTATATATACCTCAAAAATTTGATGATACAAAAACTTAAATGTAAACTAGAATATATTCAAAAAGAAATGTCAATTAAAATGAGAAGTCATCTGTCTGTTCAATTACCAAAAGGGTTTTTTAAAAATAATAATCTGGACAGAAACCAAGATGGCGGCATAGGTAAACATCTAAACTGCTGCCTCGTACAACTATTTCAAAACTACAACTAAAAGACAAAAAGGACATCATCCAGAACCACAGGAAGGCTGGCTGAGTGGAAATTCTACAACTAGAAGGAAAGGGAAAAGCACACTGAGACTCACAGGAGCTGTGGAAGGCAGAGGTACGGAGGTACATGTACAGAGGGGGCTGGCAACTGAGTACTCAGCTAGCTTTCTCAATTGAGAGGGAGACAAAAGCTCCTGACTGCTCTGAACTCCAGTTTCAGGCCAGACTCTGTGGACACAGACTCATTAAGGGAGAAACTGGACTGTCTGGTAGCTGGCAAAACTCAAAGGCACTTTCTCTCAGAGGTGGTTGCAGCAATTACCACGGAACACTGAGACCAAAGGCCTCTTAGGGCAGGGCTGACAAGAAGCCATTGCTGTTTGCTCCACCCTGAGATCCAGACCCAGAAGCCATTTCTGTTTGCTCCACCCTGAGACTCTGCCCCATCCAAGCTGACCCCAGAGGCTTCTGCAAGTCTTATCTAATAAGGGTGTCTCCAGCACAGTTCTCCCAGTATAGACACAGCTGAACCTCACAGCCAATTGGCCTGGAAGTCAATTCCTCCCAGTGACTCCAACAACAATTAAGGCTTAACTACAACAAGATTGTGCACACAGCCCACAAAGGGGTGCACCAAGAGTGTCTACCTCAGGTAACTGGACAACTGAACCACTGGGCTCTATAGGACATCTAGCAAACAAAGCCACTCTATGAATTCAGGGAAGCAGTCAAAATGTGGAGTCAAAGAAACAAGGTCACAAATGAAAGAAATGGAGGAAAACAAACGATTGGATATAGAGTTTAAAACCACAATTATAAAGTTTTTCAAGAATTTTCTAGAAAAGGCCGATAAATTTAGAGAGGTCCTCAGGATATGACTAGAAATTAAGCAGACTAAAGGACTGCAAAAATCAAGTCAAAGATTTGAAATACAAAGAAACAAACAAACAAACAAAAAAGAACCAAAAAATATGAAGATAGTGTAGGGAGCCTTTGGGACAACTTCAAGCATACCAACACCCGAATTATGGGGGTGCCAGAAGAGAGAGAGCAAAATACTGAAAACCTATTTGAAGAAATAATGACCGAAAACTTCCCCCACCTGGTGAAAGAAATAGACTTACAAGTCCAGGAAGCACAGAGAACCCCAAATCCAAAGAGGCACACCAAGACACATCATAAATAAAATGCCAAGAGCAAAAGACATAGAGACAGATTGGCAAGAAATAGTCAAAGTGATGAATAGCAACAACCTACAACCAAGATTACCGTATTTTTCGGACCATAAGACGCATCTTTTCTTCACCAAATAGTGGGAGGAAAAGTGCCTGCGTCTTATGGTCCGAGTTGCAGAGCGGCAGCAGGTCCCCCGGGACCTTCTGTGTCCCTGGGGACTGCATATTTGGTGAAGAAAAAGTGCGTCTTATGGTCCGAAAAATACGGTACTCTACCCAGCAAAGCTATCATTCAGAATTGAAGGGCAAATAAAGAGCTTCACAGATGAGAAAAAGCTAAAGGAGTTCATCACTGCCAAACCAGTATTATATGAAATGCTGAAAGGTATTCTTTAAGAAGAGGAATAAGAAGAAATAGGCAAAGGTAAAAATTATGAACAACAAATACATATCTATCAACAAGTGAATCTAAAAATCAAGTGAATAAAAAATCTGAGGAACAGAATAAACTGGTGAATATAATAGAATCAGGGGCATAGAAAGGGAGTGAACTGACAATTCTCGGGAGGAATGGGTTGTGGGTGGTGCGGGAACAAACTGGACAAAAATCTTACACCTATGGATAAGGACAGTGGGGCGGGGGGGGGGGGGTAAGGACAGAGGATGGGATAGGTAAGGACAGAGGGGAGCTATTGGGGGGAACAATTGTAATAATGTGAATAATAAAGATTTAGTAAAATAATAATAATAATAATAATAATAATAATCTGGCAAGGATGATTTTAAAATACTCACATGTATTGGTAAATGCATCAAGTTTTATCTTTGTAGAAAGCAGTGTGGTGACAACTTCCAAGAACATGTTCATACCCTTTAGTTTATTAATTTCATTTCTAGAAATTAATCTTTTAAAAATTCTAAATACTAAAATATGCCTACCATAGAGGAATGGTTAAATAAGCTATAATTACTAAATTATAGTACAAATTTTAAAAATGACAAAAGATGGCATCAAAGAAAAGTATTTATACTATAATAAAAAGCAGAATAAAAATAAAAATTTCTCAAATTAAAAAAGAAAAAAACACCCATGGAAATATAATAAATAAGAACACACTATATTGTAAAAAAACTCTGACCCATTAGGTCAAATTGTGAGCATGGCATTAGTTACAGCCCGCTGTGACTTCTAGACTATAGTAATAGTTTACCAACAGACCTCTGCCTTACTGATGGTACATTGAAACATATCTTCTGAATTGCTATCAGAGTAATTTATATAAAAACTAGAAGCCTAGTGCACGACATTCATCCACTGGGCAGGGGGCCCTCAAACCGGCCTGCACCCTCTTGCAGTCCAGGAGTCCTCGGAGGATATCCATTGAGGAATCTAGCACTGTTTCGGAGATGAGAGAGATTCCTGCCACCACGGCTATGCTTGCCAGCCATGAGCCTGGCTTGTGGCTGAGCAGCGTCCCCCCCACCGCACCCCACCCCCCGTGGGAGCGCACTGACCACCAGGGGGCATATTGTGCATTAAGCATCTGCATCCTGTTAGTCAGTGCTCATCATAGCAACCAGTCATTCTGCTGTTTAGTTGATTTACACATTAGTCTTTTATTATATAAGACTAGAGACCTGGTGCATGGGGGGGGGGGGGGTGGAGGGAGAGGTGTGTCCCTCAGCCCAGCCTGCACCCTCTCCAATCTGAGACCCCTCGAAGGATGTCCGACTGACTGTTCGGCCCAATCCTACAAGGGCAGTCAGATAACTTTCTCATAATCCAGGACTGTGGGCTCCCAACTGATAGACTGCCTTCCTGATTGCCCCTAACTGCTTCTGCCTGCCAGCCTGATCACTCCCTAACCACTCTCCTGCCAGCCTGATTGATGCCTAAATGCTCCCCTGCCAGCCTGATTGCCACCAACTTCCCTCCTCTGCTGGCCTGGTCATCCCTAACTGCCCTCCCCTTGAGGCTTGATCACCCCCAACTTCCCTCCCTTGCAGGTCTGGTCCCTTCCACCTACCCTTCCCTGCTAACCATCTTGTGGTGGCCATCTTGTATCCACATGGGGGCAGCCATCCTTCACCACATAGGGAGGGGGTGGAGACTTCTTGTGTGTTGGGGTGACAGTCAATCTGCATATTACTCTTTTATTAGATAGGACGATGGAAGCCTGGTGCATGGGTAGGGACTGGCTGGTGTGTCCTGAAGGATGTCCCGGATCAATGTAGAGTTCCCTTGGGATGTGGGGGGGCCTGGGCCAGGGGCCTGTGGTGGTTTGCAGGCTGGCCACGTCCCCCAGCGACCCAACTGGAGTCCCTGATATCTGGGATTTATTTATCTTCTATAATTGAAACTTTGTAGCCTTGAGTGGAGGCCAGGGCTACAGAAAGCTTGGCTTCCTCCATTGCCAAGGAAACCCAAGCCTCCTGGTCCCTCCATCTTGGTTGGGTTAATTTGCATGCTCACTCCTGATTGGCTGGTGGGCATGGCTTGTGGGCATATATGAGGTAAGATCAATTTGCATGTTTCTTTTATTAGTGTAGATATTAATGTGTCACTTCCCTGATTCAAACTCTTTCCATCAAGCTGCTCAGGATATCACACAATGGTAATACCTGAATAGTATATCTAAATAGACCAAGACGTTTTATATCTTATGTATATAAGAAATCTCCTTTACTCTCCTCTTCTATAACTTATCTGCTTGGCTACCTCTTTTCAGGCTTCAAGACTCACCTTCAGATTCCCAGGATGGACTAAGTGCCTTCCCTATTTCCATAACAAGCCTGTCTAATCTATACTTCCATCTTGGCATTTACCACATAGTATTAGAATTCTCCATTTAGGGTCTGTCTCCTTCATTACTCTGTTATCTGGCTGACATGAATTAAGTAAGACAAAATGTACTCAAATCATCATAATAGAAAATTACAGAAAAGTAGAAAAACCTACTAGACACATATCTGCATTTAATGAGGGCTTACTACTTCACAAATAATGTACTACCTACTAGCAATATAAGGAAGAGTAAGATATTGATCCTGATCTCACAGGGAGTATGTCATCTGAAAGGGAAAATTTCTGGCAAAAACTTCAAAAGGTAGGTAAGCTAAACAGCATGGCTCATATATATTCAAATATATTTCTTATATTTCCATATAGATTATAGGTAAATTATATTAATCATCTTTGTATCACATGTGGTGATTCTTACATAATTATTCCTACTAAGAATATATTGTATGATATAGTCTATAAATGTTTATGAAATATCACAAGTATATGTATTGATAAGACAGAATATACTAAATAAAATCAGCAGATAGCCGAAACCGGTTTGGCTCAGTGGATAGAGCGTCAGCCTACAAAGGGAAAGGTCCCGGGTTTGATTCCGGTCAAGGGCATGTACCTTGGTTGCAGGCACATCCCCAGTGGGGAGTGTGCAAGAGGCAACTGATCGATGATTCTCTCTCATCGATGTTTGTAACTCTCTATACCTCTCTCTTCTTCTCTGTAAAAAATCAATAAAATATACATATTTTTTAAAATCAGCAGATAATTTACTTTTTAATGTTGGGGAAAATTACAAAGCATATTTACTTAATTACTTAAATTAGAGACCTTTTAGTAATAAGATCATGTAGAAATGAAAAAGGTGAAGGAATCTATGTGAGAAAAGAACACAAATCATCCTACCCTATATAATAAAAAGCTAATATGCAAATAGATGTCAAGGCGGAACCGATCGCTATGACCTGCACTGACCACCAGGGGGTACGCATGGAACATAGCAGGTGGCAGCAGCAGACGGCAGAGCACAGAACATGCCAGGTGTCGGCTGTGTAGGATGGTGGAGGTGAGTGGGGGTGCCAGTCACTGTCATCAGGGCAAGCCTCTGATGGTTACTTGTTCTCGTGCGCCACAGTCCCAGCCCCCGCTACATGCACCAGAACTATTGCTCACACCCACTGCTGGTGCCCAGATTGCCCCTCAGGGCTTCTTCACCTCCCCAGGCTCCTGCGGGGTGATTGGGGCAACAGCAGCTGCTCGCACCCACTGACAGCACTGACCCTGCTCACACCCGCTGCTGGCACCAGCCCCAATTGCTCCACACAATAAGTGGTGTAAGAGGGGCAGCGTCGGGAGTGGGGCTGCTGGCAGATAGGGGCCGAGGCAGGAGGGGCTAGGCAGGGCATAGGGCATGGAGGATGGGCTGAGACCCACCCCTGTGCCCACCTCAGCCCACAACTCCTTTCAAAATGCACTAATTTGTGCACTGGGCTCCTAGTACATAATAATTATCTGTGTAAAATTCTACATGTACCTGACAGTAGCTGAAAGCAGCTATGGGTAGATGTAATTCTATAGTTCTATGTAGGCGTTAAATATAGTTTTAAAAGACATCACAACTTCATTGATTTCTTGTTCAAATATTTATTCAAAAAGCAGATTCTTTGTTTATGTACTTTTTGTATAGCATATGCCTTCTCAGTCAATTTCAAGTATATTTTAAGATGGGATAATACATATGGTAGTCAAATATAAGATTAAGGCATTTGGCCTTGTAAATGAAAAATTTTATATTGCTATCTCTAATTTACAGAATTTTATTTTTAAAAGAAAAGAATATTTTGAGAAAATGATCTGTATATTTGAATCAATGCTGACATTACCTGGCATAGCATTCCCACTTATGTCAGCATTCATGACAGCAGTGAAAACAAAGAAAAATAAACATTAAAGGAGGATGCTTAAAAGAAGGGGAGATGTAAAGCAAAGATTTGTTCTGCAATGTAAATAACCTTCCCTTGGAAAATAAATCTAAGAAAATTAAATTTGGCTAGAAATTTAAACTGAGTATCAATAAGACTGATCCTAACTCCAAGTTCTGATTTTTATAGCAAACTATTATGTTTTCTGAATATGCAAAGATCTCTGAGAATTCAGTATTTCACCTCATTTAAGATGCTTCAATTATGTATCTTTAACATCCATTACAACACAAACAGTAACCTATAGTCTCTGACACTACAGAGAAGCAAATATTTCTCAGGAAATTTTTAAAAAATCAACTAAATTTTTTTCTCAGTATTAACTGTACTCTGAACTAATACTTTAGAAACTACATATTGACAAATTTAAATTCTTTTTATTCTTAAGAACCTTTGATTTTTTTTCAAGGTGACAGTGGTCTAAAAAAAAACCTATAAAATTTAAAGTACCAATTGTTATAAATACTTGGTTAAAAAAAAAAGGAAAAAGTTTAAATAGCTTCTTAGGTTCATGGCTTTGGATACTATGAATATTAAAGTATGAATGATTAATTGTATGTGCATAAAGATTTGATCTACCCTGATAAAACTAAGTGGAGTAGGATGAAATTAATAGCTTACTTATATACTAAACTCATACAGACTGAGAAAATTTTTATTACTCATCCTTAAGATTAGATATTTTACGTGGTATACAACTCTATAACAGGTAGTGATCCTCTAAAGAAATCCGTCTTTTTAAAATATCTTCCATCAACTACAGACCCAATGTAAACTTCTATTATTGGAGAATAATTAAAAACTTACCATAATATCAGCAATGACAGTAGCAAATGCAAGTATGTGTAATGATATTCTAATATGATTGATCTATGATGTCTCCAAATTAAAAATATCCAGGTTATAATTTATCTTTAATCATTAATTTTCTCACAGTAACTAATGTACCCAATATGCATCTTCTAAAATCTAACTGCCCACCTTCCGAATGCAACAATACATACCTTTGCCTTTTCCCTTCACTTCACCCCTTCTCAACATGCACACTGAGCATTATTCAATGCTGTGAATAATATTATAAAACTATGTGATGTTTTGACAGAATGTTCAAAATCAGAGAAGAGGCTGTGAGAAACAGATGTAACTTAAGAGCGCTAACCCTAAAGACAAATTTGCAGCAAAGCTGGCAAGCCTATGTGAAACCCATTCTCACCTCCCATTCTTAAACTATCCCCAAAAGTGTTCATTTCATTTTGTAATACTCTGAGATTCCACCAATTAGAGATTTATTGGTATCTTTTTTTTAAAAATGTACAGATTTATGAGAATTAGATTCTTTTTTTTCTCCCCCCCCCCTGAGAGTTAGATTCTTAGTAGTATTTAGACTTTGTAAATTAACTTAATAGGACTGTTCTTCTCCTAAAACTAGCTGAGACCAACAGCATTATTGGAACTGGAAAGCAGACTGAAGGATCAGTGAAATAAGCAATGATTAAGTAGAAACACAGGGTAGCTGGTATGGAAACCTCGCAACACCATGGCACTGCAGCAGAAAGAATGTGGTACCAGGCTCTGATAACCCTGGGTTTGAATCTGATTCCATCACTTATCATGTGATCATAGGCAAGTAACTTAATCTCTTTACATCTCAACTTGCTCTACTATAAAATAAAAATATTTCCCCATAAGACTGTCTTATATAAGACAGAGTGGCACAAAAAGCTGACATGTAACAAATTTTCAAAAATTCCAGTTTCCTTCTTTTCCACATTCATTATTGATGTAAGAACAGAAAGGCGCCAAAGAAAAAGAAGTAGACTATATCAAAATGATGCCCCCAAAAAACCTCTTCAAAGCTCTTCTTGAACACCAGGCTCAATCACGAAATGTAAGAAAACACTTGTTTTCTTTCCTCTACCCCACTCCCATTCTTTCTTCTTGACTATAATGTCTTAGTCGCAGGACTGAAAACTCATATAGTACTATTAGGTTCATTATAACACTACATTATGACTTGTTTATATTAAAGACAAAATAGATCTTAGAAGGTGGACCGAGAGCCAATCTAACATTAAATTTAATACAACAAATATTAATTGGATATGTAAGGTGTGTCTTAGGTGACTGACAAGATAGAGGAGAATGAAAAGATAAGAAAAATCCTTTAAGGGGTTAGTAATTTTATATTTTTTTATTTCAGAGAATTTTATAGCATTCACCTCTGAGAATCCCAGTTAGTTAATAAGTTAAGAATTTTATGCTATAGAAACTGTGTTTTTTTTTTAATATTCTACTTCTATTAGTCAAATTTTCATTGATTATTGAATTTTTAATACAAAAAATTACCTGCCAAAATTTCGGTGTTTCGTGCAGCTATTGTTTTAACTTTTATTATTCCTGATTCAGCAGCCTGCAAGAATAAAAATAATTAGAACAAAAAACTTACTTTCAACATGAATTACCTAGGGGGAAAATTATATATGACAGATAAACTCTCAAGCACAGACTCAGTCACTATTATATTTTTATTTTTAAAACTTCGATAAAATGTAATAAAATATGATTAATTTAATTATTCACATGCAAGCTCTGCACTCCAGCATGTTGCTTTCTCTGCGTTAAGGCACATCTGGAATACCCTATAATTACTCACAGATTTCAATGTTCAGAAAATAAAAAATAATTTTAAAAAAAACAAAATTAGGTTTCTCTTCCCCATTTCACACCTCCCTCCCCACTATAAAAATGGCAAAACACTGCAATATCAAGTAAAACTGTTTTGAATTAGAAGAGAATGGATAACCAAGCACTTATCACTTTTAGGTTACATTTATTTAAACACCCATTCAGTTTTCACAAAATGTCTAAAACACTACATCCTAAGTATGTTTAGTACTTGGAGATGAGATGGCATTTTATGCAATGCCACAGAACTGCGATGTCCAATATGGTAGGCATTGGTTACATGTGACTATTAAGCACATTGTATGTGGCTAGTCTGAAATAAGCTGTGCTCTAAGTTTAAAACACACTACATTTTTGAAGACTTAATATGATTTTTTTTAAAGTAAACTAGCCCTTAAATATTTATACTGAATGTTGAAGTGACATTATTTTGAACATATTGGGTTAAATAATACATATTATTAAAATGAATGGTGTTTTTACTTTTTAAATTCAACTTAAAATTATATCTTGGATTATACTTGTGGTCCACATTACATTTCTATTGGACAATTTTAACATAAATATTGATATACAGCTTTCATCATTGAAACTCAGAATATTTTATCAAGAAACATGCCTTGGGAGAAAAAGGAGGACCTATGCAATACTTTCAATGATAAAGATTAAACGAAAAAATAAAATAAAAAGAAGCATGCCTATTTTCTACTTATTCTGATCTCCACACCTCTACAAATAATATACAAATACTTTTATGTTCAAGGTTCCCTATTAATTTGCTTGCTACTTGCTCATGTATTTTGTTACCTCTTACTACTTGCTAAAGAACAAATGGTACCATGCTCTATAAATGTTTAAAAATAATCATGGAAGAACACCATGTCTTCTGGGTTCTTTTGAGAACCAGTGAATTAATGCATAAAATTAACACATTGTTGACTACACTATGTGTAGACCTTTGCCATTGTGTTGGCTTCCAGCCAGGTAAAGACCTTGCTTTTATTTTTTTAATATATTTTTATTGATATTTTATAGAGAGAAAGGGAAAGAGATAGAGAGCTAGAAACATCAATGAGAGAGAAACATCGACCAGCTGCCTCTCGCACACCCCCTGCCGGGGATGTGCCCGCAACCAATGTACATGCCCTTGACCGGAATCAAACCCGGGACCTTTCAGTCCGCAGACCGACGCTCTATCCACTGAGCCAAACCGGTTTCGGCCCTTGCTTTTATTTAAAGAATTCACAACCTCATGAGTTTTGATGCAAGATAGAGGCTATGTTGCACTATTAAAAATGGAAAATGCCAGATAAGTGCTTGCTTTCCCACATGTCCTGGCAGCCCACACTTGTCTCACTCATACACTATCATATGGGAACTCAGTGGCACAGAAAAGCAAAGAGACAAGAGACAATGGTTTCTGATGATGGCCACAGTGGAGATGACATGTACTTTCCAAGAGCAGTGATGGCAGCAGAACCAGTGGTTGCATGAAGGGACCAGTACAACCAGTAGTGCAATCTGAGGCACCTAGTCACTGTTCAGCAGAGACAGCAATAATGATCTCATTGGCATGTTGTACTGTGACTCTAGCTGCTTAGCCTCTCCTTTTCCTGTACTTTTTCTTAAGGCTGGCTCCATCAGCTTTCTACAAATGCTGTGAGCCGCTCAATATCTTTTCTATTTATATCAGTCAGAGTCATATTTCACTGCTCACAACTAAGAGCCCTAATGGTTACACTTAGGACTTAATAATTTTAAGAGGTAGGAATGTCCCAGGTTAAAAGACCATCACTGGCCGAAACCAGTTTGGCTCAGTGGATAAAGCAGAGAGTCAGCCTGCGGACTGAAAGGTCCCGGATTCGATTCCGGTCAAGGGCATGTACCTTGGTTGCAGGCACATCTCCAGTGGGGGGTGTGCAAGAGGTAGCTGGTCGATGATTCCCTATCACCGATGTTTCTATCTATCCCTCTCAATTCCTCTCTGTAAAAAATAAATAAAATATATATTTTTTAAATAAGATAAAAGACCATTGCTACTTGCAGAAAAATATAAAAAAGAAAGGGACTGTTTAAAACAAAAATAAAGGGACTACTTCAGGAAAAGAGTATTGATTTTCTGATTATTTGGAGCCGTGTTAAAAAAATACTGATGCCCATTCCTTAAATCAGAATGAATGCCAGTAGGGTCCAGTCATAAGAGGTTTTAAAATCTTCAGGTGATTTCAACAGGCAGCAATATTTAGAAGGCTTTTGTAATAATATAAGCAAGATATGTGGTGAATAAGCGAGACTTCTTTATTTACAGTCTTGTCCTCCATCCATCCACTGTCTCAATTCAATGGTTACCAACACCCAACCCTACTAGTGATTCTCAAAATTGAGTAGTATAAGGACATTTTTTAAAAATAAAAATTCTCATGGACCTACTAAGTCACTGACAAATTTAAGTTAGTATAAATAAAATTTTAAATAAACTCATTTTATAGCTATTAACTTACAAAGCCAGTAAGTCCACAAATTAAATACAAAAAATAATTTAATGTGGAAAATAATGTTTTACTGAAATTAAACCACTGCTAAAAGCATTGAGGATAGCTATAGATTTATAGTGCAAGTTCTTCTGACTTTGGTACTCATAGAACCATAGCAGTGACAGAAACCATTTCTTCCATTACCTTTTTTTATAGCAACTTTTTAATAGTGGGCTCTCTATGGTTTGTACCTATAACATTTTATCCCACATACGTAGATATAAAAGTTAAATGCTACTTTCCTTCACTAAAAGCGCCTATGTTATATTTTTTTAAACATATATAGATGTGTGTGTGTGTGTGTGTGTGTGTGTGTGTGTACACTAGAGGCCCAGTGCACAAAATTCATGTACGGAGGGGGGGGGTGTCCCCTCAGCCCAGCCTGCATCCTCTCCAATCCAAGACCTCTTGGGGGATGTCCGACTGCTAGTTTAGGCCCAATCCCCATGATAGGGCCTAAACCAGCAGTCGGACATCCCACTCACAATGCTGGACTGCTGACTTCTACTCTCTCACAGCCTGCCAGCCTGGTTGCCCCTAACTGCCCCTCACTGCCTCTGTGTGCTGGTCTGATTGCCCCTAACTGCTCCCCGCTACTGGCCAGGTTGCCCCCAATTACCCCTCCCTGTTGGCCTGGTTGCTCCTAACTGCCCCCCCCTACCAGCATGGTTGCCTCCCCCACCCCCCTCTGCCGACCTGGTACTTAGTCGCCCCTAACTCCCCCCCCCTGTGCTGGCCTAGTCACCCCTCATTGCCCTCCCTACTAGCCTAATCACCACCCACAGCCCCCCTGCCAGCCTGGTTACCCCCAACTTCAGCCACCTACCACTGGCCTGGTTGCCCCTAACTGCCCCCCACCCTGCCAGCCTGGTTGCCCCAACTGCTGCCCCAACTGCCTGGTTGCCCCACAAGGCCCCCTCGCCAACCTGGTCACCCCACACAACCTGCTTATTCAGTCATTTGGTTGTCCCTCACTAACCCCCCTGCCAACCTGGTCACCCCACACAGCCTTCCATTCAGTTTTTTATCATCCATCATTAACCCCCCTGCCAGCATGGTCGCCCCACACAGCCTGTTTGTTCATTTGTTTGGTCATCCCTCACTAACTCCCCTACCAGCCATCTTGTGAGGGCATGATGGTCAATTTGCATTTTATCTCATATATATTAGAAGCTCAGTGCACAAATTCGTGCACCAGTGGGGTCCCTTGGCCTGGCCTGTGGGATCAGGCCAGAACTGGTGCACCAACATCCCCCAAGGGGTCCTGGATTGCGAGAGGGCACAGGCCAGGCCAAGGGATCCCATCGGTGCATGATCGGGGCTGGGGAAGAACGCAGGAGGTTGGCCAGCTGGGGAGGGACCAGGGAAGAGCTCCAGGGCATGTCTGGCCCATCTTGCTCAGTCCCAATCAACTGGGATCCCAGCAGCAAGCTAACCTACCGGTCAATTGCCTGCCCCCTGGTGGTCAGTGCACATCATAGCAAGCGGCTGAGCATCCTTAGCATATCATTAGCATATTATGGTTTAACTGATTGAACAAATAATTGGGCAACCAGACATTAAGCATATTAGGCTTTTAATATATAGGCTAGAATACAATTGGTTTTAACATGAGCAAATTTCTTTGACCAGTAAACAACAAAAGCCACAGTACATTACAAAATACTAAGCCAAAATAGCTCCCAATTACCGTATTTTTCCATGTATAAGACACCCCCATGTATAAAACTTTTCCAACCCCAAATTAAGAAATCAGTATTTTAAACATTTTGCTGATTTTTCTCTTAAGGCCTTATTTTTTGGCATTTTGAGTTGTTTTTCCTGTTTTCTCCACTATCTGATCATACACTCAGTGGAGGGAGGTCCAAATTATCTCTCTGCAGCTCTCTTTCCATGCTTTTTTGCATAGTGCTTGCATTCAGTTTGAATTTTGCAGAGTAAAACAATTAATTATTGATATTTATCTTTTAAAAAAAAAACATTTTATGGGCTCAGAACACTCAGGTCTCTGTTGCATCTGCACACTCTCCACCTCCAATTACATCATCAGCTGGTGTCATAACAATAAGGCTTGTGTTTGAAGAAAGCCTGTTTGACAAGGTATGGGCAGCTATGCACTCTCACAACTCCCTCCTCAGCTGAATTCTATGTATAAGACATCCCTCAATTTTCAGTCTAACAATTTTAGAAAAAACTAGCATCTTATACATACAAAAATACAGTAAGCATGTAAACACTATCTATCCCTCACTTGAAACATATATGGTTTTGTTAACGAATGCTTCCCAAGTAAACTCAATTTAAAAAA
This sequence comes from Vespertilio murinus, assembly GCA_963924515.1. Classification (NCBI taxonomy): domain Eukaryota; kingdom Metazoa; phylum Chordata; class Mammalia; order Chiroptera; family Vespertilionidae; genus Vespertilio; species Vespertilio murinus. Next base: position 140,461,595 of record OZ004707.1, read on the forward strand.
AAGATATTTCTAAGTGTAGTTGAAATTATTCATAGCCCTTTCTATGTTGGAGTGTCATATTTGCTGTGTCTGATGTGCTGCACTTAAACAGAAATGGCTCTTGCTTTGCTTTGGGATTGAGTTTTAAATTGAATGGATAGTTATTCAAGCAGTACTGTTATATATGAAAACACTGACTTGTAAGAGACTGATGTGGGGTGGAAGGAGGGTCACTCTGTCTTGCCTCCTGAATTTTGCATTAAGAAGCCCTAATTATCTACATAATAGTGAACCACTTTGCCCTCCATCTCCTATAACATAATATTTAAAAGGGAAAAAAAGGAACAATAAAGTAAATGGACTTGACAATCCAAATGCCACTAAACAGTTTTCACAGGTCTCTACAAAAGAGAGCTGTGTCCCAAACCTTCCTCTCTTACTGGCAACAGGGGGAATTTTGCAGCTTACACACAACCATTTTTCAAAGATGTAAATACTGATTCACAGATTCCAGTAGTTACTTTCAAATTACATGAGGGCTTTTATTCCCTTTATGAGTCAGTAACTCGTAGGGGGGAAAAAAAAAAAGCTGTGAGTGAAGATGTTAATTACCAACATTCTCAATACCAGCAGAGAGAAACTGGAAGTTGTTAAGTAAATTATGATGCATGGACTATGATGAAAGATAATGCATTCATTGAAATAATAATAAGAAAGACCTGTACATATAGAAAATGTTTAAGCTAAAGTATCAAGTGAGAGAAAAATTACCAATGTATGGACACAGTGATTGCAGGTCAGTATAATTATATGGATGGATGCCAACTGCAAGAGGAGGCAAAAATGAAAGTTTTGAAGATATCAACTATATTAAAGCAGGGCCCATGAGACGACCACTTGGAAAACACCTCATGGGAACAAATCAGAGTCTTTCATGGGAGCAAGCAGGACATCAAAAGTTGACTTAAGTGAACCAGTAACTCGTAACTGGAATCCCATAATTTCACTATCAGACTTTTCCCCCCTTTGTTCAACATAATTTCAACCTGAAGAGGCAGCATGGAGGAACAGAAATAGGGCAAGGAGTCTGGGTTGCATCTCTGGGTTTAAACTCTGGTTTAATCCCTGCTGTGTCATTTATAAACTGAGCGAATTCAATTCCATCATGGGTAAAATGAGTTTATCTTGGGACTTGAACAGTTCAATAACTAATGCTTTTCTCTTCCTTCAAGAAAGTATCTGAATAAAATTAAAACCTACATGGAAAACAACATTATCCAACCCTCACTCTTCACTGTCCTAAGGTACTGAAAATGAGATGATCTCCCTACCAGAAGAGCAAACTGGCTTGGGCCTTAGTGCCCAAATAGTTGACTAAGGGAAGAATCCTGTTCTGTTAAGTTGAAGATATCTTTTTCACCAGATGTCCCCCTCACCTAGCTAGCACTGGACACTAAGGGACTCTATCACAGAACCTTTTTTTTTAAGGCAAAAATCCCTGCCAATCAACTTTTATCAGACCTTAATGGGCAAGATGAAAAAAAACCCAGCCAAGAAAGACTATTCGTACTTTATTATACGCTTATCAAATCTACTTCATTAAAAAATAAAAATCCACCAAAAAATATAATTGACCCTCACCTCAAATGACCTTCATTCCCTTTGCTCTTCTACCCCCCACTCTCTGGACCTCATCATCCTCTAGGGCAGTGTTTCCCAAACCTCTCATGATGAGAATCACCTGGTGGAGTTGTTAAAATACAGATTCCTGAATCAAAACTAAGAAGTGCTAAACTAGAATTTTTGGGAACATATACCGTATTTGCCGGCGTATAAGACGACCCTTTGGCCCTGAAAAATATGCCTCCAAGTGGGGGGGGGGGGGTAGTCTTATACGGCGAGTATATAACAAACTCTGTATTTTTAGTGGAAATGTTAGGGGGGGTCGTCTTATACGCCCAGTCGTCTTATACGCCGGCAAATACGTATTTTTCAGGGCCAAAAAATCGTCTTATATGCCGGCAAATACGGTAGGTAAAATTGTATACTTAACTAGTACTCTAAGCTTAGATTCCTTGTCAGGGCACTAAGCTTAGAGCACTAGTTAAGTATACAACTTTACCTATATGTTCCTCTAAGCCCTGATTCCCGGTCAGGGCACTAAGCTTAGAGCACTAGTTAAGTATACAATTTTACCTATATGCTCCCAAAAATTCTAGTTTAGCACTTCTTAGTTGGGATTCAGGAATCTGTATTTTAACAACCAGGTGATTCTCATCATGAGAGAAGTTTGGGAAACACTGCTCTAGTGTAATACTACTTGGTATTCTAAAATCCAATGTCTCACTGTCGTCCCAACCCCAACCTTCTAATTCTCTCACTCCCCAAATCCATTGCTCTTCGATTAAATTGCTACTGCTAGTCCCTTAACCCATCCATCTTCTTCCAATCATTCAATCATTACTGAATTTCCTTCTTTGGGGCTACAATCTAGATCTTATGATCTATCATCACTCAACCATTCTCCCTGCCAAGACATATTCCAATCAATTTATCCTCCACTTTGCCAACGTGATCCAAAACTCCTCTCAAACTTACTACCCATCACTTCTTTCGCCACTAATTAATCACAGCAACAAGCTTGTTTCCCTATCTTGCCAAGAAAATAGAGGTCACAGGTCAAACTATCCACAACTTCCTCTCTCTACTATGACCCTCATACAATTTACCACATGTTTTCCTTTTCCCTTCCTCTGGCAGAACAAGGTTCTATCTCAGTCTGAAAGCTAGATCATACACTTACGGCCCTAAAACTCCAGCTATCTCAGGGACCTTGCTCTAGCGTATTCCCTTTCTCTCCCAAATCCTTAACCTTAGCCTGCCCAGATGCCTCTTTCCCTTTAATGCTTTGGTTTCCCAAAGTTCCTTTTTTAGTCTTTTAAAAAATATATATTTTATTGATATTTTACAGAGAGAAAAGGAGAGATATAGAGAGCTAGAAATGTCAATGAGAGAGAAACATTGACCAGCTGCCTCTTGCACACCCCCTACTGGGATGTGCCCGCAACCAATGTAACATGCCCTTGACTGGAATCGAACCCAGGACTTTTCAGTCCGCAGACCGACGCTCTACCACTGAGCCAAACCAGTTTCGGCATCCTTCTTTAGTCTTAATGCTCTCATTTACACACTCTTCCTGGCCCATCTTATCTACTCTTATGGCTTCTACTGTCATGTACAAATTGATACTCCTAAATCTGAAATTCTAGGCCTTCCTCTTAAGTAACAAGCCATCATTTTCAAATACCTATTGGTCAGTTCCACATGAATGTCACACATAAATCTTAAACTTAATATGTTCATGACTACTCATTTTCCTCCAAAACATTTCCTCCTATATTCCTTCTTTAAATGGTTTCTTTTTTTCTAATATATTTTATTGATATTTTACAGAGAGGAAGGGAGAGAGATAGAGAGCTAGAAACGTCGATGAGAGAGAAACATCAACCAGCTGCCTCTTGCACACCCCCTACCGGGGATGTGCCCGCCCGTAGCCAATGTACATGCCCTTGACCGGAATCGAACCTGGGACCTTTCAGTCCACAGACCGACACTCTACCACTGAGCCAAACCAGTCTCGGCCTATATTCCTTCTTTTAGTTACCTACTCAGTTTCCCAAGCTAGAAATCTGAGGCATCATATATTTCTGTTTCTATATATGCAAAGGTCACTATGCCCTGGTAATTATACCTGGTAAATCTCTTTTTAATTCATGCTCTCTCTTTTACCCATGTTTACCACAATGCCAGCAACTTCTTATCTACCTCCACTGTTACCTCAATGCAAGCAATCATCACTTTTAAAAATCTGCTCTCTGCCTCATTCTCAATCCTCTCTAATTATTCCAATACTGCTACAGAAGAGTTACTAAATGAATTTGATCATATACTCCCTCTATTTTAATAGCTTTAAAAGTTTTAATGTCTCCCATGAAATTCATTTTATACATGGAACACTTACATTTGGTATTTCCTCTTCCCAGAATGACCCACACCATCACCATAACCTTCTTCTGCTGACTACCTTTGCATCATATAAAGAAGCACTCAACTCAAGAATTACAGACTCTATGCCCTAGACCAGTGGTTCTCAGCTTTTCTAATGCCATGACCCTTTAATACAGTTCCTCATGCTGTGGTGACCCCCAACCATAAAACTATTTTTGTTGCTACTTCATAACTGTAATTTTGCTGTTAATGAATTGTAATGCAAATATCTGTGTTTTCTGATGGTCTTAGGCAACCCTGCTGGCGGTTCTCAACCTGTGGGTTGTGACCTGTGGTGACCCCCAACCATAAAATTATTTTCTTTGCTACTTCATAACTGGAATCTATTGGAAAACACAGATATTTACATTACAATTCATTAATAGTAGCAAAATTACAGTTATGAAGTAGCAACGAAAATAGTTTTATGGTTGGGCGTCCACCACAACATGAAGAACTGTATTAAGGGTTGTGACATTAGAAAGGTTGAGAACCACTGCCCTAGATGGTTTGACTCAGTGAATAAAACATCAACATGAGGACTGAAGGGACCTGGGTTCAACTGTGGTCAAGGGCACATGACCAGGCTCCATCCCCATTAGGGGCATGCAGGAGGCAGCCAATCAATGATTCTCATCATTGATTTTTTTTTTCTCTCTCTCTCTCTCCTCCTCCCTTCCTCTCTGAAATGAATAAAAATATGTTGTTTTAAAAAAAAGGTATTACAAACTTTGATCACATTTCCATATTCAGTTAGATCCTCTCATCTGTGTTTATAGAGTGGTGCCTGCAAATAGGAAATGGCTAAAAAGGTTTTGGTCATTAAATACATAAACAAAGTTTCAGAAGACACTGTCTCTGAAGGTCCTGAATATCAATTATATGGAAGTAATTTTAGAAAGCTTTAAATTTTTTAAACAAAAATTTTTTCAGCCAAAACTGGTTTGGCTCAGTGGATAGAGTGTCGGCTTGCGGACAGAGGAGTCCCAGGTTCAATTCCAGTCAAGGGCAGGTACCTTAGTTGTGGGCACATCCCCAGTAGGGGGTGTGCAGGAGGCAGCTGATCGATGTTTCTTTCTCATCTATGTTCCTAACTATCTATCCCTCTCTCTTCCTCTCTGTAAAATATCAATAAAATACATTTTTTTAAAATTTTTTTCATACAAATATTCCAAAACAAATTAGCTAGTATACTTATGCTAAAAAAAAAAAAAAAGTATACTGCTGAGGTATGAAAATTTATATTTTAAAGACTAAGAAAAATAAGCAGGTGTAAAAAAAGAGGGAGGAATGTATAACCACTCCCCTCATTAGAAAATGACAGAATAAAATTATAGCCATTATAAAAACTATTTAATATGCAAAATATATATTTATAAGTGAAAACAATTTAGAGAAAACTATATAGAAAATCCAAAGATAAATAATAACAGTAAATAAGGCACTATCCTTTATCAATATTCGTTCCTTCTGTTTTTCTATCAGATTTGAAATCTTAAAAATCTCAACTTATCATTAATTTAAAAATATATACAACTAGAGGCTTGGTGCACAAAATTCATTCACAGGAGGGTCCCCTCTGCCCAGCCTGCACCCTCTCCAATTCAGGACCCCTTGAGGGACATCCGACTGCTGGTTTAGGCTCTAAACCAGCAGTTGGACATTCCTCTCACAATACACGACCACTGGCTCCTAATTGCTCACCTGCCTGCCTGCCTGGTATCCCCTAACTGCCCCCTGCCACTGACCTGATTACCTCTCACTGCCTCTGCATGCTGGCCTGGTTGCCTCTAACTGGACCCCCCTGGCAACCTGATCTCCCCTTATTGCCCTCCCTGCCAACCTGGTCACCCCTAACTGCCCCCCCACTGCTGGCCAGGTCGCCCCTAACTGCCCCCCCTTCTGGCCTGGGTACCCCTCACTACCCCTCTCCCCCTACCAGCCTGGTTGCCCTCAACTGTCCCCCTCTGCTGGCCTGGTTGCCCCTCACTCCCCCACCCCAGGCCACCTTAGTTGCCCCTCTCTGCTCCCCTGCCAGCCTAATCACCCCCCCTCTGCCGGCCTGATCACCCCCAATTGCACTCCTCCCCCCGTCAGCCTGGTCGTCCCTAACTGCCCTCCTCTGCCGGCCTAGTTGCCCTCAAATATACCCCCTGCCCGCCTAGTCACCCCTCATGGCCTCCCCTTCACTTCCTGGTCACCCCACGCAGCCTGCTGTTCAGTCATTTGGTCGCCCCTCAGTAACTCCCCTGCTGACCTGGTCGTAGGCAGCCATCTTGTGATGGAGTGATGGTCAATTTGCATATTACCTCTTTATTATATAGGAGGATTGCCTGGCTGACGTGGCTCAGTGGTTAAGCACTGACCTATGACCCAGAAGGTCAAGATTCAATTGATTCCTGGTCAGGGTACATGCCCTGGTTGCTGGCTCCATCACCAGTAGGGGACATGCAGAAGGCAGCTGATCAATGATTCTCTCTCATTATTGATGTTTTTATCTCTCTCCCTCTCGCTTCTTTCTAAAATCAATAATATATATAGCTTCAAGCACTGTGGCCCAACTATAGAAAGCCTCACTTCAAGTATTGGGGAAGAATACATCTCTTCCAAAGCACATCTGTAATTAGCATTGTCTTGTATTATTAATCTGCTCACTGTTGTTAAGCAGATTAATAAGTAGTTAGAACAAGCAGTTTCAGGTAATATTGTGAAGATACTGGGGGAGTGTGAACAATTGAATTAGTATACGGATGAAAATGCTTTGCCTGAGGGTCTATCGGTCACACCCTCCTCCCCAAATAAAAATCACCAAATAAAACTGAAAATTTATCAGTTCCTTAAAGAACAAAAGCCACCAAAACCGGTTTGGTTCAGTGGGTAGAGAGTTGGCCTGAGGACCGAAGGGTCCTGGGTTCGATTCTGGTCAAGGGCATGTACCTTGGTTGCGGGCACATCCCCAGTGGGGGGTGTGCAGGAGGCAGCTGATGGATGTTTCTCTCTCATTGATGTTTCTAACTCTCTATCCCTCTCCCTTCCTATCTGTAAAAAAACCAATAAAATATATATTTTTTAAAAGAGAACAAAAGCCAAAATTTGGCATTGGTATTAAATTACAGGAAACTTTTAATTCAACCAAAATATATATTGAAAGTCAAGCCTACCTCCTAAAAAATCATCACTATTAAGCTAATTACTTCATTCTCATTTTAAACTTGTGAAACAGTCAGTCATTTGTTAATTTCTAAAGGAGGGCCTTAAGTATATTAGAAGTATCATTAGTTATGGAATCAAAGTTCTTAGATTCAACAAATTCTTACAGAATATGCACTATGTATACAATTATGTGTCACAGATAATCACAATATTTACTTTTGCCATTACCTCAAAGACTAGGTGCAATTACTAAATATCTCTTTAGCCAGTGTTCAAGTAAAAAAGCTAATGAGCTATACTGAAAGTTCCTAGATTAGAAATGAATTGAGTTCTAGAACTTTGTAAGTTACCTGTTTGGAACTCTGAATGCCTTTTACAATAGAAATAATTGAATAAGTGGCAACTGAATTCTCATACTAGAAGCCTGAAGTATAGAAGAATCACAGTTTTCAGAAAGGGCTGAATCGGCTCCCACCGCAAACTTCGTTCCTCACTCCAGTTTTTATATAATTTATAAAGTCAGTTCTTAAATTATTGTTAAAATTATAAAACAGGATTTGACATTTAAGAGCATTTCTCTTATAATGGGAACAGCCTAATTTTTAAAACTAGTTATTACTTTCAACAGAAGATGATATTGAAAAAATAAAAAGCAATATCAAAATAAATTTTTTAATATCTGAAATAAAACATATCATAATGATGTTCATCTTTCCAAAAGGGGTACATCTGATTTCCAAACTGAGTAATATTTGCTCACTTTATTAAAGACATACTAGATGATGTTTGTTAAAGATGAGACCAAAGCACTTGCAGACAAGATAAGGTTCCTTGGAAACCTAAAATCTGAAGTTTCTTTGGGTAAGTTCTAACTACAGATCTTTACAATAATAAAGGCAAAACACTTAAACAATTATGAAAATACCTGAAAATTCCTTGGTGAACTTTTAGGGCAATTAGTAAATGAAACTGCAGATATACTATACTACATTAAATAAAAATAAAATAATTGTTTTGAAAAAAAAAATCACTGAAACATCTTCCAGAAATGAGGAAATAAATTAAGAAGCGTTTTAAAAAGAGTCTTAGAGAAATTATATGGCACCTAAAAAGCCAATAATTGCCGAAACCGGTTTGGCTCAGTGGATAGAGCATTGGCCTGGGGACTGAAAGGTCCCAGGTTCGATTCCGGTCAAGGGCATGTACATTAGTTGTGGGCACATCCCCAGTCGGGGGGTGTGCAGGAGGCAGCTGGTCGATGTATCTCTGTCATCAATATTTCTAACTCGCTATTCCTCTCCCTTCCTCTCAGTGAAAAATCAATAAAATATATATTTTTAAAAAAGAGTCAATAATGAATGAATGTTAAAAATTTCAATTAAGTACTTAGAGAATTTAGTTTGTATAGATGTATTTAATAATATGAGCCTCGTTAATAATACCCTTTTGGCTCTGACAACTTTCCTATCGTTATCTAATCAATCCACTCTTTAACCCTATTGGCATCCGAAATAAAACTGAAGCTCAGAGAGGCTAAGGTGTATTCCCAATACTTTAAACAAACAGACAAAAAAAAAGATGTACTCCTAGCACAAACTTCCCTAAGTTTGTGTTGCTCCTAAACAAGGTTTATGAGCATGGTATTCCTGTGGGTCTTCCATACCCGTCCTAAGTTAGTTGTGTACCTGGACCATGTAATGAATGGAGACGGAGTTGAGCTGCATGACAACGGGACAGGGAAAGCTACTTCCAATGGAGGGATATATATATATATATATATATATATATATATATATATATATATATACTATGAAGGTGAGGAGCATAGATTTCACCACACGATGAACATGAGCTTTCAGAAGCAACACATTTTTTTTCAACTCTGGCTGGGCTTTCCCGAGTCAGGAAAAGGCGAGGCCAGAGAGGGCGGACTGGGCTCGCACCGCGCACCTCACTCCTCTCTCCCCGGGCCCGGGGGAGCGGAGGGAATCAGCCTCAGACCCCTCCCAAGGAAAAGGATTAAAGGCGTTGGTGGAGCCACCCACCGACCCGCAACTCTGGGCAGGGGAAGGCCACAGGAAAACCGCCAGACCGGGCCGCGCGAAGGCTGGGAAGGACCGGGTCCGAGGGGCTCGGCCGGGCTCCCCGCGCCTTGCCCCCACGCCCCCCGAAGCTTGCTTACCTCCTTGACCGGGGGGAACTTCTTCTTGCACTCCAGCGACAGGGCCCGCAGGTCGCTCTGCATGTTCTCCAGCAGCTTCTTGACCGCTTCGGGGCTGTGGGTGCTGGACATGATCCACCCAGGTCCGAGCCAACTTCCGAGCGGCGCAAACGGACTCGGGCGCTGTCAGCTCCCGGGGACGACAGGCAACTCCCCGCCAGGCCCCTCCGGCCCTCCCACAGCCCGCCTCCGGGGCTCCGCGGGGACTCCACTGGGCCTGGACTGCCCGCCGGAGCCAGCCCGAGCGCCGCCGGCAGCCTCCGCGCCACTCCCCCGGCTCCTCTCCGCGTCGCCCCCGCAGCCGCCCGGGGCCCCGCTAGGCCCCGCCGGCTCCGGCCGAGGCGCCCTCTAGGCGGGCAGGTCCCTGCCACTGCCGCGGGGCCCAGCCAAGTGACCGGTCGTCACTCGCTTCAGCGCCGGCTCCCCAGACCCCACAGTTTCGCCGACGCCATTAGCCCAGTGGCCCACAATTCCGAGCGCGGCGGGGGGACACGTCAGCCGCACTTCCGGGCCGTGGCCAACGCCCCCGCCGTAGCCAACCCGGGGCGGGGAGCAGCGGTCGGGGCGGGGCCGGGGGCGTGGCCACGCTCAGGGCAGGCTCCGTTCCGGGCGAGGACGCCAGTGTCCGAGTGGGTTTAGCGCTCAGCGTTGCCTCGCCTAGATTTGCTTCCTTTTGGGGGGGACAAGAGTCTGAACTGAGCACCAGCTATTCCTTGGCGCATCTTTTTTGTGTATTTCGTTGTAAACAAGTTTGCTTCCTTGGGGATCAGTCTTCATTTGTCGTGTCCCTCTTCATTTCTGCTCTCTCGCATCGCTGGGCCAGGCTCCCCAAGTTAACGCCTATCTATCTCCTTTTAATGTTTTACCCCCTGGAGCACCTAGATTGCAGTTCCTCCTTATGGGTGCACTTAAGAAGTAGCCACTACTTCTGCCTTTTGTAAAATGACAGGAAAGACTGGCAGACCCTCCGCCGGCTTTCCATTTCAACCCAAGTAAAAGCCAAAATTCCTTGGTTTCACCGACCTGGCGCTACACGACCTACCCCCTCCCCTTTCTAGCTCTCTATCCCTCTCCTTTCCTCTCTGTAAAAAAAATCAATAAAAATATATTATTTAAAAAAATAAATTTCAAAAGAAAAATTAGGGCAGGAACTTGATCCTAGGATACACCTCCCATCCGCCTCCCCGCTAAAACGGAAGTTTCAGAAGCGCTGGAATCCCCGCTCCCGCTCCGTTTTGTTCCCTGCTGTATTTCGAGGGCCTCGGACAGTGTTTGACACAAAGCAGATGATGAATAAACAGCTGTTGAATGAATGAGTATCCTACAAATAAGGCCTTCACTAGGTCTCCAGTGCCAAATACACGTGAGGCAAAATAAATATAAAAGTCATGTGAGCCCTAACCGGTTTGGCTCAGTGAATAGAGCGTCGGCCTGAGGACTCAGGGACGTGTACCTTGATTGCGGGCACATACCCAGTAGGGAAAAATCAATAAAATATATATATTTTTAAAAATCATCTGAGCTTCTCCAGAGATTCCGGTCAGGATTCTTTGGCACCAGACATTTTACAGTTCCTGAATAGGAAGCAGAGAGAGGTAGAGTGAAAACCTGAACCAGGGTAGAGGTAGGAGATGAAGAAATAGACACCTTCAGACAACTGAAGGTTTACAGAACTATGTTATTGCCAGTGGGTGGCAGGTGGCAATGGTTGGCTGTAAAATAAAGACTTGCACCACAATTACTTTGTAAACTAAATAATTTTCTTTTTTTATTCTGAGAAGCTAACAAGGATGGATGAAGGTGGCAGATGAGGATGAGTAGGATGAGGTACTGTTCTAACTTCTAGATCTAAATTTGGATCATTTATGGGAATTACACAACTTCTAGGAACTTTGACAGCTCCTATTGTATAAAGTTTATGTATTAAAAACTGTAAACTTAACAAAAAAAATAAGCTTAGGTGAAATATGTAGCAGGCATTATTATTGAGACCCTAAGGAGCTTTTAAAAATGATCTTATCATAATTGGCCCAGTAATCTAGGATCAAGTTCCTGCCCTAATTTTTCTTTGGAAATTATTTTTTTAAATATTTTTATTGATTTTTTTACAGAGAGGAAGGGAGAGGGATAGAGAGCTAGAAACATTGGTGAGAGAGAATCATTGATCAGCTGCCCAGTAGGGGATGTGCATGCAACCAAGGTACATGCCCTTGACCGGAATCAAACCTGGGACCCTTCAGTCCTACGCTCTATCCACTGAGCCAAACTGGTTCCGGCTGAAATTTAGTTTTATTAAATATATTTTTATTGACCTCAGAGAGAAAGGGAGACGGAGAGAGATAAAAACATCAGTGTTGACAGAGAATCATTGATCAGCTACCTCCTGCAGGGAATGCGATGGAGCCTGCAACCCAGGCATGTGCCCTGATAGGGAATCGAACCGTGACCTCCTGGTTCACAGGTCAACACTCAATTGGGTTATTTTTTTATTATTAATAACTTTGGCATGATTGACTCAAAATCAACTTTCTTAAAGTCTTTTAATCTGTTATATAAAGTTGAGGAGATGCAATTGGAATTCATTAATTAAAAACAATATTTGTAAGAATTTGATAAGACAATCTTTTCTTAAGGTACAACTATTACCCGTATCTAGTATTCTATAAATTTAAAAAAAAAATAATTTTCTACATACATATGCCTAGTTAGATGGTCTTGCCCCAGTACATAATTTTATGCCAAAACCTAGCACATTAGCAGAAATAAAACAAATTTGGTTCTATAAGTTAAGATATGAAAGAAATTCAGAAGTTAGCATTCTGACAAACAAAATTATTTCTCTTTTAATGGCAAAACCAAAATTCAAATACATATTGTTCTTAAGTACTTTCAAATTGTAGCACACCTATAAGTGTTGGTATGAGTGTAAAGTGGTTTTCTGTAACTACAAAATTTACCTTCACTGAAAATTACATTAACAAATGCCTGATAAACGTAATCTTTTATTATAAGTAATGCTTTCATAGTATTATCAAGCAGTAGTCAAACCTTTGGCTCTGAAGTAAAAAACCCTCAGTTTGAATCTCAGTCCTCACAGGACTTAGTCCCTTCCTCTCTCTAACCTTCAGTTTTTTTCACATTAGGAAAAGAAGAAAATACAAGTGCTTTCCTCATGAGGTCTTTCTAATATCTAAAGGAGATATTGCTGATAAAGCACAATGCCTGGCACATAGTGAGTATTGAGTAAATGTTTTAAATAGGCAGTAGAAAAAGACAACTCCTTGCAATCATTACTCTGTCTTTTATTAATTTCTAGGTAGACTAATTACCAGCAAATCTTAGTTGAAAATTAGGAAACCCATCTTTTTCTGAGCCTTTGATATAAATCTTTTAGAAAATTCACCTATTTAATCATGTGCATATATTCATGTGTAACAAGAAAAGCCATCTAATATCATTCTGAAATATCTATCTCAGTTTAATGATGAAATACAAATACTAGTATTACTCAATCTACCATTCTAGTTATTCAATCCCTCAGTTTTTACCATCATTCATTTATTCTCCTCTTGGACTTTTCTCTCATCCACCTACTCCTTAAATCAGGGGTGGGAAATGTCTGGCTCTGCCAAGGCATTAGGGGTGAATTAATTAAATATCTGACCAAATATAGCAGGCTAATTTTTAAGTTAATAATTTTGGATGGCCAAGAATGATGTTATGAATATACACATGGCCCATGGCAGAAAAAAGGTTCCCACCCCTGTCTTAGTTCTATTTCTTAGAACTCTATGCTTTCTTTTCTTCTTAATTTCTTAAATATATATTTTATTGATTTTTTACAGAGAGGAAGAGAGAGGGATAGAGAGTCAGAAACATCGATGAGCGAGAATCATCGATCAGCTGCCTCTTGCACGCCCCCCACTGGGGATATGCCCGCAACCAAGTACATGCCCTTGACCGGAATCGAACCTGGGACCTTTCAGTCCCCAGACCGACACTCTATCCACTGAGCCAAACCGGTCTCGGTTCTTTTCTTCTTAATTTGTTCTCCCAGAGTGATTTTATGCACACCAGTGGCTCGATTACTACCAATCTATTGATATCACCCTGTATAACCTTCAGATTGGCAAATATCAATAGAATGTTCAGATTAACCAAAATACAACACAGACACCACTTAGATGCAATAGCAGCTAAGAGGCAAGGTACCTCATTAATCTCATGTCATACAATGCACAGCATGAAATCTAAGTTGCAGTACAGAGGAAATTCAGATATGAATAAATCCTTTATTCTCAGTTTCCCTATGCTAACATAGCCCAGTTCAAGTATGTTCTTGAATTTAGGGTTGTGGGACTAAAACAAGAAACTGCTGCCCAGAAATCTCTGAAAATCATGATATCAAGCCTTATACACAGTTATAACTCGGGAGCTCTTAAGTGAAATTCAAACATTGCCTACCGTACATCTTTACCTGGAAGTCTCATTGGTACCTAACATTCTTCCTCAAAAAGGAGTTGGTCCCCTTTGTACATCATTTTAGCTACCAATTACATACTTTCTAAAGAAAAGGGATCTAAGTAATTCAACTTTCTAAAGAAAAAGGATCTAAGTAATTCAGGAAATCGAATATAGATGGTATATTCCGTTTTGCTATGCTTATTGCCAGACCACCTCCTGAGTCACTGAAAAGAATACAGATCAACTTGGAGGATGGAACACTCTGGTTCAAACACCTGTGGGGAATGGCAATTGGTTCATGTGGCCAGGCTAGAGGTTCACATAGAACAGAACATAAGCATCTGTAGTGAAGAAGATAAAGCAGAGATGTTAGTTGAATGAATTAATAAGAAATTGCAGCCAAAACCGGTTTGGCTCAGCGGACAGAGCTTCGGCCTGCGGAATGGAAGGTCCCGGGTTCGATTCCGGTCAAGGGTATGTACCTTGGTTGCGGGCGCATCCCCAGTGGGGGGTGTGCAGGAGGCAGCTGATCAATGATTCTCTTCATCAATGTTTCTAGCTCTCTGTCCCTTTCTCTTCCTCTCTGTGAAAAATCAATAAAATATATATTTTTAAAATTTTTTTTAATTTAAAAAAAAGAAATTGCAAATGTGTTTGTAAATACTTCCCTACCCACTTTCTATGAGTAATTTTAAGTGTTTATAATTCGAAGTTTTTTTTTGTTTTTTTTAATATATTTTATTGATTTTTTACAGAGATGAAGAGAGAGGGATAGAGAGTTAGAAACATTGATGAGAGAGAATCATCAATCAGCTGCCTCTTGCACACCCCCTACTGGCGATGTGCCCGCAACCAAGGTACATGCCCTTGACGGTAATCGAACCCGGGACCTTTCAGTCCGCAGACCGACGCTCTACCACTGAGCTAAACCAGTTTTGGCAATAATTCGAAGTTTTTGTGACTGGAGATTAAAACTCTTAAACTCCTAATTAATAGTTGCTGTGAATTTAGTTTTAGATTTAACTTAGTCCCACTCTATTATTTTTTCCTTTGTCACCCTTAATCCTTTTTCTGAATTACTTTTCCTAAAATTAATTCATTTTTACAGTTTTCTTTGTCAAAGATTTTCACTTAAACTAGAAAATATTAGTCTTTTATGCCTCTTAGTATATGCTATGTATTTCTTAAACCATGTTCTCCAAGAATCTCTATAGCTTTGATATTCAGAATTAAAACATAACTTGATGACTGGTCTAAATTACATACTGACTGAATATTTCTTCATGAAATAAAGAAATAATTACACAGAAAAATTAGGAGTAGAGAACTTATAATTTACTATTTCAAACACTATGTTCCTAGACGTAATAATAGGTTGCTTGTAAGTTTCACATAGCTATTCTCCAAAATTATTATTTTTTTTTAAATATATTTTTATTGATATTTTACAGAGAGGAAGGGAGAGAGAGAGAGAGCCAGAAACGTCAATGAGAGAGAAACATCGACCAGCTGCCTCTTGCACACCCCCTACCGGGGATGTGCCCACAACCAATGCACATGCCCTTGGCCGGAATCGAACCCGGGACCCTTCAGTCCGCAGACCAACGCTCCACCACTGAGCCAAACCGACCTCGGCTCCAAAATTATTTTATAAACCTTTTATTTTCTGCCTTTATTGTAACTGCTTTGAGAACAGTTATGATTCTTGCATGTGGTACATCAAAGTTAGTTTTGTGTCGTGTGAAATTGCAGTAACAGAGAAGTAACAAAGAAGGAACAGATTTTTCACAAGATCTTTACTACAAAGCTTCTGGTCCTTCCCTAACTCATTGTTTCAATCAGCTACTGGAATACAAATGGTACAGAAATAGTTCTGCTATGAAGCCTTGCTGATGTGGTTCAGTGGTTGAGCATCAACTCATGCACCTAAAGTCACAGGCTCGATGCCCAGTGAGGGCACATGCCTGGGTTTCCACCTCTATCCCCAGCAGGAGACATGCAGGAGGCAGCCAATCAATGTTGGTGTTTCTCTCTCATTGATGTTTCTATCTCTTCTCTCCCTATCCCTTCCCCTCTCTCTAAAATCAATAAAAACACATTGAAACTTAAGGGGGGAAAAAAGAAAGAAACAGAAGCAACAGTCACCCCTGACAGATGTCCTCCACTCCCGGCAGCTCACAGAGTGTTCGGCCAGCAAAGGGAGGAGGGGGCAGTGTACAGACCTGCCAGGTTCCTTCCACATCACAGAGGTAGAGACTGAAATTCTGCAGCATTTTCACCAACCAGAGGATTATAGACTCCTTCGTTCTGTGGTTGTGATGAATTCTTTGGACATTTTTAATGTTAACAACAAATTATGTTAGAGGTGTTTCTTCTAATAGCTGTGCTGTTTTTATGCTACCTTAAGACGTTGTGCCTTATTCTTGCTTTCAACCTTGGTTCCTGAGCCCAAGACCACACCAGGTGATTACACAGCTAAAATCGGGCAACAGCTGCGATGACTAATGACCCTCTACTTTAGCACTGACCGATAGGTGGAGACCATGACCCTGTGCCTAGTCAACCCAGCACCTTTAAATGACCTCTCTTATTGCCATGCCTCACAGTGGAAACCACACCGATGGGTCTTCGGGGCAGACATCCTGCAGAGTCTTCATTCGGAACTGTTCTCCCGGACTTGTTTCTCCGTCCTTTGACTACAGCCTTAGTGGCTGTGTACATTGGCTTCCTTGGGAGCAGGTCTAAAGAGAGATTTGCTTGCAAGTAATTTATTAAGAATGAGTTTCCAGGAGAAGCCAGCTTCCAGGAAGCAGGGAAAAGGCCAATCAGACAAAGCCCCAGGGAGGTCAGGGGAACATTAGGCAATGGACTATCTCACACATCAGCCATTGGCTAAGGTCCTTTGGTTCTCTGACTATGTGGGGCAAAGAAACCAAACGCAGTCCTTTGGAGGAAGTACGCTGAAAGAGGGGAGCAGAGAAGGCTGGACAGGTCATACAGAAATGACGAAAGGGATAAGGATCTGTACAGAATGCTCACTGCCCTGCCTTCCTGGGCCACGGTCATGCATTACCTCCTCTAGGTCAACTCATTCCTGAGATCCTTTTACCCTGGCCTCCGCTTTGAAACAGTGCTCTCTCGCCCGGCATACTCTAGCCCAGTAGTTTTAAACTGGGGCAATTTTCCCCTCCCATCTTCCCTAATCTCCCTGTACTGGGGCATTTGACAATGTCTGAAGATATTTTAGATTGTAACAACTTGGGCAGGGGACACTAATGGCATTTAGTGGGTAGTGGCCAGGGCTAATGCTAAACATTTTACAACTCACAAGACAGCCCCCCTAAAAAAGAAATATCCAATCCAAACTGTCAATAGTGCCGAGGTTGATTATTGTTATGAATCCCCCGACCCCTCCTCAGGCTGAATTAGTCGCTGCAGCCCAGCCTCATGTCATGCCCACCTGCCTGGATCTCAGAATATTGCCTGCTCCTACGTCCCTGCATCTAGGAGCTTTCTCTGCCCACATGGCTGAACAGCCAGTTCCTCTGGCTGGATCTTGCTGAAGTCAGTCATCCATCCTGAATATCAATATCATGTGTTGTTAATCTGTTCTTAGATATCAAATGCCGCCTCCCGGTCTAGACTTCTTCCGATAGCCTCCATTTAATCTGCTCTCTTCTGGCCGGTTCTTCCCACTTTTCCACCTACTGCTCTTTCACCAAGTGGGCACCTGCAGTTTCACATTCCCTCCGTGTTAGCCCCATCTCTGTGCAGTTAACACTCCTATGTCTAGCTGCTTTACTAGACACCTCAAAAGAGGTAGGCAGGCAGGTTGTTTTAGCTCAATTATTTCCTAACTGGGGAAAAATGAGGAGAGAGGAGGTCCATGCAGAGCAGCCTAAGTTCTCTAAGTCTCAAGAGAGGTCATCACTGCTCTTTATGGAGCAACTATGTAGGAAGTCCTCTTCTAAATGCATTTACGATGTCATTTAACCTTTGCAAAAAGTCCCTTGAGTGAAGGAAGAAATCAGTTTCTAGTTTACACATGAGGAAACTCAGGCTCAAAGAGATTAATGCACTTACTAAAAGTGCTATAGCTACTAAGTGTGAGTGAGAATTCCATCTCAGGCTTTTTGTCTCTAAAACGTGTGCTACTACTTCTTTTGTATTTCAGAAGTTGTCCCATGAAAAATCTGGTGAAGCTTGAGGCCTGCCTTCTCCCTTAATCTATTTTGCAAACATTTTATTGATTGGGAATTATCTTTTTGATGACTTATTTAAGAAGGGAAGATTTTAGGTTTGTCATAACATTAAATACATTTCCCTACATGGAATAACATATATCTCATTTTAACCGAAAGCTTATTTTTCTGTCTTTGTGCCCATACTATAATGCTTCAGTGGAAAGGCCCTTGTTCTTTATACCTATATTCTTTTTTTAAAAAATATATTTTATTGATATTTCACAGAGAGGAAGGGAGAGAGGTAGGGAGCTAGAAATGTCAATGAGAGAGAAACATCGACCAGCTGCCTCCTGCACATCCCCCACCAGGGATGTGCCCGCAACCAAGGTACATGCCCTTGACCGGAATCGAACCCAGGATCTTTCAGTCCACAGACTGACGCTCTACCACTGAGCCAAACCGGTTTCAGCTATACCTATATTCTTGGCAATTTGGCATAGATATATACTACCTCCAGTAAACATTTGTTTTAGCTATATAGATTCTTGTCTCCAATCAAAGAGGAGCAAAGGTACTGAGAAAGTGATCAAGACAAGAATTCATGTAAAGGAAAGCAGAATAAGGGACTAGATTATACACTGTGCAACCTACGCCCACAAAGAGGACAGAATAAATCTGGTAGAAGTGAGGGCTTTCCTGTACCTGACACCACACATCTTTTCCAAAATAGCGGCTTTCTCCCTCAAGAAACATTTGGTGAGCGAGTGAGTGAGTAAATGAATGCTACTGCTATGATGAGATTTCTTTTTAAAAAATATATATATATTATTGATATTTTACAGAGAGGAAGGGAGAGAGATAGAGAGCCAGAAACGTCGATGAGAGAGAAACAACCACCAGCCGCCTCCTGCACACTCCACACTGGGGATGTGCCCGCAACCAGTGTACATGCCCTTGACCGGAATCGAACCTGGGACCTTTCATTCCACAGACCGATGCTCTATCCATGAGCCAAACCGGTTTTGGCTATGATGAGATTTCTTTATTCACATTTTCAGACCTCAACTGTATAAATACCTGGTCATTGTAAAAACCACTGTGTGTAATTATATGATGTGTGTCAGAAATAAATGTCTCCTGTCTTTGAAATAAAACCTGAGTAACAACTCATAATTCTTTTTTTTTTTTTTAATTTATTGATCCTTTACAGAGAGGAAGGGAGAGGGATAGAGAGCTAGAAACATGGATGAGAGAGAAATACCGATCAGCTGCCTCCTGCACACCCACCACTGGGGATGTGCCTGCAACCAAGGTACATGCCCTTGACCGGAATTGAACCTGCAACCCTGCAGTCCCCAGGCCGACGCTCTATCCAGTGAGCCAAACCAGCCAGGGCTCATAATTCTTCTCGAGATCAATGAAAGCAATGTAGATTCTTATTAGATGACTTTGGTACCTAACTCCCCTCTCCCTCCAGCTTCTCCCCGTTTTCTCCCCTCCAGTCCTCAACATCCCAGGTCTAGACTAAATGTTACCGTGTAGTTGGCAGCTGTGAGGATTAGGCAATTGTGGCATATTGTGTGCAAAGAGGTAAAGGGTAGTATATATGACATGTTATCTGTTCTGCAGAGCAAAAGGAAGAAAACAAAAACGGCTTTAAAAGCAGGAATTTAACAGTTGTTTTTTCTTTGTTGCTCCTTCCTCCCAGTCCCGTTTCCCAGTTTGCCTGCATTCGAAGCCTCCCTCGACTGCTAGGCAGACTGACATCTTCAGATTCAGTATTGAAACAGGTACAGCACTGCATGTACTTCTCAGCAATTGATCGTTTTGTTTGTTTGTTAATCCTAACCCAAGGATTTTCCCCCCATTACATTTTAGAAAGAGTAGAAGGGAGGGAGGATGGAGGGGAAAGGCAGAGGGAAACATCAGTGTGAGAGAGACACATCGACTCTTTGCCTCCCTGAACTTGCCCGGGACAGGACTGAATGAACCCACACCCCAGGCATGTTTCCCTTGACTGGAATCGAACCTGAAATCCCTACCCACACAGGCTGACGCTCTAACCATTTAGGCACTGGCCAGGACTCAGGAATTGATCTTGTCTTTTTTCCTTTTTATTTTTTAAAATATATTTTATTGATTTTTTTACAGAGAGGAAGACAGAGGGATAGAGAGTTAGAAACATTGATGAGAGAGAATCATCCATCAGCTGCCTTTTGCACACCTGCTACTGGGGATGTGCCCACAACCAAGGTACATGCCCTTGACCAGAATTGAACCCGGGACCTTTTAGTCCACAAGCCAACGCTCTGTCCACTGAGCCAAATCGGTTTCGGCTTGTCTTTTTTCCTTTTTAATGCTAAGCGTACTTTGGTTCTTTTCAAGACACAATGCAAGATGATTCTCTCTCATCAATGTTTCTAACTCTCTATCCCTCTGTCTTCCTCTCTGTAAAAAAAAAAATCAAGATCTTTTTTGAGTTACAGGGGATTAGAGGTAGGAAGGTTAGGCATGATCTAACCTATTTGTTCCACAGAAATGCCCAAGGCAGCAGATAACCTAAGCTAGTCAATGATGATGTAATAAATGTAAAATTCCTAACATATGACTGGTGCTCACAAAGCCTGAGCTCTGTGTCCTTTCAATACAGAGCCAAGAACAGCCAGCGACTCTTTTTCCTCATGACATCTATGCACTGGCTGAAGTTTGCACATTTTTATTGTAAGACATTTGTGGTCAACTGATTTTATTGTTAAAAATTATTGGCAAGGCCAGCCTTTCGTCAAAATGGTGGAATGTGGAGCTTCCAGGGCCCATACCTTCACAAAAACACCAACCAACCAACCAACCAACCAATGAATTTGTTAAAAAGACTTTCAGGATCAACTTTGTCAGACTCTGGTAAGTAGACAAAGGTTTATAGCAATCAAAAGAACTCTGCATCAAGAAAAGAAGTGACTTAAACCAGTGGAAGAGGTTTGTGGTATTTTAGCGTGGCCTGTCCCACCCATTTCCCCAGCATGCGGTTCTTCTAGAGCACAGTGAAAGTGTCTGGTCTGAGTACCTGGTACCAGCAAGAGCAAAGTGGACCTTGTACCCAAGGAATTGTCTGCTATGCTCTGTCTGGATGTTCCCTGAAGGACCAACACACAGTTGCCTTTGTTTCACTAACTCAGAACTCTCTCAGGGTGGAAACAGAGCTTAGTGAGGGCATTCTTTGAAAACATTTTGAAAGGAAAATAACAAACTTAGGAATCTCTCTCTTGAATATATAATGTAGTCTAAATACTTATATATCTACACATGTAAATATATGTATATAAATTATATATTCACATTTAGATTATATACATATACAAAATGTAGAAATATAATCCTACCCAATAAAAGAGTAATATGCAAATTAACCATCTATCCACTCAAGCCACACCCACCAGTCATGCCCACCAGCCAATCAGAGCGAGTATGCAAATAAACCCAACTAAGCTAGATACAGCCACAGAGAGCCGAAGGGAGGCTTGGGTTTCCCAGGCCATGGAAGAAGCCAAGCTTTCTGCCTGCCCTTGCTGGTCTAAGACTCCACTCAAGGCTATAAAGTTTCAATTATAGAAGGTAAACAAATTCAAACAGAAATGGCGGCAGCTATGGAGCTGGAAAGAGTGGGAGGCTAGGGTTGCCGCTGGCAATGGAAGAAGCAAAGCTTTCCACATCCCTGGCCGGCTCAGGCCTCCTCTCCAGGCTACAAAGTTTCAATTGTAGAAGGTAAATAAATTCCAGATACCAGGGCTTCTGCTTGGGTCACCAGGAGAAGTGTCTGGCCTGCAAACCGCCACAGGGCCCTCGCTCAGGCCATCCCACACCCCAACGAAACCTCTACCCTGATCCGGGACACCCTTCAGGGCAAACCAGCTGGCCTCCACCTATGCACCAGGCCTCTATCCTATCTAATAAAAGAGTAATATGCAGATTAACCATCACTCCAACACACAATATGACTACCCCCATGTATTCAAAGACCCTGCCCCTATGTGGACACAAGATGGCCACCACAAGATGGCCAGCAGGGGAGGGCAGTTGGAAAGCACCAGGCCTGCAAGAAAGGGCAGTTGGAGGTGATCAACCCTGCAGGAGAGGACAGTTAGGGGTGACCAGGCCAGCAGAGGAGGGAAGTTGGGGGCAAACAGCTGGCAGGGGAGCAGTTAGACATCAATCAAGGTCTCAGGGGAGTGCTTAGAGGATGATCAGGCTGGCAGGCAGAGCGGTTAGGGGCAATCAGGAAGGCAGGCAGGTGAGCAGTTGGGAGCCAGCAGTCCTGGATTGTGAGAGGGATGTCCAAATGCCCATTTAGATTAATGGTGGGATCAGGCCTAAACAAGCATTCAGACATCCCTTGAAGGGTCCCAGATTGGAGAGGGTGCAGGCTGGGCTGAGGGACACCCTCCCCACTCCCCACCCCCCCACGCCCCTGTGCACGAATTTTGTACACTGGGCCTCTAGTTCTGTATAATAGCTAATATGCTAATGATCATGACACCCTCATGCCTTAACGACTGATCAGCAGGAAGCTGCATGCACAGCTTGGCATGGGGGCTGGCGGGAACTTGACTCTGGAGGACTTGACTGGAGGCGTGGGTGGGTTTCTGGGTCCTGCTGGCATGGCAGGTGGGTATCTGGTCCCAGTGGCGCAGCAGGCAGGTTTCTGGGATGGCGGCAGGGGTGGCGGCCGTGGGACTCTTTCTGGGCAGGAGGGCAGGGCTGTGTGCGCAAGGAGGCATTCCGGGACTCCCGTGATTTTGCGTACGGGGTCACAGTTTACATATATATTTGGACTATATTTTTATATTCATATGTATATTTAGGCCAGGGACTGTAAGATTGCTTTACAAAATGGACGAATCTGATCTTTCACCAGCAGTACATGAGGTTTCCTGTGTCTCCACCTTCCCACTAACATTTCACATTATTAAACTTTTTACTTTTTGCCAGTCTGGATTAAAGTCTTGTCTCACTGTTTTAATTTATATTTATCTACTTTGTAATGATTTTGTACATCTTTGTGCACTTACTGAATTTGTCCATGTTTCTGTTGGTTTCCTCATTGTTTGCTTGGAGACATTTCTCATATATTTTAGATATCAGCATCTCATTAGTATTAGACTGTATAAATGATTTCTCCCAACTTGCTATATGTGTGTTAGCTTTGTTCACAAAGTCCTTCAGTGAAAAGAAATCCTCAATTTTGATAAAGTGCAACCTCATTCAGCAGCAGTCATTATTTTCTCACATCTTCAACTTAAGTTTTGTGCCCTCTGGTGGTCCTTTCCGACCTTCAATTTTATTCAACTTGTTTACGTTGAAGAGCCAACAGCTTGCATTATGCGGATTTGCATTTATCAGCCTATGCATGGTTTTCAGAGAAAGGAGCATTTTATTAATATTGCTGTTTTTTAATAGCTTTTCAAAGTTCTGCAGAGCCCATTAACAAAACTGATAACTAAAGTGGTCAATATGGGGTCAACGGGGTTAGGCCTGGGTAATCCTTCCAGATGTTTTTAATACAATAATAAATATGCCTATAATTAGAGACTGGTCTGTCTTTTTATTATATGTACTCTTGAATTTTTGAACAGTCCATTTGATTTGAAAGTTCTGTAGGGATAAAATCTAAGAGTTATTCTTCACTCTGATTAGCTGTATGATTTACCTAGGTTTTCTTTTTATTTAATTATGAGTCTTCATTGGTCTTCTCAAACTATAAGAAGGTTTCTCCAGGACCCACAAAAATTTGACTAGTTGATAAAGGTCAGAAAGTCCAGGAGAATATGCCCCCAAAACTAATCTGAATATTTTTTTTATGGTTCAGGAAAATCCTTTATCATATAAGGCAGATTGAGACCAATGCTTAAAAATTACTTATGGAAGGACAATTGAAGTCCTTCAACTTTCCTTCCTTGAGGTCCAAGTACCAGGGCCAGGGTCTTGAGTAACTACAGAAAGCTGGGGAGCCAGGAAAGTAGGAATAGGTTTGGGGAAGGGTGGGGAGATAGAGGGGGGTCAGGACATGGTAGAAAGGGAGCCAAGGAGGAGTTTGGAGTTGCAGGTGGAGGGGGAGAGGAAAAGGAGGCAGGTATGAATTTCTTGGAGGTTGGAATAGATGAACGTGTAACGGTTGAGGAGGACAAGTGGATCCTTGAGAGGTTAAATAGCTTCAGGAAAAGTAGACTGAGATTGTTGAATGGCCTGATAAAAGTCAGAGCGAGAAAGCTACTTTTCAGCTTCTTCATAGCAAGAGTAGACCATCATGTAGAGGGGTTTTAGATACGTGGATGCCAGGGCCTCCCACAGATGAACCAACCTGGGAAGATACCAAGAACCGCAGAGAAAGGCCACTGGAGCTGACTACTCTTTGTAAACTTTTGACATTTTTGGAGACATTAGACTGTATTAGTGCCATAGCGATGGAACATTTAATCAGGAGAGGAGAGGAGCCTGGTGGAGTGAGAATTACTCATGGAATTTGGCTTTTATTCAAATAAACAAAAGAGACCTCACAATAGATCTAGGAGGATTCCCACAATTCAACAGGAAAGAGCCAGGAAGAATTCCACTCAACAGAAAGAGTTAGGGATTGAATTCTCACTTAAACCAACAACAATCAACCAAATGAACAACTCAAAAAACTCAAGATGACTTCCATTCAGGAAAATTCTCACTCAAACAGAGAAGAACCAAGAAGAATTTCTCTCCAGGATTAAATCCATACTCAAAAAGTGCTGGGCTCGGCTGATGTGGCTCAGTGGTTGAGCATTGACCCATGCACCAGATTGTGGTTTGCTTCCCGGTCAGGGCTACATGCCTCCATTGCTGGCTCCATCCCCAGTAGGGGACTGATGATGCAGCGGATTGGTGATGTTTCTTTCTCATTGATGTTCCTTTCTCTCTATCCCTCTATCTTCCCTCTCTCTCTAAAAATCAACAAAAGCATATTTTTAAAAAGTGCTGAGCTATTTCTAAGGAAAGATGTAGCAGGTCTTCAAAATATTAAAAATTAAATTACCATATAACCCAGCAATTCCACTTCTGGCATATATCCAAAAGAACTGAAAGCAGGGTTTCAAAGACATATTTGTACATCCATATTCATAGCAGCATTATTTATAGTAGCCAAAAAGGTGAAAGAAACCCAAATATTTATTGACAAATGAATGGATAAACAAAATGAGGTATGCACACACACAGTGGACTCTTA
This sequence comes from Vespertilio murinus, assembly GCA_963924515.1. Taxonomy (NCBI): domain Eukaryota; kingdom Metazoa; phylum Chordata; class Mammalia; order Chiroptera; family Vespertilionidae; genus Vespertilio; species Vespertilio murinus. The sequence goes on from OZ004707.1 coordinate 140,486,892, forward strand.
TTAGCCTTAAGAAAAGAAGGAAATTCTGACACAACGTGGATGAACCTTGAGGGCATTATGCTAAGTAAAATAAGTCAATTATAAAAGACAAATACCACAATACTCCACTTATATGCGGTGTCTAAAGCAGTCAAACTCATAGTGGAATGGTAGTTGCCAGAGGCTGGCTGGGGAGAGAGTATGGGGAGTTATTGTTTAATTGGTACTGAGCTTCAGTTTTTGAAGACTGAAAAGTTCTGAAGTTGGTTGTACAACAATGTAAATATACTTCATACTACTGAACCATACACTTACAATGGTTAAATGGTAAATTTTATGTGATGTATATTTTACCACAATTATATTTCCTTTCAAGTGTTTAAAAGGAGCCAACATAACTTTTGTCCATGAAGATTCTTTTTAAAAATATATATATTTTATTGATTTTTCACAGAGAGGAAGAGAGAGGCATAGAGAGTTAGAAACATCGATGAGAGAGAATCATCGATCAGCTGCCTCTTGCACACGCCCTACTGGGGATGTGCCCGCAACCAAGGTACCTGCCCTTGACTGGAATCGATCCCGAGACCTTTCAGTCCGCAGGCCGACGCTCTACCACTGAGCCAAACCGATCCTGGCTCCATGAAGATTCTTAACATGTTAAGTGCCAAGCCTGTTTTGTCTTCCTTTCCATGTAGCCTGCGATATCCGATTTCACCGATATGCTGGTGGCCAGGGACTGACGAGGTCCAAACGGAAAGTGTAGTGTCAGTCAAACAGAAAAGAATCAGAAGAGCCCCATTCAATAGAATCAAAGTAATCAATTACTGTGTTACAAGAGACAAATGTCTGGGTGACCAAATTAGTTGTGACTTACCCTGTGTGTGTGTCCTTGGGCTGAATAGTGTCCCCTCAGAATTCATATGTTGAAGTCCTAACCCTTAGTATCTCAGAATGTAATGATCTGGCGATAGGGCCTTTAAAGAGGTAATTAAGGTAAAATAAAGTCACACGAGTGTGCCACAATCCAATATGACTGGCATCCTTATAAACAGAGGAGATTAAGACTCTAACACAACAGAAGGACAGCCATTTCAGGACATTGTGAGGAGGCAACCACCTGTAGGTCTAGGATAGAGACCTCAGAAAAAACAAAAACCTGTGGATACCTTGATCTTGACCTTCCCAGTCTCCAGAACTGTGAGAACATAATTTTCTCTTGTGTAAGCACCCAATTTGTGTTATTTTTGTTTGTTTTTTAAAATATATTTTATTGATTTTTTTTTTTTTACAGAGAGGAAGGAAGAGGAATATGTCGACGAGAGAGAAATATCGTCTCCTCCTGCACACCCCCTACCGGGGATGTGCTCGCAGCCAAGGTACATGCCCTTGACCAGAATTGAACCTGGGACCTTTCAGTCCGCAGACCGACGCTCTATCCACTGAGCTAAACCGGTTTCAGCAGTTTGTGTTATTTTGTATGGCAGCCCTTCCTGACTGTGAATCTCAATATTCTCAGTAATACATGTTGGATTTCAAGTTCCCCAGCCAGAAAGGACACAAGGATTTGAGAAGCCAGCATGAATACCTGGCAAGAATAATTCTTCAGAATCTTTCATTCACAGTATAATTTATTTGTTGACCCATCTTCTTGTTGGGAATTGCCCTTTTTTCCTATAATTGTTTTCTTCATTAAGAGAGGCAACAGTTTCCAACTAAAAAAACGTATAATTCATGTTCTGGAAGAATGTTGCAAATCAGTAGCTGCCTCTTTTATATTTGCAGTAACTTGGTGACCTTTTGATTTTTTTTTTGGGGGGGGGAGAGATGACTGCCCTCCCTGAAGAATTTGCAGACTGACAGGTGATGATTTTCTCGTATAGAATGCAAGCTGGCTTTACCTGTGGCTTTGCAACCTGGGTTTATATGTAGTTGTTGCCATTCACTACTTTAAAACCACCACGTCTACATGTAACTGGGCAAACCATTCTGAGGGCTAAGATTTATATAATATAAAATTAGGAGTACTGTGAGAGCTTTGTCAGTGGATAAATAAAGCCAAACTGACAAAATATATCATCTGCCAGGTGTAAACCAGTTATTTTATCTTTCACGGATAATTTGCCTTACAGCCAATTTTGTGCAGCAAAAATGCTTGCAGCAAACATGTTTAAGGTGAAATTACCTAGAAGGCAGTCAGCAACTCCTTTGTGGGTGCCCCCTCACACTATTCTATTTGACAGTCTCTGACAAGAGGTGGCATCATCACTGACTGCTTGGTCCTCTTCTTCCTCATTTTATTCTTTTCTCATTCCACCCTTATTCCACAGCATCCTCTGTCCTTACATCTTGGTTTTCATATCCAGCCTTAATCCTACCACCCCTCTGACCCTGGTCCCGCATTCATACTCCCATTCTTCCTACTCTTATCCATAGTCTTATCCTCTCTTTTTCAGAGGTATCCCTTGCTTTGTAGCTCTGTTCATTTTCTACTTTTTTTTAAAAAAAAGGTTATTAATTTCAGAGAGAAAGGAAGAGGGAGAGAGATAGAAACATCAATGATGAGAGAGAATCGGCTGCCTCCTGCACGCCCCACACTGGGGATTGAGCCACACCCATGCATGTGCCCTGACTGGGAATCTAACCGAGATCTGGTTCCTAGGTCCACACTCAACCACCGAAGCAAGCCTGCTGGGCTCTACTTTTTATTCTCTATCACTTGTCTTATCTTTGCCACCGGAGTCCTCTTTGTCGTCAGAGCCTGACTCTCCCCATCGCTCTTTCTCAAACCCACGCTCCTCTCCATTGCCAGAGCATTTGTTGCTTCTGGGCGTGACCGTGCCCTCGCTTTCCTTGTTTTTATTCCTACCTCTGGGAGCCTCTCTTACAGCCAAGTGCTTTCCCCACGGATTCCGCTTTTGTAATGGACTTTCACTTACCTTCACAGCCTGCCTCTTCTCCTCCCGTGAAGGCACACTCAGATTCTTGGCCCCCTTCCTTACCAGACCTCAGTTTGTCTGTGAACTACATCTTCTCACCTGATGACTCTCTCTCTCAGAACATAAACACCTACTAAACATCATGGCCCAACCTGTGAATCCCACTGGTTCATTGATCGTTTCTTCTCCAATTACTGATCCTCTCTACAGCATCACAAGCAGCCTCTATTTCTTTCTTTATTTTAAAAAATATATATTTTATTGATTTTTTACAGAGAGGAAGAGAGAGGGATAGAGAGTTAGAAACATCAATGAGAGAGAATCATTGATCAGCTGCCTCTTGCACACCCCCCACTGGGGATGTGCCCGCAACCAAGGTACATGCCCTTGACCGGAATGGAACCCGGGACCTTTCAGTCCGCAGACCGACGCTCTATCCACTGAGCCAAAAAGGTTTCGGCAGCCTCTATTTCTTTACCGTGATTCAACCTGAGTTAATCCTTCACCTTAAATGGAGGTCAGCTCCACGCAACCTTCCTGACTGGCCTCTTCTCTCCCAGCCATCTCAGACATTGGGGGCTCAAGTCTGTCCCTTTCTGCCCCATGGACAAGGGAAGCGTTTCTGTTGAGCTCAGTTTTCATGTCTGGAAGAAGCTGGTGGAGATGGCTTTAAATATTTCTACCATGGTCAAAGCATCCAGGAAAACGTTGGGGAAAAGACATCCCAAGAGTTAATGAACAGAAAAACTCAGAGGACAAGAAGAGAAAGGAGACGAGAAGGGTGCAGAAAACTAAACTTAACCTCAAGGACTGTGGGCTTACTTCCATCCAGGAGAGCTGTTTCCATAAACATCTGAGTTTTTTCTTTAGAGAAAAAACATGTTTGCAAGAAATTGAGGAATTTTAGGCATCAGAGACCTAAGAAATAGGTCCAAAAAGACCCTTGCTTCTCAACAACTTTCAGGAGACTTTGTAAGAACTAGTGACCTGGAACATTATTGTATGGTAGATAGGCATCTATGCGGTTTAGGGGCTTCAGTAAGCAAGGAATTCCCCACACCACTAAGCAGGTTGACTGTCCAAGATCTAGATTCAGGATAGGCATGCTTTACAGAGCAGCTTCCTGGCAACACTGGACACTCAGCCCCAGAACCAACCCAGGCCTACTTGATTGCATTGTCCATAGTTTCAGACAGTTTGACTTCTGGACCTCCGACTGTCATCTCAGAGCGGGGCCAGTAGAGACCCAGCAGCTTCCCAGGTGCTTGCCATTGAGAAGGCGGCCAGAGAGAGCCTTCTGTGCCTGTGGGAGCATGCTCAGCTTTAGGCTACGAGAAAGAGCCAGGGAAAGAATGCAATCTCAATGACGGAGGGACAACTAGGTGTCCCAAAGCAGGAGAGCATGATGGGGGGTGGGGTAGGACAGAAAGAAATGGATTCCCAAAGTCAGAGAGAACCAACCTGCCCAAGCCAGTGAATTGCCTGAGATTTGGTGAGACTCAGCCAGTTCTGCCACCGAACACACGGGGTTCTTCCGAAGGAAAACGGGGAAAAACATAAGGAGCTATGTTCAGCGACAGACAGGAAGGGGCAGGAAGTCCCACTGCCAATAGCCCAGTCAGTACCAGCTTCTGTGCAGAGCCCAAGTTCACAGGAAAATAGAGTTGACCTTCTGGGCTTTCAAGAACCTGAAGCTCAAGAGCCACATGCAAGTCTTAGGGTTAAGTCATGGAAAGAAACAGGGTGTTAGGCAGAGCTTTCCAGCATTTGAGAAGTCAGAAGAAGGAGGAACTCCAGGTATAGGCTTGGGTTTTCTTTTTCTTTCTTTCTTTTAATATATTTTATTGATTTTCCACAGAGAGGAAGGGAGGATAGAGAGCTAGAAACGTTGATGAGAGAGAAACATCAACCAGCTGCCTCCTACACACCCCCTACCGGGGATGTGCCCGCAACCGATGTACACGCCCTTGACCAGAATCGAACCTGGGACCTTTCAGTCCGCAGACCGACGCTCTACCACGGAGCCAAACCGGTTTCGGCTAGGCTTGATTTTTCATGGGGAATCCCATGTGTACAAGGCCCTTATCTATCCAGGTAAAAGGAAAGGGACAAGGGCTGTATCATGCAACTATCAAGCAGGCCCCGAGGATGGGAGTAGTCCTAGCAGACACAGGGGTGATGAGAACTCCGAGTCATTCTGACAAATATGTCAGATTTCCATGATCAAAGAGATAAATAGTAATTTCCCTGTAAACATTCAAGAAACACAACTTTTTATCAGTTAAGTTGGGTCTGTCTTCTGGGAGTGCATGGCCTGTTATAACAGTTGTGAGTGCAGAACGCCAAGAACTCAGAGAGCAAGATGATAGATGCCCTTTGCTTAGGCCTTCAATATCAGCTGGACATGTTCCCATAATGTCCACAATCCCTGAGGGTGTGGTTCCCTCGGTAGTCCAAGATGACCTTTCCTGGTCTTTTCAAACTTAAGCAAAAACCCAGGGATGTTAAATAATAAGCCCAAGGTTGCCCATTTGGTGAGGCCCAATGTCTTGAGAGTATATGGCTTTCATTCCTATTTCTAGTTGAGATTGTATGCTGAGTGTAATGCTAGGAAATTGTTATTTGCAGTTCCAACAAGCCAAATCTTTCTGGGAAAACAAAATGGAGTCATATTAGTAGAAACTTATTCCAATTTACCTGTTGTTTTTATTTTAAATATTTTACTTTATTGCTTTTTTACAGAGAGGAATGGAGAGGGAGAAAGAGAAATACTGATTGGCTGCCTCCTGCATATCCCCTACTAGGGATCAAGCCTGCAACCTGGACATATGCTGACCTGAAATCATACCAGCAACCCTTTGGTGCACGGGATGATGCCCAACCGAGCCACACCAGCTACAGCCCAATTTACCTGTTTTAACATGACAGTACAGATATTCATTTTTTTAAAAAATATATTTTATTGATTTTACACAGAGAGGAATTGAGAGGGATAGATAGTTAGAAACGTCGATGAGAGAGAAACATCAACCAGCTGCCTCTTGCACACTCCCCACTGGGGATGTGCCCGCAACCAAGGTACATGCCCTTGACCGGAATTGAACCCGGGACCTTTCAGTCCACAGGCTGACGCTCTATCCACTGAGCCAAACCGGTTTCGGCCAGATATTCATTTTTATTATGCATCAGTTATACAGCTTAAAAATTAAAAAGACTTCACACATCAAATTGAAAGCACTTCTTTAGTGTGGGTCTTGGAAAAATCAAAATAAACTGCAGCATACAGCTGGACAATCCTGACCCCTGCTGGTTAGAACTGACAGCAACCAGACTATCTCAGATTAATTGTGTTAACATAATAATTATTAATTTTTAAAAAATTGATTTCAGAGAGGAGAGAAAATAGAAGCACCAATGATGAGAATCATTGATTGGCAGCCTCCTGCACACCCTCCACTGGGGACCAAGCCCACAACATGAATGTACCCTGACCAGGAATTAATCAAACCATGACCTCCTGGTTCATAGGTCAAGGCTCAACCACTGAGCCACACCAATCGGGCAGACTCAGATAATGGTTTATGAAATTGGAGAAAAAAAATCCCCAACATATTCCATATCTGCTGAAGACTGAAAATAGGCTTTAAGTGTAAGGCTGTGAAGTTAAGCTCACAAACACCTGTAAAAGTCCTACTTGTTAGTATATAACTGGATTCTAGTATCCAGTATGAAATTTTAATTTTCAAGCTTACCATCACACCAAGACTTCTGCTCCAAGTCTTTCATAGGAGCCAGGGGGAAAATGTACACAAATGAGCAAGTATTAATTTGACTTGTACTACTCATTATTCTTTTGCTAAAAATCTCTCTCTATATATATAATATGCAAATTGACTGGATGGCGGAACAACCGGTCAGCTATGATGTGCACTAACCACCAGGGGGCAGATGCTCAACGCAGGAGCTGCCCCTAGCCTGCAAGCCCGGATCACCCGATGGGGAATGGGGAACCAGGGGTGGGTGGTGGCAGACACGGGTGGCACCAGGGCCCAGATCACCCTACTCGTTGCCCCATACAGAGGGCAACCAGTGGCAGCAGGGGGTGGAGCTGTCAAGAGTGTAGGAATGACTAAGCCCTGTTCCTCCCTGTGACAGGCAGGCTCTGATTGCCCAATTGGGAACCAAGAACTAGGTGTGGTTAGTGGCAGACCTGTCTGTCGCCCCACACACAGGAGGCGAGGGGTGGGACCAGCTGCCAGCAAATGGGGAAGATTGGCCCTGATTGCAGGCCAGCCTAGGGACCCTACCTATGCACGAATCTCGTGTGCTGGACCTCTATTGTAAATATATATCTTATAACTTCAAAAGCTAAATTTGAACTTCTTTCATTGAAGAAGTCTTTTATGGGCTTATAGAGCACTCTAGTTGTCCATACTAGAAAACACTGCCTTATTTTGCAAAATCTGGACGTTTATACCTCCACACCCATTAACCCACCGAATCCTTGCAAGGAAATAACATTTTATAGTTGAGAAAACTGAAATTCAGAAGCAAATGTGTTTAGAGCTAAATGTGGTGACATGATTCTAAGTATGCTTCCTGCCATATTTTAGTCTCCCAATATAGTACCCAATTATCTATGATTATTTATGTTCACTGTTTGAATCTGCAGAATTACTTCAACTTATACAATAGACACATGGCTTAAAATTGAATGTAACTCTGAATTTTATAAATTGAAGTTTTATCTTATTAAAGCCACTTAATATTTAGAAGTCCTATGAGAATTCCATTTCAAATTAAAGAGAATTGTAATTGCTCCATATTTACAAAATAAGTTTTTCCCCTGAATGAGAGCAATTCTAAAATAATCCATATTAGTAGGTGGCTTTTGCTTAAGTAATTTTCAGGATACTGATAATTCACCACAGGAATGAAGGAATTCAGGGGATGAGCAAAATACCCGAGTATTGTTCATCCTGTGGGAAATGAGTTAAAAGGACATGATGCGATGAATGCTGATGAACTCAGAAAGTTAAAAAAAATACCCACTTGTCATAACAGAAAGATGGTTCTCACTATAAAGAATTAAATACTTTCGCTGAAATTGGTTTGGCTCAGTGGGTAGAGTGTCAGCCTGCGGACTGAAGGGTCCCGGGTTCGATTCCAGTCAAGGGCATGTACCTTGGTTGCGGGCACATCCCCAGTAGGGGGTGTGCAGGAGGCAGCTGATTGATGTTTCTCTCTCATTGATGTTTCTATCTATCCCTCTCTGTGAAAAATCAATAAAATATATTAAAAGAGAGAATTACTTTCACTACTTATTGGGAGAAATCAAGGTCTGAAGAAAGCAGGCCCAGGGGAAAGACTGAAGGCTCACAAGCAGAACACTTCAATGCGTGTTTAAATTATTTAAAACCTAGTGTACCTAAGAACCATTACACAGAAGAGGAATAATTACAATGTCTGTTAATGTACAATGTTCCTTTATGTTTTAAAAGAAAATAAATATTACAAAAATGTTTTAAGGAGAGACTTCTGTTTAAGGTGTTACCAAGTTTAAGAATCCTGAAAGATTTTTAACTAAGAATTAAAAAACAAGGAATAGTCAAGGTTTAAAACAACAGTTTGGAAAATGTTAAGTATTTTCGTTATTTAAAAAAAAAAGTAAGAATAAACATGATGGGAAAAGGCTGTTGGGATGTTTCCGTATTTATTATTTTCTTTTATTTGTGTAGACTTAATTCCATTGCTTCACCAAACTAGATAGAACAAGCCAAAAGTTCCTGGTATGAAGGGAAATTCTGAGCAAAATGAGCACCAACTTGAACCATGATTTTCTACAGTAAACATAGTTAATCAGCAATACAATTTAAACATTTAAAATATGATTTTGTGCATATTAAAAATATGCACTTATATTTATAGCATTTCCATTTAAAAGAACAATTTCCAGAGATAACTGTAGTCTTAGCTGCTTTGTATGATCACATTTAATAGACATTTCTAGAAAAAATGACATTAAAAACCCATTTGATTTCCTCCTTTGAAAGTCTAGTCTGAAATATTAGGTAGTTTTAATTTTTTTTTAAACAATTGGTACATTTTCTGGATTCCCTTAATAACCTTTTTCTTTTCACAACCCTGGCTATTTCCAGGCTCCCAAAGGCAGGGCTGGGATATAATTATATCATGGTAGAATGTAGGATGAGAATGCATATATTTGTTAAAAATAATTTTTTGTACTGTCTGTTTTACATTACCAATTTAAAAATTCTTTACCCCATCATTAATGTAAATAAAACTTGATCAGTACTTTCATTTTGCCATGTATATTCCTTTCCAATTGTGATATTTAAAAACCTATCTATATAGCTTATAAAAATTAGAATATACTAATTCAGTTTTAAATGAGTTTTGTTGCCTGAGCTTTTTGGAAATTCCTGTCTTAATACATAGTAAATATCAATTAAGCACATGAAAAATATACAGATTGAATTGAAATGCCCCCTCCCCCACCACAAATTAGAATGCTCATAAAAAATCATTTGCATTTCTCATTAGAGAAGTCTGATAAAACAATACAGTACAGTTCTGCAACTTAATATATGTCAGCACGATGCAAACAAACTCTACTTTTTTTTTTTTTAATCCTCTGGTATTTAAAAGAATTGTTTGGGAGTTATCAACAAAATTACATTTTGAAGACTAGCTGTTCAAAAACAAAAACAATTTTATTTTATTGTGGAGTACAGAAATATTTAAAACGATTTTCCAGTTCGCTTCTTTGGCTCCAAAAATGAAATTTTCCTTTCCTGCTCCCTCTTCTGAGGTTTTAGCAAACTTGTTTTTCCTTCCCCTAACATACAAGAATTCTTCACATTTATACCTTAAAAAATAAATTGGGAGACAGTGTTCATCTACACTATACAAGTAGGGAGGGTGGGAAGCAGGCAGTAATGAAATGCATTGTCTGTAAAGAACTTAATAAAACAGGCTCAAAGTTAGCCTGCTTTTGATTATCAGGATGTACCAGTGACAGTACATTCCTCCTCTCTGGGGTAGAAGGCTCCTATTGGTATGCCTCCCCCACCCTCTTCGGTAAGCCACCGAATGAGCCCCCCTCTCCCTGCAATCTCTCTTCTGGTTTCTTGTCTTCATCTCAATGAAATCACATTCTTGATGAAAAAGCACTGTCTTCATACTGTATCAATGGCCTTAGTACTTACTGATCTTCTTTATGCCCAAATCAATGGTTTTCATATCTAGTTGCTAGGAAAGCAAGAATAAAAGGACTACTGAAACCACACAGATTATAAAAGAAAGTGAGACATTTAAATAAAAGATCAGGCTACTGCTTTTTCATAGTTTAATTAAAACTAAAGTTATAGGTGAAGGAAAAGTCCTAAAAATAAGGGTTGCATTTGGGAAAATATAAAAGGTACACTTAATATAAATGAACAAGAAAAAGAGAGAACCTGCCATATAACATTTAAATTTAGTAAAAATGGTAATAAATGCACATAAATTGAATTTGAAAAGGGAAAGGCTAATCAATATTCCAGCTGGTATCTCTTATTTAAAACTCAAATACTTAGCTGAAGGTATTTTGGAAGCAAAGTTATTAGATTGAAGCAATCAGTAATGAGTATACCACATAGTTCACAAAGTACCTCCCCATAAAATACATGAGCTGATGTGAGCCCTCAACTATCCTGTGAGGCTCTAACAGTGGGAGGTAGTACAAACATTTGAGGAAAAATTATTGACTCCACCACATCATAATCATGTGAACTTGGGAGTATTATTTAACTGCTTTGTTCCTTGGTTTCTCCATATGAAAAATGGGATGACTATCCCTACCTCATAGCTATTGTGGTAAATGAGAAAACAGATATCACACTTTAAAACAGCTGGTCCTCGGTAAATACTCAATAAACGCTGCAGTTATTATTTTTACGGGTTAAAAAAACATACTTGGAGAATCAAAAGTTCTATGATTAGTAAAGAGCAAAGCTAGAAGTAGAATTCTAGAATGGATATATCCCTACTGCCCTATATTACTGATGAAGATAGAGTTTTAGAGTATAGATTAGCCTTTTGCACATTTTTTTACAGTTCATCATGTCATTTGAATTTGACAAATTGCACTGAATTAATAACATCATTCCCATTGAAAAAACATACTTCTTTTAGTGGTAAGAGTTAATTACAGGCATTAAAAAGAAATGGTCTCTATGGACAATTAGGGTGGAGATTGGAATTTAGGGCTAGAAAAAGTTAATTTATTTTTTTTCCAACCTCATAAAAATGGAAATATAGTCTATTGGTTGGTAGAGAGCAGAAAGACTGCAAGCTTTTTAACTGCAGGGGTATCTGTTTACTCTCAAGACTCTAGAAGTGATTAATAGGTACACAAACATGAATGTTTACATTTAAAAAATCAACTTAAAACATGCCTTTAAGCAGTAGGATTCACTTTGCTCTGACGTGCTTTCCTTTCCATCTTTAACTATATGGTTACTGTAAAGTCTAGCATATAATCAGTCACCTACCCATAAAATAGGGGATTTTTTAATCAAAAGATTCAAAGTAAGAAATAAAAGACTAAATAAGGCCTTGAATAGCTTTATTGAAATCTGTATAAATAAACATGCACATTTCAAATGTAAACTCAAGTGAACTCAAGTGCAGACAAAATTTTAACCTCTGACATGCAGGAGGTTAGTTTACATTTAAAAAAAGTAAAGAAAAAAGAGAAAAAAAGAAAAAGAAAGAAAAACACCCCCCCCAAAAAAACAAAACAAAACAGAAACAAAACAAAAAAACAAAGCAGCTTTTAAAATACCAGGATGTAAAAACAGCTTTAATATCAAGGTATAAAGCAAAGCCATGATCAACATACCTCATTTAATTTTCCTGGTCAAATGCATTTCTTAAAACCTTTAAATGCTAACATAAATAAATAATTTACCAAAATGTGCACTCACAGAGTGAACTTTTATTTACAATACACAATTTATAATCTATTGTATTTGATTAGTTCAAGTGAAGAACATTATACTTTTTGCTTTAATAACAGTAGGACACAAAGCAATTTCTCAGGTAGTCGATATGTGAAATGTGCCCCAGCATTTAGATTTTCTGTTAAAGGCAGTATTGTATGCCAATTTACAATACATTCTTTTCAACTAGATCAAAGGGAAAGCAGCAAATGAAAAATGTTTCCAAATGTTCAAACATATTTTTGGCATCTTGGATCCTTAAATGTGGTGAACTAAAATCAAATTCATGGTTTGTATGCTTTATATATTGTATAGGTTCTGACTCTGGAACATACAAATGCCAATTCTCTTGATATCAAGTTACCTTCTGAGAAAAGCAGTAAGGCTATGGTGAATTCCATCAGGAACACACAAAGAAAGTTAACAGACCTACCTTTAAAGCCAATTGTCCAATAATGATTTAAAGGCCAGTATATGAAAAACATTTCTCATCCTAAGCTTGGTGTGATTATTACTATGGATAGAGAAGACTGTCAAGTCTGTTCTTATAGTACAATAATTGGGAGAGCTAAAAGTTGCCAAATTACCAAAATATGGGGTAGAGAAAAACAGACAGCAAAAATTTTAATTTGGGACCAACACCAGATTAAAAATATGCACTTTAATACTAAGCCAGTAAAAAATAATTTGAATGTCTAAGGAACAGACCCCAAGGGCTGTAAAAAACACCGAACAATGACTTCAGATGGAGCATGAAATTTAGAACCTGTTTCCACAGTAGCAGTAAGATGGTTTTAATGATACTACAAAAGGAATTAACTTTTCCAATATTGTTTCTTTGATCGTGATTTAGTTTTTTAATAGGCCCACACTGATTACCAGGGATAGTTTGAAAATTTGGTTTTCCAAGGATACCACTGCAGTATTTATGCCACATTGATACTGCAGCTAACTATTATAGTATATGTGGCAGCCTAATGCACATGAACTAGATTATTCAAAAACTAAGTTCAGCCATAGTTTTCTCGCAGTATTATTAGAGCAAAAAATGACCAACATCCACAAATTTAACATTTGCCATCAATTAACTCACATCCAAAAAATTAAAGAAAACATAATTCATCAAAACAGCAGCAAACTTAAAAGGGATTTATTTGTGATTTCCTATATATATTCAGCTTGTAAATACAAGACTGTAAATGTATTAAGAGACAATTTCTGTTAAAGGTTTCATTGTGTTTCACTTCAAGTACTGCACAAGTTAAAATCTGATAAAGGATTTACATTCGGTTATCTGAAACTCCCCATCTCAGACGTTTGTTTAATGTGGTGGATAACTTCATTTCAATTGATACCACCAGCAAGAAAGTCTCTCTTTTATGGCTTCTGGGACTTTCATTAGTTAGTGTGCATACAATTTTCGTTTTCTATATCATTGTCATTATCATTGCTATCTTCATCACTTTCTAATGGGATGCCTGCGGCAGCTGAAGCACCTTTAGTTTCTCGGTCCAGAGGGAAAAAGCCAGTTCCACTGAAAGTGTCTTGCCTCTGGTAGAAGAGTACATATGCTGCTTTGGACTGTCAAAATAAGCAAAGGCTGTTACAAAGGTCATGATTCTCCAAGGACACATTAAAGATAGCATGAATTTTTACCTGGCAACCAATTTTGGTGATAGGGCATACATCAAATATAAAAAAAGCACACAAGTCAGATAGAAGTTACAAAAATTGATTAAATATAAGATTACTTCTACTTATAAAAATAGAATGGTCACTGGAATGTTAACCTTTTTATCCTCTTCTAAGTTAGTTGGACAAGTGAATAAATGCAACAATATAACAGATTAACCTAGTTACTCTAACATGAAATAGAATTCTATGCTTTCTTCCCTCTTGTCTCTCAGGAGCTTCTTTCTAATACTAATCACATCATTCCATGTTTACTGTAGAGTCCAACTTCTGTCTTAAGGCTATTGCTCCATCAACCATCACTGTGTATACTGAAGGAGTCCTTATTTATTGAACATCTTGACATTAAAATCTTCCTCAGTCAGAATGGTAGTCTAATATTTATGGTTTACTTTCCTGCACACTCAATTCACTATGACCCAAGTGCTGCCCCAACCATTTAAATGAAATAGTTTTCACCTGGGTCAATAGCCTCCTATAAACTAAGTAAGTGTCATTTTTAGTTCTTTTAGTCAATCTCTCTGTAGCATTTTATGCTCTTCTACTACTTTTCCTTGCATACAACCATTTTTAGCTTCTGTGATACAACTTAGATTTTTTCTGTCTCTATGGTTTCTTTTGACTTTTCTGTGGACTCATTAAATCCTGTCCTTTAAAAGAAATTACATTCTGTCCTAAGCCCATCACTCTTTCTCAGTCTGTATCTTCTCACTAGATGACTCATTCAACATATGGCTTCAACTGCTACCTAAGACCCACAACTCAAGCTTATAACTTATGCCAGTTCTTATCCCTGAACTCTAATCCAATTAGTTTTAATACCTAAGGAGTATTCCACAGAGCTATCGTACAGACACCTCAAACTTCAATGCAAATTTTCTTTCTTTAGTTCCTATTTTGGTAAATTGTAATTTTTTCCTCTTTGCATCTCTATTCTATATTTGTATCTTCATTTATATCTAATCTTTTTTTATTGATATTTTACAGAGAGGAAGGGAGAGAGATAGCTAGAAACGTCGATGAGAGAGAAACATCGACCAGCTGCCTCTTGCACACCCCCTACTGGGGATGTGCCCGCAACCAAGGTACATGCCCTTGACTGGAATTGAAACTGGGACCTTTCAGTCCGCAGACCGATGCTCTACCACTGAGCCAAACTGGTTTCGGCTATATCTAATCTTAATCAAGTTCTTTTAACTCTATCTGGTAAATCTCATAAATCCATTCTCCCTTTGTCTATACACTTACTACCACTAAAGTTGCATACACGATTATATTAGTTTCAGGTGGGCAATATAGATTTAGAAGCTTTTACTGCTTAAATTACATGACAGTTTCCCTTCTGCTGGAGGCAGAATATGGCCTTTCTGCTTTTCTCAGTGCCTTTCAATCTATCTTCTATAGTGTTCTCAGACAGATATTAAGGTGCAAATTTAATAATGTCCTATTATTTAACAAACACCCAGTGCTTCTCACAGCCTTAAAAAAAAAAGGGGTCTAAATAAAAGAAAGTCCCTCATCTTAACCCGAGTTCCAAATTTAGCTAATTTTTGCCCCATATCCCTAACAAGAATCTTTTCTTTCAATAATCTGAATTATTTGCTGTTTACCTAAATGTCATGTTCTGTTATGCTTCCTTACTTTTGTAGGTACTGTTCTTTTTGTGTAGAATATTTTGTTTCTTTTGTCTAATTTACTCTTACTTGTACTTGCAGACTCAGGTTAAACACTACTTTCTCTAGGCAAACTTAGAATATACAAGTCATCATTTTACGGGAAGCAAAACAAATCCACTATTTTGGCTCTGGCTGTAACTGATAAACTGATGCAAGTGTGACTAGATGTAGCTTCCTAATTTTTCTGCTATTTAGAAAATATTAAGGTAACAAATACACAGGGTTATATATATATATAATTTCTTTTACCTAATTATGTAACTTTGAGTTTACCTGTCACAAAGGATAAGATTTTACCTTTAAAATCATAAATATAGTAAGGCCCTTAAAGGACTTTTTCCCCCCCTACTTTAACATTCTGACTTTAAGTAGTCTAGAAATGTCTGAGCCTATTTTCAAAAGAAAATTTTTATTATAAAAAGAAGTTTGTGCTGAAACCGGTTTGGCTCAGTGGATAGAGCGTCGGCCCTCAGACTGAAAGGTCCCGGGTTTGATTCCGGTCAAGGGCATGTACCTTGGTTGCGGGCACATCCCTGGTGGGGGATGTGCAGGAGGCAGCTGGTCGGTGTTTCTCTCTCATTGATGTTTCTAGCTCTCTATTTCTCTCACTTCCTCTCTATAAAAAAAATCAATACAATATTTTTTTAAAAATTAAAAAAATTATTTTTCTTAGAAAACTCCAATTTTCACGTTGAAAACTAACAGGAAAATTTTCACGTTGCAATTTGTACTTTTAAATTTGTTAGTGGGCAAATTTAGAAAACAAATTTTCACTTGGGGACAATTTTACATTTCTTTAAGTCTCTCTTAGCTATTAGAATTGCTAGAAGACAGACTACAGCATCTGATGGGCCTTTTAAAACAGTGTTTTCTTGATTTTCAGAAAATAAAAGACATACTTACCACAATCTGATCTTCAGATGCAGTTGAGACACTACTGTCATCAAAGTAGTACCATTTTCCATCATCTTTATTTTTTGCAAAAGCAGTATCTAATGAAAAAATATAGCCGAAATGATATATGGTTTTCTGGGGGGAACTATTAAAACCTTAAAATCATATGAGTGATGAACAGCTATTAAAATCATATGATAATCATCTATGTAAGGACTATCTGTTATAGATTTAACTGATTTCATTGGTTAAAAGTTTTTAGAATAATTTCCTAAAATCTACATGCCTATGAGTTTTCATAAGGTGAATTTATAACTTTTTTTTATCTCTAGGACAAACAGAACAGATTTGTTATTTTTTAAAAATTCACAGAGTAACAATACTAATGACAAAAAATAGTAATTAGCATTTATCATGTACCAGGTAGTGTGGCATGCACCTTCTATATATTATTCATAAAGAAAGCATTGCCATTATTATTGTTCCAATTTCAGAGATGGAGAAAGAAAGACATCTTGCCCAACAGTGTAGCTGTTAGGTAGCAGAGTTAGGATTCAAAGCCAGCTGTCTCTGCTTTCAAAGTTTGAAATTTTAACTATAATTTAAATTTTCTATGACAAAATTTTCCAACAATACAAGCCCACTAATTTATAGTGGTTTTTACACTAGAATAATTTTCATTCTTTAATAAAATTAAAGCAAGCGAAAGGTAAAAAGAGATCAATTTGCACAAGTTTCAAAGTTTTGCTTCATCTTGAAGTTAAAAAAATTGCCCTGTTTCCCATTCCATGTTTTATATAAACTACTTAATAAATGAGGAAACAAAGCTACAAAATGTCCTGAAAACTGTTATCTGCTGTCATAACATCTAAAAAGTGACACTTTATAGGCCACGACTTCTAAATAATTCTGCCATCACAAAACAAATGCATTGTTCTTCTGAGCGGAGCCTACTGTGGGCCATAAATTTGTCAATCTGAACTCACAACTGCTACCCTCAGAAATGAAAAGAAACATTGTTAGGCTTAATAAAAAGACAAAAATCTAACAATATGATTTATAAGAGAGACAAATCCTACAAAAAGGCACACAGAGTTTTCAAATTAAATGATAGAAAGCTAGATTAACTTTTATAATTCTGAGAAAAACAAAATAACCTCAAATCCTGGTAAAAGAAACAAAAGAGAAAGTAGACCTACCAATTATAAACATAAATACAATTAATGTAAAACAACACTCAGAAGTCCCGACAAATTCCTTTCAAAAACAGAATAAACATAAAAAATGACCAGAAATAATAATAATTTGAATACATTTGGTAAGCATACATTATTAGAGAAGAACTCTATGTTTGGATAGAAAAATACCTATTTTTCAAGCACACGAACATTAAGGAACAGATCATTTATCAAGCCACACGAAAGCCTTAATGAACTCTCCTACAGATTAATATAATACAGACAATGCCTGTAACAAAATAAAATTCAGAACAAAAGAAGAGTTTTATAAAAACCATGTATTAAGAAAAGCATATAGCTGAAAACATGACATTCCAAACTTAATGGGATACAGATAAAAGTAGTATTTAAAGGGAAATTTAGAACTTTTATTATAGCCTTCAAGGGGGGAGGAGTGCTGGGGGGGATGAAAAGCCAAACGCATTCAACTCAAAAAGCTGGGAAAGAACAACAGAGCAAACCCAAAGTGACAAGAAGAAAAATGTACCAAAGGGAAGAGAAGAAATCAGTAAGATTAAACACATACATGTAATAGGTAGGAAAATTTAATAAACTGTAAAGCTAATTCTTTGAACAGAGTAGTAAGACAGACTCGAGAAGACCAATTAAAAAAAGAAAGAAAAGACAAAGGGAAAAAAAAGCATAAGAGTTATAAACAACTCTTCTCAAATAAATTGGAAAACATGGATATATTTTTGGAAAAAAAGAAAATGCCACAGCGTGAACTTTTTGGAAAAAGAAAACTGAATAGACTTCGCAAAGCATGACATAAATAAAAAGTTTAAGTTTAAGTAAAGCCCAGGTAAGAGAATTTTTACAGGTTAATTCTATTAGACTTACACGAATAGTTAATTTCTATACAATGCTAGCTGCTTCAGGAAACAGATAAAGTATCCCAGCCTGTTTTATTAGGGTAGACATTTCATTTATACATTAATTATTACAGCGTGCAGTTCCACAGTGTAGTGGGTAGCACAAATTAATTGTAACAATCCTAAATAAAATTAGTTAACCAAATCCAACAGGCTATATTAAAAGTTGGATTTCCCAGGAATGCAAAGATGGTTCAATGAAAACTCTATCACTAAAGTGTGTAGATTGGTACAACCATCCTGGAGAGCCATCTGAAAGTACTTGAATACTCATGACCCAGAATCTCACTTCTGGGTATGTAGCTCAAAGAGATTCTGACAAAGGGGAGCATAAACAGTAACGTTTATCAGTGTTATGGTGGTAGAATGTTAAAGGCAATTTGAATATCCATCATGAAGTAAGTAGAGAGATAAAATACGATACATGTAAGTTATGAGTGTTCAGGAGCAATGGACTACATGGACATTCCTTATGTTAAGAAAAAAAAGATGAGATTTATAGCACAGTACCAATCATGTAATTTAATAATGATGCATGATCTATATATAGGATCACATACATTAAACACATTAGAGAGGGAAGGGAAAGGAGAATGGGGAAGGATAGTAGCTCTGAATAAACAAGTATAAAAGTATGAACTGAGTATGAATAAATCAATCCTCTATCCTGATGTAAAAAAACATTCAAAAGCAGATTTGTTCACTAATCAATAATTATTGAACAACTACTACATGTAAGACACACCTCATATTTCCCCACTAAGGAATAATAAATATCTTAAGGAAAAAAGTCTGCAGTTATCAAACATCATAATTTTAGCAGAAAGATAAACTGTCAACTTACAGTGTCCTCCTCCCATCCCTCCATAGTGGTTGGAAACAGCAATCAAATTATAGCGGCAAGGACCTGCATTTGGATTAATTAGGAATTCCGACATATCCAAGTCACTGTTTTAAAGACAGATCTAATTAGTTTTATGTTCTCCCTACATGAAATGAATTCTATTCCCCTCTGTCAGTGTTGTTTGACATACATTATCTCAAAAGAAATTATTAGGAGACAAATAACTTTATAAAGCAAATCATGTATATACTCCCGAGATTTGAATGTTTTGGTAAAAATTTTCTTAGGGGTTGAGAATTTAAAAATTCTCCAGTGATTGTTGTTATTAAGATTAATGTTTTTATGCTAATGGATTTAATTTTTGGCACTAGGCAAAGTATTCATTGCTACTTACTTACCATAGGAATCCTTTTTGTTTTTTGTATTTTTAAAGTCATTTTAAAAAATGAGAAAAATAAAGGGATAGTGAAAAACAACTTTCTTGGAAATATTATAATAATGTTAATATATCTAACCCCCAACATTTATTCTACATTTCCTGGTTCTGATAATCTGTATACCCCAAATGGTCAACATTCTATGAGATGTAATCAGATATTTATTATCTGCATATCCGAAACTGGAACGTGACCATGTTATAGCTTACCATTACTTCTGGTTACACTTTTTGTATGCACCTCATTGAAAAACAATAATGGTTCTAAACTTCTTTCTCTAATAGGTTCTAGATTGTCATTACTTCTGGTTATGCTTGTACTTATATAGTCAAAATGCCATATTCTTGAAAACTTTGATGGCTTATAATTTTGTAAAAGAGAAAATTACCATTAAAAAAATCTTTAATTGCAAAACATTTTCAATTTTATTTATTGTTATTATTATTTAAAAAAATATATATTTTATTGATTTTTTACAGAGAGGAAGAGAGGGTGATAGAGAGTTAGAAACATCAATGAGAATCATCGATCAGCTGCCTCTTGCACACCCCCTACTGGGGATGTGCCCGCAAACCAATGTACATGCCCTTGACCAGAATCGAACCCGGGACCTTTCAGTCTGCAGGCTGACGCTCTGTTCACTGAGCCAAACTGGTTTTGGGCTATTGTTATTATTTTTAATCCTTACCCGAGAATATGTATCCATTGATTTTTGAGAAAAAGGAAGATAGAAGGGTATATATATATATATATATATATATATATAGAGAGAGAGAGAGAGAGAGAGAGAGAGAGAAAGAAACAGACATCGATGTGAGAAAATTGATTGGTTGCTTCCCATGCACTGTGTTTGCACCTGCTAACTGGGTATGAACCTGCAAACTGGGAATGTGCTTTGACAAGGAATCAATCCTGAGACCTTTCAGTGTATGAGATGATGCTCCAACAAGCTGAACCCCATCAGCCAGGGCAACATTTTAAATTTATAATCATCAATTAGAATAAGCAATCCACAGAATGTTTTTAATACTTTATCATTTATTTCCTTCCAATCATCTTTATATACCTGCCTTAAACATGGGTCTAGTTATTAACTATATCAAGTAAATCTGGTGTAGAAATATCATGGAATTTATAAAAATACTATCAATGTTCTTTAGCAAAATGAAAAAGTAGGAAGTTCTTTGTTGCATAATTTTGTTTCATAAAGTCCTTCCTGGACTATATAAATGAGATACGATATTTCCTTTTTGTCCTTCTGAATTCTAAATTATATTCAGTGAAAGCTTAAAAAGAGAGGACTACAAAGATGCTATATCTCCAAACAACTTCACACCTTTCCACGAATATATCATACTCTGTACAATACAATAAGAAAACTGAAGGTGGTTGACCCAATAACACTACTGTATTATCCTTCTAAACAATTTCATTATTGTTTTTATATATTACTTTAATCTTTAAAAAAAAGATATTTAGGAATAATTGATGATTGATTCCCAGGAGAACAAAATCACCAAGGTCACACGAGTATCTCAGATTTATAAACAGGGACAATGAGTCCATAATAATGTAATACAGAATGAGTTTTCTTTTTTTTTCCTTTTTAAGTATATTTTTTTTGTTCTCTGACAAAATCTTTAAAGCAGGAATAAAAATTGTTATTGTTATGAACTGTTGGAACTATTTGAAAATACACTCAAAAACTGAGACTGTCCAATGCTACCTGATGCTTAAAAAAAGTTAGAGTTGTCTGATGTTTATGAAGCATAATCAAAACTTACGTGATAGGAAAATCAACTAAGGTATCCAACTTGTCTCTCATGTAACGGCTATAAGAAAATCGCTTGAGATGTACCACAAGTACTGGAGGAAGGGACCATAAATCCAATTTCTTTGTTGCTTGCTGATGTTCTTTACAATTTGGGCAATACCTAAAAATGAAGGGAAACACTTAAAGCTTGATAGAGGCAATTAAAACAATAAATATTTAGAAAGTTTGAAAAGTTCTATACTTTTTTTTAGTGAGCAGTTATTGTATGCCTAATATACACCAGACTGACACGAATTCCCATTATTATTTTTATATTCAATACATATTCCAAATAGATTTAACTATTATGAACTAACATGTAAAAAAGTATTCAAATAAATGATGAAGGCTAGGTTATTTACATTTTAGTATGCTAACTCTGCTGAGATATAGGTATTAGAAAAATCTAAAAATTTCTGGGCTATAATTAAATTCAATACCACAAAACATATTACAATTTTTCTAAAACAGTTTCTCTCAAAATGGCAGCACTGCTAAAAATTCTCAAGAAAAGTAACTATTATGAAAAATATGGTAGTGGAATTAAAGCTTAACAATATAATACTTTTAAAGATATTTTCATACCTCTTAATAAAATAATGTAATATAAATAAATGCTTATTATTTAAAATCTCAAAGGGAATTTAGGTATCACCTTTCTAACTTGATGTATCACAAACCTAAGTAAAAAACTTTTAAAAAATTAGAAACAACTACTTAACTTTGTTTCTTACCAGGGATCTTCAGCACCTAGCTTTTCTTTTGTTGTAAAAAGCTCAATACACTCTTTTAATTTCACAAAGGGTTTTTTAGGCGGTTTGTATTCCACACTTTCATGTTTTTCAAAATCCTAAAGAGAAGTATTTCTTGAGTTAAGAGAACAAATGAGACAAAACTCATTTTAGTGATACCATATTACTATGAATAGTAATGAAAAACTCGCAAACTTCCTCAAAAGAATCATAAAGCTTATTTCAGCTGAGATTTACACCACACTTCTAAGTAAGTTCTATATACACATCTAAAAACAATTTAAAAAGTATAAACAGAAAGCATGTTTAAAACCAATAAATATTTTCTAGTACATAACCAACCAATTTTATACTGGCAAAATAAATACATTTGGTAGAAGCAAAAGAATGCAACAAAACAGTGTGATCCAGATGGAAAATATAAAAACGTAGAGTGATGACTTACCTCAGCGGCATTTTCATCAAAATATCTTTTTTTCAAATCAGGATCCCAGTCCAAAGCAAGAAAAGATCTTTCTAAGATGGAAAACATTTTTTTTCTTTAAAATTTAATATGCCTTAATGTTAAAAATCAATGTATTTCAATGTTAAGACATGTATAAGAATAAATAATCCTTTTTACTTTGATTAGGTGATCAGGGCAAATCACTGTTTCTAAGCCATTATAGTATTTTAGGAATTAAAAAACCAAAACAAAACTTAAGCATAAGTCCAACCTCTATTTAATAAACATTAATATTTATTTTAGTACTAGAGGACTGGTGCACGAAATTCAGGCACAGGGGGTAGGAGGGTGGTTTCTGTAAACCAGTCTGTGCCCTCGGACATCCCTGTTGCAATCAGGATGCTATATGCACTAGTGACCCTATTTTTCATACAGGCGAAAGGCATCTTGCTGTTGTATGGGCAGCTACTTTTTTTTGCCCTAATTATAAAAAGTAGTACATAACATAATCCTTCTGAGGCAGTAGTATCATTTCCCCCATCTTATGGGTGGAGAAACTGAAGCAGAGAGAAGTTAAGTACCGTATTTGTCGGCGTATAAGACGATTTTTTGGCCCTGAAAAATACCGTATTTGCCGGCGTATAAGTGACTGGGCGTATAAGACGACCCCCTAACATTTCCACCCAAAATACAGAGTTTGTTATATACTCGCCGTATAAGACTACCCCCCACTTGGAGGCATATTTTTCAGGGCCAAAAAATCGTCTTATACGCCGGCAAATATGGTAATTGGCTTTGTCACACAGTTGTATCAGAATCAGTCTGACCACAAATTGTGCAAGCCAGAGTCTATGCATGTCATCGCTGCATCATCCTGTTTTTTTATGTCAAAGTAGCCTTTGCCAGGTTTTAATTTTTAAATTTAAGAGGCTGTTCCCAATATATAGGGTAGGGTCTCTAGGCCTGGCTGGCAACCAGGGACTGGTGGTGGTGTTTGTGTGTGTGTGTCCCTTGCTAGCACCTGCCTTGGCTGGTGGCCTGGCACTGCCCACTCACAGGCCCCGCCCCTCGCCACCACTGGTCACCTCCCGCTTTGGTCAATTTACATATTAGGGTTTTATTATATCAGATACTTAGAAATTAAGCCTTTTCATTTAAGATTTTAGATAGGTAAGTAAATATCAAAATTAATGTGTTGAATTTTATAGTTTCCATATAAAAAATAACATGCTTTCCGCTAAAGTTTAGTGTTGAAGCCATTTTTTCACAAATACTTACCATCTAGCCTAAGCTGCCTATCATCAAATCTTATATGCCTAGTATCGTCTTTGATGTAGTTGGTATCAGTATTGCCTAAGTTGTTAAACTGGAATGTAAACAATGGTTTTTTGTGTCCTGTGAGTTGACCTTTGCAAATATCTTCAGTACATAATCCATTTTCAGAATCATTATCTCCTCCAACTGAATCTTCAGACTGACTATTTTCATTCTCAGAGGGAAGTTCTTGATCTTGGCTTGATTCATCATCTGGCTCATCAGTTTCCATTTCACCTAATTTTAGATATTAGAAATCTTTAAATAAACTCAATGTTGCATTTAAAAATTATTAACACTAACATTATGTTTCCTAGGCTTGCTGATATCTTTTAATTCCTTAATCCCCATCCTCTTGACTTTTCTCAGGCAATAATCCAAGTGAAGAGTTTTCACAATTTAGTAGGAAAGTCTTACTTGGTGAGCCTTCTTCATGTATACCATTTGGGCCATTCCCATTAATATTTTGGTCCTTACAGCAATGTAGGGATCCTTCAGTGTCTTCAGTTTCAGTAGATATTTTGACATATCGGCTTAAATAAAATCAGAAATCAAACAAGTTCAGTCCTATAAAGGTAAAAACTTAAAAAGTTTTCTATTCTTCCAATAAAATAAAACTTTTAAAGGCAATAACTGGAATTCAACTCAAGATAAAGTTCCATATGTGCAACTGACTAATTATTTGTTTTGGCTGTCTTCATAAAAAGTTAATTTGTTCTTCTTGGGTTTTAACATATTTTTATATGTTAAAAGTGTGTGGTAAATAATTTCTCTACTTAAAAATTCTCAGTTAGGTTAAGTATATATATTATTGCTAAGATCATTTACAGATGTATAACATGATCTTTATGTATGGGTTATGAGACCACAATGATTAAAATAAGTATTTAAGAATACTAAATATGTCAGCGATAAAGGACAAAAGAAAAGGATCAAATGACATTCTTGACTACCTTAAAATTCAAATCAAGGTTTTAGGAAGACAAAGAGTGTTTGCCTTACAATACTACCAACTATGACAGTTTATCCTTTTGAATAAAACTATTTATTTGTATGAGTTCTTGAACTAGCAGTGTGTATAAAGAGATGAAACATCTGACATTTGTTATGATTGTAGAGTATATATACGTGATACATTTTTATTATTTTCTTCCAACTATTAACATTTGGTGAAAATGGCTAAAAGAATTCATGCTTTTTGAGTGTGAAATTACCTCAGTAATGTTTTACGTGATCAAGAAACTGGATTAGGCTATACTTTGATTTTTAAACTGCTACCTAGCTAAACAAACTAGAGATAATACAGACTTATCAAATGTACGATGCACCTTTATTTTCTCTATTTTATATTTTATCTTGCTAATTCAGAATTATCTGAGACTTACCACATTCTCAAAAGTAGGAGATTATAGAGTTTATCTTCAGTATTGTTTCGTGGTACAGCCATAAGAAAAGGCTGACCAAAAAGTGAAGAACCAGTATGGTGGGTATAATTTGAGTGTCTAAACTTTTCTCGGAGGCAAACAGGAATAACCACATGCTCTGTATCTTCTGTCCTATTAATGTTAATTTCAAACCTATAAAGACAAAGCTAAAAATAATATCTGAAAACTTTTATTATTCTTTTGAATATTTTCTCAAGTGATATTTTGAAAAATGAATTTTATACTTACACATAAATATCATCCCGCTCCATAATACTACTAAGATTTTCATCCATTGTGAATATTCTGTGAAATCTATGATTGTATATATCAGTAACTATCATCTACAAAAAAAAAAAATTTCTATTGAGCTGGTTTTACAACACTGCAAAAATAAACCCCAACTAACACTTTCCAAACCCAGAGCCATCTTACCTTATCTGAAGGTACACCTGATAAAACAGACAATGCTGTACAAAGATCAAGTATGTTTCCAATTTTGGGGACAATCACTTTGTACTAAGAAAAAAGAAAAATTTTAATGAAGTTATTACTTTGCAAAAAATATTCAATAGATAAGACCAATGTCATGTTTGCTTCCTCACATTCTCTTGGCATTTGGCTCACCGTGTCTCCAATATAGCATCATCCTAGGTGACAATATCCATATGATATCTTCAAATTCTTAACAGGGTACTAACTATACTCACTTGTCGAACTGGAAACTCATTATTTCCTATTCTTGGCCTATTCTGAATTTTTCCCCAATTTACTAGCTCCCTATCTTCAGATCCTTCCATCCAGACCTCACAAGATTCCTCACTTCAACTCCTCCATTTCAAAACCTTTAGTTATTTGTTATTCAGCTTTATTCTTGCTACACTTTCTTAGAGAGTTGTTCACATAAACTGGAGAAAACTGCCCACCTTTAAAGACTGGTACACTACAAATTCAGTGCCCTATCTCAACTGGTTCCTCAGTGCTAGCCAGAAGTCTGTGTGTATCCTTATTTACTTATTCTCTCAGTAACTACTTAAAATCATTAACATTCCTTAGGCTTCCTATTTCACCACTTCTCCCTTCATTATCTGGAGAAAATTAGATGCTACTGGAGAAGAAGCCTCCAACTTGCTTTCCCCTACAAACTTGAGTCCTTTTGTCTCACTCAACACATGCAAAGAGAATCAGGTGTTGTCCTTTCAATTCAAGGCTAACCCTGGCATCTATGCTCTGAATCCCATGCTCTGCTGCTTCCTCTGGAATCTAAGCTCAGCAATTTCTTTTATTTCATTTTATTTTGAGTAGTACAAAAACACTGGAATATATACACATCTCTAAAAAAATCAGAATGAAATAGTCCCTCATTGTTTTCCCCAATTAAAAAACAAAACAACCAACCACCAACCAAAAAACTTGTTAAAAGCAGTGTCTACCCTATCATAATATCCTCACCTCCCATTCACTTATCAACCAATCCACTGTGGCTTGTTTTCACCTCTTTTTTTTATCCAGTTACAAATGTTGTCAATTCTTTCATACAACCAAGTCTTTTTTCAGTCCATATATTGACTTCCCTAGTGTGATTGCCGAACACGTCCTCTGTTACTTTCCCTTACACTACTACTTTAAAAAAAAAAAAATTTATTGTTGAGATTACAGATGTCCCTCTTTCCACCCCCCCCATTACCCCTTCCACCTGGTTCCAGCCCTTCGACACCCTATTGTCTGTGTCCATAGGTAATGCATATATGCATAAAATGTTTAACTTCTTCCCCCTCACCCCTTACCCTCTGAGAATCATCAGGCTGTTCTATTTCCATGCCTCTGATTCTATTTTATTCACCAATTTATTCTGTTCATCAGATTTCTTATTCGTTTATTTTGAGTTTTAGATTTTATTGATAGGTATGTATTTGTTGTTATTTTATTTATACATTTTTAAAATCTTTTTCTTCTTCCTCTTCTTACAGAATGCCCTTCAGCATGTCATATAATACTGGTTTAGAAGTAATGAACTCATTTAGCTTTTTCTTGTCTGTGAAGCTCTCTTATCTGACTTTTAGTTTTAAATGATAGCTTTGCTGGGTAGAGTAAACTTGGTGGTAGGTCCTTGCTATTCATCACTTTGAATATTTTTTTGCCACTCCCTTCTGGCCCACAAAGTTTCTAGTTAAGAAATCAGCTGACAGATATATGGGCATTCCCTTGTAGGTAATTAACTGCTTTTCTCTTGCTGCTTTCAAGATTCTTTGTCTTTAGCCCTTGACATTTTAATTATGATGTGTTTTGGTGTGGCCCTCTTTGGGTTCCTCTTGTTTGGGACTCTGTGCTTCCTGACCTTATAAGTCTATTTCTCCCACCAGGTAGAGGAAGTTTTCTGTCATTATTTCTTCAAATAGGTTTTCAGTATCTTGCTCTTTCTTTTTCTGGCACCACCGAAATGCAGATGTTGGTATGCTTGAAGTTGCTCCAGAGGCTCCTTACACTATCTTCATATTTTTAGATACATTTTTCTTTTTGCTCTTCTGGTTGGGTTTTTCCCTCCCTCATATTTTAAATCATTGACTTATCAGAATCTTCTACTCTACTGTTGAATCTCTGTATATTATTCTTTCTTTCAGTCAGTATATGCTTAATTTCTGACTGGTCCTTTGCATTTTTTTTGGAGGTTTCTAGAATATTTTTGAGTAATCTAATAACCATGTTTTTGAACTCTATATCCAGTATTTTGCCTTCTTCCATTTTTTTATTTGTGACGTTTGTCTTAGCATTTTGGCTGCTTTCCTGTGTTTGTTTCTATGTATTGGATAGAGCTATTTCTTCTAGAATTGCTAGAGTGGCCTTGTGTAGTAGGTGTTCTATAGGGCCGAGTGGCTTAGCCAGTCACCTGAGTTGGGAGCTCTAGGTACACCCCTTTGTGGGCTGTGAGCATAGTCTTATTGTAATTGAGACTTGTTGGTGTCACTGGGAGGAATTGACCTCTAGGCCAAGTGGCTATGAGGACCCGCTGTAACTACAGTGGGAGAGCTGCTGGGAAGGAGACACCCCTATGGAGCAGGACTTGCTTCAGTGGGGATTTGGTGCTCACTGAGTCTGTCTCTTGAGAGTGTGGATTATGGATGTGTAGAGTTGTAATCTGGTATGGACTGACACTGAACACTAGCTCTTGGGTTGCCAGGGAAATACAAAGTCAGCCATAGTCTGGGGCTACCCACCAGGAGTTAGAGAGATCTGTAGACTCCTCCTCTTTGTATCAGGTTTGGAAGTATGCAGATGAGGCCCAGATATGAAGCAAGGCAGGCTGATGTTGATGTTGGATTGGGGCACTTTATTGATACCGTAGATTTGGGGCTCCTGGACCCAGCTGCAGCTTGTTTGAGAGATTTTAGCCTAAGGACAGGCTATTCATATGTAAAAGCTGCTGCATGCAGCTTGGGTGGGGTTGTAAATTGGATGAGGCAGGGTCGAAGAGAATCACCAGGTCGGAGCAAACAGAAATGGCTGCAATCAGGGAGGTCCCAGCAGAGGAACAATGAACCTTAGGAGCACCTTGTTTGGGAGAAAGCTGCCTTCGAGTTTTTGCTCGATGCTAGGCGATCCAGTTCCTCCTCATTCTGGTGCTGGAGCTCAGAGGAAGTGGGACCTTGTAAGTACAGTTCATGGTGCCAGCCTTTTAAGAGGAACAGCTGGGTCTCCAGCAGCCTCAGTGTCACTGAGCCCCAATTAGCACTGTTTTACAGTCCATCATTCTTATTGCTCATAGGGACTTCTTTTCCCAGATCTGGGACGCTGGGGTAGGGGTCTGGTGTGGGGCTGGGACCACTTGCTCCTTCAGGTGACCTCCTCAGAGATGATCTCCTTCTGATTAAAAAAGCGGTACACATGGTTGCTAGACCAGCTAGTTCCTCGCTTCTGCACCTCATACCAGTCTCAGTGTATTTTCTTTTTTACTTCTCTAGTTGTAGGTCTTCCATTCAGCCAAATTTGCAGCAGTTCTGAATACAGGTTGTTCTGTATTTTAGTTGAATTTTGATGTGGTTGTGGGAGGGAGCGAGTACAGGAGTTTACCTACACCACCATCTTCCCCCTCTCCTATACTACTACTTCTTCTTTTCTACTTCCCTAGTTATACCTTCTTTTAAAGCTCTCCTCTAATGTCCTTTGATAAGAAAAAGCCTTTGAGAATTTTGTTTTTATGACAAATAATGATACTTTGCACATCCCTTATGCTTTCAAATTTATAAAAAGTTGTACTAATTTAAAAAAATATATATTTTATTGATTTCTTACAGAGAGGAAGAGAGAGGGATAGAGAGTTAGAAACATCAATGAGAGAGAATCATTGATTAGCAGCCTCTTGCACACCCCCTACTGGGGATGTGCCTGCAACCAAGGTACATGGCTTTGATCGGAATTGAACCTGGGACCTTTCAGTCTGCAGGCTAATGCTCTATCCACTGAGCCAAACCAGTTTTGGCAAGTTGTACTAATTTTTTTAAATATTTAGCTTATAAAACCTTACATAAACAAACTTATTATTAGATTGTTCTTGAGGCATAAGAACTTAATACTATTTTTTAATAAAAATAGCAAATGCAAAAAAAAAAAAAATCATGACTTACCTGCATAGGTTTGGTAAGTGGATCCATTCTAACTAAATAAACTTCCAAGGTACGTTCTTTTTTCATGGGCAATGGAAGTGTCAAGTAACAAAAAGGATCAAATGTTACTGAAATTTTATCACACTTAGGACAAACTAGAGTTGATTTGAAAAGGCCGTGAAATATATCTACTATGATAGAATCATTTCTTTTTAAATGGTTTTCCCAGGCTTCTTCAGCAACTACCTATAAGAAAAACAGACACGTATTATACAGAGATATTATATTACTAAAACAATGGTGACAATAACATAATTAAATTTACCTTATCTGCCCTTCCATCAGCATCTTTTAATTGTATATATGGTTTTTTCCTAATTCTATTCAAATCCTCATGTAGTCCATCTAACAGGAAAGCTAACAGTTCTTGACAGTCCTGCTGCTGGTATCCAGAGAACTGTGGTGCAAAACGTCCTACCTGTGTCTGTAAGAAAAGCAAAACTGTAAAATCAGTTCTAGGGACAAGATTGATTAAAAAAAATACATAGCTAATTCTTATTATTCATGGATTTCTATTTGTAAATTCATCCACTTGCAAAAATTTATTTAAACCCAAATCATCTATGGACACTTTAAAAAATTATCTACAAATATGATCATTACAAATAGAAATACATATAATTATGTATCTAAAGTATTTTAAAATAACTAGTCTGTAAAACAGAAATGTTGATCAAAAGAAAGAACAAGGAGGAAATATGGTAAAGTTTTGTAAAAAGAATTACTAAAATTCAAGATTTCTGGGTCACTAGAAAAAATTACATAGTTCCCATTTTGTTTCTGTGTGCAAAAACAGGATGAAATCTCATAGAGAAAACAAGAATATGCATGTTCACATATAATGTTCCTATTCTTTGCAGTACTAAGTACTTCTTTGATGAGACTAAACAGAAATGTGAAAAGAGAGTCAGATATAAAAAGCCTATTTACACAGCAATATTTAACAAAATGAAACTCAAGAAACTAAACATGGGAAAGAATTAAGAAGTGGTTTGTCCAAGGTTTAGAAAGTCAAATGCCAGAGATTTTTTTATTGTTGTTTTTTAATTTTAAAGAACTATTATATAGACAATAAAATGTTGCCTACATGTCCTATATAAATGTCATTTAAGACATTTGTATAAAAATGGCTGAAAACTGCTTAATTAAAAAAATTTAGTAACAAACTAAACAACTTTAGATTGTATTGATTCTAAGAAATCACCACTTTATAAATTAGAATGAACTTAAAAGTTTAATACAGATAAAATTACATTATATCATTACTTTCTTCCCCACCCCTCAGAGCCTTTAAAGACATTTTTAAATTATTCATTTGTCCCATCCTCTCAGCTGGAAAATTTAATACCAGAAATAATATTCTTTACCTATTTATGGTGCTGTGTCCCGTTACAAGGGTGCAAACCATTGTAATAGCTATGCGAACCAATTTTTGTCCTCTAGGAGTGGGGATAGCCTTAATTAAAAATGTATCTACTATACTAACCTTAAAAGCTCTTGGTGTGACATAACTAAATTTTCCAGACCACATTTGCTTGATCAATTCAGCATAAGATTTAGCTATTTCACCTCTCATTCCTAAGGGATTGTCAAAATTCAATTCTTCTTGATACTTGTCATTGAGGAAATATTCAGTAAGCGGAGGTGTGTTGCTCAAACACTGCAAAGAATAAAATATATTTTCAAGTTAAAGTAACCACATGTTAAATATATTAAACATGAAGAAAGAAACAAATTGATTTGCCACAACATATAGAGAAAATTTTAAATGATGATCTCTTGTACCGATAAATAACTGGTTAAATAAACACTCAAAATATGCACTCAAATATTCATTTCCCAAATTTCAAATCGATTACTTATAATAAATGATAATGCTAATATTTGTTGCTGTAAAGTCTGCATTAATTTTAACCACAGCAAACTACCTTGTTAACTGGGAGGGTAGCTCAGACTTTTCTTTCCTTCTTTTACTTGATTGGTAGATATTATGGCTTGTCTACTCATCCCAGGCACCTGCAAATTAGCCTGAGTAGGTAAAAACTGAGATAGAGTGCAAGCACAAAATTAACTTAAAATAGTATTTACTGATTTCATTGTCAATTCCTTATCATGAAAGAGCAGGCTTTAAATTTTTCATTTGGTCAGACATTTTCAGCTGAAATAATACTGATTAAATGAGTCTGAAAAAAAAAAACCTTTAGTTATGTGAACTCTGGCTAAGTGTGTTTTTACTTCTTCAAACTCTTCTTCAATATCATAACAATCAAATTTTCCTCTATAGCAAGATTAAAAATATGGATAAGTTACTTCTCCAACTATTTTCGATTTTGAAATAATCCAAGATTTAAAATAAAAAGAAGTACAATTTTTCCACAGTATTTTATCTCAAGATGGAATAATTTTAAGCTGATAATACCATATAATATTAACCCACTAACACTTTATTGATTAGAGACCTAGAGTCATTAAGAATATATAATAAATGGCATAGACATTAAGTCATATAGGTAACTTTTTTTTTCTTTCTGAAGGAAGATATTTTTCTTGGAGGAAAGTGACAAAGTGCTTTATTTCTTTTTTTTATTATTTTTAAAAATATATATTTGATTGATTTTTTACAGAGAGGAAGAGAGAGGGATAGAGAGTTAGAAACATCGATGAGCGAAAATCATCGATCAGCTGCCTCTTGCACACCCCCTACTGGGGATATGCCTGCAACCAAGTACATGCCCTTGACCGGAATGGAACCTGGGACCTTTCAGTCCCCAGACCGACGCTCTATCCACTGAGCCAAACCAGTTTCGGCAACAAAGTGCTTTAAGTGAAGCTGGTGGTATGTAAAATAGTGGAAATCCACTCTTTTTTTTTTTTTTTAAATATATATATTTTATTGATTTTTTACAGAGAGGGAGAGAGTGAGAAACATCAATGAGAGAAAAACATCAATCAGCTGCCTTCTGCATGGTACATGACCTTGACCAGAATGGAACCTGGGACCCTTGAGTCCGCAGACCGACGCTCTATATATACTGAGCCAAACTGGCTAGGGCTAGAAATCCATCTTATGAGAACTTAGATTTATATGAGTAGAAATCAAAGTTTTTCAAAGCTTGCTCACCACTCATTTGGGTTAACTTAAATAGTCTTGATAGCTATGAAAGGTCAAGACTACTTGATTCATGGTAATAACTTGGATGCTATAATCTATGACTATATACATGTACTGTTTGGCTAAAACCCCCAAATTAGGCATATTTAATAAAAAAATTAGTTATGGTATTCTACTTTGTGGTTTCAATTATAAATCAAATTATGTTTACTTAAGTAACCATAATATCTATGTTGGGAAGTTTTTTTATATAATAAAGATAATACTACCAAATGGTAGTCTAGCCCTCATCTCAAGGCAAAAGGAGTGACAGCCTATACTATCATGGAGTTTGTTATATTAATTCTTAGGCAATGAAAAACCATACAAACAGTTAAACATATTTGGGGTTGGCTATATAAGCTTTAGAATCATTAATATGCATTTTCAGCAGAATTTTTTTAATATATGAACAAAAAGATAGAGGTAGGTTACAATACAAGAGGCAATTAGGGAAAGGATCCCTTTTACCTTTCTGCTTAACTCCTTTGAAATCTCAACATTTCATAATGTTATACACCTTCTGAGTTTCATTTTCTCCTTTTCTTTTGATGGTCCTTTTAATTATAAACCAAGCATTGGAGTTAGGGCGAGGCAACCAAGATTATACCATGGCTATACAGAGCAAAGCCATCACTTAGTAGCATCATCTGAGTTAGTATAAATAGAATCAACACTAGTCATTGAGGCAAAGGGGAAATCAGACGACGTTTCCAGCAATTATCAATTAGTTTTCAATTCCTTATATCTGATCACAACTCAGGGTTGTACTAAGAATATTCCACTACTGTCTGTAGTACAGTTATACAAAGAACCTCATTTATGGCTTTCTGAAATACTTCAAATAACCAAGTTGTACAAACAAAAATTTTTGAATATTGTTTGTACTTAATTATTCACATATGTCCTTATCTTCCAAATATAACTGAAAATTTCTTAGTTTACTAATAGCATCAGAGTGGTCTTCTATACATGTTCCTTGCTATAAATACTTTAATGGCAATTTCAGATTAATGTCTTAGATCTCTAAAAGAGTCTATCTTTTTACCCACCCAGGTAGCCTCATCCCTTACCGATACCTTTTTAAAATAACTCCATCCCAGCCTTACTTGATTACTTGTGGTTCTGTGACCTCCTTGAACTCTCTCTCTGTAAGTTTGCAACATTATTGTAAGCTATGTAAAATGTTGTTTCTTTGCCTTACTTCTAATAACCATCAAAATTCATGAGCATCGACCTATGAACTAGGAGGTCATGGTTCAATTCCCAGTCAGGGCACATGTCTGGGTTGTGGGCTCAATGCCCAGTGTGGGATGTGCAGGAGGCAAGAAATCAATAATTCTGTCTCATCATTGATGTTTCTTTCTTTCTCCCCCTCTCCTTTCCTCTCTGAAATTAATAAAAGTATATTTAAAAAAAAGATTCAGGAATCCTGTCTGGGAAGACTTCCCTGACTCCCTTACATTGTTTCCTCATAGATGTTCCCTCAGTGCTTAGCACACACTTTTATTACTTCACTTATGACATATTGTACCTGTAAGTTTTAGTTTGTCTGTCTTGCTGAATGGATTGAGACTTCCATGACAGGAGGAATAATGATACACTTCATGTCTCCAGCACTGAGCACCCATGTCACTTGGCACTTAGCATGCCTACAATAAACGTATGCTTAATAAAAATGTTCCTGCCTAGCCCAGCCAGTGTGGCTCAATGGTTGAGCTTTGACCCATGAACCAGGAGGTCACAGTTTTGATTCCCAGTTAGAGTACAGGCCCAGGTTGCACTCTTGATCCCCAGTAGGGGGTATTCAGGAGGCAGCTGATCAATGATTCTTTCTCATCATTGATCTCTCTCTCTCTCTTTCCCTCTCTTTTTTTCTCCTCTCTCTCTCTCCCTTCCTTCCTCTGAAATTAATAAAAATACTTAAAAGGTTTTGCCTATGTTTACTAATGTATTTATGCTCTTTAAAAAAAAAACTACTTTCTTTCACTGTTTGGCAAAGAGTACTCAAATTTTTGTTGAAAAAAATTACTAAGTGAGGCAAAAATATATTTGCTTATAATAAATAATACCAAATTTCTCCAAGCACTTGTACTTGAATACTAAAATCAAAAGAACCACCACAACCTACTACACCCCTTTGTCCTACTTTCATTTAGTTCATTATCTGCAGTGTGTCTCTGAATTAATTTTTAAAAAGTCCCTGACACAGAGACCAGTGCTCATTTTCATAGTGACACATGCTAGTTTGTAACTGAATATAATTCAATGTCAACAAATTAAACAACAAACACAGTTTTAAAGATAACTGCGTGTCAAGATATCATAACCAATATATTTTGAGGTAAACCTTATATTTAAACCATTAAGTCCTAAATGGCCCCCCAAAACATGTTTTAAGAAACTCACAAGGAAGATTTTCTAAAAATTTGTATAAACACACATATAAATACAGGAATTCAATAGCCAGTTTAATTGTTTTACTAATGCACATAATAGTTTTAAAACTAAACTGATGTAGACTTTTCTACCTCATCTTGAAAATAGCATGCTTTTCCTTTTTTAAAAAAATATTTTTATTGATTTTTTACAAAGAGGAAGAGAGAGGGATAGAGTTAGAAACACCGATGAGAGAGAATCACCGATCAGCCGCCTCTTGCACGCCCCCTACCGGGGATGTGCTCGCAACCAAGGTACATGCCCTTGACGGAAATCGAACCCGTGACCTTTCAGTCAGCAGGCCGACGCTCTATCCACTGAGCCAAACCAGTTTCGGTTAGCATGCTTTTGTACTTGAAAATAACATTATTCTAGGAGTCACATATTCTTGACATAGTATAAAAATCAATTAAAATATTAAAAGTTCTTATAACTCCTGATAAAAATTTCAAGGCATAACTGTAATAGAAGTAAAACAATTAAAATACTTTTAAATGCTACAGATGATATCAGTATTAAATGCCATCACTCTGACTGAAGAAAAAAGACAGTTTCTTAAAGTTGGTCAGGCAGCTTGACTTATGATTTATGCAAGTTACTATTCAATATGAGGCTATTTTAGAAAAATAAACATCTTTGACAAATACAAGAAAATTTGATAAATGGACTGGCACCAGTGAATATATTTTAAAAATAATTTTCATTAGTTCAATAATAAAAATCAAAACCAGAGTTCTGAAGCATCTCTCTCAAAATTTCTACTCCAAAAAAAATCACTTTCCTATCTTGTTAGGGCTGTTCCTAAAACAATTCCTTTCTTAAGACACATATATATTAAGATTCATATAAGTGCTGACAAAGGAAATTTCCTTCTTAACTTTTAAGATACTTTACTGAGTAATGTAATATGGACTGAAGTCACACACAACATATGTTGTGCCTATGTAGAGATATCTCTTTCTTTCAAGGATTCTTAAACTGTAAAATAGAACAAACTCATCCTTCCATAATATACTTGGTTTTTCTTAGCAAAACAAAGTATATGAATGTTTCATAAGAACAAAAGAAATTACATACAGTATTAATATGCTATTTTTGTGGTTACTTAGGAGTTTTATGACATTCTACCAGTCACTTGCCATTTTGAATTTTACCTCTCTTAATTTGATTTCAACTGTCTGACACTGACATATGCTAATACTTCAGTATTTCAGAAAGAACTACCTTTTACAATTAATCACCAAAAAATGAGGTCCATATATGAAGTAATGTGCTTGATCATTCAATACATTAATCACATTTTGTTTACATCATAAGTGTGCCTAGAGTTGGTCTTAAAATTGAGAATTTTGTCAAATACTATGTTAAAAAATAAAGCAATAATGAGAATAAAAAAAAATATTATGTACCAGTATTTACAATTCTTAATGCAAAAGAGAAAAAGTGAAAGATTTACATCAATGAAGAGTCAAATGCACTCATTAACTAGGCTAAATATTTCTATATTTAAATATATTTTATGACCCTTAGGCAAATTAGTGTGCAAAATTGATAAGAGCATTTAAAGACCTAAGGATTAAAAAAACTTCATTTCATATTATTTGGTAGGCTTTGGGTATTCATTAATTTAGCCTTTGCAATATAATGACTAGCTGCCTAAATGGAAGGTTTTCAGACATAAGCTGTTATGAAAAGTTGTTGATTCATAAGGAATGATGAAAATGGACCATGTATGTGTAAGCCAATCATTTTGTGAGCAGACAGGATGGCTAAGTATTTATTCCTCAAAGCGGCTTTGTGGTTCTCTATTTATGCTTACATATGCATTTAAAATGGAAACTATGAGTAATAACAGTATTCTTTAAAAAAATATATTTCATTGATTTTTTACAGAGAGAAAGAGAGAGGGATAGAGAGCTAGAAATATCGATGAGAGAGAACCATCAATCAGCTGCCTCTTGCACACCCCTTACTGGGGATGTGACCGCAACCAAGGTACAGGCCCTTGGCCGGAATAGAGCCTGGGACCTTTTAGTCCATAGGCCGACACTCTACCACTGAGCCAAACTGGTTTCGGCAAGAGTATTCTTGAAGGTATATCTGAATTAGGATCTTAAGACATATTTTTAGTTTAAAGATTTAAACCGAGCCTTAGCTTGTACTCCTCCCTTCTTAAGATATTCTTCCCCTGTAAGATTACTACTTAGTCTTTAACACCCAACACCTCTTACAAACGTTACTTCTTCCTTAGCACCTCAAGGAAGAACAATAATACTCTTTCCTCTGGGCTAACTCTATACCTTGAACTCACTTATATTAAACTTGAGAGCAGAGTCCATGTCTCATTCTCCTTTTTATGTCAGGGTCTAGCACAATGCCTGACACATACCTCAATAAAGTACACTGAATGAATGAAAACCTGTATGGTAGAAATATTAGAAGCAATCCTTACAGAGATTGAGAGTAGAAGGAAACCCTTGACTAAAGAAATCTGAATTGCACCATGTTATATAAAATAACCTGTCTAAAAGTCAAACAACTCAAAAATAAAGTCCAAATCCTATAATGCCTAAAGAGTCTTGCCTAATAAGGAAAGTAACTATTGTGAATGCCCCAATAGCTATCAAGCTAAATACATATATGTAAAAGATAAATGAAGGGAAAATAGTTAGAAATATATTTTTATGAATGCTCTTTCCCCCCAAATCTTCAACCTGTATTGTAACAAAATATAAAAATTCTAGAGAATTCTTCTAAATAATCAGATGTCTCATCAAGTAGACATTCTGCTATATGGTTCAATGTATACAGACCTTTAACCACTGCCACAATGAAAAACTGTTTTAAAAAAGAATGCATAAAGTTTTAATTTTCTATGAGAAACTCTCGTTATAAATTTTCATCCTTAACTCAACTTCTTAAAATTGGAATACTATATAAACTTTATTTTTTTATTATTTGGAAAGACTACAAAGCTTTGCACATAACTTTCCCTTATATACATATGCACATATTCTATTGCTCTTATATTACTTTCAAAAAGTTCTATTAAATATGTTCTCATTAATGAGATTGATGTTTCTAGAGCTCTCTGAAAAATTGACTCACATGAGTCTAAATTTGTATTTCACTATAAAGTTCTACATAGTTTTAAAAAATTGATGAAGTGAAATAAAGTTAGACTATATTACCAAATCTCAAGTCGGTAATCAACATGTTTTAGGAAATGAATAATTAGTAGCAATCCCAATAATTTGTAATGAATCTGGAATTTCCCCAGTACCTGGAAAATAGCCAAAGTAATCCCCTTCAAAAAGAGAAAGTTGTCTTTTGTAATGCTGATTATGAACCACTCCCTTTCTGTTCAGGTGCTCCAGAAGCCCAATTTTCAAGTGATCATGTATGCTCACTATTTTAGTAAACCGGTAACTAGAACAGGAAAGAAAACAAACTTAATTTTTGATTACCTAAAGCCTTTGAGTTGTATAACTCATTCTGTAACTGATCAAAATGTAAAGCCTCTCACAGTCCTTTAATAAAAAGTAGCCACACCTTCAAACTAATCAATACTAAAAATAAAAACTCAACCTAAAATGAGAAAACCATTTCATTAGGATTTAAAAAATATGAAGCAATCCATGGTTGAAGTAACCTTAGAATACTGCCCTCAATTTTTTTTCTTTTTGAATTTTAATATTAGATGGATAAAGAATTTTCATATTTGCCATGTTACTGTTTTTGAATTAGTCATGACAATAGTGAAAACATTCTAAAAAGGTATTGTATAATCCTGAAGCATCCTTTTAATACTGGAATACTGACTACAGTTCAGTAATTAAATAGATGAGATAGGAAACTGTAATAATTACTTTTACGATGAAGAACTAAAATACAAGCCTGCCCCTTCATCAAGTAGATTTAAATAATGAGGTATTTTAAAGACACCTGATATTTTATCTTTTCTGACTGCTTTCCCTAGGAAAGGAAAATCTCATGTCAATTCTGAAGCTTTGCCACCTATTTTGGGAAAGCAAATACAATTCTATAGCTTCTGATTTTGGATTGCCATTCTCTCTTCAAGCTTTCTTTACAGAACATATTTAAGTAAATGAGATATAAGGGGATATAACTTTCCTTTTATTTTTATTTTTTAGTTTAAAAAACTTATTGAACTAGGTTTCCCCCCACTCCCAACTAGTCAGTTAAGACTAGCATACACTCTACTTAAAATATTGGCATTTTACGGCAGCATTTTTGAACTAGACAATAATGTTCTAGTATTTTAACATATATCATTATGTTATATATTAATAATATTGTTAATATTTTTAAAGTAAACTTCATTTAAAGTCATTGCTGTCACCCTTTCCTTCAAAATCTATGGAATTTCTTCTTTACACACAACTTGAATTTTAAAAAAATTCCCAAGAAGTATGAGATCTAGTGGAAAACATTTTGTTGGTTAGCAAAGAAATGTTAATAATTCTCTCCCCTTCTCATCTACAGAATTGAGTAAAAAGAATTCGAAGATTGTCAAAAAGACTGTTACTTGCCATGAGTAAATCTGTAACTAGAGCTATTGGTGCTAAAAGAGCCATAATTATGTGAACACCATTGATTTTTATTTATTTTAAAATATATTTTTATTGATTTTTTACAGAGAGAAGGGGAGAAGGATAGAGAGTTAGAAACATCAATGGGAGAGAAACATTGATCAGCTGCCTCCTGCACACCCTCTATGGGGGATGTGCCCACAACCAAGGTACATGCCTTGACAGGGAATCGAACCTGGGGC
Organism: Vespertilio murinus; assembly: GCA_963924515.1. Lineage (NCBI taxonomy): Eukaryota > Metazoa > Chordata > Mammalia > Chiroptera > Vespertilionidae > Vespertilio > Vespertilio murinus. Next base: position 140,527,262 of record OZ004707.1, read on the forward strand.
CTTTCAGTCCGCAGGCCAACACTCTATCCACTGAGCCAAACAGGATAGGACAAACACCATTGAATTTTATCTTAAAAGCTAAATGCAGAAATTGGAAAGACCCACTTATAATATAAATTTGAAAGCTTCTAGGATACTAACAATAATTACACAAAGAAAAATGCTATAAAGTTTCTGGTATGTGTATTTAAGTGAGGTTTTAAAACTACTAAACTATAATAGCAACTGTCTAATTTCTTAAAATAACAGGGTATTTAGTGAGGGATTTTATTTTTATACATTCACTTTATGGGAAGCATGCAAAAACCAAATGATTCTAATAACATTAATAAATATTAGTATAAATTATGTTTATTTTTAAAAACTAAAGTTTATGAATTAAATTTTAATGTTTAGTGTCTTATCTACTAACCAATTAATAATTCAAAACTGGTTCATAGTGAAATAAATGCCAACATTTTAGGCAAGCAAGATAGTTAAAGGTCAGTTTAAGAAAAGCAATAATTCTTTATAATTTTGTATGTGATCAGTCCCTTGCATTTAATATTCAGTAAAGAAATAATTTTTAGTAAATAAGTATTAAGAACTGTGGTTTATTGATCTTTAAGTTCTTCTGCAAAGGCATACAGAAGGAAACAACAGAAAAAATTATTTAAAAATTTAACTGGTTTAACTACCAAGTCACATACTACTTTGTATCATTTTATCATTCTAGGCCAGGGGTGGGCAAACTTTTTGACTCCAGGGCCACAATGGGTTCTTAAACTGGACCGGAGGGCCGGAACAAAAGCAACCTGACCATACTGGCACTCTCATCTTGGTCTGCTGGTGAAGGAGCAGAGGGGAAAACAAGAGAACCCTCTGCTCTTTTGGCTCCGCAGGCCTGATAGAACAGCCGAACGGGCCGGATCTGGCCCGCAGGCCGTAGTTTGTCCACAGCTGTTCTAGGCCCACATCCAATAAATACTTAAGGTGAACTGAAACAGAAATTTAAAGACTATATGTGACAGTATGAACCATGAAGGTTTCTAGTTATCTCTATCTCTATAGATAAAAGCCTAAATGACCATTACATCGGATTGATGGGTCGACTAGTCGCTATGATGTGCACTGACGACCAGGGGGCAGATGGTTAATGCAGGAGCTGCCCATGGTGGTCAGTGTGCTCCCAAAGAGGGAGCGCTACTCAACCAGAAGCCGAGCTCAGGGCGGGCGGATGCAGCTGTGGCTGCAGGAGCCTCACCTGACTCCTCAGCAGCAGTACCAAGCTTCGGTAGCAGGCAGAGATCAGTGCAAGCATTGCAGCGCCCAGCCCTGGTTCTGGCTCCTTCCCGGCTGCCTACCACCTGACACACTGCTATATCCCTTGGGGGATATCCAACTGCTGGTTTAGGCCTGATTTCCGCAGTCGGACATCCCCCCAAGGGGTCCTAGATTGTGAGAGGGTGCAGGCCACGCTGAGGGACAATCCCCCAATGCATGAATTTTTGCATTGGGACTCTAGTCTTCAAAATTAAAACTTTAAGTTTATCTAAGTAATCATTCAACAAATATTTATTAAGAACAGATTATTTTAAGAACCTCCAGAATTATAGAAATAATGTTCTTAAACATTTCTCCCCCCATATCATTCACAGAAGCAATTCAAGGAACTATTTGCATGGTGGGGGTATGCTTTGCAAAGCTGTGATCAACATAGCAGTCTAATCTAAGTGCTACAGATCAAATACATTGGAGGGACATAAACTATAGTATTTCTTGGACTTTATATGTATATTGTTAGGTCCCTGACCCTTTGGTTGCAAGGAGTAAATCCTATATAATAAAAGCCTAATTTACTAAGTGTCTGGTTGTCCGTTCAATCAACCAAAGCATAGTCCTATCCAATAAAGATGGAATATGCTAATTGACCCTCATGCCACTGCAAATATGGCAGCACTGACAGCCAAGGAGGGAATAAGCTAATTGACTGTTATTCCCTAAAAGATGGCATCACCCACAGCCACTAGCCGGCGGAGACCAGTCCCCTCAGCTCTGCTGGGGCATTTGCCTCCGGAGCTCCAGTCCCCTCAGCCTTCCAGCTGCCCAAGGTTGGCACGAGGCACAGGCAAGCCTTAAATGGTGGCTGCCTAGCCATCCAGGGCCACCTGAGGTTAAGGTAACCAATGCTAGCTAAGGCTTGCGCTGCCGGCAGTGGCAGCAGCAGAGGTGTGATGGGGCATCGCCTTCCCCTGATTGCCGGGTCACCTCCCGCATCTGAGGGCTCCTGGACTGTGAGAGGGGGCAGCCAGGCTGAGGGACCCACTGGGGATATGCCTGCAACCAATATACATGCCCTTGACCGGAATTGAACCCGGGACCTTTCAGTCCACAGACTGACACTCTAACCACTGAGCCAAACCGGTTTCAACCCATGCTAACTTTTCTAATGCAGTATATTCTCAATCCATCTATGTGAAGAAGTACTTTGAAAATTTTCCACCAAATTGTCACAGACTGATGAATCACTAGAAAAAATGAAATAAAAACCACTATTTATTAGATTTAGATGTAAACTTTCCATGTATAAGTTCTGGACCATTTACTCTTAATTTCTATACTTATTTTATTGCTGACCAGCACTGCCTCATTCATAGACACATTTTGAGCAGCACTGTTCTAATGTACTTAGTGAGAGAATACCAAGCATTGGGGATATAAAAGAAAACCAAAGATATCTCTACTTTCATGATTCTCACTATATAATAAGTTTTTGCCAGAATAAAACAAGTGGGAACAGGACGTGTAGGAAAGACAATTAGTGAAAAAGTGACAGTGTACACAAAGAGGATTGAAACAAGGAATTTCAAGGACCTTCAGTTTTGGCTAAAGAGGTAGGTAGGGGTTGAGTTTGGATTTTATCCTTTAGATGATGGGAAATGAGTTTTAAGCAAGGAGATAACAACATAATCATATTTGCATTTTAAAAAAATAACTCAAAGCAGTCTACTAAATGGACTGTAAGAGAATAAACCATGGAACCAAGAAGTGAGTTCTAAATGAATATCTTTTTTTTTTTAAAGAATATATTTTATTGATATTTTACAGAGAGGAAGGGAGAGAGACAGAGAGTTAGAAACGTTGATGAGAGAGAAACATCAACCAGCTGCCTCCTGCACACCCCCTACCGGGGATTGTGCCCGCAACCAATGTACATGCCCTTGACCGGAATCGAACCCAGGACCTTTCAGTCCGCAGACCGACGCTCTACCACTGAGCCAAACTGGTTTCGGCTAAACGAATATCTTAACACATTGTAGACGGATCACGAGAATTCTCACTTCATATTACACAGTGTTTGTTACAAAGTATCATACTTTAAAAAGATATCAGCTGGTAAGAACATGTAATAAAACTTCAAAATGCAAGTTTGCCTTTAACATTTATGTAAAATGATTTTTTTGTATTCATTCAATAAAAATTTATCTGGCCACTTGGTAAAGCCAGCAATAAAACTATTGGTCTGCAATGTGTTGATAGTTCACATAAAAGACGTTCAAGTATTGAGACAGTGTATTGACAAGAGAGTGATATCGAAGAGGCAGTAGAATGCTCAAGATTTGGGCTAATAAGTGTCAGGTTTTTTACTTGAGTTACTAGATGGATGGTTTACTTACAAGAGAATGTAAGAAAAGGATAAGGTTTCTGGGGATATATGTTTAGTCTTGTTGAATTTGAGTTGACTATAATATATAAGCTAGGCACAATGTCTATTTAATCTATAGATATAAAAGCCTAAGTGACCATTATGACCAGACAACAGGCCAGTAGCATACTGATTACCAGGGGGCTTATGCTCAATGCAGGAGCTGCCCCCTGGTGGTCAGTGCACTCGAAAAACCAACCTCTTGCAGCCGGCCAACCTCATCCGGTCTTTGCCCCTGGCTGGCCAGCCCTAATTGGCCCTGATTGCTGACCAGGCCGAGGGACTGTACTGGTGCACAAATTCATGCACCAGGCCTCTAGTAGTTATATATTGGAGGGACATTCAAGAGAAAGAATTATGCTTGAGAAAAATTTGTGATTTGTCAGTTATAAGGAGATGTTAACTTCTCCAAGATAAAGAATGCAGCAAATAGGTCAAGAGTAACCTTTTAGTATATGATAGTGAAAATAATTACATAACAGCAGTTGATACTTTAATGCTGCTTATTATGTGCCAACCACTTTGTAAGAACTTTATCTTAATTTAACAGATGAGAAAACTAAAAAGCTTAAAAATTTTTTTCTTAAAAATATTTTTATTACTGATGTCAGAGAGGAAGAAAGAGGGGAGACAGAAACATTAATGATGAGAGAGAATCATTGATTGACTGCCCCCTGAACATCCCCTACTGGGGATCAAGCCCATAATCAAATCATGTGCTGACCGGAACCAAACCACGACCTCTAGGATCATAGGTAGACATTCAACCTTTGAGCCACACTGACCCAGAAAGAAGCTTCTTATTTTTATCCAAGGTCACATAACTTATAAGTGGCAGAACTAGGATTTGAATCCAAGTTGTCAATTTCCAAAAATCCATGTTTTAAAAAATTCATCTTTACTGTTTAAAGTCATACAGATATTCACCCCCCCAACACCCACCCCCCCTCCGGCTCCACATTGACCCCTTTTAGTTCACACTGTCCTTCTTCCCCACCCAGGCCTTCAACACACTAATAGATCTATTGGTTAATAATGCATATTTTGTAATCAAAGTAAACATGATAATTTCAAGAGAAACATCAAAAGTGCTTTATTCAAAGTAATGTCCATCGCTAGCTACAAATTTCACAATTTTTGAGGTAATTTGTGCATACCGCCCCAGTAGAATTTTTCTTGTTTTGAGGCAAATCATTCAGAGACCCAGTTTTCCACTTCTTTGTATGATTTAAAGTACTGTTCAGAAAGTGCATGTGCCATCAATCAGAACAAGTGGTGATCTGAAGGAGCAAGGTCTGGTGAATACAGTGGGTGGGTTAATACTTCCCAGGCAAGATCTTTTTAATGTGTCTTATTCTGGTTTTAATGTGTGTGATGGTGCATCATCATGAAATAACATTACTTTGCTGTGTCTTCTGGCACATCCTGGTCATTTTACGATCAGAGTGTGGAAATTGATTACTTGCTATTGGTAGCAATCAGTATTAATGTTTCACCTGGTTTTAGAAGCTCATAATACACACCTTCCTGATCCCACCAAATGCAGTGCACTGTCTTCTTTCTGAAGCAATTTGGCCTTGCAGTGGATGTTGATGGTTGACCTAGTTCAACCCATAATTTTTAGCATTTGGGATTTTCAAAATAAATCCCTTTTCACCGCCAATCACAATATGAAGCAAAAAAGACTTTCTTTTGTGCTGTTGAAGCAACATTTTATTGATGACTTTTTGGTTTTCCATTTGTCTTTCATTCAGTTGATGTGGCACTCATTTTCCTTCCTTTAAAATCTTTCTCATTGTTTGTAAATGATCAGGAATTGTTTGCTGAGCAACATTTAATCATTCAGAAAGTTGTTCTTGAGTTTGACATGCATCTTCACCCAATAATGCTTGTAAATGTTGGTCTTCAAACTTTTTCAGTTGACCTGGACGTTCTTTGTCTTTCACATCAAAATCATCACTTTTAAAGCATTTAAACCAATGCTCACAAGTATCTTGAGATGGAGCATGTTCACCATAAGCTTCCCAAAGTATTCAGCAGCACTTTTCTTCAAAATAAAGCAATGAATTAAAACTTCCTGCAAATGCTTTTTTTTTTTTTTGGCATAAAATTCGATGTTTTTAAGTGTAAAAATATCTATGATGTTAACACCTTCAGAAAATCTGACATATGAAGTTTTGAAGTTTGTTGTCAATACAACAAAATAGCATACATATCAAATCACATATATATCAACATATGTGTAATTCCATCTATTGAAAATCCGATTAACTGGTACACCCAGTATATAGTCTGTGCCTATGGATTTTGTTTATGTGCATATAAGATCTGCGGTTGATCTCTTCCCACCACACACAAAACCCATGCTTTTAACTTTTATACTATGCTGCAGAGATAAAAACTACTGAATGAGAGATGAGAAAGGAGAAGACCACCCTTTTCAAGGTCAAAGCTCCTCTTCATTCCACCCCTCCTACCCAGTTTAAAAAAGACAACGCTCAGCTGGTGTAGCTTAGTGGTTGAATGTTGACCCATGAACCATACTTCACCAGTTTGATTGCCACTCAGGGCAAATTCCTGGGTTATGGGTTCAATCCCCAATAGAGACATGCAGAAGGCAGCCAATCAATGATATTTCTCTCTCATTGATGTTTCTATCTCTCTATTCCTCTCCCTTTCTATCTCTATTAAAACTAATAAAAACATATTAAAAAATAGAAAAATAAAAAAGACTTATTATGTATATGCTGAAAGAAAAGACAGTTATCAGGTGAGGCTAAACATATAGAAAAAGAAGAGATGATTAATTGGACTAGTCTCAGGAAGATGACAGACACTTTGGTATGGTAGTTAATGAGTATAAGAGGAATCTTAAAGTACACCTATCTTACTACCAACAGTTTTCTTACAATTTTGTCTAAAACTTATTTTAGTTTCATTTAAAAAGTTACTAAAAGCCTTACTGAAAGTTTATAATGCTCAGAAAAGCCCTGGGCAATTATTGAACTAGAGGCCCAGTGCACAAATTTGTGCAGAGGATGTGTGTGTGTGTGTGTGTGTGTGTGTGTGTGTGTGACCCTCAGCCCAACCTGAATCCTCTCCAATCTGGAACCCCTTGGGGATGTCCAACTGAAGGTTTAGGTCTGATCTTTGTGGCAGTTGGACATCCCTCTCACAATCTGGGACTGCTGGCTCTCAACCGCTTGCCTGCCTGTCAGCCTGATCACTCCCTAACCACTCCCCTGCCAGCCTGATCGATACCTAACTGCTCCCCTGTGGACCTAGTCGCCCCCAAGTGCCTTTCCCTGATGGCCTGATTGCCCCTAACGGCCTCTGCCTTGAGCCCCACCACCGTGGCTTTGTCCGGAAGGACATCCGGATGGATGCCTGGTCTAATTAGCATGTTACCTTTTTATTAGCATAGATAACATATATGCCCCTAAAACATTATATCATTTTACACACTTTAAATTATACAGTACACATTAAACCTCTTTTACCAACCCCCTTTTTTTTCTAAATATATCTTATTTATTTTTTTCATGGAAAGGGAGAGGAATAGAAAGTTAGAAACATAGATGAGAGAGAAACATCAATCAGCTGCCTCCTGCACACCCCTAACTGGGGATGTACCTGCAACCAAGGTGCATGCCCTTGACAGGAATTGAACCTGGGACCCTTCAGTCCACAGGCCGATGCTCTATCCACTGAACCAAATTGGTTAGGGCCCCCCACTCTTTTCTTTTTCTTTTTAGATTACCCACATTTGTAGATATGGCATTAATTTATTTTCTAGTGATTTTTAGAGAGAGTGGAAGGGAGAGGGATAGAGAGAGAAACATTAATGTAAGAAACATCCCTTCAATTGCCTTCCTTAGGAGCCCTGACCAGGGATTTAACTTGAAACCCAGGTATGTGCCAGGTATGTTCCCTGACTTGGAATTGAACCTACAACCTTTCCGTGTACAGGACTATGCTCACGCTCAACCAACTATCCGCTTCAGCGTGGCTGTTATACAATTGCTGGAATTTTATTTCAATTAATTCTCACAAAGTCTGTGGTTTAGGTAATGTTCACATGTTGCTGATGACAAAAACACACACAAAAACCCAACTTCTTTGTTTTGAGACATTATTCTTCCCTCATTGCTGCCTGCCAGCCATGGAAAGGCTCTTGACAGTGGTTTCACTGGATTCTCCTCACCACTACCCTTTCCAAAGCCACCTTTGCCCTGGTACTGATGCTGTCCTGGAGGGCGAAGAGACTAGGTAACAGAGACGACGACAGGATTTGGACCACTGGAGCCACCATATCCATCTCTCCTCTCTCAGCCTTTCACCACCATGCTGGAGAAGGTGGGGCCAGCAATTTCCAGCAACACCAAGCTTCTGGATAGGCCAAGGTTTGCAGGGGTAGCTCTTTGAACACCCCACGTCCTGCAGTCTCTTGCTCTCAAGAACTGCTATGACCCCCGAGGTTATAGGGCTGTCCTGGAGTCCTCTGCGCACCTCCCATCCATGGCAAATATGCCAGTAGACTCAGTGATGGAACTGCTATTTTTAGATACTTTTAAACAACCCAGCGCAGAGGTAAGACTTGGCTTCTTGATTCTGACTGTGCTTCTCCACTGTGGGACAGGTACAAAAATCCTTAGGCATGCTTCCCTCCTGCCTGTGGCCTTAAAACTCTGCACATACACACCCCTTACCCCAGCTGGGTGTGGGCACCACGTCTGCGGGAGAGCATAGGTGGCCAGGACATTTCTCTGCCTTATCTTAGGCTCCTGTGTCTTTGGTTGAGTTGGCTGTTCTGGTTGCTTTGCTCCCCTGCTCCTTTACCCCTGTCAAGTTTGGGCCTTGAAAATACCTTGGTTCCCAGGTTTAGCTCAGGTGGTGTTTGGGAGTGTCTCAAACTGCCTGTGTTTGACAGCACATTGTGATGTTTTGTGATTCCTTAATCTCTCCTCCCAGGTCCTTTTTCTAACGGGAGTGAGGTTGCCCAAATGTGACACTTACTCGGTTTAGGATACACCCATTATGACATGACATATTTGCAAAGAATGATTTTTGCGTGGAGGATACCCGTGAAGAGGGGAATCAGCAGTGAAAGGAACCAATGGCGGGTCTGGAACCCTCAGACAAGAACCTCACTCACTCCCTGCATGTCTCCCCACTGCACTCCATGCACGTCTCCCTCAGCGGTGGGCCTGGGTGTGCAGGAGGCTTGGCTTCCTTTGCTGCCGGCCTCCTGCCTGCTCTGCCAGCTCTGTGGCTATGGGAGTGGCCATCTTTGTTGCAGAGTGACAGTTAATTTGCATATTAGCCTTTTATTAGATAGGATTACTTCTAATATCTTAATTATATATAAAATCACAAACACACATATATATTCATACATATAGTGGTATACATAATGAATATACATGTGTGTATGTATATTAGTGTGTATGTGTCAATAATTCAGTTTATATTTATAGCAAAATCTCTCTAAATAAAGGCCATAGACATATTTTTAATTATATACAAAGTGATTATAAAAGAGGGATTTTCCAGTAAATCCTTCAAATTCAAATAGATATCATCATTGATGTAATTACTTTAGGAAGCTATGTTTGCTCTATTGATATTGTCATGGCTTAAAATATTATTTTCGGTATTTCTCTTTTTAGTGCTGGCATATATATATATATATATATATATATATATATATATATGAAAAAGCATCACTATGTAGCCCACAGGAGGTGCCAATATGTGTTTTTTTTGCTATAACAAAATAAATTTCTGATTAAGGATTTCTGTGATAGAAAAAGCATTACGTTATGTTATAGTTTATCTCTGACAATTGCTATTTTCATGAGTATACCTGCAAAACATGAGTCATAATGAATAATGTACTCTACCATATGAAATCAAGATACAACTGAAATGTCACCTCCATGGTGAAGTCTTATTTATTTCTCAATAGCTCTCTTCTCTTTGATTCCACATATTTTCTTTGGCTCATCATGTGTTCTACCATATCTTAATTATTTATATGTCTACCTCATTCACTATACCATGAACTTCCAGAGGATAGGCACTGTCTTTTTAAACTCTATATCAACAATGTCTAGATGTAGAATAATACTTGACACATAGTAGAGACTCAATAATTGTTTGTTGAATTAGCTAATGAATTACCCTAACACAAACAAGAAAACTAATTTAGTTGCTATATTCCTTTGCACCTTTTGCTCTCCAATACTAGATAAACCCAATTATTTATTTTGTGAGTTCAGTCATCTATTTTATAGACCATGTAGCTGAATACTGTTAGAGAACATCTCAAGTAAAGAAATATACATAATTCTAAATTGATCTCCAACTTCAGATGACATTGTAATACTGCCAAGAAATTTACTCTTCCATCCTTAGCTAATGATTTGATCTCATATTTTTAGGATAATGGAAGTCATCATAAAATCTAGAAACTACTTGCGCCCATAGGTTCTATTTTTTCCTGCTGCAACAGTATTTTCCTCCATTCAAACGTTTTATTTGTAAGGCTTAATTATGGGATCTCTTTTCAATAGATGATACAATCATTTCACTGATTTTAAATACAATCTACAATAACCATATTTCTATTTCCAACCTAGGCCCTAGTCTGTATTTTATACTAGAACTAGAGGCCCAGTTCACGGGTTTGTGCACTGGTGGGGTCTCCCAGCCTGGCCTGCACCCTCTCGCAATCTGGGACCACTCAGAGGATGTCGGACTGCCAGTTTCTACCCGATCCCTGCAGAACAGACCAAGGGACCCCACCAATTCGTCCTCAAACTCACATTCTAAATTACAGACTTTCCTTTCAATTACAAATAAAAATCCTTTAAACAGTTATTAAAATCAACAGAAGTACTTCAGTCTAATAATATTTATAACTGCTGTTATAAGATGTGAACTCTGTAAATAATCCTAATGAGCATATTTATATTAAATTAGTGTTGATCTTTTATAGCCAGAGTAATGTAAAACCATTCTTTATTAGAACCAGATGTTCTTATTTACAACTCCTTCAAATAACCTATTTCCCTGTATTCTATATTTCTATTATAGAACTAGGGACAAACAAAATATTTAAGTCATTAAGCAAATTATTTAAGTTATCAGAAATAGAAGCATTAATCCTAAAGAAACTTGTATATATTAATTCAGAAGAATGTGAAGAGCAGAAAAATAAGATTGTCCCACTCTGTATCTGAAGTTAAGGATGTTTTCATAACAAAAAAAAATCTTTATTAACCAAGTTACACAGGTGCAAGGCATTCTTTTAGAGATACCATTTCTCCCCCATTATAAAAACTAAATTCTTAGAGAACTGTTATATATACTCTTCCCCAAAATAATTTTCTTGAGAATTCAAGGAATCTTTTCCCAATCCTCCTTCTGTGTTAAAAGGGATACTTCTCCCTTACCCTAGTTTTAACAATGAGAAAAGTAAAAACACTGGTATCTGTGTTGAGAAAGTGAATGGATCTAATACAAGTAAGGGAGTTTCCATATCTTTATTTCTATCAAAATGGAAAGAACACCTGACAGAGTTGTCATTTGACAGATGATTTAACATATTTTTGATGATAGCATGCCATGAAATTTTTGGCACATAATATGGAAAGAACTCAAATAATTGAGTCTAATTTTCTGAATTAGATAAAAATTTGCCCTAGAAAGAACTATTTGAATTTTTTAGTCAGTCACATTCTCAGTTTATAAGAAGAAGTAATTTTCTTGAAGATCATAAGTATTTTTAAAAATTCTTATGTCTTGGAGTTTAAGTGTTTCATTTTTTTTTTTTATGGAAACCACATAATCTATTTAACTATAACTTTGGTTAATTTGAATGAAATTAGAAAGCTTCATGTTAAACTGGGCTTCCAAGAATTTGTGTTTCAATAAAAGGGAAAAGAATGTATAAGGTGAGAGTAGAATAGCATTATATTAATCATATTCAAAGCTATGAAGTACAGGAACATAGATTAGCTTCAGAAATAATTTTCCTCTCTGTTTTTATAATATAATGAGAATCCAGTTTCCTAAAAGAATGTTACCCTTATGTAGTATTGCTCATTATCTTTAATTAAGTCTAAAAAAAAAACCCAACCCTAAACTTTCTATTAAACATTCTTTTGAGTTTAATGAATAATTTTTTTTTCCCAACCCAAGAGATCACAGGAAAAAAGTGACCTTAAAAAGGTTGGTATTCACAACTGATTTTACATGGTATGACAGGAATAATGGACAGGGCCTCGATTACTATAAAAAATTTTCAATGACTTCCCAGAGTCTATTTAAAGAGCCCTAATACTTCCAAGAAAAAGTTTGAAAACACCATCTTACGCCATGCTGCTTTCCAGTGGAAAAGACCATATCACTCCCCTGCTTCAAATCCATCTGAAGAGTTGCTTCTTCCAGGAAGCCAATCATGAGCCTCCTAGGCCTTGACAATGAAAAAGACAAGGTTGGAGTGCTCCTGAATCTACTCAACTAATGCTAATTAAAATAACCTCCAATAAAAAAACTAGACATTCTCTCAATGGAGTAATATACATTTAAGGCACTAAAAAAGTATTTTGTTAACTTAGTTGTACCACCAGGACATGGTAGTATATGCCTATAATCATAACTACTGAGAAAACTATGGACAGGGATAACCTGACTCAAGAATTTTGAGTTCCCCGTGGATTGAATATTCATACATAGTTCCATGTTATTATACCCCTTGGTTGTCAGTTTGCCTAAGGAGAACTGAACTGACACAGTTCAGAAAAGGGAGATAATAAACACCACTGTTGAATAATAGTACAGTGAAAAATAAAAGTACATCAATTCTTTCTTCATTCACTAAGTCCAGCCAAAGTGGAATAAGACTTGTAGGAAAGAACAAATATACAGGCTATGGAATTTGGAGTTTTTCCAGAGTCACTCTGCTTGACTCCTTGAATTTGAAAACAAGACAAAATAATATCAACCTAATACGTACCTAATTCTTTTATGATGTGCCAGTCACTGTCCTAAGATCTTTATATTTATCAACTCACTTAATCCCCACAAAACTCCTACATACAGGTGTTATTTTCCTTATCTGATAAGAAAAAAATGAGTACTGGAAATTACTTGTATAGGATAACACAGCTAGTAAGTAGCAGAGATGTGTTTAATCCAGGCAGTGTAACTTCATAGTGTGCTCCTAACCTCTACTATTAATTTTTAATGTGTTCTGTTCTTTTCTTTCTGGCCACAATATGGTTTTTAAACTATTCTTGGTATCCCATAAGAATGCTTCTGAGGCCATTAAGTAAAAGAAAGCAGATGAGACTCTGGACAATTTAACCAATTAAAGCAATTTCACTACATCTGTTAGATACTGACAATACAATTAAACTTTTCACAGTAATAATTTACAATCTTTTCATGCTAAACAGCAAAAAAGCTTGAAAATCCACAATATCTAGATTATAATCTCCATAAGGTCAGGATTTATGATAAAAAGTATCTCACATTAAATGAAAATTCACTTAATAAATTGAAACTATATGACAGTACTAGACTCATCAGAAAAATGTAATGTTCACAAATACCATCACATCAAAGAAAATCTTAAACACCAATATAATTAAATTGAATAACAATAACGTTAAATCACACAGATTGGTGTTTTTTAATCTTTAATCATGAGCGATCAAAAAGATTTCACTGTTTCAAGGCTACTGATAGGTGAAGCATAAATCATGATCACATACTATAAAATTCCCACTTATATTTTTAGGATTACTGAATATAAGAAACTGTATTAAAATTTAAGTTTTAAGTGTTATTTCATAATATTTTTCTGATGTTCATGAATTGTCTTCTATTTTACAGAAGTTATAAGGAAATTTGAAAAATAAAAATAAAAACAACAACAAAAAACCAAAAAGCCAAAAACTACTCTATTAGTTATTTATATAATTTCCATCTGTGGACCTAAGAACTTACATGTGTTTATAAAACAGAGGAAAAAAGTTACTGCTACAATTCTGTATTCCCTATCAGTGTGACTTTAGGTTGCGAGCTTATATCTAAATCAACTGAAAATCACAGATTTAAGAAAATAAAACTGAAGCACTAGTTTTGTTCATTCTGTATTTGGATTAAAAGTCAAAAGTAGCAAAAATATAAACTCGTATTTGTACTCTACAATTTGCTTGGAGAGTTTTATTTTTGAGAAAATACAGTTTCCAACCAACCAAGATACAGACATGAAATATATCTACTGCTTGAAATACTTTATTGAAGTTTACATAAAATTTTTTCATACTTTATGATTACCAGAAAATAACATACTATCATCCTAACAAACCTCACTCTCATGACTGCATCTCAGTTGAAATAGAACATGTGAAGGTGAAACATATTAAGAACAAGTGTCAGCATTACACCTACCAATTTTTTTGTAATAAAATTGCTTTAAATAGCTGCAAAAACTAATATGAAGTTTCTGACACCTTAAAACATATACAAGAAAGTTAAATAAATGCCAAACCTAGCTCAATATAGCTGGTTCGAAGATCTAATTTCAATACTCATTTTTGAGAAATTAATTAACCATATGGAGACAAACAGTAAATAGTCTACATCAAAGGCACAGGAAACTAGAAAGTAATATTGCCTTAAAAGGAATGCAAGCCAGAGCCTCCCATGAACCACAGCATGAATAATCTTGCTTTCTTCTGAAAGACCTAAATATTAATTGCCTATGCTGTTAAAATATTTAATTAATCCTTATAAAAAAGCACCAACATTGTTTTTCTATACTAGAATATTTAAAAAAAACCCTCAAGCTATATCAAACTGTGACTGTTTATATAAAACATTTTTCAGAGATGATATTAAGGATAATTTTCAGAGATCCGTAGAGTAGTCCAACACATATACAAATAAAATTGCAACTTGTCGGCCCAATCCCTATCTCTGAATGCTCAAAACTAATGCACTATACTTTGTTATCTAATTAAAAATAAGGACAATATGCTTTGTGTTTGCTTTTCTTGGTGAGTTTCATTTCTCCTTTACCAGAAAAATAAAAATGTAATTGTTCATTAGTGCTAATATATTAGAAAACCAATTTTGAATAAAATAATTCACATTAAAGTGAATAAATATTATGCATTAAAGAAGGTTTAATGGAAGTTTATTAATTGACATAGTATCTGCAACAGACACTGAGTAGCTCAACTCTAAACCAAGAAATCAGAAGCTAACCAATTATGACCCCTTGTACATTTCAAAAAGATTGTCAACTCCTCCAATTCCTGATCTACAGAGTGATGACAGTGTAAATCTAATTTTTCCAAGAATGCTGTAAAGACAATTACAAAAGGATTTATTTATAATTTTGGATGGTGAACAGTCCTAGGCTTTTTTCAGATAGTAAAAAAGATATGCAATAATGTCCTTATCAAGTCATATTCTATATTTAATCTTTATATTTGGGGGCTGCCTCCTAGGCAAAGGAGATTCAGTATTAAATATGAACCGAGAACAGAAAATTGCATATTTAAAAGTAAAATTCAGAATTTGCACAAAAAGTTAAAATTTAAATATAAAAAACAGTTTATGCCATTATTTCAGGGACTTGAAAAAATTTTTATTTGTAAAAAAGGTAGTAAATAACCAGCTCTAGTTTTATACACAGTGACATTGATATTAAGATATATATAGATCTTGTTACTTCAAAATCAAGAAAAGACATAAATATTTAACAAGTTAAGCTGGAAGAGGGTATAGAAAGAGTAGGACAAAAAGGGAAGCTCCATGGAGAGACAGGGGAAAAAGGCAGTGATCTCTTATATCCCCAAATTAAAGATCTCTAAGGAAAAGTGATGTGTTAAAATTTGTATACAAAAGGAGGTTCGTAAAACATTTTTAAAATCTTAACTTCACATTAAGGTTAAAAGAAAGATTTAAAACTAATTTTATTTAAATTAGAAGATTGGCGACCATAAAATATTTATTCTCTAACTTCCCCATCAATGTCAAAACAAAAACAAACTACCAAGAGGCCTCTACTGAATATTGTAGAGATCTCACTAGCTTTCTTTTCTTCTCAGAGAGCCTATGTTTTCATGTTAGGAATTACATTTTTGCATGAAGTGATATTTAATCTTCCACTATGTGGTAATCAATTATATGCCACCTAATTGAGGAACATGATAAAGATATTCTATTACCAGCACTAGAATGAATGAGTAAATATGTTTGAGTAAATATTCCACGAAAAAAGAAATTCTCAAAACACATATAATACTCATGTTCTGACAAACAAAACCCAAGTCTACTCTTCTTATATTACCGACTCTCATAAAGCACATGAGTTTCACATTGTTTGGAAATACCTACCTGAATAGCTGAGTTCATGAAACACGTATTGCCCAAGTTACTTAGGCCACAGAGGCCTGGCTGTTCATTGTTTCTTCCAGGTTCTGAATAATCATAGTTCTTATAAGCAGTATATGATGGGAGACAATAATTTGAGTTTTTCACACTGGAAGAAAATAAAAAATATTTTTCACAATGCAGTCAATGATTACAATATAGTTATAATGAATAGAATACTTTCAACTTATTTGAATTAGGTGGTCAGTCATTAAATTTTTTATAAAGCACTTAACTCAAGATCTTTTTAATACTTCCTTAATTAAGACACTCCTCATCCAATAACAAATGACTGCATCTTATAACACAAACAAAAACAAACCATTGTATCTTTCTACCCTTGATTAAGTGGAGCAGCTTCACAGCTTGCTCCATCCTCCATTGCTCCATCAAATTTAAAACAATTAGATTTAAAACACCACCCGCAGCAATAAATCATCTCATTTATGTCCCTTTTACATCCTGCTACTGTAAGAGAATAGTAGAAACATGAAGGGGTTGTACCATAGTTACAGATCAGACCAGAATTTAGAAGGCCTGTGTGACATCACTGCACTGATGGACTGAAAATTCTATTTATATTTTCTAGGATAGACCAGCAAAATCTGGTATTCAATGTGAAAAAAAGCCGGGGTGATCAGGAATGCAAAATTGAGAGGATTCTAAGCAAGTATATTCCAGAATTATTTGGTTTTTCTTTCTTTTAGTTTGTTAGAATAATGCAGTTTATTTAACTAGATGAATATAACCAGGATAATTTGTACTATAATAATAAATTCTAGTCTTGAAAAGATATCAATCTTTGTGAATACTAAGGTAATTTTAGAAAAAACTAAGAAAAGTCAATCAATAAATTAAATAATGCTTCTTTCTTTTTATATGTAATAAATGTTTTTCTGGAAAAATATGGATTCTGCCTTAATTCAATATAATGGATACTTTGGACATAATTTAAAAGCATATTTTCAATCATTAAAAAAAGTTCATTAGTACAAACCTGAACAAGAATCAAATGTTTTAAACTTAATAATGTAAATTTTTTAAAAAACTGCTACAAATAAACATGACAACTTCAATGAGCTTAAAATTAGTTGTTGATATTTTTTTAAAGTAGTTTTTACTTATAATTTCAAATACATTATATTGTAGCTTCTATACTTCTACTTTATTATTTAACAGTTTAAGTGGACTTTGCCACAGCAAATCTTTAGTAAACAGACACACACACCCCAAGCTAAATAGGTAAAACACACAGAAACACATCTACCAAAATTATATACACAATGCTAAACTAATATTTTTGCATTTTTAAGAAAACACCCCTTCATCACAAACAAAAAGACCAACTCCCAGACTAAAAAAAACCCAACAAAACAACCCACCCCAAGACTGAACAAAAACAGCAGTAAGAAACAAATAGAATTCAAGCATCTTTTGTTTTTTTGCAGATCAGTAGCCTTATAATTAATATTTTATATTCCCACTAACTAATAAAGTACAAGACACCTATAAGCAATTCAATATAGGTTCACTCAATGACTGATGACTAGATTCTTGAATCCAATTTGAAGACATGCAACAAAAAAACTTATTCCCGTTTTTTAACTTTCTTTATTTCTATTAAGAAGTGCTATATATTAAAAAAAAAAAAGCAAGGTTTATATTTTCCACACATTCTACACATTAAAAAACTCATATATTCTGGCTATAAAGACATAAAATTTTAAACAATCTAAAAGTGTACAGGGAAGGTGTGCCCAAATGCAAGCTCATGCCTACACCTAGACACACACACACACACACACACACACACACACACACACACGTGCGCGCGCGCGTATGAAAAGATTTAAAGCATATTTACATGCTTATTCCATAAGTATATATTCAGATATATCTGTCTCTCCTGCACATAACAAAAATGGATGTTGGAAGCTCTATTCTTCTCTGTGGCAGCAGGATGTGATTTGCTGGAATAGTTTTTCCTAATTACTAAGAAATGAACAAAAATTTATTTGGAAATTGTTTCATATTTTGTCTTTATTTAAAAATTTGTTTTAAAATACATTTTTTTATTGAGTTCAGAGGGTAAGGGAGAGGGAGAGATAGAAATATCGATGATGAGAGAGAGAAATCAATCAGCTGCCTCCTGCAGGCCCCATACTGGGAATCGAACTGTGACTACTGGTTGATGTTCAACCACTGAGCCATGCAAGACAGATTATCTTGTATTTTTAAAAAATATATATATTTTATTGATTTTTTACAGAGAGAAAGAGAGAGGGATAGAGAGCTAGAAACATTGATGAGAGAGAATCATGGATTAGCTGCCTCTCGTACACCCCCCACTGCAACTAAGGTACATGCCCCTGACCGGAATCGAACCTGGGACCTTTCAGTCTGCAAGCCGACACTCTACCACTGAGCCAAACCAGCTTCGGCTATCTTGTCTTTTAATATCTGAATCCGTAGGCTGGGCTATTTTGTCTTTAAAAATCTGAATCCTTAAAGGACTTCTACATTTTAAGTGTCATGGTAAGTATAAGCCTTTCCCAAAGATTGAGGTAGTCTAGATGCACAATGACAATAAAAACTGATCAACTTAAAAAATACTTTAAAACTATCATGATTGGTCACTTATAATCCACATTTTATATGCTTTCTAAATTAAGTATTAATGGGAAATACTAAAACCAGCAGTTCTTTAAATGCTTTGACAAAGTACATGGAAACCTATTTTCTCATGACTATTTCTACTTTTTCTTCTTCTAAAGATAGTAAGCTAGTCCTTCATCCTATAAAGCTATGCTACTTTACAAAAATAAATAAGCCTGCCAGTAATCGTAATGGGACTTTAAGTACTTCAATAGGTTAATTCTGTACTATAATTCTATCACCTAAAATATACTTTAAAAAATGTAACCTTTTTTTTTGGGTAAAATTGAGCCCTTATCCTGTCTAATAAAAGAGTAATATGCAAATTGACCATCACTCCACACATAAGATGTTCACTACCATGTGGACACAGATGGCCACTACAAGATAGCCAGCAGGGAAGGGCAGTTGTGGGTGACCAGACCAGCTGGGGACAGCAGGTAGGGGCATCAAGGTCAGCAGGGGAGGGCAGTCGTGGGGGACCCAGGCCTGCAGGGGAGGGCAGTTGGGGGTGAGATCAGGCCAACAGGGGAGGACCAGGCCACCAGGGGGGGGCAGTTAGGGTGACTAAGCCAGCAGGGGAGGGCAGTTAAGGGTAATCGGCAGGCAGGGGAGCAGTTAGGTGTTGTTCAGGCTGGAAGGGAAGTGGTTATGGAGTGATTAGGCTGGCAGGCAGAAGCAGATAGAGGCAATCAGGCGAGCGGTTAGAAGCCAGCAATCCTGAATTGTGAGAGGGATGTCCGACTGCCTCTTGGGATCGGGCCTAAACGGGCAGTCAGATATCCTTCTAGGGGGTCCCAGATTGGAGAGAGTGCAGGCTGGGCTGAGGGAAATCCCCACACCCCGTGCACGAATTTCATGTACTGGGTGTCTAGTCTCTTTCTAAAAATTTCAGTCTTACTTTTTAATTAGTACTTACATTTCACATTATAAACTTTATACATCTATTATTTAAATCTCATATCTATAATTATGCTCACTTTGCAGTTAATGAAATGATGCTTTAAGCAAATAACTTGTTAAGAACCAGATAGCTAGGTAGCTCTGGCAGTCTCCAAAACCCAGTACTTTTCCTAGCTTAATGTCTTACAGGGAGTCATTTACATTTCAAATAAGAGCTTTAAATGAATTAACAGAAAAACAGAAATATATTCTGAAGTGAAATGCCAAGAATTGAGACAATAAATACATTAAAAAAATTTTTTTAAGGTGGGGCTGTATAAAGACAAATGTAGTGAGAGAAAAATGCAGGAAATAAAAAGAGAATTAATTTGGAATATATATTAAAAATGTACTTAGTAAATTATAATTAGGGCAAGAAGAAATGCTGTATGGACTAACAGGTATAATAACTACATATGGTAAAAAAAAAAACAAAAACAAAAAACCACAAACAAAAAAACAATATTCCAGTTACTGGTTCTTCATAATATTAGTCCTCAATATAAACTATATTAAACTTAAATAATTCAAATTATACTTTGTATTTCCTTATAACTAATATTTTTATTCATGAAGATAAATAAAAATGGTCTATCTTAGTAATGTAACAGTTCAATTCAAGTTTTGAATTTGTAATAAATTTCACATAAACCTGTGGTCATAACTACTGATTTTAATATATACTTTATACTTGTAGAATATCTCCACATATATCAAGTTTTAAAAATGCACATAATTCAAAAAGGTCATTACCCATCCTATATAATAAGCGCTAATATGCAAATTGACCAAATGGTGAAATGACCAGTCGCTATGATCCCCATTGAACACCAGGGGGCAGATGCTCAATGCAGGAGCTACCCCCTGGTGGTCAGCACGCTCCCACAAGCTGGGCTCATGGCTGGCGAGCGCAGCGGCAGTAGTGTGAGCCTCTCTCACCTTTGCAACAGCACTAAGGATGTCCCACTGCTGGACATTCCCTGAGGTCTCCGGGACTGCAAAAGAGGACAGGCAGTCTGAGGGACCCTCACAAGTGCACTAATTTCGTGCACTGGGTTCCTAGTTTTATATGAAATGGGTAATGATGCAATTTCCATCTGAAGTCTTAAGCTGCTACTTATTTCCACAAGTTGAATGGAAAATTAAGAAATACATTTTATTTAAAATAACTGTTTAGATAACTATGATTATATTAAAATTTTTAAAAATGAAAAAAACTTTCTGTATTATAGATGTTTAAATTTTGTTCTTTACTAAGAAGGGTAAGCTTTACCAATTGCAGTGAGAACCTCCGTAGCTATTTGCTTAAAGTTCCTAATATGAAAGCACTACTATACTGCCTAAAAAAGAATATAAATAGTTAAACATATAATCTAGTATAGGAGTAAAATCATTATTCATGTTTTAAAAATAAGAAAACACACTAATTCCTCTCATTATTTTCTGCAGTCAGAGGTTTGAGATCAGATTTTACTCTCATATTTTTACCATAACAGGGAAATAAGACAAAAAGAGAAATATAACAGATTACATATACTAACATAGTGACTCTAGTCAAAATGTAGTCCATGTTTAATACATTCTATATACAAGGTTAAAAATATTTCCAAAGAATAACTATAAATACATGTTACACCTGGAACTGAATTATTTTATAGTAAATATGGGAGCCAGCTGTAATTGCAGAAACACAAATAATATTATTTCCTATGAAAAAATTATTTTTGATGAATTTAATAATAAAACATAAACCAGATTAAAGGGAAATATTTCATTTTATTCTTTTACCTCTGGATAGACATTTTAAAATAGAAAAGAACATAAAATACTGCCATTTTGGATACTCATTGTGTCTTCGATATTTCACTATTACACTACAATGTAATGCTATTAGATTATGGTGCACATATTTTTATGAATACTGAAAGAAGGGAATGAATGTTTTAAATCTTAATACATACAACTAACTATTTTCTAGAAAAGTTGTACTAATAATACTTCAAGTACTCAAACAAAATCCTCATAAGACTAGATAATCATCACTTAATTTTTCCCAATGATATTGAGGTAGGAGGAAGTAGATGATTTTTATGATTTTAAATTTACATATCTCTAGTTAGTAGTCAATTTGAAAATTTAAAATTTAGTATATTTTAGTCCTTTTTTAATTTCCCATCTACATCACTCCCATATTTCATAATAGAATGTTTCTCACATATTCTTATGAACGTGATATATTAAGAATATTAAACCTTGATCTACCATTTACAGCAAGTCATTTTTCCATGTATTTACCTTTTAATTCTTATGTACCTAAAAAAAAGTAATTAATTTAAAGTTTTAAAGAAAAATGCTCAATAGCTATCCAACTTTTCCTACATATCCTGAATAACCTGTTCCATTCTCCATTGGTCTAGAATCCTTTCTGATCACATTAAACTCTTTTATATATATAAAGTTCTGTTTCTGGGCTCTTACCTCGTCTGTTGATCTGCAGGTATATTTCTGCGCCAGCATTATGTTGTGCGAATTCTTGTATCTTTATATAGCTTGTGATATTTGATTAATACTTTCTCATGATTTTTTCTTTCCAAATTATTTTGGCTATTCTCATATATTTATAATTCAGGTGCATGTTAAACAAATTTTGTTAATTAACCCAAATATGAATTTTAAGGGAAAATTAATTAAACCTATATATTCAATTAATGGTATTATTTTAAAGATTATTTCACACACAGCTTTAGTCTTTTTGAATTTATTCTTTGGGATAATCAGATGCCATTTATGAACTGGACAAGTAGTATAAATATTTAACTACCTAAGTTCTGTTAATCTAATATGTAAACTACAATGTAAAGGCAAACCACGGATTGCCTTTTTATAATAAACGTAAAACTGTGTAAGCTTTACAGTTGAGAGTCACTGATACACACTTTGTAAAAATACTATCTACACAACAGAGGCCCGGTGTATGAAATTCATGCATTCAGGGGGGTCCCTCAGCCTGGACTGTGCCCTCTCTCAGTCCAGGAGCCCTTGGGGGTCCTTAATGCTGTCTTGGAGATGGGAGAGGCTCCAGCCACGAGCCTGGCTTGTGGCTGGGTGGCGCTCCCCCTGTGGGAGCTCACTGACCACTAAGGGGAAGCTCCTGTGTTGAGCATTTGCCCCCTGGTGGTCAGGGCGTGTCATAGTGACCTGGTCGATTTGCATATTAGCTTTTTATTATATAAGTGGATTGTAGGTGATTACATATTTAGTTCTAAAATGACATTTGAAATTTATATTCTTTCTAAAAAACTAAATTCTAACAAATTTTTATGCATTAGAATGTAAATCTAACAGATTTTTGTGCTTACAATGTAAAAATTTAAGTGCTTTATTTCACTTTTAGTAAATTACTGTAGTATATGTATTATATCAAGGAAAGGGCTGTAACTGTGTGTTCTTTCCTGTGAAGTTACTCCTAGAAAATCTGACCAGTAGTTTTTAAAAATTCAATTAGTGCATTAAGACTTTTATCCTAAATTTTGGATACAAGAGAATTTTTGCAACCACAATAGGGCGATCAATTAAACAAAGAGTTTTAAGATTCAGTGCTTACTTTCTGTTGTTGATGTTGTTATAATTATTTGATAGAGATGAAGGAGAGATCTTTGGTAAAGTTGAAAAATTGGATGCACCTGGGGACCTTTAAAAATATGAAAATGTTAAATTAGATAAAAAATGCTGAATTTTGAAATTAATTATGAAATAAAGAAAAGAACCAACAGATGACAATGTATGTAGTAAATGAATTCTGGAAAACAAATTCATGAGCAAAATCACTATATATTTTTTGGTTTTCAACTTCCAATGTATTCTTTTATATAAAAATAATGGTACAAAGGGAACTACTTTCAAATGAAATTTATGAAATATGCAACTTGATATTACTCTTACAGATGTACTAACCCAATAACACTAATTTCTACTTCAGGTAATTATTATGAATATTTTCCAATCAACAATTTGCTTAAATCCATGGAATTAAAATATTATTTTTTAAGGTTATGTAAATAAAACCACTAGTGTCTCAAGTTAGAATGCCACTATGAATTGAATAGCATAAGAATTCAAAACATAATCCCCAAAAGTAATTTTTGGGCAGCTATCTCTGCAAAAACAGAAAAGATATAAATCTGACTATATGTTACAGACCTCACTAATTCAGAATCTTTGTGGAGAAGTCTCAGTTATTAGCTTTTAATTAATTATTAGCTCTTAAATAAAATGCTTTAAAAGCATGATTTATAATCAACAATTCCATTATATAAAGTACTTAAAGGTCTATGAAAGATTTAATTTGTTTTAATTTTATAAACAACTTTAATTTACTAGGCAACGTCTATTCTATAGTCTGTAAAAAGATACCTTTCAGTCTAGTATCTCAATCATCACAAATTCTAAATTAGTGAGGCCCAATGTGATTACTTTTAAAAATTATTTTATTTCCTCTACTCAGATGCTAATCAACAATGAAATGGTCAATATGCAGGAAAGTACAATCTCGAAAACTAGCTTTTAGTAATCTGGATTTCACTAAATTTACATAACTGCAGAATAAATGGTGGATAATAAAATTTCTTACATACAGACATTTTAATTTAACTTTTGAAGTTTTATATATTATAAAATCTTGGTAAATTTTTTCTTCATTTTAAAGGAGGTTCTTTTTGTTGATACAGGTTGTTCATAGATAGGTTACATTAAGTGAGACTTAATTAGGTGCCTTTCTAACAGAAGATTCTTACAATATTTTATTTTACTATATTAAGCTCAAGATACAAAATAATGACCAACCAAATTTTAATATAAAACAAAGTAGAGAACCTACTTAAAAGGTAATTTTGTAGTCCTAGTATTCTAAGGCATACTAGTTTTAAAATGTTAATAAAAATATAGGAATATCATGGCATTTCCCCCTTCATGTTAAGAATGCTAAATTAGAAAAAAACTAAATTTATTAGACATTAAGGCATAATAAATTAAAGGAGGTTAATTTTTTAAAATGCTACACATTTGACTATAATTTAATTCATTACAACTTTTCAGAGATATAAACTGAAATGTTCCCTTGAATTTTACTTACAGCGAAAATTATGGAAGTAAAAATATATTATTTCATCCAATAAAGTGGCTGAGACACATATATAGGGCAGGGCAAAACAGTAGAAAGGCCCTAGCTGGGCAGAAAAAGAAAATAATACATGGAGTGGGGCAAAAGTAGCCTTACAGCTGTATTAAAAAATAATACAATAATGAATAAAAATACAAGAATAAACTGTTTTGTGTATTCACAACTATAAACCTACTTTTACCCCACTCTGTATAATATTTTCTTTTTCTGCCCATCTGGGGCCCTTTTACTGTTCATCAGCAACTCTACCTAAGGATAGTATTATAAGTTTTTATGAAATTCATTAAAACATTCAAACATTGATTAAATGATTACTAAAATGTCACCCCTGGCAAGTTACTAGGAGTTTAAAGACAGAGCTCTTCTTGACCTCAAACAGCTCACAAATTAATGGTAGAAAATAATACAAAAGCAAAATAACTATAAAATAGTATAAATTATATGACAAAATTTAAAATTATAACAAACTATAAAATTTTTGTGGATAGTAAAATGCAATTTTTAAATGATGTACACAGATGGAGGTGTAGGTAGGAAATGAAAGTGAGAATATTCCAGGTAATAGAACAGCACATACAAATGCATGGAACTGTAGATATTATGATTTATAGGGAATAAATAAATTCAGCTTGGATGAAAGAGTAAATATATAGTGATAGGAGTACAAGTTAGTAAGGTAGATATGATAACATAGGACATTTTATGTTCTATGAAGGAATCTGGATTTTATCCAGTTGCTTTCAGGGTCCCCATCTAATGA
This sequence comes from Vespertilio murinus, assembly GCA_963924515.1. NCBI lineage: Eukaryota > Metazoa > Chordata > Mammalia > Chiroptera > Vespertilionidae > Vespertilio > Vespertilio murinus. The sequence continues at coordinate 140,552,939 of OZ004707.1, forward strand.
GGTCAAAACTATTTCCATAATAATACCAAAGTGTTAAGTAGTTATTTGATCCCCTTTACTGGGTGGATATTTGCACAGCTTAAAAACAATGATGGGTAAAACTGCTAACACATTAGCATGAATTAAAGCAGTAGCACCAAACCATCTACTAGAATCACTGTATTCTCCACCACATCCCCACCCCACAATAGAAATATGGTTTCACTTAAGAATATCTATGTTGGAAAATAAAATTACTGATTTTATTGAACCATGACCCTAATTAAACTTATTTTAATATTGAGTAATAAATCAGAAAGTTTTCATAAAGCATACCTGCTACATACTGAATGTGGTTGTCATGAGAAAAAAGACATTTATCTGAATTTCAAGTGAACTATCCACTCTTTTCACTCTTTTACATAAAAGGCTATCTGGCAGGCATTTTCTCAAAAATACATGAAGGGAGCCTGCTACTTTAAGGGAAACAAAATTTGAGTTTGATAGCTTCCTTCTACTTAAAGTTTTCTCACTGAAACTGGTGATGTTTTAACAAGTGTAATTTTAAAAAATTGTATAATGATTTATGTCAACATTTGGAATACCTATAAAATTCAGTGAATCAAAATTTTCCACTGCATGAAGTTATACATGACAGATTTCAATATAATAGAATAAAGAGTTCACTGACATATTAAATTCCACATCACAATTAACCTTTCATCATTAAACCACCATGAACTGAGTTCTGACATGGCATCAACTATCAAAAAAACCCCAAAACTCCTCCCTGTTCTAACCATATATTTGCATAATGCTGAATTTACACAAACAATATATCACAATAAATTCAATGCAGAAGCACTGAAGAGAATTTAGCAAAAACTTAGAATAATTCTATTGTCCTCAGTTTTTTTAAGAAAATAGTTATTTTCACAAAATATTACTTATGTCAATATATTATAGTGTAATATTATTTATAAATAAGTAAACAATTATTTTTAATTTCTAAAATACAGGCATCAATAGATATAACACATATGACAAAAGTTCTTTGGGTCCTTAATAACTTTTAATACAAGGAGGTACCAAGATAAAAACATTTGAAAACTTTGGGTTAGGAGGCAGAATCTGTAAGACTAGATGACTAATTAAATAAAAGAAATAAGGTTAAAGGAAGAACTCAAGATGGCTCTCAGATTGCACCTGAAATAAAGAATAGAGGATATGGATATAGTTTAGGTTGAGAAGATGGAAGAATATGGGTTAAAAAGACTTTAAGTTCAATCTGACATTGTGAGCTCTACGTGACATTTAGGAAAAAATATGAAATTCAGCAGAGAGCTCTACGTTAAAAATATGGAAAGGCATATCAATGTCAGTTTGAGCTAAAAAACAGGATTAGCATAGAGTCCAGCCACTGATTTTGATCACCTATTATGGTATGAAAAGAGAGGTCCTCAGATGGAAGTGTGTGGGATATTAATGCATTTAAAGTGTGAGAAGAGATGCTGTATATATTCAGTGAAGCTGTATAATGCACAGTGCCAAGGAAGGCCTTTTACATATATTACAATGTGAATAATACCCTCAAAGAACGGTGTAGTATACAACCTGTACAACCAAACATAGCAGCCCAGGATAGGAAGAGAGCCAGCCAGCCAGAGGATTGGTTAGAGAGGTAGAAATAGTGCTTGAAAAACTGGAGTGTAATAGATTCAAACTAAGATAAATTTTTTAGACTATAGTTACTAAAAATAAGTTTTAAAGAGAGGTCAAATAAACTAAGTTACAAAAAAAGTAAAATAAGGACTTTGTTAAGTTCTGAATGGTTAGTAAGAAATTTTACTTTTTAAAGAAATTGGCTATCAGAATAAAAATTAAAGAATCATATTTGGGGGAAGTTTATGGCTTTAAAAAAAGATGGGAGAGGTTTATATTTATAGGCTTGAGAAAAATGATTCTAAACAAGAAACAAAGAATGAATGAGTATTATTTGAGTACTGTATTATGGCAAAATGCTAGGCATTTGTATAGATAGAAGAGAAAAAGACAATAAAAGAAAAAACAAGGTCTAGGAAGCACTGGAATAAGCTACTTCACTGGAGAGACTGCCCTTAAATAGCATGAAGATTAGAAAGGGAAGAATGGATGTGGTCCACAGGTAATTTTAAAATATGATAACTCTTTTTAAGTGCTGTTACAGACATTATTGACCACTTATCTATTCTGACTTCCAACTTCTGACCTAGATTACACATAGCCCAATCTAGTTAACATTGTGGTGTGTTTTTTTAGGGGTTGACTAGTCAGTCTATGCATTATAACCTGAGCCCTTTAGCTCTCTTCCATTGATGTAATTTGGATATTACACTGTTCATTAGCAACTTTGCTCTAATGGCTTTCTAAAAAGAGAAGAGAGAAAATTGTTTAGATTACACATAGATATTAAGTCATAGATACTAAGTTTAACTAACCTAGTGTTAAACTAATTTTAAAAAATATATATATTTTCTTGATTTTTCACAGAGAGGAAAGGAGAGAGAGAGCTAGAAACATCAATGAGAGAGAAACATCGACCAGCTGCCTCCTGCACATCCCCCACCGGGGATGTACATGCCCTTGGCCGGAATCAAACCCAGGACCCCTCGGTCCGCAGGCTGACGCTCTATCCACTGAGCCAAACCGGTTTCGGCTAAACTAATTTTTGATAGATGAGGCAGATGTAACATAAGGCAGTGACTTATCTCTTGACAGAAATAGGTAAAAACATCAACATAGCTAAAATAATTTTATAGAGAAAATCAAACTTGATCCCTTACAACTGAAAACAATATTAGAATTTCCCTATTCCAAAATTACAATGAAAATCATGCAATTAAGACTAAGTTAAACTTCTAACTTTAACAGAAAAACAGAGCTTATTCTTGATAGATTAACTGAGTATTTAACACACTAGAAAATCCAATACCATATTGACCAACTAAAATATAGAAAAGTCAAGTCTGAAAGTTGACACAGCAAAACACAGATTTTAATAGTTACTTTCAAATCTGACATAAACTCAACTTTGTAAAATCTAACACTATAAAACAAAAATTACATTAAATCACACACACACACACACACACACACACACACACACACACACACACAGTAACCTTAAACTTTGCCCATTTTTTTTTTTAAATCATCAAGTGAGGATATTTTTTCCAATGACTCTTTACAGAGTAGAGGGGAAGGAGGAGGAAGGGAGGGAGAGGGAGAGAGAGGGAGGGAGAGGGAGAGAGAGGGAGGGAGGGAAGGAGGGAGGGAGAGAGGGAGAGGGAGAGGGAGAGAGAGGGAGGGAGGGAGGGAGGGAGGGAGGGAGGGAGGGAGAGAGGGAGAGACAGACAGACAGACAGACATCGATGTGAGAGGCACATTTGGATTGGTTGCCTCCTGCCCCCTGCCTCAACCAGTGCCAGGACTGCAACTGAGGCACATGCCTTTGGCCAGGATTGAACCTGAGACCCTTCACTGTGTGGGCCTATCCTCTAACCACTGAGCAAAACCAACTAGGACTATTTTTTTTTAATCCTCGTCTGAAGATACGTTCAGATTTTAGAGTGTGTGTGTGTGTGTGTGTGTGTGTGTGTGTGTGTGTGAGAGAGAGAGAGAGAGAGAGAGAGAGAGAGAGAGAGAGAGAGAGGTCAATGTGAGAGAACATAGTTTCCTTTTGTATGCTCAAACAGGGTTCAGATAGCAATTTAGGTATGTGCCCTGGCAGGGAACCTAACCCACAACCTTTTGGTATACAGAATGACACTCCAAACAACTCTAACTGAACCACACTGGCAAGGGCATAACATTATTTCTTGTTCCTTATTTCGACTGCTAATTATGGCATTTATAACATAAAATATTCTACAATAAAAACGAAAATTACTTTTCTTTAGCCATTTTGAATCTCAGAACCAAAACTACCATTCATTTTTTTATTTTCAACTTCAATTTTCAAACATTCACAAGCTCTCATGTACTTAGTAGCAGTCACTCAGCTTCAAGAATTAACGTTCTGTCATTCTTGTTTTATCTATCATCTCCTCAGTGTCCGTTTCCCCATGTTTTTGCTGGACTATTTTAAAGCATACCTCAGACATTCATCATTTCACCTGTGAATACTACAGTACACATTCTTAATAGGAAAGAGATTTAAAAACTTTTTTTTTTAATTTCAGAGAGGAAAGGAGAGAGAGAGAGTTAGAAACATCAATGATGACAGAGAATCAACGACTGGCTGCCCCCTGCATAGCTCCCCATTAGGGACAAGCCCACAACCGGGAATTGAACAGTGAACTCCTGTTTCATGGGTCGACATTTAACCATGGAACCACACTGGCTAAATGGTAAGAGATTTTTTTATTTTATACTACTGTTGGTCCCAATCTAATACTCAATTCATGTTCCATTTTATACCAATTTTCTCAAAAGTATATTTTATCCTCTAATTGGTCTGAATCAGGACTTAAAAAAAAAAGCTCATACATTTGCAGATTAATTTTAATAGCTTCAAAAGCCCTTTCTGCTCTTGTTAACTTCTTCTCTGGCTTTAATATATAAATATGCTTATTTTCCACTTGTCCTGATTTCTGTATCTATTCCTATAGTTAACTTTGACTTACATGTGTTGCTGTAACTTGCTCAATTCCTTTATGGAACAAACCAGGAGAGAAAGGAAGAAATAAAATACCCAATAATTATTTGTGAGACTCTGTGAGTATCAAGCATCTATCTGAGAACTACACACTTAAATTACATTCATTTATGATGAAACAGACGGTCTAAATTTTCTAACTGCAATTAAATTTGGAAATGGCCTTTATATATATGAATCAAATAGTTAATGAACTTAACTGTTACCATGCTCTCTTTGGTAAAACTTGGAGACATGGTACTAGATTATACATTATCATTACACAAGAGAAAGTAGGTGCAGTGTTTAGATGAAGGAAAGATATATATACTTAATCAATGTGCTCTTTCAGCATTTCAAAGGAAAATCTGCATATCCACTCAAGATTTTGATGAATGTTAAACTGAGAAATCTCAAAGTACAGAGTTATAGGGAGTGTATTTATGTACAAACATAAGCATTTCCAAAAAGGATATGGAGTTTGGACAATTAAAAATAACCAGGGAAAAAAACCCAGTTTATGGTAAATAGCAGTATATAGGAAGTTCATTCTAACACTATTATGATGTCTTTATCTTTAGATACCAAATACCTAGGATGTGTATATTTAATTAACAAAATAGTTTATATGTACTTTTCCTCTTCAAGAATCCTGCCTTTCCAACCAAGTACTGCCTTGATTATCTTTCTCCTTTCAGTACCTTTCATTATGAATGATTTATGCGAGTTGTTCCATTCTCTACTACCGTATTTATCACCTCCTTTGCTATAATCCACTTCTTATTCCCATTACGCTGTCTCCACTTGTCAAACACATTGCATTTCTTCTGTTCTCTCCCCAATCTCTGCAACATTCGGTATTGCTGACCATTCCCTTTCTTTTCCCCTTAGCCTTTATGACAAAATAAAATCCAAATTATCCTTAACCTTTAAGATTATTCTACTTGATTTTTTTTCTTATATCATTATTTAGAGACATCTTTTAAGATTTAACATGGTTTATTAGATGTTTTATTTAATAATTCATACATGCTTATGTTTCTCACTTCTTGGAATATAACTCCATGCCGACAGTTCTCACTACTCTCCCAGTTTTGGTTCCTTATCTTTAACTGCATCCAAGGCGGTTTTGTTGGAATGTACCATTACCTCAAACTTTACATTCTCAGAAAAAGTCACAAATGAATTTTTTCTTTTTTAATTAAAAAAAAATATATTTTATTGATTTTTTACAGAGAGGAATTGAAAGGGATAGAGTTAGAAACATCAACGAGAGAGAAACATCGATGAGCTGCCTCCTGCACACCTCCCACTGGGGATGTGCTTGCAACCAGGTACATGGCCTTAACTGGAATCGAACCCGGGACCTCTTAGTCCATAGACTGATGCTCTATCCACTAAGCTAAACCAGTTTCGGCCAAATGTCTTTTTCGTAATGGGAATAATAACAATATTAACGGAGATAATGTGTGAGAAAATCTTTAAAATTCAAAATGTCTTTTAAAATGACAAAACATTGAAGGTTTGGGGATATTACCCTAAATTATGGCTTATAAATTGTATTTCAAATTAAAGATTATAATTTAAATAATGTAAGTATGAATGAATAAAAATGAATGAAAAGCTTGCTCCTGAGCTATCCTCTCAATAACCACAAATCAAAATCATTTAATTCTCTCCTTCCAATATTTGAACAAGGTTAAAATTGGTAACAAATCTGTATACTTTAATAAAAAAATTTAAGTGCATTTTCTGTAATCTATACCTCTTTAGTACCAAAACAAAACAGTCATAACTAAATCTACTAATATTTCAAGTAAGCAGAGAGTATCATGTTTATAATACTTAAAAAGTCTCAGTGTAAATTTTGTAAAAACTAAATACATGTTTCCTAATATGTATTTTAATAATTTTAAATTAAATACTTTTATTTACTATTTCTATATCCACTTATACAGTTAATCTACAGCAATTATAGTATATACAAATCAGAAGTCCAGTGAATGAAATTTGTGGGTTGGTAGGGTACCCAGCAGCTGCTGGCTGGGGCCTCTCTTCCTTCCCCCGGCCAGCCCTGACCCCTGGTCGTACTCCCAGTTGAGGGGACAATTTGCATACTATACTTTTATTATATAGGATTGTACATAATTATTCTCTAAAAATTTAAAGACGTATATGGTAAGTTTTTCTACTTGCATTTAAATAGGTACAATATTGAAACAGATAATGTAAAAACACAGAAACAGAATATTTCAGTCACCAACAGAATATTACTTATCCTAACCAAAAGTAGTATGCAATGGTTTAATTTATAAAATGCCCCATCTCTCCAGGCAGAGCACTCAGAGAGACTGCTGCAAAAATATTAATGTAGCTAGCACTAGATTAAGTTTATACTTAGTATTTCAGTCATCAAATTGGAATTCTGTTAATCAGAACACAGGTGATAGAGGGACAATGAATGAGTTAAGAACTACTGGCTTAGTTTTCCATTTGATTTATTTTTAGCCTTTCATGCCTTATCTGGTTAATTTTGGTTTCTTCTCTGGTTGCTTTCTAGCCCATGAAAATTGCCAAGACAAAATCATCAATGACCCTTGCCTTTCTTTCTACCAAATACTTATATGCATGGCTTTTGTAAATATTTTTAAGTGATCAGAGAAAATGTTTGAGTTAAATCAACTTTCATGCTATTCTCAGAAGAGGAATTTTTACTTATTTCAGCAAAATTTAGAACTTATTTCTATAATGTTAGTAATGTCAAAGGCATTCTTTGAAATAACTATATCTAATGAAACCAGAAAGAAAAAAATTAATACAATTTAATCAAGTTGTGCCTTAGAAGCAATAGCTAAGTGTTAACATGAAATGTTTACTATAGATTTTGAACATTTAAGGCTTTATCAAATTAGCAAAATTTCCCTTTATTTTTAGTTTCTGAGAGTCTTTTCATATACACGTGATAATTTTTTTAAATGTTGTATTCTAATAAACTCTCATTTGACAATTCATGACATACTGTTATATGTATTTCTCATATTGTATAAAGAATGCTTACCTCTTCAGGCTTTACTATAAGGATTCCCTATTAAACTGTTTGATTCAGTGAAAAATGAGACTTGAACTTCCATGCATCTCTAGTGCAGTTCCTTTTTCACCAATATTTATTTCATGTGTATTGTGTGAGGTATTTTGTAAAAAGTTGTGTTTTTCCTTACAAGCAATTACTACAACTGTTTAAGTAAACAAAAATGGTATTGTATTAGCACATAGAGATGATAAAAGAAAATATATAATTAGTTTCTATCTGTGAAATTCTGTAATTTTAAGTTGAAAAGATCTCTTAAATCTTTGGAATTCATGGTGCTTTTATATTAACCCACAAGCAATTTTGTAATATCAAGAATTATCTAAAACTATCTATACATATGAAAGCCTAAGCAACCGTTGAACCATTTGCTATGACATGCACTGATCATCAGGGGGCAGATGCTCAATGCACAGGCACGGAAACATGGAACAGACTGATGAACCTCAGAAGAAAAGGGTGAGGGTGGAAAGAGACTAACCAAAGATCTTATATGCATAGTAGAGGTCTGGTGCATGAATTGGTGAACCGGTGGGGTCCTTCGGCCTTGCCTGCAAGGGTCGAGCCAAAACCAGCAGTCTGACATCCCCAGAGGGGTCCCAGAGAGGACACTGGACAGGCTGAGAAACCCACCGGTGCAAGAATCTATACACCGGGCCTCTAGTAAAACATACATAACAATCTAAAGATAAACTAGCAAAGAACAATACTAGTTCTAATATAGAGACTAAATGTGAATAGTCACAAAGAAATTATTCCTAACTTTTAAAACTTTATCAATTAAAAAAAATCTACACAATTCTACTATGGGCTTTTATAATCTTATGTTTAGTTCTACCCTTGTATTATATTGAACTTATTGGAATAAAAATAAATTGTAATATACTCAGGCACATTCTCATGAAATTTAAATAGAATAACTTTACATAAGATAAAAAGGTAAAGAAAGGTACATTTTAGTTTGAAGAAAATTAAGTACCAGGTCATTCTTCTCTTTTATTTACTAGGTTAGCAAATACAAAATATCATTAACTTACTGAAGAACCATTATTTTAAGCATTTTAAAATACAGGTCCACAATCTATTAAAAAACGTAGAATTCCCAAATCTCTGAAAATGTAAAAAATACTTTCACAACTCATTTGAGGATAATCTAACCAATATGAGGATATTTATGGTCCTTATTTATCACATCAAGTGTAAATATTTGCTGAATATTAATGTGTTTGATTATGACAGATACCCCTGGACTCTACTGAAATATAAGATAATAGGAGGCATATGCAGCATATTTTCTCCTCAAAGGTATAAGAAATCTGAATATTAAAATATAACTAGCCCTGTCCCGGCTGGTGTAGCTCATTTGGTTGAGTTTCCTCCCATATATCAATTACTGGTCAGGGCACATGTCTGAGTTGTGGGATCCATCCCCAATAGGGGGCATGCAGGAGGCACCAATAGATATTTCTCTCACAAGTCAATAAAAGCATTAAAAAAATATAACTAGCCCTAAGTGTGTGTGTGTTTTAATATATCTTTACTGATTTCAGAGAGGAAGGAAGGAAGGGAAGGAGGGAGGGAAGAAGGGAAAGAAAGAGAGAGAGAAGGAGGAAGGGAGGGAGGGAGGGAGGCAGGGAGAGAGGGAGAAACACAAATATGTTTCAAATTGCAACCGCTTGGTTCATAGTTTGGTGCTCAAACACTGAGCCACACCAGCCATATCCTAAGTAAGTGTTTTTGACAATGGGGTGAGGAACTGATAATTCTAAAACAATTCAAAATATTTTTCCTATCCTGTATGTTATCTTTTTACTATGTTAATTGTTTCTTTCTTATAACTTTTTAAAAATTTTACAGAGAAAGGAAAGGAAAGGGGGAAGACATAGAGAAACATCAATATGAGAAACATTAACTGGTAGTCTCCTATATGTGCCCCAATTAGGGATTGAATCTGCAACCTTGGCATTGTGCCCTGATTGGGAATTGAACCAGCAACGCTTTGGTGCACCCAATGATGCTCCAACCGAGCTGCATCATCCAGGGCTTGATTGTTTTTTTTACTGTGGACAAACTTTTTAGATTGATATAGTCCCATCTATTATTGCTTTTGTGCCGATGCTTTTGGCGTCATAATAAAAAACCACTCACTAGACCAATGTCATTAAGCATTTACCTTACGGTTTCTTCTAGAAGTTTTATGAATTCAGTCTTTATTTTTAAATATTTATACCACATACCTGATAAAGAGTTAATATCCAAAAAATATAAGGAACCCCTATAATTCAATAGCTAAAAACCAAATAACAGATAAAAAAAAGGGGCCTATGACTTGAGTAGACATTTTTCCAAAGAAGGCATACAAATGGTCAACAGTTAAGATGCTCAGTATCAGTAATCATAGTAGAAATGCAAATCAAAACCTCAAGATTAACTCCTTATACCATTATCAAAAGAACAAAAGGTAAATGTTAACAAGAATGAGAAATTAGAATCCTTGTATGCTATTGGTGAAAATGTAAAATAATGCAGCTGCTATATAGAAAACTGTACAAAAGATCCTTAAAAATTAAAAATAGAAATACAATATGATCCAGAAATCTCATTTCTGGGTATATATCCAGAAGTACCAAAACCAGTATATTGAAGAAATATTTGCACTCCCTTGTCCATTGCAGTACAATTCACAATAGCTAAAATATGGAAACAATCTAAACTTCCATCAACAAATGAACAAATAAAGAAAATGTGTATACACAGAGAACGGAATACTACTATTTAATCTTAAAAAGGAAAGAAAACCCTGCCCTGTGAGATAACATGGATAAGCCTGGGGGATATTATGCTAGGTAAAATTAACTTTGTAGAAAGGACAAATACTGCATAATTCTAATTATATGATGTATCTCAACTAGTAAAACTCATGGAAACAAAGTAAAATTGTAGTTGCTGGGGGAAGGAAGAAATTGAAAGTTAGTGTTCAACAGGAATAAAGTTTCAGTTGTACAAAATGAATAAATTCTAAAAATCTGCTGTACAACAATATGCCTATAGTTAACAATACTGTATTGTGAATTTAAAAAATTGTTTAGAGGATGGATCTTACCATAGTTCAAAAAATGTTTTAAAAGATTTCTAATTTTTTTCAGCCCTCATTTACTATTAAAGGCAATTCTTATACACATGTATCTCTACTTATGCTTTCATACTCTAAAACATGTTTTAATAAAAATACTTTTTACATCAAAATCACTGTGATGAAGAATATTTTTAAACATCTTTTAATAAAAATACTTTCACATCAAAATCATTGCAATAAAGAACATTTTTAACAGACACTGGAGAAATATCAAAAGCCTGAAACAAAATATTAAAGAAAATGTTTAATAGTGATTTAACTGTATTAGACAATATAACATAACATTTATACTACACCTCATTCTATAAGAGATTTGAATCAGAAGCCTTTTTAGTAATAACACATTAATTTAAGTGCAAATTTAGATAACTTCTATACTGAGGGAAAATATTAAAGTATAAAGAAGGTACATACAACACACTATTAGATTCATCTATCATTCTGGATTTTACTATCTCGAATCATGTAATATGCCATAAAAAGTGGGAGCACTTACTTAGGAGTAGAAGGACCCCGTGGCCATGTTCCGTCTTCATTTTTCTGTTCTATCACTAATACCTACAAATATGACACAGTAAGAGTTTTGTCTTAACCCCACTGTTAAAAATAGTTTTAAAAGATTAGCTGAATTCACTAAGAAACTAAAGTAACCCTGTGATTAATTAAAACACAGTATACAAGGTGAAGAGATATTTGCATTTTGATTCTAAAGTTAGTCAAGAAAGACAAAAATTCAAGAAGCAAAATATAAAAACTAAGCAACTGAACGAACACACACACACACACACACACACACACACACACACGAGAAAGATAAGGACCACTCACTTTGGGGAGCAAACTTTTCAATAATATATTTTTGTTTCATTTCCTAATAAGGGTACTTTTAATTTTAATAAAAAAATAAATACATTAAAAGTTCAGGATAGTGTTTAGTTTATCAGTAGTTAGAAAAGAACTTATAAAATCTGGAAAAATATTAAAAAAAAAATAATTTTGTTGACTTCAGAGAGGAAGAGAGAATGAGAGAGAAAGATAGAAACATCAATGATGAGAGGGAATCATTGATTGGCTGCCTCCTGAACATCCCCTACTGGGGACTGAGCCTGCATCCTGGGCATGTGTCCTTGATGGAAATAGAACATGTCACCTTTCAGTCCACAGGCGAACACACTATCCACTGAGCCAAACCAGCTAGGGCTAAAATCTGGAAAAGTTAATGCACATTTTTGGAAACATTCCTATTTCAAAATCTGATAAATGCATTCCTAGCAAGAAAATAAAATTATTTAAATTCTTGAAGCCTCAGTCTTTCTAATGTACATAATAAAAAGAACAATAGTCATTACACAGGACCAATCACTGAAAAGTTAATGAAAGTAAACTACATATTTAAAATTGTCCTTCGGAGCTACCTCAAGGCCTGATAAATGGTAACCAAGAAGAGAGATGGCGGTCTATTGACAGACAAGAAAGAGAGTTGGCTGGTTAGGGAGGGGAGTGTTGATGAATTAGTAAAGTTCCAAGTTCCTCACTCCAGCTTCAATCAGGTAACTTTACTTTTAATTGTATTACATATTAAAAATTTAAGATTTCCCTTAAGAATATAATGACTAAAGTAAGTATCAAATAACTGTTTTTATAGTCTATTACAGAAATATGGAGATTGAAAATGGATATGCAAAACACTGGAGCAGAGAAAGCTGTTAAATAAGGGCTGGGAATGACAGGGATTAAAGAAATCTTTAGAAGGCAGAATCAGTAGAATTTGCTGACACCATTTAAATGTCTTCATTTTTTAACATATTCATTTCTCTGGATTATATCATTAAAAAAGAACAAATAGGGGCTTGATACCTTCTGGTAGGAGCTGGCAAACTATAGTTCACTTAGTTTACTGACTGCTTTTGTAAATAGTTTGTTGGAACATAGCCATTTCCATTTGTTTACATATCTTCTCTATGGTTACTTTCATTATACTAACAATGGCAGTTATAGTTGTGATGGAGATCATAGAGATGGCTGAACCAAAAATATTCACTAATTTAATCCTTTATAGAAAGTTGAGTGACACATCTTATTTAGCTGCTTTGTGTTTTTTTTTTTTTTAATGAAAACTTATTTCTTTTTATATTCAAGTTCAATGAGGGAAACAGAAGTTATTGTTAAGTGTCCAGCAAGGACAAGGAAGGCATAAGTTAGAAAAAGGAAGCGAGAGTCAATAGGACCCACTATAGATGTCAGGATGTCCAAAAAGTTTGTGACTCATGAAAGCTGCATGTATGGTATGCTTAAAATAACCAGTATTAGGAAACAATACCTGTCCTTGGTATAAACCAGCATCCTGAATGGTGCTGTCTGGTTTATTCAGTGGTTCAAACGTATTGCTCATGTATTTGTTCCACAATCTGGTCTCCTTTTCATCTGGAATACTGAAGATTTTTCTTATTTCCTTTTCAATTGTATCTAGATTTAAGGAGAAAAGATATGTAAATATAGTTATTTAAATATGTACCACGTAGACCTAAGTGCTCACCAGCATAAAAGTCCCAAATTTAAAATATTGATATGATAATAAGAATAAGTGAACAGATATGTAAAAAATATGTAAAAAAAAAAACAACAACCCACAATAAACAAGATTTTTAAGATCAGGTGTGCTTTTTAATGCTGACAGATGATTACTTAGGGAAATTGAGATCTCAAAAGGTAAAGGAGTTCAATCATATTAACACCAAAGTATAATTTATGTCATAGAGCTTAAATTTTGACTGTTTATATATTATAAAATCAACATAATTTTTCTAATATGTAGGACTTAAAAAATAAAGTATGACTCAGAGATGTTACAAATGGAAAGTATTTTTAATTATAACTACTTTCAGAACAATTAATATTAAATTAAATATAATTACAATTTAAATATATATATATTTTTATTTCAGAGAGGAAGGGAGAGATAGAAACATTGATGAGAGAGAATCATCGATCAGCTGCCTTCTGCACACCCCCTACTGGGGATTGACTCCCGCAAGTGGAGCTTGTGCCTTTGACTGGAATCAAACACTGAACCCTTCAGTCCGCAGGCTGACACTCTACCCACCTAGCCAAACCAGCTGAATTAATTTTAAGACTATACTCCTGGGATAGACTTATAGATTCTTATTGTACAGATTTTAATGCCATGATTAATGTAATATTATAGGTAGTAGTAGGCCTCCCCTCCCAACCCCACAGTTTTGCTTCTTGCAGTTAAGCTACTTGTGGTCAACTGTGGTCTAATATTAAATGGAAAATTCCAGAAAAATGCAATTCATAAATTTTAAATTGTCTGTGTTCTGAGTAGCAGGATAAAATCTTAGCTCTCTGCTCTGTCCTACCATAGACATGAGTCATTCCTTTGTATATGCTACCTGCTACCAGTCACTCATTCACAATTGCCATAGTACTGCAGTGTTCAAATAACCCTATTTTATTTAATAATGGCCCCAGAGTGCAAGAATAGTGATGCTGGCAATTTGGATACATTAAAGAAATGTAAAATGTTTCTTTTAAGTGAAATGGCGACTATAGATATATATAAGGCTAATATGCAAAGTGTCCCCTCAGGAGTTTGATCACTTGCTATGACATGTGCTGACCACTAGGGGCGGTGTGGAAAATGGCAGGTGACCAGAGGCAGCAGTGGGGTGCTAAGGGAACAAGGGAAGGAGGAGGTGGGGAACCTGATTGGCCCTGATTGCTGGCCAGGCCTAGGGATCCTACCCATGCACAGCTTTCGTGTACTGGGCCTCTAGTAGCACAATAAAATTTTGAGACAGATAACTTTTATTACAGTATATTGTTCTATTAAGTTATCATTAGTTATTGTTATTAACTTGGGGGCCCCATGCACAAAATTCATGCATGGGTAGGGTCTCTAGGCCTGGCTGGTGATCCTGGCTGGCTGGGGCCTGCCTTCATTCTGTGCCACACCCTGGTGGTCAGCGCAAGTTATAGCAAGCGGTCAAACTCCTGGTCAGTAGAACTCCCAAGGGGACAATTTGCATATTAGCCTTCTATTATATAGGATAATCTCTTAACTGTGCCTAATTTATAAATTAAACTTTATCATAGATATGTGTATAGGAGGAAACATAGTACAGATAAATAGAGTTTGGTACTATCCTTGGTTTTAGGCATTCACTAGGGGTCTTTGAATATATGCTCCATTAATAAGGGCACACTGCTGTATTATATTGAAAACTTTCAGTATTTAGTATGTAGAATTGTTTTCTTTTCCTAATAATATTCCACAAAACCTGAAATTCAAAAGTTAAGTAATTTTTTCATAATATGAGTTACATATGGAATTCCTAATATTTTAAGCATTCAATTTAGAAAAGTAACTGTGAGTTTATTGAAATGTCCTAGCTAAATAAAGAGGGTAAAAATTAAAAAATCACACATAATATTTTATCGGTGAAAACATTAAGATTAACAAGCACAGAACATTGAAAGATGGTACTATTTTATGAAAAATATAGATTAAAAGTATTTTCCTGCTGTGAAATGGGTGCCTGGTAAAAGTCAATTGACATATAAAATTCAGAAATACTTTTATTTACTTGTAAGCAAAGTCTACTTAATGATTGCTTCCAACAAGAAAAACCAAACAGTGCCATAATTTATAACCTCTCTTCCTTGTTGAGGAATTCTGCATTAAGTATTTTCTCCAATGTCTCTTTGTATTTCCCAAAAAGATCAAATTATTACCACTAACCATGTTTTCCAGTAACTTTATTTGAAAATAACTAGTTTATGATTTTTATTTCTAGCTGTTTTAATTATATGTACTAAAATTAGTGACTAAATTACTAATTGTTTATTTAAAAAACTTTTCACTCAATATATTCTTGGTATTATATTACAATGTGGCCTTTAAATAGAATGAAAAAAATTACATAAATTTCAATGTACATTTACAGATATATACAGATATGTAGACACAGCCTATATAATAAAGGGGTACTAAGCAAATTGACAGTCACCCTGTCCCACAAGACCCACTCCCATGTAGTCACAAGATGGCTGCCAGAAGATGGCCAGCAGGGGAGGGTAGTTGTGGGTGATCAGGCCAGCAGGGGAGGGCAGTTGGGGGTGACCAGACAAGCAGGAAAGGGCAGTTGGAGGCAACCAGGCCTGCAGGGGAGGGAGGGAAGTTAGGGGTGACCAGGCCGGCAGGGGAGAGCATTTAGGGACGACCAGGACGGCAGGGAAGGGCAGTTGGGATGACTGGGCCTGCAGGGAAGGGCAGTTGGGGGTGACTGGGCTGGCAGGTGAGAGCAGTTGGGGCGAACAGGCCAGCAGGGGAGAGCAGTTGGGGGAGACCAGGCCGGCAGGGGTGGCTGTTAGGGGTGACTAGGCTGGGAGGGGAGGGCAGTTTGAGGTGATCAGGTTGGCAAGGGATGGCAGTTGGGGGGAACCAGGCCAGTAGGGGAAGGCAGTTGGGGGCGAGCAGGCTGACGGGGAGGGCAGTTGGGGGTGATTGGGCTAACAGGGGAGGCCTGATGGGGGAAATCAGGCCAGCAGGGGAGCAGTTAGACGTCAATCAGGCTGGCAGGGGAGTGGTGAAAGGGTGAGGAGGCTCACAGGGGCAATCAGGCAGGCAAGCGGTTGGGAGCCAGCAGTCATGGATTGTGAGATGGATATACGACTGCTGGTTTAGGCCCGATCCCTGTGGCCTAAACTGGCAAGTGGACATCCCCTGAGGGGTCCCAGATTGGAGTGGGTGCAGGCTGGGCTGAGGGGCCGTCCCCTCCCCCCCGCCCCCACACACACAGCACAAATTTCGTGTACCGGATCTCTAGGAAAATTATAAAGGGAGTTAGGTACACTTTTATTGGAAACTTTAATTTCCTAATCTACTCATCATTAAAAGTTCTTTATAATCCTATTACAAACAAATATACATTTTCAAATGCTAAACTCAAAATAAGTGATTTGATGTTTTTAAAAAAGTAAAATGACACAAATATTAAATTCATCTAATAATGTAATAATGTAAAGGGAATTTAGAAACCATAATAATTCAACATTAAGCTAAGACATATTGGACCAAGCTTGGAAATCTATAATGTTAAATACAGACCCTTATCATCATTATCATCCTAGTAACATTTAACAAATAGAATTATAATTAACTTTCTAATAGCAATGATTTAACAGAACTTGCATTACCTATTGTGTCAGCTTTGCTAAATCTTCGAGTAACAACATTATTCATGTTTCCATTTTCACAGAGCTTCAATTCTGTGAGGTATACTTCTACTTTGCAGTGCTTTACAAACATACCCTGTTCAACCACCTGAAAAAGCAAAACAAAACAGTGTCAGCTATCGCTCAATATATTTCACTGTCTCTAACAGAATACATTTTCTAAAGAGGCTTAGAAAAAAGCCACAGATCTCCAATGGAAAACAATAACTACTAAAATCTATCAATATAAAATATATTAGCTATTTGAAAAGGCAAGAAACATTTTTGGAAAATTTAATATTTAACAGAATATGAATAATCACGTTAAACACTAACAGTATGGAAAGGTATTCTTACTGATCTAAGAAGATATGTAAGTACACAATGAATACATTCAGTACTTATAATAAAAAAGTTTACTCAAAATGTAAATACAACTCTGACTAAAGATACAGACATACTTATAGTTTTCAGTACTGATCTCAAGCTGAAAACCTTTTAAAACTGTAAGTTTTATACAACAATTAGCAATAGCTATCTCACTCTGTATGTTAAAATATTTAAAAATTACTGCTGACAAATTATTTAGCTATGCCCTATTCCTGATGTTAGTTTACCATCCTAAGATGACTTTGATCTTTAAACGCACACTTAGTAATTCTACGCAACAAATGAAAAAAAAAAAAAGCTGCTTAAACATGCAAGCAATAAAGCAGAAAGTTAGAAATATGTGTACATTAGAGTCACCTTTTTAATAAGTATATTTCCTTCTGCTCTTCTAAAGGTTAACTGTAGGGTTTCAGTCATGAACACTGCTGCTGAAAATAGTAATCAGCCTGATATGTGATACATTTGACAAATATGGCAAAAGGGAGGCTCCAAATGACTCTTGCGCTCACATGCTTAGCATCACTTTAGTAAGAGATTTTAAAATTTCTCTTTCACTTGTAGGGAAACTGTTCTAGCTCAAAAACTTCAAATGTAGTTTATCTAGCAATTAATGTCTAACCCAACATAATTTTTATTATATGTTGTCATATATATTCTCCTACTTTATTTATTTATTCTTTTTATTTCATTGGAGTGACCCTGGTTAACAAAATTGTACAGGTTTCAGGTGCACAATTCTACAGCACATCATCTATACACTGTATAGATGTATTGTGTGTTCACCACACCAACCCAGGTCCCCGTCCTTCCCCATGTATCTCCTTTATACCCTCCTCCAGCCCTAAAACCCACTGTCACTCACTCTAGTCCTCCTATTGCATTTCTAAAACAGGTTAACAGCCTATGCCTCTCCTTCTATTAATTAACTTAATTCATTTTTACAAACCAATAGGCAAAGTTGTCTAACTCTTAAGTTAGACAATGCTTTATCTCTTGTTTTTTAAGTATATTTTATTGATTTTTTTACAGAGGAAGGGAGAGGGATAGAGAGCCAGAAAAACATCGATGAGAGAGAAACATTGACCAGCTGCCTCATGCACACCCCCCACCGGGGCTGTGCCGGCAACCAATGTACATGCCCTTGGCTGGAATTGAACCTGAGATCCCTCAGTCCGCAGACTGACGCTCTATCCACTGAGCTAAACAGGTTTCGGCTGTTTTATATCTTTATTCTTATTTTGAGGTTAAGAATGTAGCAAAAGATACCACATCATTTTATTTATAAGATTGCTTGTAGCTATATTTAAGAAGAGAAACTAGGAATCAAATATCACTATCAATAAAAAATTTCTGTTCTAAGACTCAACATCTGGAAAGAACCCTAAAATGATACTATATGAAGACAGCTGCTACTCAGCAGTAAATTGCTATAGAAACTACAGGCCTCCTTTTTATGGGGAAGAAAATGGGACGACCAACAACAGATCAGGATAAAATAAAAAATATGAAAATTCCTCATGATGTAAATGGAGGCATATATTTTTAAAATAATCATAGTTCTTTTTTTAAAGGCAGTTAATTTAATAACACTAACAAATATTTTTCTGGAAAAAAAACAAAACACCAAAAAACCCTGGTGATTTAACTGTTAGAAAGTCATTATAAACAGTGAAAAAATTTCAAAATCCACACTTTATTGGGATTCAGAATTTTTCTCATTTTTTTCTTCTCTCTGACAATATCATACATTACTAAAACACTCATTATCACTACTTAGAATACTATGAATATATTTATAAGATATTATAGTACTTCTAAAAGTAGTGTATTAAAAAGCTATTCTTGTTTGGGATGATGAAAATTTTTGGAAATAGTAGTGGTGGTTGCACAACATCCTGATTGTAATTATTGCCACTGACTTTTGTACTAAAAACGGCAAATTCTAGGTTTTATATACTTTATAATAAAAAAATTTAAAGGAAACAATCTAAAAAGCTGTTTTTTTAAAGAAAATATCTCGTCTTCCAACTATTTCTGATTTAAAAGAACCATACTATGAGTGATTATAGCACTATAGCATAGAAAATTATCATATTTATGTATTCATGTTATGATATGTAAATTATTTGTTTATATAATATTGATTTTATTTTTATTCATCTAAAGTTTCTTACGTTCATTAAAAGTGTTTGCACTGAACAGAAAGAAACAGGCTTATAAAAACAGATTAAAAAGTTATATTTATTACTATAACCATTAAAACATACATTTGAAACTTAAGCCTGGAAGGTTACTATTCAAAAATAATAGTTATGTTTCAGAAGTAGAGGTGACAGTTAAAATGGTTTGTTTTAGAAGTAAATTATGTTATGTTGTTATAAATAAGGAGCAAGCACATGGTAAAATCTGGCTCCTTGTCCAAAATATAAGACTGATGACTATATAAAAGTATTTCTGCCCTGACCAGGTGTTCAGTTGTTGGAGCATCATCCTATACACTAAAAGGTTGTAGGTTCCATCTCCGGTAGCAATGAGTACAGGAGGCAACTGATTAATGTTCCTCTCTCACATCAATGTTTCGTTTTCACCCTCCTTTCCTCCCCCCTTGTCTACTATACATTATTATTTCTTGATTAGGCTGAATTTCTTTTCCTTCTCTTAACTTCTTGAGACAACAGATTTTTAGTATTTCTTCTTTTCCAGTATATGCATTTAACTTATAAAATTCCTTCTAAAGATGGCTTTAGTCACCCTTTTATGTTGTATTATTTTATTATTCAGTTGAAAATATTAAGACATTTTTAGAATACAAAATAAATTTGTCTCCTGCACTAAGTGCTTTGCATGTCATTAGGTGGTTAATCATGTTGTTCAAATCTGCTTCCAAGCTCAATCATGTGATTGTTGGCAGGCCTCAGTTCCTCTACAGCTGTTGGCAGAGACTTCAGTTCCTCATCATGTGAGTCTCTGTAGGCTGCCTACATGGCATGCTGTTTCACTCAGAGTGACTGATGCAAGAGAAAGAGAACACCCCCAAGTTAAACCTACCCGTATATTTGTAAACTAATCTCTGAATTGACATACTACCACTTCTGCCATATTTTAACAGTCACATAAGCCAACTGTGATCCAATGTGGGAGGTTATACACCAGTGTGAATACCCTGTGGTGGAAATCAATGGGAAGCATCTTTGAGGCTGGCTACCACAGTCCAACCTCTAGCTCCCAATGTCAGTCTCTCCCTGCAAGATGCAAAATACACCCACCCCTATAAAGACTCCCACTAGTCTTATTCCATTATAACATCAACTCAAAGTTCAGAAACCTGTCATCTATAACTAATTCAGGTATAGATGAGGATCCTTGGATATAGAACCTTAAGTATCTTGAGTATAGTTACTTTTGATCTAAAGGCCTGTGAACTAAGTTGTAAGTCATCTGTCACACATACACCCAGAATAAAATAATGGGACATGCAGAGGTAATCTTTTAGATATTCCTATAAAAGGGGGGGAAAAGAGAAGGTATAAAGGAGTCAATGGCCCATAGAAATTCTGAAATCCACCTAGGCAAATACTAGAAGACTTTTGATTAGGATTCACTTCTGCTCTCTCCTGAAAAATGACCCATAATAACATTTGGTTCTGTTTTCTGAGTTATGCTTTTTTTTTGGGGGGGTGCAAGTTAGCACGTATTTACTGTTGAGTAAACTCTTTGTCTGATTCCTGCTTATCTGGGAGGTAAAAGGCCTTTCGTTTTATACTGTCTCTTCAGTTCAAGATGGCAGTAGTTCTTGAAAACACTGTAGGTCTCCAGTGGATTTCACTAGAGTTCATTCTATTAGACAAGTCACACACACAAATGTCCACTAGATAAGTCCTCTCTACCTTGGGTTTAAGCTGAGGGGCAATGCCCTTAAACTTCTCTTAAGCCTTATTTTTCTTAGAAGCCCAAATGCTGAAAGGAGGTGTGACGTATATTCCAAAATTTGTTTTCCTGCCAATCAAGAAACCCAATTTATTCAATAGATAAAAATATAAGGTGAGAGAAGAGGTGGGAAACTATAGATTAAAACAGACTTAAAAGATATAAATATATTTACCAATACTTATTACCTTTATTATTATCAATTTTTTTCAAATTAAATGTATTGGGGTGACATGGCTAATAATACTATGTAAGTTTCAAGTGTACAATTCTTTATTATATAATTGGTATACTGCATTATGTGCTCATCACTCATAGTCTGGTTTCCCTCTATCACTATATACATACATACATACATACATACATACATACATATATATGTTAATATATATTTTAATGTTTTTTTACAGAGAGGAAGAGAGAGGGATAGAGATCTAGAAACACTGATGAGAGAGAAACATCGATCAGCCGTCCCTTGCATACCCCCGACTGGAGATGCGCCCGCAACCAAGGTACATGCCCTTGACCAGAATCGAACCCGGGACCCCTCAGTCCGCAGACCGACGCTCCATCCACTCAACCAAACCGGTTTCAGCAATCACTATATATTTTACCCCATTTACTCTCTTCATCCTTCCTCTCTGGTAACCTCAAATTGTTATATGTGTCTATAAGTTTGTTTTGTTCATTTGTTGGCTTTCTTTTTAAAAAATAAGTAATAAATATTTGTTCAAGGGTCTTAAGAGTTTACAATCTGGGTAAACAGCTAGGCAAAAACCCCGAAGTATTCTAAAGAAGAAAAAAAGTTAAGAGTTCTTATAGCAAAAAAGTACATTCTAAAGAAATATTAGACTTGCAGTCTCAGCCCTAAGATTGGTCCAGGCTGGTTATCAGTCAGATGACAGGTCATTTCAGCGCAGATCACTGGTGGTCTGTGAGGTCCAAAAGGTTGGTGAACGCTGGTAAATGATGGATGTCAGGAGGTCTGGCTATGTCCAGTGGTCTAGGTAACAATGTCAGATGGGTGTCAGGTGGCCTAGATAACTGAGTCCTTCAGGGGTAATCAGAGGGTTATCTGATGCGTGCTGGCTGATGTACTATATCTAGGCTGGGACAAATCACTCAACCTTCATGAGCCTCAGTCATCTCATCCAATGACATGCTCAATGCTGAACAGACAAGGCCTTAACTTGGAGAACTCGGATGAGTTGTCTCTGTTACTTTCCATTTTATATCCCATATGACTGAAATCATATGACTCTTATTCTTTTCCCTTTGACTTATTTTATTTAGCATGATATTCTCAAGATTCATTCATACTGTCACAAATGGCAATATGTCATCCTTTCTTATGGCTAAGGAGTAATTTCAATTGTAATTACCACGACTTCTTTATCCAATCATCTTTCAAAGGATTTAGGTTGTTTCCATGTTTTAGCTGCTGTGAATAATATATTTTTATAGTACCGTATTTGCCGGCGTATAAGACGATTTTTTGGCCCTGAAAAATACGTATTTGCCGGTGTATAAGACGACTGGGCGTATAAGACGACCCACTAAAATTTCCACTAAAAATACAGAGTTTGTTATATACTCGCCGTATAAGACTGCCCCCCACTTGGAGGCATATTTTTCAGGGCCAAAAAGTTGTCTTATACGCCGGCAAATATGGTACATGTTTTCAAACATTTCAGATACCCTGAAGAGGAATTTCTGAGTATGGCAATTCCTCAGAAATTTAAGAATAGGATTCTTAAATTAGATTCCTATTCTTAAATTTCTGAGGAATTGCCATACTGTTTTCCATAGTGGCTGTATCAGTTTACATTCTCACCAGCAGTGTCTTGACGGTTACTTTTTCTCCACTCATTATCTCCACTTCTTGTTATTTCTTGTCTCATTGATAATAGCTATTCTAACAGTTGTGAGGTGGTATCACACTGTGGTTTTGATTTGCATTTTTTTATAACTAATGAAGGTGAGCATCTTTTCATAAATTCTTTAAAGGCTTTTTGTGTGAACAGAGCTGTGAGGTACCACCATTAACTTTTCTGAGATCTTAACAATGAATTTTATAATCACAACCTAGGCTTCCACTTCAGATCATACTTTACTGAGAGTGCCCTACGTTTGATCTCTGCTCGAGCATTTCTTAGTTTTAGCACTGTCTCTTATCTGGAGAGGCTAGAAATCTTCAAAACTGGAAGTCTTGCCTCCTTTTTATGTAACACTAGAGGCCTGGTGCATGGATTTGTACACCAGGAGGGTCCCTCAGCCTGACCTGCGGAATCAGGCCGAAACTTGTTCTCCAACATCGTCCCAGATATTGAGAGAGCAGAGGCCAGCCAAGGGACCCCACTGATATATGATCAGGGCTGTCGAGGGATGCCAGAGAGGGACCACAGGAGGGCTCCAGGGCGTGTCTAGCCTGTCTCGCTTAGTCCCAGTCGGCCAGACCCCAGCAGCAAGCTAACCTACTGGCTAGAGTGTCCGCTCCCTGGTGGTTAGTGCACATCATAGCAAGTGGTTGAGCAGCCTTACATAACATTAACATATTACGCTTTAATTGGTTGAACGGCTGACTGGACAACTGAACACTTAGCATATTAGGCTTTTATTATATAGGATTCCTTTCTTTACTTTCTCTTCTCACATCTGACTATATAGTCCTGTCAACATTTTGGCTTATCGCTCAGTTCATTTTTTTTTAACCTTTCAATTTACTGCAATTGATGTATTGCTAACCTCACTGGCACCTTACACCAAAGAACACTTTCATCAAGGTTTCCTCACTTTCTTTTAGGCCCTCACTAGCAACCTACTCAATTTCTGAAATTCCACTACCAATTTATTCAAGGCTCTGTAGACTTTCATTAATACTTAAAAGTCCTCATAGCTTTTACCTACTGCCCGGTTCCAAAAACACCATCACATTCCAAGTTTTTTTAGGCAGCCCATTCCTATTGATATCAAAATCAGTATTAGCTATCTACTGCTGCATAATAAATTACCTCCAAACTTAGCTTCACAACGCATACATGTCACATAGTTTCTTGGGTTAAGAATCTAGAGCAGCTTAGCTGGATTGTTCTGGCTTGGGGTTTACATGAGATTGTTGTCAAGCTTTATGAGGGCTGGGGTTTCAGCTATTTGGAAGTTCAAATGAGACTGGAGGAGTCACTTCCAAGCTTACTCATGATTATTGGTAGGCCTCTGTCCCTCTCTTGTCCAGTGATCTCAGTTCCTTACTGTGTGAGGTTCTCTAAAGGCTATCTGAGTATGCAGTTGAATTTCCCAGACTAAGAAATGAGAGCGCATAAGGGCATGCACACCCAGGATGTATGCCAAGTTGTCTTTTGTAACCTAATCTTTTCTTTTTTAATAAGGTATAATTGACATAAAAGATTGTTAGTTTCAAGTGTACAACATAACGATTTGATATTTGTATCTACTGCCAAATGAGTGTCACAATAAATCTAGTTAACAACCATCTTGTAA
This sequence comes from Vespertilio murinus, assembly GCA_963924515.1. NCBI lineage: Eukaryota > Metazoa > Chordata > Mammalia > Chiroptera > Vespertilionidae > Vespertilio > Vespertilio murinus. The sequence goes on from OZ004707.1 coordinate 140,577,869, forward strand.
GGGCATGAGGGTCAATTTACATATTACCTCTTTATTATATAGGATTGTTTTGCCAAAAAAGCAGTGCTGCATAGTGATTAAGAAAATAGTCAGGTTGCTTTTGTTTATAGACTGATATAGCTCTCTAAAAGGCCCTGAATCTCGCTTACTTCTGTTCTCATTTCTTCATCTATAAAATGGAGATAACAATCTTTCCTCATAGGGTTTTCTGTGAGAATTAATTTAGTTAATAATGTATAGTAAACCCTCTTATCCATGGTGGATACGTTCTAGGACCTTCAGTGTATGCCTGAAACCATAAATAGTATTGAATCTACATACTAGTAGACTATGTTTTTTCCTTTATATACATACTTATAATAAAGTTTATTTATAAATCAGACACAGTAAGAGATAAGGGATGACCAATAAATAATATAATGAAATAAATGTTTTGTGAATGTGGTCTCTCTCTCTCTTTCTCTCTCTAACCCATCTGATGGGTTAAATGGCTACTAAGTGATTTAACAGGCAAGTAAAAGATATATGCGGGACAAAGGGATGATTCACATCCCAGGAAAATCGAGAAAGAAGGTATGAGCCCTAGCTGGTTTGGCTCAGTGGATAGAGTGTTGGCCTACAGACTAAAGGGTCCTGGGTTTGATTCCAACCAAGGGCACATGCCCAGGTTGTGGCTGGATTCCCAGTGTGGGGGAATACAGGAGGCAGATGATTGATGATTCTCATTACTGATGTTTCTCTCTCTCCCTTCCTCTCTGAAATCAATAAAAATAAAATTACAAAAAAAGATATGAGATTTCAACATGCTATACAGAATGGCATGCAACTGAAAACATGAATTATTTAATTCTTGAATTTTTCTATTTAATATTTTTTGGATAATGGTTACCGTATTTGCCGGAGTATAAGACGATTTTTTGGCCCTGAAAAATACGTATTTGCTTGCGTATAAGAGACTGGGCGTATAAGACGACCCCCTAACATTTCCACTAAAAAATACAGAGTTTGTTATATACTCGCCGTATAAGACTACCCCCCACTTGAAGGCATATTTTTCAGGGCCAAAAAGTCGTCTTATACGCCGGCAAATATGGTAACTACAGGTAACTGAAACCATGTAAAGCAAAATTGTGAGTAAAGAGGGTTATTTTTATGTGCTTGTAACAGTGGCTGGTATATACTATCTAATAAAAGAATAATATGCAAATTGACCACACATCTGCTATACCCACCAGCCAATCAGGAGTGGGTAGGCAAATTAACCCAACCAAGACAGGTGAGGCCACAGAGTGAGCAGGAGGCTTGGGTTTCCCCAGCAATGGAGGAAGCCAAGCTTTCTGCATACCCTGGCCGGCCTGGACTCTACTCAAGGCTACAAAGTTTCAATTATAGAAGATAAATAAATCCCAACAAAAAATAGCTCAGGCCACAGATCAAGCAGGAGGTTTGGCTCTGCTCAAGGCTATAAAGTTTCAATTATAGAAGATAAATAAATCCCAGATACCAGGACCTCCACTTGGGTTGCCAGGGGGCATAGCTGGCCTGCAAACTACCACAGGCCCATCGTCTAGGCCGCCCATGCACCAAGGGAACCCCCACCATGATCCGAGACACCTTTCAGGGAAAACCAGCTGGACTCCACCCGGGCACCAGGCCTCTAACCTATCTAATAAAAGAATAATATGCAAATTGACCATCACTTCAACACACAAGATGGCCACCACAAGATATCCAGCATTGGAGGGCTGTTGGCAGGGACCAGGCCTGGAGGAGAGAACAGTTGTGGGCAATCAGGCCAGAAGGGGAGAGCAATTGGGAGGGACCAGGCCTGCGAGGGAGGGCAGTTGGGGGGGGGGGGATCAAGCTTGCAGGGGAGGGCAGTTAGGGGCCAACAGGTTGGCAGGGGAGCAGTTAGGCACCAATCAGGCTGGCAGGCAGAAGTGGTTAGGGGCAATCAAGAAGGCAGGCAGGTGAACAGTTGGGAGCCAGCAGTCCTGGATTGTGAGAGGGATCCCAGATTAGAAAGGGTGCAGGCTGGGCTGAGGGACACCCCCACCCCCATGCACAAATTTTGTGCATCAGGCCTCTAGTAGTATACGATAGTTGTTATTGCACAACATATAGCAACATTTTATGGTTCTTTATCTCAAATATAATTGACAAGGTTTCACAAGTCACTGAATTAAAAATAAATTGTGAATTGTTCAGGAAAAACATTTCTTATCAGTTATTTTTAATATGTACCTTTCGTGCTATTGGTTCCTGACCTTCCATCAAAGTATACCAGCTGACAAGTTTATTCCAGCCCTCAGTTGGCAACAGTATGTAATCCAATTCATCAATAAGATGCTCCTTAAGTGATTGGGCATCACCATCTGTAAAAGGAAAAACAAATTCAATACATAAAAAACCCCCACAACTGTACATAACTCAAAACACTTGGGCTGTACATATCACAAATTACTTAAATTCATGAAAACTAATTAAAATATCTAAGTTTTGAAGAAAGCTCTGAAGAGGCTCACATCTAAATCTATATATTCCAAAATAAATTGTTGCTTTAAAAAGTTTCAATGTTTTGCCGAAACCGGTTTGGCTCAATGGATAGAACGTCGGCCTACAGACTCAAAGGTCCCGGGTTCGATTCAGGTCAAGGGCATGAACATTGGTTGCGAGCACATCCCCAATAGGGGGTGTGCAAGAGGCAGCTGATTGATGATTCTCTGTCATTGATGTTTCTAATTCTCTATCCCTCTCTCTTCCTCTCTGTAAAAAATCAATAAAATATATTTTTTTAAAAAGTTTCAATGTTTAACATTAGTCAAGCAACAATGTTTAAAAACCTGATTTTTTTTATTAGTCTCTAAAAATATAGTAAGATCTAACTGTTAGCCAAGGGGCCTAAAAAAATAGTGTTGTCCAAGTATTTTCAGTATCAGAGATCCGTCACACAGTAATAGTGGTCATTCTAGCATTAGCTAATGAAGGGAACTCAAAAAACAAATCAATAACCTTTCACAATGACTCCAAAGCACATGGGGCTAGAAACCATGATGGAAACCACAAGGGAGCATCCTGTGAACCAGCTCATCATTCTAGAAGGCCCATAATCTCTAGACTCTTCCCTAGAGCTAAAGTGGAAGTAGTTTTTCAGATGTGATTCTAATTCTATGATCCACTTTCACAATTCTGTTTAAACTAAAAATGTAATACAGGGCAGGCCAGGTCGCCCCCTCAGCTACCATTGGGTGAAGTTGGGAGTGGCGTCCTTTGGTCTGGCCTGCACCCTCTTGCAACTTGGGACCCCTAGGGGGATGTCGGACTGCCAGTTTCTACCTGATCCCCGTGCACCGGGCCTCTACTATGCATATAAAATTTTTGGTGAATCTCTTCCCAGCCTCCCCTCTCCCTCTTCCCTTGGAGATTTATCAGTCTGTTCCATGTTTCCATGCCTGTGCTTAAGCTTTTGGATAGATAGATAGATAGATCATTTCTTTTAATTGCTCAGTAGAATTTCATTATATAGATATATTTGTTTATCCATTCAGCGGTTGATGGGTATTTTGGGTTGTTTCCAATCTTTTCTATTACAAATAATACTGCTATAAACATTTGTGTACAAGTTTCCATATAAATATATACTTTCACTTTTCTTGGGCGAATACCTAAGAATGGAATGGTTGGTTCCTATGGTAAATATACTTAATGTTTTAGAAAATTGCCAGACTATATCATTCCTAGAAAGTGTATTATAGTTCCACTTGCTCCCCATCCTTGTCAACACTTGGTATGGGGCCAGTCTTTTAAACTTTAATTATTTTAATACATGTATTATGGTTTTAATCTTCATTTCTTTAATGACTAATAATGTTGAATATCTTTGCATGTGTTTTTTAAAAACTTGTCTGGTGAAACATCTGTTCAAATCTTTGCCCACATTTTCCACTGGGCTTTATTAATGCAAAGATCCAAGAATGTAAACATACGTTAGTGCTCCCCAACTTAAAAATGTCTCTATCCAGCTGAAACCGGTTTGGCTCAGTGGATAGAGCAGGGGTGGGCAAACTTTTTGACTCGAGGGCCACAATGGGTTCCTAAACTGGACCGGAGGGCTGGAACAAAAGCAACCTGACCATGCTGGCACTCTCATCTTGGGCTGCTGGTGAAGGAGCGGAGGGGAGAGCAAGAGAACCCTCCGCTCTTTTGGCTCCGTGGGCTGGATAGAACAGCCAAATGGGCCGGATCTGGCCGGTGGGCCGTAGTTTGCCCACGGCTGAGATAGAGTGTGGGCCCGCGGACTCAAGGGTCCCAAGTTCGATTCCGGTCAAAGGCATGTACCTTGGTTGCGGGCACTAAGGGGTGTGCAAGAGGCAGCTGATAGATGTCTCTGTCTCCCATTGATGTTTCTCTCTCTCTCTATCCCTCTCTGTAAAAAAATAATAAATAAATAAAATATATTTTAAAAAATGTTTGTATCCATTAGGAAAAACAATATACAACACAACATTCCCCCCAAATAATAAGGTAACACTTTCTAACTTACATTTTTCATTTAAAGGTTTAAATAATAATAAACCTATATATCATCATAAATGAAAAACAAAATTTGTCACAATACAAGCTAATTTACAGAATAATCTGAGTTCATTATATCAAATTTAAAATACAAAGAAATTTCTAGTTTATTAATTTATGTACTGATGGACACATTTCTGTGTTCCATATGTTGACTATAACTATTTGAAAGAAACACATTTAAAATTTGAGTGAAAGAAGAAAATAATACCTTTGAGAAGTCCAGAGTTATCAATGGGTCCAGGATATACATTTTGATCTCCCATCTGGTATTTGTCCCAACTGTCAAAGCCAACATATTTTTTCCACTGTTTGAACCAGCGACTATCAACTAGGTACCTAAAAAAAGAAAAATTGGTAAAGAAAAACCTGGAACTATAGGAACAGCACAGAGGCTATTTTTGATACAGTAAGTCCTCATTTTAACAAACTTTGGATTTTAATGGACAAAATTTTTGGTCTATATATCATGTGAAAATTAACACTTTGTTAATTTTAAAGTGCTTTTAACCAAGATTTGCTTATAATTAAATTAACAGGTTATTTTATTATTAATTCACAGTTTTAAAAAATATGTATTTTATTGACTTTTTTACAGAGAGGAAGAGAGAGGGATAGAGAGTTAGAAACATCGATGAGAGAGAAACATCAATCAGCTGCGTCCTGCACACTCCCTACTGGGTATGTGCCCGCAACCAAGGAACATGACCTTGACCGAAAGTGAACCCGGGACCCTTGAGTCTGCAGGCCGACGCTCTATCCACTGAGCCAAACCAGTCAGGACTCACAGTTCTTTTTAATACATTTTAGCGATCTAGCCATATGTAGCAATTTTGCTGACATAAATATTACCTATCTACAATTATAGCCTACATATTTAAATCCAAAAGTCCCTGCTTATAAATAATGTTCAGGTAATTACTGCATCACCCTCAGTAACTGGTTATGTTGTCACCTAGCCTGACTTTCTGCAGCAGTTTGAACACATGCTGGGTGCGCTAGCCGCAACCCTGTGCATTTGTATACTATAGCACTTTTAAAAAATTGCAAATAATATCTATTCATTAAAATATTTGCCAGCTGAAAATTCAAATGGTAATCATAAAGATCAAAACAAATTTTACAATGTAATGTAATAAAATATAATAAGAAAAATGGTTCTTTTGCAAAAAATGTACAAATACCATCTGTTAATTACATATACTTTAGTTTATCTTTTTAGGAATAAGAAAAGGTTTGCAAGATTGGTTATAATTATTATCAAAGTTATTTTTTAACAACAAATAATTAGTTTCTTTGCCAAAACTGTCTCCAACTACACTGTCTCCAACTGCTTCTCATACATTAGTATAATCTACTAGGACAGTGGTCAGCAAACTCATTAGTCAACAGAGTCAAATATCAACAGTACAACGATTGAAATTTCTTTTGAGAGCCAAATTTTTTAAACTTAAACTTCTTCTAACGCCACTTCTTCAAAATAGACTCGCCCAGGCTGTGGTATTTTGTGGAAGAGCCACACTCAAGGGGCCTAAGGGCCGCATGTGGCTCACAAGCAGCAGTTTGCCGACCACGGTAGTAGGACAAGCAGGATTGATATATGATTGATTTTTGTAAGTGTAACACACCAATTATTTAACTGTATTTATCTTATTTTTAAAAAATTAGATTCTCATTAGGTGACCAGTGACAGATAAAAGTAAAATAATGGTTTTCTAGTAAAGAGAGCATCAAAAAATCATAAGCGTAAAGAACTTTATAAATTTATTCTGACTATATTATACCTACTATGAAATACTGCTTTGTCACTGGTTCATAATTCTCTTCCAAAAACATTCCCCCCACAATTAACCAGGTTCAATCATAAACAAAATGAAAAGTAAAGTTAACAAGACATGTAAACAAGTTTTTAGATCATCATTGTGATGTTTTTGTGCTTACTATATAGTATTATAAGAATGCCTGAAAATCTTTGAAGCAAATACATCAACCCAACAAAACACCACTATTCTTAAAGAATATTCATCAAGTCTAATTCCTTAAAAGTAGATATAGAAAAAAAAGTGGATATGGCAGAATTTCTATACATCAATTAGAGACTTATGAGGGAAAAAATATTATGAGACTAACTCATAAGAGAACCCCATTTCTAAAACAAATAGTTTAGAGTAGCATTGAGTTTACATGTTAAATTGATAATAAACAAAATTACACTAAATTGTATTTCAGCCATCAAAAATTTTTACTTTCTCTTTTGCAATTTGAACAAGTATTTCAGACATTTCATTTGCTTTCTCTTTAAAATAAGTCACACAAAATGATCTTTCCCTTATTCCACTCGTCTTTATTTCTATCATTGTTCCAATTTCACAGTGTTTTAGTCTAATCCTGATAAATTTTAAGGCAAGTTCCTCCAACTTGTTTGTGTTGCAAATTGTCTTAACTATCTTTGGCCATCTGCTCTTCCATATGAATTTTATAAACAGCTTATCAAGTTACACACACATCAAAAAAGTTTAAGATTTTGATTGAAATTGTGTTAAATTTATAGGTTAACAATCTAACTATATATATTTTAAAAGCCTAAGCGACCGAATGACTGGTTGCTATGACACACACTGATCACGAGGGGGCAGACACTCAATGTAGTAGCTGCCCCCTGGAGGTCAGTGCGCTTCCCCAGCCAACCTCTCTGGGGCCCTCCCCTTAGTTGACCAACCTCCTCTGGTTCCTTCCCGCAGCCAGCCAAATCCCCTTGGTCCCTCTCCCTGGCAATCTGCCAACCTCCAGTGGACCTTCCCTGGCCAACTCCTGCTGCCCCTCGCTCTAGTCAATCCACTCTCCTCAATCGGCCCTGATCACTGGCAAAGCCAAGGCACCTACCTATGCATGAATTCGTGCACTGGACCTCTAGTAATATTATAATTTAAAATGCAATTTATAAAACTTACTTTAAAAACTATTGGTGGGATAGTATCAAAATTATATTTATTTAAAAGTTATTTCTAAATGATGGGGCTTTATCTCCCCAAGTATTCAATATATTCTTCACAGTTACAGTGGAGATTTACACTAGGCAGTGTTCATACATAACATGATTTCATTGAGAGGAGACTTTCCCATTTGATGATTATTGGGCTGCTTTCAACCCTATTTTCAATTGCAAATGGGCATCATACTTATATTACAGACCATCTATATCTTACTTATTGTAGTAAAAAAATATGAGAGAAGTAGAAAAAATGGGAGCATCTATTACAGAAACAGCGTGTAGTCTTCTTAAGTTTACTCACAAAAGACAATTATTAGATAAGTAGTCAAATCAAAATTTAAGACATTTACATAGATTTGTTGTACTGTAAAAACTCTATTCCTAATCTATGAATCTGCTAAAATCACAATTCCTCAACTTGACTTGACAAAAGCCTAGAACAAAATCAATAGCTCACCAAGGTTATAAATGAATGAACAAATACCTAAATTTATACATTCTCAACAGCACTCTTAATCCTTGGTATAACAGCACTAATAACCTTGGTATACAGATAAGCCCATTTTATCTTTTGAGTTTCATTTTGAACAGTTATAACTATTTGAAAAATTGCTATTTCATGACTTTTATTCTTCACAAATAGTCATAACTATTATTTCAGAATGAAAGCTAAATTCTTAACATTGCCTAACAGATCTTTTTAAATGATAATTTAATAAAACCATAATTAAAATTATGATATTTTAATAAAATAATCAACATATAAATCAAGAGACAAAACCGAGTCCATTAGCAGGGCCAAATGACATGTAAGAATTCAATCTATCTATATAAAGAGGGAATATGCAAATTGACTGTCACCAAGATGGTGGCACCCACAGGGTTTCTGTAATCCACGATGGCTGTGCCCACAGCAGAGGGCCTGATGTGGCGAGATCTCCCTTTTCCTTGTCCCGCACGGAAAGAGAGATGAACGAACCAGTTCTAAGGGGAGGTGGCCAGGGATTGAGAAATATTAGAAATAAAGAGAGAAGACACAGAGATAGATTTTAAGCTGAGAGCTGGGAGGGCCTCTGACCTCCCCTGCTGGAGAGGCAGACTGACGACCTCCTGAGCCACGCAGCACATCTATTTATACTCCGATCTAACAAGGGGTTTCACAAAAAAACAAGGAGCCTGGGAGGGCCCAGGGCCCACCCACTCCTTCCTCCTGGACAAACACAAGCCAGGAACTAAGAACATCTCTGCACTCCCAGGGCGGGAGTGCAACTGACATGATTCTGCCAAAACCCCTGGCCCAGTCAGCAACAATCTAAAGAATGTCCAGGTATCTTCCCATTTGGCCCTCTACAGATGGGGATGGGGCCGACCGGGTTTGGACCTCACCCAATGGGAGTGGGGGTGACTAGGTCTGGGTCTCGAGCGATTTTGAGGCACCATGTGTGATCAGGGACTTGGCTCTGGGTCCCATAGCACGCCCCAGATTGTGACAGGAGGAAGATTTTCATATACATTTTACTAATTTTCTTTCATCTGACACTTCTATTATAGAGAAAGGGCAAATAGCAATATTAAAATATTTCTAATTAATTCCCATTTAACGTGCAAAAATTTTGTGCACCAGGTCACTAGTATTTCTATGAATAACTATTTATTAAGCACTTAAGCTGTATGCCAGCACTGAGTCAAAGAATTTACTTTCATTACCTCATTTAATTCTGGTAACTTTCTACAAAGTAGGTACTACTACTTCTTTTTTAAAATATATGTGAGTATTTTTAATTTGATCTGCTCCTCCCTACCTTTCTAGTCTCAACTAGTACCATTTATCTTTGTGCTGAGATCTAGCTACAAGACCGTTCTTTCTGTTTCTGGACACACAATTTTCTGCCTCATGGCTCTTTCTGCCTAGAATATTCTATTGCTCTCAACACCTAGTCAACTATCACCTTATAAAGAGCCTAAATGTCACTTTTTTGGAGAATCCTTCCATAAGATCCTATTTCCTCTTAATTTGGAAAAAAACTCAAATTATTATATATCAAAACTCTTTCTTACACTATAGAAATTAATAACAATATAATTAACATTTGAACTTACTCTTGTGCCAGGCTCATACTTTAATACATTGGCTCATTTACTCTGTCCAAGGAGATAGGCGTTATTAAAATTTCCTAGGCACATAGAAATTAACACCCATGGTTACAAAGCAAGTGCCAGGCCAATGATTAAGAAAATGTGATACTGGTATAAGAAGCAAAAAAGACCAATGAAAATAACACAAAGAAACAAAAATCAGAATCATGTATGTGGAACTATTATGTATGCCAAAAGCATCATTACTAACTAGTGGGGAAAGATCTGGCTATGTATTTGAGAACAAATTGGAGCTCTGCCTCCCAGAATATTTTCCTTTTTGTTTCTCACCAGCATATAAAAGGGCCATTTATTTCCTCCTTTCTTCCTAAACCACTTCCCATCTCCCATACTTATTTATCTACTCCAATTTTTTTGACTTGTCTTTGCAGCCAAGCTAGTCCTTCTCCAACCCTCACTTATCTTCTTTAAAAATCTTTATTTTTGAGATTATAGATGTCTCCCCTTGAACCTCCTCATTGCTCCCCTTCCCTCCCTCACTGACCTGGATCCTGCCCACCCTAGGCTTCACCACCCTATTGTTTCTGTCCATGGGTTATGCATACTATAGAAGTTCTTTGGTTAATCTCTTCCTGTTCCCACTCTCTTCCCTCTGAGATTCTTCAGTCTGTTCCATGTTTCCTTGCCTCTGGTTCTATTATTTTTTTTTAAGTTGTAGCTTCTTTTTCTTCTTTTTAAAAAAATATATATTTTATTGTTTGTTTGTTCTTTTACAGAGAGGAAGGGAGAATAGAGAGTTAGAAACATCGATCAGCTGCCTCTTGCACACCCCTACTGGGATGTGCCCGCAACCAATGTACATGCCCTTGACCGGAATCGAACCTGGGACCTTTCAGCCCGCAGACCGACGCTCTACCACTGAGTCAAACCGGTTTCGGCAACTTCCTGGACTTTTATGTTTATATCTTTCATGAGGTTGGGGAAGTGTTCTGTCATTATTTTTTCAAATAGGTTTTCAATTTCTTGTTCCTTCTTCTTCTAGCACACCTATGATGTGAATGTTGGTATGCTTGAAGTTTTCCAATACGCTCCTTATACAATCTTCATGTTTTGGACTTTTTCTTTTTGCTCTTATGATTGGGTATTTTTTGCTTCCTCATATTCGAAATCGCTGATTTGATTATCGGTGTCGTCTACTCTACACTTGATTCTCTGTAAATTATTCTTCATTTCAGATAGTGTGTACTTCATTTGTGAGTGTTCCTTTTTTATGTCATTGTTATTCTAAGTTCCTTGAAGTTAATCACTAAGTTGTAAAGATATCATCAAGTTCCTTGAAAATTCTTATAACCATTGTCTTGAAATCTGTATATGGTAGTTTGCTTGATTTCATTTCATTTAGTTCTGGAGATTTCTTCTATTCTTTCATTTGTGACATTTTTTTTTTTGTCTCTGCATTTTGGATGTTTCCCTGTGTTTGTTTCTCTGTATTAAGTAGAGGTGCTATACTACCTTGAATTGGCAGAGTGGCCTTGTGTATTAGGTGTTCTATAGAGTCCAGTGACTCAGCCTCCCCAATCACCTGAGCTGGGCACTAGGTATGCCCGTGTGTGGGCACTGTCCTGTTGTAGTTGACCCTGCTTACTGTTGGCATCACTGGGAGGGACTGGCCCCCAGGCCAACTGGCTGTGAGGACCAGCTGCAACTACACAGAAAAGCTGCTATGCAGGAGTCACCTCTATGGAATAGGACTTGATTCAGTGGGGTTTTGGAGCTGAGTCTGACCCTTGAGTGTGTCACTCATGGATATGGTATGGTTGTGATCTGGTGTGGTCTGAAGCTGACCACTGCATACACGGGCTCTGGGGCCTCCTGAGAGATGCAAAGTCAGCTACTTCCTTGCTCTTCCTGGGGCCACCCAGGAGCTACAGAGCGATCTGCCAATGGCTGCTACTTACATTGAACTTGGAGGTGCCCAGAAGAGGCCAAGCTGTGAACCAAAGCAGGCTGCTGCTAGTGCTGGGCCCGAGGCCTCTTATTGAGAGGTATGAGACATTCTGAGGCCAGCTGCTGCTTGATTTGAGAGATTTGAAAAAAGTCTCTAAGCCAGGACAGGCTATTCATATGGGAAGACCACTATAGTCAGCTAGGATAGGACAACAAATTGGGTGGGGTGGGATCTCAGGAAGTCGTCAACAACAGGGCAACAGTATGATGGAAACTCAAATATGGCACCTGCCAGTTATCTCTGTGGCAGGGGAAGTCTCAGCACAGGGACAATGGCCTCTGCCAGCAATTTTGTCTGGAAGAAAACTGCCTCTCAGTTCTTGTCGTAATGCCAAACAATTTAGTTCCTACTCGTATGGATCCTTTCAAGCTGTTGCCCCAGTGCTGGAACTCAGAGGAAGTGAATCTGAGTACATCTGTGCACTGGCCCTTTAAGAGAAACACGTAGGACTCCAGTATCCTCCAAGTCACTCAGCCACAATTCCCACTGGTTTTTAGAGCCTAGAGTTACAAAGTTACCCTGGGCTGAGGGGTTTGGTGTGGGACTAGGACTCTTTACTCTTCACATAGACCTACTGCAGGCAAGACAAACTTTTCAATTAACAAAACACCACATGGAGGTATCTGACCAGCCAGTTCCACGATTCTGCCAACAGCCTCTGCCCCTCCTACCAGCCTCAATGTGTTTCCTTCTCTAATTCTCTAGCTGTAGTTCTTCCAGTCAGCCAGATTTCAGATAGTTCTGAATGATGGTTTTTCTCTGGTTTATTTGTAATTTTGATGTGCTCTGGCTCTGGGAGGATGTGAGTACAGAGTTTATCTATGCTGCCATCTTGACTAAAAGAACCCTCATTTACTTTGCAACGGGGCATGGTAGGCCTTCCTACCCCAATGGGCCCTCGAAAAGGTTCTCACAAAGTCACCAACACTCACCCTAACAAATCTAAAGCATCCATAATTTTTTGTGCCTTATCAATGTTTTTTAGAAAGTGATTCCACTTTTGAGGGGAGGGATACTCCTTTCTTTTTTTAAAAAAAAGAAACTTTCTTTTCCTCTGTTTAAATGTTAGTATTCCACAGATCTGTTCTCTACTTTCTGCTTCTTTGGCTGTTTACACCCCCTCATACCAATGATTCCAAAATCTGTATTCCTGGGCTAGTACCTAAGTTCTTCAATCATATTTCCAATCCCTAGTCCATGTCAACTTCCATTTTTAAAACATTTAAACCTTGAGTTGCCAATCATATCCATAACCCAAAATGTATTATTCTCTAGTTTTCTTTACTAAGTGATGCCATCAGTATTTAACTTACCAAGCCACAAACCATAATTATCCTATATTCCTCCATAACCCCTTAACATCTAGTAATCAAATCTCTCTTCATTTTCAGAAAATTATCTTAATCTTGTATCTCTTCTTCCCCATCATTTTCAGTGGCATAAATTAGTCTAACAGCTGCCTAACTTGTCCCTCTGTTTAAGTTTGCATGCTTTTAATTCGTTCTCCATTCTGCTGCCATTTTATTATTTTTTCATCAAAAGTTGCCAATAGCACTTTATTTCTTCTTTTCAGCATCCTGTTCTGCAGCTTTCTTGACTCTTTTTGCCTGGATGCGAAGAGCAGGGCAGTGGCCCTGGCTATGGGAAGACTGGCAAATACCTTGAAGTTCTTCTCTCTGATGGCCCTGGCTTTCTCCTTCTTGTAGATATTCTGTATGGGCATGACTGGTCCTGTCAGTTGGATGGCCAAGGTGAGTTCTTCCTCTTGCCTGTAGTAGGTCTATGTGTAGAGTTAAGAGTCCCAGTCCCACACGAGACCCCTCAGCCCAGGGTTCCAGTGCTGGGAAGAGAAGTCCCTTAACTTTGGGCTCTAAAAACCAGTGGGAATTGTGGCTGAGTGACTTGGAGGATACTGGAGTCCTACGTGTTTCTCTTAAAGGGCCAGTGCACAGATGTACTCAGATTCACTTCCTCGGAGCTTCAGCACTGGGGCTGAACAGTCTCCCTTCTTGGGGCCAAAGGCTCTCTGGAGAAGAGTATGAGCTTTAAGGGTTATTCCTTCAGGTGTTCACATTGGCCTGGAGAAACCTGGAGCACTTGTTCTGCCTCCTCAGAACTACTGACATCCCAATGGTCTGTGGCACCTTTCTTGGATGCCATCCACCCTTAAGCCCTGCTGCTAGCAATTGGGTGTGGTACCTCACCTTGGGGCACCACACTATGGATGGGACAGATTAGGGTTAGGGGTCAGGGCACAGAGCGACACACTGCGTTTTGGCTTGCTGGGGCTGGGCCTTCTTTCATGCAGGATGGTTAAACCACGAGGAAATATGCCACTGCCAGTCCTTATGGAGGTGGGACTTTAGGATCATGCCATTTCAGCTGGGCACCAAGGGCTGCTGCCTTTGGGCCTTCTTCAAAGGAGAATGGCCACAAGAAAGGGCACAGACATTTTAAAAACAAATAGGATTGTCACTGCTCTGTTTAAATTAAAATTCTAATATCGTAAAACACAATATAAATGCTTTATCTATATATATAAAAGGCTAAGCAACCATCCAACAGTCTGGTAAGTATGACTTGCACTGACCACCAGGGGGCAGACGCTCAATGAAGAAGCTGCTGAGCTGCAGCAACTTGGCAGTGGCAGTTCTCAGGAGACACAGCCCGGAACCAGAGAGAAGGGAAACTAATTCCTTGCAGGGCCACATGATTCCACCTTCAGCTGTGGTTATGTTGTTGCTGGGGCATTTTTGGCCCCGAATCTGGTTTCCTGTGTTTGCATTCCATACCCTGTATGACAGCAACTTTGCAGAGTGCTCTCTTGCACTCTAGGACGCCTTGGGGGATGTTGGAGAGCCAGTTTTGGCTTGATGCCCCCAGGCTAGGCCAAGGGACCTCACCTGCTAAAGGAACCCTGCTCACTCTGCAGATGCCCTCTGAGCCGTGGTGCTGCCCCAGGTGAGGCCAGCCAGGGAAGGAACCACAGGAGGTTGGCTCCAGGGCATGTCCAGCCCATCTCACCCAGTCCTATCCCACCAGCCACCTTCTAATTAATTTCCTTTCAATGTGCACAAATCCGTGTACCAGGTCACTAGTATTTATATAAAGTTTTTTGTATGAAGTGTTTTAGGATTAATTAGTTTGTCATAAAAGTTACTTTTTCCCCTCTATAACTGATGGGGAAACCAAAACTCAGAGAGGCTACATGACTTACCAAGGTCATACAACACTACTTACTGAGTATGCAGAGCCAGCTTTCAGTTTGTACTGTAATTTTCATATTTTCAAGTTCAATGCTCTTTCTATTGCATTAAACTTAATTTTAAATGCCAGTTATTTAACCTAAAGATCTAAAGACGTAACAGATGCTTGGTAAAATCATACATTACTATTACTCTCTTTATGAAATGTTAAGGATTCTCTTTTTTCAAATAAATAAATATCAGCTGCCTTCTGCACGCCCACATTAGGGATAGAGCCTGCTACCCGGGCATGTGCCCCCCATCAGAATCAAACCCAGGACTCTTCAATCCTCAGGCTTCTATCCACTGAGCAAAACTGGCTAAGGCAGTAAGGGCTCTCTTTACAAAGTGTGGCAGAAAAATATCATGTTATCACCAAATTATAAGAATGAAAATACTTATCTAAAAGGCATAGTCTAGCAATTTTATCCATTTTACAGATGAACAAAACAAATAATTTTAAAGTGGGCAATCTTCGGTAAATGCTAGACCTTTGCCCATCAGGAACTTAGTAGTAAAGCCTGAGCCTTTGTTCACATTAATGCCTATATTAGAATCGTGTTTTCACGTCAGTTAAGATTATAGAAAAATAAACACTAAATTGTGGATGAATTTTTTCACACCCAAATTGTTTTCATGATTATTTTTGTTTAAAATTCTTGATTCATGATTACATTTCTTACCTGTTGAAATGACACTTGAATAGATATGAATTCTAATTATTTTGTAGAAGACTAGACCAAAATGCTTTTCCTGATGTTACTTGTTGTGAGGTCTTAAATTACTCAGCACTAAAACCTTCAGATTGTGTATCTTAGAAATGAGAATTCATTTTTAAAAATATTTATTGCAGGTCTAATATGCTATTTCATATGAACAAGTTATCAAAATAGCCAAGGTTCCTCTATTCATGGAATTCAGAGTCCAGTGGAGAGAGACAATATATAATGAAGATATGTAGAATATCAAGGTAAGTGTTGTGAAGTACAAGGAGCTATTCTTTGCATTAAAAAAGAGTCCCTATCCTATATAATAAAGAGGTAATATGCAAATTGACCCTCACACCCTCACAAAGTTGGCCAACCTCATGTCCTCATAAGATGGTCTGCAGGGGAGAGCAGTTGGGGGCAATTTGGCCAGCAGGGGAGCAGTTAGGTGTCAATCAGGCTGGCTGGGGAACTGTTAGGGGGCTATCAGGCTGGCAGGCAAGCAGTTAGGAGCAATCAAGCAGGCAGACAGGTGAGTGCTTAGGAGCCAACAGTCCCAGATTGTGAGAGGAATCCCAGATTAAAGGCTGGGGGACACCCCACTCCAGTGCATGAATTTCGTTCACCGGGCCTCTAGTTTAGAATAAAGGAAAGTCTCTTTGAGGAAATACCATTTTAGCATATGAATAGGAGTTATTTCAGGGAGAGTAAGAAAAAACTGCTATCTACACTGAAGGAACAGCATGTGCTAGAACCAGAACAACTTTGTGAGTTTGGTATGTTAGAGGAACTCACTAAATGAGGTTGGAGTTTATGACAAGGGGAGAAATGCTAGGTAAGTCTAGAGAAATGGTCTGAGAACAGTCTATATAGTGCCTTTAAGATGATGATAAGGATTTTATCCTAAATGCAATAAAAGGCCATTGAAAGACTTTTACAAGGAAAGAGCTATGATCTGATTTACATTTCATGAAGACTACTGGGAATATTCCACAGGACTGTTGGGAGGATCAAATATATGTGAAGTGATTAATAAATGCTTAAAGTTATGACTACTTTAAAAGGTTTAAAATGTATGGTGCTAAATATTCTGAAGGCACCAAGAAAGACAATTTGTATCATGGTCTGTACAGAATGATTTTCAATGGCTCTTAAGAGGAGAGGCCAACTTTAATAATCTAAATAAATCTAGTTAATTTTAAAATAGTCTTCATCTGCAGAACTAAAAAGGCCAGATTATGGTGGTGTGTTTTTTTGTTTGTTTGTTTGTTTTGGTGAGGAATAGTAGTGGTGGGAGAAAGACAGGAAAGTTTCAAAAGTTTTTTAGTGTTTTTGTATACAGTATAAACAAATTAAGGAAAGATATTTAAGAATCAATAAATGAGTCATAAATAGTCCTAGATATAAAGAAATTTAATAGTAGTAAAGGGAAAAAATAAATCCCAATAGCAGGATTTAGGAAACCACAGCACTAGTGAACATGAATGTATAGCTTCCCTCCCCCTTTTTTTTATTAGTTTATGCTCATGCTGACAACTTTCAGATAAGAAGTTCCTAATGCTTAATTGCCTACTATTGACATAATATAACAGTTTTGTAATTTATTTTTTATTGTTAACAAGTGTTATAGATATCCTCCTCTTCCACCTTTAATTCCCTCCACCAAATCCTACCCCTCCCCAAGTCTTCAACACGCTATCATCTGTGTCCATGGGCCACCCCTATATGCATATAAATTCTTTGGTTAATCTCTTTCCATTTCCCCAATTCCACCTCCCCTCTGAGATCTATGTCTGTTTCATGCATCCATGCCTCTGGATCTATTTTGTTCATTAGATTTCACATATAAGTGAGATCATGTGATATTTGTCTTTCTCTGACTGGTTTACTTTGCTTAGCACCATAATCACCAAATCTATCCATGCTGTTGCAAAGGGTAAGAGATCCTTCATTTTTACAGCCGCATAGTATTCCATTGTGTATTTAAATGTACCACAGATTTTTATCCACACATTTACTTATGGACACTTGGGATATTTACTTATGGTCACTCGGGATGTTTTTAGATCTTTATTGTAAATAACTCTGCTATACATATAGGGATCGTATATTCTTTCTAATTGATGTTTTGGGATTCTTAGTATATATTCTCAGAAGTGGAATCAATCACTGGGTCAAAACGCAGTTCTATTTTTAATTTTTTGAGGAAACTCCATACTGTGTTCCATAGTAGCAGCAGCAGTCTATATTCTCACCAGCAAAATAGTAGGGCTCCCTTTTCTCCACATTCTCACCAGCACTTGTTATTTATTGATTTAATGATGGTAACCATTCTGGCAGGTTTGAGATAATACCTCATTGTAGCTTTAATTGGCATCTCTCTGATGATCAGTGACATTGAGTATTTTTTAATGTATCTATTGGCTAATGTATGTCTTCTTTGGAGAAGTGTTTATTCAGGTCCTTTGCCCATTTTTAATTGGATTACTTGTCTTCCTATTGTTGAGTTGTATGAGTTTTTTATATATTTTGGAAATTAGCCCCTTAACAGATGATCATTGGAAATATATGTTCTCTTTTTTTATTTTCATGATGGTGTCTTTTGCTGTGTAGAAGATTTTTTTTAGTTTGATGCAGTCCCATTTGTTTTTTTCTTTGTTTCTCTTGCCCTAGAAGATGTATCAGCAAAAATTCTGCTACGTAAGACATCTGAGAAGAGTTATTTTTTAAAAACTCCACCTCTATCTCTGTAAAGTAGGCATAAAGAAGCCATTCTTTTTACAACAAAAAAAGATACACAAAAATATTACCCTAAAGCATGTATTACACTTAATCTCCTAACAGTTATGTATAACTATCTTGTGCAAAATTAATGGCATAAACAATTTGTTTATTCACTATATGACTACTCTCAAATATTGTGTAAATTACATCTGAGTAGCAAAAGCATAAACCATTTTCTAATAAAGGATATATTGTTAGTAGATAGTATTTTTCCAAATATTTCACTGAAAATTTATTAAGTACCATGGACTAAAACTCAGAATTTCATTGTTTTGGTAAAACTTAACAACAACAACAAAAAAAAGATCTATGACGTTCTTTTAAATAAGTAAATGGCTTTGTCAATCATTCCTTTATATCTTAATTTTTAGATTTCAAGCATATCCGACCTATTTTCTGCTTTGTACATTAATCAGTTAGCAAGAACTCATTTTTCCGACCCCTTTTTACATCTGAACTAAGGTAAAAATAAGGAGCTTAAGAAGGAAGCCAAGTAAGATTGTGAAAGTGAAGGAAAAAGAAAAAAACTTCACAGAAAGGAAGGAAATCTTGCATATCATCTATTAGATAACAAATTTGTATCTAGAATATGTAAAGAACTCTTAAAACTCAATATACTACAAAGACAACCAAATTTAAAAATGGGCAAAGGATCCAGACATTTTGCCAAAGATATACAAATGGCATATATAAAAAGATGTGCAACATCATTAGCCATTAGGGAAATGCAATTCAAAACAGCAACGGGATACTACTATTCACCCACTAAGATGGCTACAATAAAAAAGATAGACAATAATATGCTGACCAGGATGTACAGAAATCAGAACCCTCATACAATGCCAGTGGTAGTGAGAAAGGTATAGCCACTTTGGAAAAAGAGTCTATCAGCTCCTCAAAATAAACATAGGGACCCAACAATTTCTAAGTATATAACCAAGAGAAATGAAAATCGTGGTCATATAAAAACTTGTACAGAAATGTTCACAGCCAAAAAGGTAAATTAACTGATGAAGGGATAAATTCAATGTGGTCTGTCTGGACAATGAAATGCTTGGCAATACAAAGAAGTGAAGCATTGATATATACTACAACAAAGATGAACCTAAAAAACATTGTTATGTGAATGAAGTCAAACACAAAAATCACAAATATCATATGATTCCATTTATATGAAATACCCAGAACAGACAATTATAGAAGAGAAAGTAGATTAGTAGCTGTTTAGACTAGAGCAGGGGGAAGTTGGGCAGAAGTTGGTGGGCTGCTAATAGGTAGGAGTATATCTTAGGAGTGATAAAAATTGATTGTGGTGATAACTGCATGACTCTGCAAACATACCCAAACCCTGTGAATTATATACACTAAGTGGGAGAATTGTACAATATGTGAATTATATCACAATAAAGTTGTTATATATTTTATTTTATTTTTATATTTTAAAATATATTTTATTGATATTTTACAGAGAGGAAAGGAGAGAGACAGAGAACCAGAAACGTCAATGAGAGAGAAACAGCGATCAGCTGCCTCTTGCACACCCCTTACCAGGGATGTGCCCGCAACCAATGTACATGCCCTTGACCGGAATCGAACCCGGGACCTTTCAGTCCGCAGACCAACGCTCTACCACTGAGCCAAACCAGTTTCGGCAAAGTTGTTATATATTTTAAAGGGTGGGATTACTAGGGATGATTTTACAGAGACTGGTTTTAAGTTAGGTTTTGAAGTGAAAGTCAGGAATTAGTAAAATGTATTTGAAATAATATAAATGATGTATAAAGCCCTGTAAGTCTGGAATAAGTAAATTAATTTGCAGGAAATGGGATCACTATTTGTATCAAAGCAGAGATACAAAGGTTAGAAGTGAAACTACTAAGACTAGAATGTTAAACCAAGGAGGCTCAGAAAATTCTATTGGTTCCTCATATGAATAACAGGTGAAATATGATGTTTTACTAATGTGACAAAGCTGTCACTTCTTGATTTTAATACTTCCAAGCATTCATCCCTCAAAAAATTGCTTCCATACTATGAATATGGCTTTATCACTTATAGGCAGGTAGCACAGTTGAAAATGCAGGCTGTTAAGAGTTGACTGTTTAGGTTAGAATCTCTGTTCTACCACTGACTATGTGTACTGAACTCTGTACCCCAATTTCTGTAACTGTAAAATAAGAATACTCACTTATTTTATACATGTACAAAGCTCTTAACATGATAAACAAGTGGTAACCATAGCCAAAACTATGTGGTATATATAACTACTTAGCTATACCTCTCCTGAGAATCAAAAGGTTCTTCAGCTTCAAATCCATTCAAATTTATGAATATAAATTTTCCACCTACGGTATATCAAAGATAAATTATCTTGATTAAATTGTTAAAACTGTGTCAAGTTGTTAAAGCATATTATTAAATAATATAAAGCAATCTAATCATTAGGTCTTTTTTACCACATCACTTCACCCTTAATTATTTCTAACTTTTTGTTTTTAGTAAAGGAACTTGATGCTCTTTTCAAATAATTAATTTTATCTCTAATGCTCCCAGGTTTTGATTTAACTGAGTCACTCTTGGATTTGCTTCTAAGAGCCTTTGACTTCTTTCACAAAGCAAGAACTTTCTATAGTTACTTCTGATAAACAATTTTCCCTAACAGTAAGGAATTATCCACTAATTTCTGGTCTTCTCAAAGTTAAAAGGAGAATGGAAGGAGTGTTTGCATTCTTAGCTCCCTTCATGGAGAAGAAAAAAATTGTCATTATCATCCTTTTCTTATTGGAGAGCTAAAAGGAAACCGTGTAGAATCTCACCAATGGAAGCAGTTAAAAGTGTTCTAGGCATAATGAAATACAGGTTAATCCTCCAGAGCTTTTCTGCCTTATATTACAAGCTGACATCTTTACTTCTTTCTGATCAGCCGTTTTTTACATTCTCAGATATGTTATTTTAATATGTATCCAAAACTGAGGTCACTTACTACTAGTCTTATTCTTGGTTTCTTTAGTAGTGACTTCTATGTAAACTGAATTATAAACTAAAAGGAACTACAAACTTTTGTTTAAAAAACAGATAGAGAAAGAATCTGTTGAAATGACTTCAAAGGAATAAATATAAGATAGAGTATGAATTATATCGGTAATAGGAAATAAAAATAAAAGGCACAAACTGAAATGCCATTATTCAAGGCAGAAAAAAAAAACACAACCTAGCAATTGATGAAAAATTCTACATGGGAACTAAGCAGGAACAGTTTAATAGTTTGTGACAATGAGTAGTGACAAGCATGAAACATTTTTAATACTAGGGAGATATTAAAATATCCAGTATTTAAAATCATTATAAACCATGTATTTAAACCTAAACCAGCTCTGAAATTATCAAACATCTACTGTGTAATAAAATGAGGTAAACAAGAGCACTTACTTGAAAGGCTACATAGGATAAAGCATTTAGAATAGCCGCTGGCACAGAGTAAGCACTCAATAAATGTTCACTAGTGGTGATATTATCACTTGCAAATCACCTGCAAATAAATCTATTGATCTCTCTGACTTCAGATTCCTTATCTAAAAGAAATATACATACTTGATTCCTATTTTGAGATAATACATGTAAACATACTTCTCAACCTTCCCCTTATCTCCCTGCCAATGTACCTGATGGTTTCAATTCACTTAAAAAAAAAAATGTTCTTGGTTTCAGAGGGAGAGAAAGGGAGGACAGAGATGGAAACATCAATGAGAGAAACACTGACTGGCTGCCTTCAGTAAGCCCTCCTGCTGGGGATCAAGCCTGTATCCCCTGAGCATGTGCTTTGATTCATGGGCCAAAGCTCAACCACTGAGCAAAACTGGCTGGCTCACTTTAGTTTTATAAAAAACATGGCTTATTAATAATGTGATTCTCAAAATACAGAAGAGAAAAATTAGTATATTCATGTAATAAAATGAATATAATTAAAGACCAAGATGGTAAAACTCTTCTATTAGCAGCAATGCTACTCAGAATGTCAGTTTTCAGGAGTTTTAAAGAGATAATAATAGTACAGTCATGTACCTTCTACTGTCTTAATTCAAATGTCTTTTACTTTGAAAATTTACTAAAAGAGTTATTTCTGAAAAAAATCAGTTGGTAAATCTGGAATATAAAATGTCAATCATTCATATTTGCAATGTCTGGCTGGTCTGTCCGAAAAAAGAACCTATGTATTAGTGGCTCACTATAAACTAGCACTTTTAAAATACAGGTAAAGTACTAAAACAAAATATCCTACAATCTTTTACTAATTGCCTGATATATTATTTCTTTTTTCCCCTTCTTTTAAAAAAATATATTTTATTGATTTTACACCAAGAGGAATTGAGAGGGATAGAGAGTTAGAAAGGTTGATGAGAGAGATACATCAACCAGCTGCCTCTTGCACACTCCCCACCGGGGTTGAACCCACAACCAAGGTACGTGCCCTTGACCGGAATCGAACCGGGGACCTTTCAGTCTGCGGGCCGACGCTCTATCCACTGAGCCAAACCGGTCTCAGCCTGATATATTATTTCTGTAAAACTATAAAACAAGGAACACATGGCCCCTAATAAAAGCTCATAATTACTTAAAAATTAAAATCCAAAATCTCAACAATGATCCCATTTTCTTTAATTTAAATGCACTTTTGGATCAAAATAACATTTATTCTAGATACTCAATCATCTATTAATCTTTAAACATATTTTAATTTCCAAAAGCAAGATATTAAGATTGTCTACATATTGTTATATCTAAGATTCTCAAGAGATGAGTAGGGGAATAAAATGTTATACTGAGCCTATAAAATAAAATAGATCAATTTAAAGAGAAAAAAAAAGTAACTTTTTTCTCTTTAAAGTGAAACTACATTTTAAATGTATTTTTAAAATAAAAGGCAGTGTAGTGCAGTGATTTTAGGGCCTGTATTAAAGTCCCAAATTACTCGAGTTCAAATCTCAGATATATCATTGTGTGAACACCTCTCTGAGCCTAGGATTCCCATTCAGTCAAATGTGAAGTATGGCATATTCACATTCTTGTGCCCTTGAATTGTGGTTCTAAGTAAACAAGTTAACATGTGTAAGTACTTAAAACAGTACATATCATGTGTTTTTAGGTCAGGGTCAGACAAACTAACTTTTCCTTATTATTCTTATATGCAAGCAAGATTAATAGTAGTCACATGACTATTTTGTAAAAATGACCATTTATTTAATACCCTGCATGTGCTAATAGGAAATGGTGTGATTTAGAAAAAAATAAAGTCAGAATGTTAATAAAAATAAATAAATGAAAGAGAGGGAGAGTAAGAGGGAGGGAGGTGGGGAGGGAGGGAGAGAGAGAGAGAGAGAGAGAGAGAGAGAGAGAGAGAGAGAGAGAGAAAGAGAGAAAGAGAGATAGAGAGAAAGAAAGAAAGAAAGAGGAAGTAAGTCACTGATTAAAGCTCTGGATCATCTTGGCCAAGTAGTGTACATTAATCTTGGATTCACTAACAATGTATAATAAAAACTTACGAAAAAACTTAAATTAGGGAAAAAATGTGTCTCTAGATTTTAAGCAACTAAAATGTAAAAACATGCTTTAATGCCACTATTTCTGTCCTTATTTTCATCAATTTATCAACACTAAAAAAGTTTTGTTTTCAGGTTTTATTTTCTGAAAATGATGTAATCATACCTTATTTTAGTGATAAACACTTTGGCATAACTAAAATTAATATTAATCGTAATGTAAAAATTTCTTGAGGAAATATATACTAAACAATTTGGAATTCATACTGATTAATAGTGCCCATTTAGATTAACTGATGTGATTATAAGGCTGTTTTCTGTTAGTATAAGCATAAGCATATATATAGAAAGCCAGCCACCATAACGACCATAGTGACTGGTCGCCATGATGCCCACTGTGGCCAGTGAACTGACCCGATCAGGTACATATGTCTTCTTTTCTCCCCATTGACCCAAGAGCTCTCTATGTGGTTCACTAAGGCTGATCCCTGGCCAGCATTGCAGCTTATTCCTCTGCTCAAACCTACTCTTTTCCCATTCTTCCCAGTTATTGTTCTCAAAAGTATCCTTTAATAAGTACTGCCCGCAACCAGACTCTCCAACCCTGATAACTATAACATCAAACATCAGTATTAAACTTTCAAGAATAAACTTATGGCCCTGGCTAGTGTATCTCAGTGGTTAGCAGCACCTGAGGGTGGTGGGTTCGATTCCTAGCCCAGGGCACATATGTGGGTTTGTAAGTTTTTGGTTGGGCAAGTTCGGGAGGCAACCAATCTATGCCTTTCTCACATCAACTTTTCTCTCTCACTCTCCGTTCTTCCTTCCATCCTCTTTCTAAAAAGAAAAAAAAAAGTCAATGGGAAAAAAATCCTCGGGTGATGATTAACAACAACAAAAAAAGAATATACTACCATTTTTTCTCAATAGTTCAAGCAACATTTCCAAGATGGTTATATACATATAAAAAGACAATATTTCATTTGCATATGATCCATTTCAGCAACAAGAAAGAAAAAAAGAAAAAGAACACAGAATTTGCCCAAATAGCCATAAATGGCTAACTCAAATTTTTTTTTAAGTTAAAAAGAGAAATAGCTATTTAATAAGAATTAAAAACTCATTTCAATGAGTTCCAAAAACATGAGCCTAAGTAATAACTAATTTATTAAATATCTTTATCAGTCTGTATTCATGAATAATTATCAACTTTCTACTTATCAAACTCTGAATAGGTTTTCCCTGCTAATTTCAAGTAAACTGGCTCACTGTAATCAAACTTTCTCTGCAACTCCCCAGTACCATTTGCTCCTGCATTTCTCCCTGCCCCCTTAAAATATGTGGGGAAATCAGTGAGGGTAAACATTTTGTGGTTAACCTAAATTCCTTGTCTTTAGTTTCGTCTTTAAAATGGAAGCACTGAAATGACTCAAATTAATGGACTCCTTGTATTTACTCTTTAAAATAATGTACAGTAACTTTGTCAAAAAGCAAAAATACTTTCATTTTAAAAATACCAAACTTTAAAAAGTTTAGTGCCCACAATACATATATTGCTCCTATCATCCTGTAGTGTTAACATCAATTATTACTCAGTATAACAAAAACATAACATGAAGAGACTAGCTATATAAATGATGTCCACACTTTAATTTATAGAATTGTATTTTATGGAAATCCACATTTATCTTTTTGTGACAAGGTTAAAGGCTATAGGGATTAAGAATTTTTAAGTGATCTTTAACAAACAATAGGAAGCAGATTGACTTAATCTTTTAACAACCCACAAGCCAAGGCGTTTCATTAGGGTTCTAGGAAATGTCTAATTTCCCCATACTAATAAACATCAAGGAGCAGTCCGATATAAACAACAATGCTTAAATTATATTTTTTTTTGCTGTAATGCAACAAGTATATGCTCACACCCTTATTGTATAAACATAGATTTTTATAGTATAAATACAGTATGGATCCTAGCCAAGTAGGCAAAAAGTACCAAGGCAGATCAAAGTACAAAAACGTAATGTTATCTCATAAACAGAAAACCACCTTTTAGAATATTTCACCACATCAAGGTAAAGCCCATATAACGAAATGATTCCTGTCCATCTTCACAGATAAAGACACTTCAGTACAAAGATCTCTATATTAACTTTCCTCAGTCATACTGCAAGTTAGGTGGTGCATCAATGACTTAATTCAGGTGTAAATCTTACGCTCCTTCCATAAAGCCCTATTGGGACACACGCAAAAACTACCTACCACTGTTATGGTGCCGACAACCGAAAAAACACACACACATTTTTGTGGTTGTTGTCACAAAGAGGCGCTTAATCCTTCCTAAGAAAACACACCACTTTCTGTTTCTGTTTCACACTCACATATATTTAAGTTATTTGGGGGGAGGGGATATCTATCCCTTAACATGGCCAACAAGTATTAAAACCTCCACCTTCTTCCTCGAGTATTTTAAAGGCGACCCCTCGGTATTTTACAAGCAGGTGTGCCTTTAGCCGGTGGCTTAAACCTCCAGCGGACTTATCTACTCCTTGCAGGCCTACGCCGCGCTCCCAGCCGGGAGGGAAGAAGGGCTGCACTTCTAAGACACGCAGCCGGCTTCCATCCAGCCTCCCCTGAAGCACAAGACCACGTGGTGCCTTCTCCCGAAGCCTAAGGTTTCCCTGCGGCTTCCCCCCACCTCTTCACCAAGAACCTGGGAACCGGGGCTGCCCTCTCTCCCCCAGCGGCGCCCGCACACATGCCACCTGTATAGCCCGGACCGCACACACGCATCCTGCATGCAGCCCGCCCCCCGGAAGAATGCAAGCGCCCGAATCATGGGGAACGAGGACGCCGGCCACGCCGGGGGGAGGAAAGGACCGGAGAAGTGGAGAGGGGCGCGGCGGCGGCGGCGGCGGCGAGAGGCGGCGGGACCGGGACCTGTCAAACGCGAAGCGAGCCGCGCCGAACGGCCGCAGCCCCGGGCTCGGGGAAGGCCCCGAAGTGGGAGCGGCTCTCCGGCAGGAAGGAGGAAGCAGAACTGCCCCGAGCTGCCGCCGCCGCCGCCGCCGCCGCCGCGCCGGCTCCCGCCCGGCCTCTCAGCCTGTCCGGACAGGCCACGAGCCCCGGCTCCTTCATCTCGGCTCCAATGTGTGACCCAGAGCCTTTCCGGAGCGGCCGAAAACCCTGCAGCCCCGGGCGGCCGCCGGCGCCGCCGGACCTGCCCGCACCTGTCACCGGCGAAGAAGAGACCAGCCCGCAGTTCCCGCCCAGGTCCCCCCACCGTCCCTCGGGCAACCGCGGCCACCCCCCCGGCCCCTTCCCCCCTCACCAGGTGTCCCCTTTCCGGAGCGAGGTTTTGAGCAGCGTCGCGATGTCAGACCGCTGGATGTCCAGATCCGCCGCTCCGCCTTCCGCCATCTTCTCCCACTAGCGGCAGCGGAGGCGGAGGAGGCGGCGGCGGCGGCAGCGACGGCGGCGGCGGTGGCGGCGGCGGCGGCACGCCCCAGAGCATTATGGGAATGGCGTCCCGCGGCCCCGCCCAGGCGGCAGGTCGAAACCAAAAGAGATGTCAGGTGGGGGGGGGGGAAGGGACGAGGGGGGCGGAGTAAGGGCTCCGCCGCGTTCGGCCTCCCTCCGCCGGTGCCCGCTCGTCCTGCACCTCTCCTCGGCCCCTTCCCTCCGGGGAGCCCCGGGGGCGAGCTCTCCGCGGCGGAGCCCCGGTCCCCTCCGGCCGGCGCGGAGCCCCTGCCCCGCGGGCCCTCCACTTCGGCCTTCTCCGGCCTCTTTCCCCGAGACGCCAGAAAACCCTTGTTTGCGCAACCACTCCCGCCCGAGGGGCCGGGAAGGGCGGGGAAGGGAGAAGGGAGGCGTGGGCCGGGCTCAGATATGGCTGGAATGTTAACCACTCGGAGAGACTGGTCTTTTTGCTGCGGGCCCCGGAGCCCGAGCTCGTTGGGGCCCAAACGAAAGCAAAGCACCGCCCGGAACCGAACGCCCGGCCACGGTGCCCGGGGAGCTTTGGCGGCTCTGGGGGCGCCGCCCCGGGCACACCCCGGCAGCCCGGCTGCGGGGAGAGGCGGGTCCCCGCTCCCCGGCGAGGTCTGTGAAATGTGAACCCAATGATGTCAGGTGCTGCAGGGGGAGGAAGCGTGCGGAAACCCCTCTCTCCCACCTGGATGGCACAGGGACGTTTATTTTGCCGCATCTTCCCCGGGGTGTGTGCACCTGAGAAAAGAGAGAATACACCAACTTTTATTTGAAGTCAGTTGTTACAAAGGGGGCAATCAAGGTCTTTCAAAAACCAAATGCCAAGGTCACAGAGAGGCAAGCTTTTGACCCAAATTACAAACCCCACGTGCTGTTGATGAACTATAGCACACTCGCTGTTTCTTGTGAAAGCCTCAACTGAAATTATAAACTTGGGCTGCACTGGCGAACTGGGTCCATCTTTTAAAATCCATTCATTCGTTCGTTCATTCATTCATTCAGTTATTTTTTTAACCTCTGTACAAGTGTGGCTTCTATAGTGCTGCCTAACATATAAGTACCACCTGACATAAGTACCACCTAAATATTTGTTTAATGAATGAATTGTGGCAAACATGTATATTTGCAAACATGGAGATATATAGAGATTTTACTTTAGGAAAATATAAATGATGTGGAAAATGTAAAAGGTGGTAAATTCTGGTATGATTTCTCTTGTTTTCCTATTTTTAATGTCTGCCCTAACTCATTTGGTGGGAATGCAGTAAAGGTGGGTGTAATTATGCGAGTAAGAAGTACTGAACCATTTTAAATTAAAGTATGTATTGGCATTATGACTTGTGGATACAGCATGATTGCTTTTTTTAAAAAAATAATACTATTTTACATTATCATGTCATCCTTGCTTTGGGATTCTGAAAACAGCTTCCAGTTACTGTTATTTCTTATATTATTTGACTTTTCTTCAGCCAGGTTAAAAAAAAAATTGGACTTTTTCTAACCATGAGTATCATCAAAGGGTCACATTCTCCAGCCCCGACCCCTACCCCCATTTCCCAGCCAACCTCTGAAAGAAAGGCCAGCAAATTTCCAGAGAGACAACATGATATGAGAAGAATATTGGATTATGAACGTGAGTTCAAACCTCACCTCAACCTTTAGCTGCAAAGTACTTAACTTTAAAACATTTTTAAAATTTATTGATTTGAGAGAGAGAGGAAGGGGAGAGAGACATTGATTTGTTGTTCCACTTATTCATGCATTTATTGGTTACTTCCTGTATGTGCCCTGACCAGGGATCGTTTTAGGGTGGTGCTCTAACTGAGTTACCCAGCCAGAGCCAAAGTACTTAACTTTTATTTTAATTATAAATTTGGGATAATATCTATCTTAAAGGATTTTTATGAAGATTAAATGAAATATTAGTGTTTATTGTCAAAACCGGTTTGGCACAGTGAATAGAGCGTAGGCCTGCGGACTGAGAGGTTCCAGGTTCAAGGGCATGTACATTGGTTGCGGGCACATCCCCAATAGGGGGTATGCAGGAGGCAGCTGGTCGATGTTTCTCTCTCATCGATGCTTCTGGCTCTCTATCCCTCTCCCTTCCTCTATGTAAAAAAAAAAAAAAAAATCAATAAAATATGCTAAAAAATAAAAAAGAAATATTAGTGTTTATTGCCTGGAACATAATAGCCAACCAATAAACACTAATATTGTTTACTAGTGACAGGATGAATTGTATTGTATATAAATTATCTCTCAATAAAGTTGTTGAAACAATTATTACAATTATGAAGGCAAAACCATGTTTTCTGTTGTTATGTAAACATAATATAATTGAGAAGTAATGGCTTATGTACACTCTGCTGTCCAGATTCCTTTCAAAGAAAATGCATGGTTGAAATATTGAAGCCTGTATCCATGCAATAAAGTAAAATACCTTTTTCTTCATTTGTACCATGTTCAAGACACTGGATTAAGAGGACATAAATATGCAAGTTTGATTTCAATTTGAATTGCACATCAGATTTTTGAGGTCGTATTGTAGATATAACTAGTTGCCTTCAGAATCAGAAAAGAAATAATAGTTACAGTATTTAAGAAGCACTTGGAAAGTACCAAGTGTGATTCTAAACAGTTTATTAACTCAATCCTCAGAGCAACTCTATGAAATATTATTATTATTATTACCATTCTGTAAGTGAAAAATTGAGGCAGAACCCAAACTTGAAACCAAGCAGTTTAGCTCCAGATTCTAGAAGTTTTTATTTTTCTACTGACCCTTATGATATGATTATAGCGATCAACTTTCTAATGATCTCAGTTTACTAATTTTTGGCAATTGTTATTTGAATTATGCTTCTGTCAATTATGAAGAGAAACAAGATATTGTTCGCAAATACTAAATTGATTAATGTCCACATCTCTTACTAAGTTGATAATTGATGAGAAATGTTGCTCTCTAATCCTATCTCTTAATTGTTTTCTAGTCCTATCTCTCTCTCTCTCTCCTTTAAAAAAAATCTTTATTGCTCAGATTATTACAGATGTTCCTTCTCCTCCCCCCCAAACCTCCCCTCTACCCAGTTCCCACCCTACTCCAGGCCTCCCCCGCCTCATCCATAAGTGTAAGCTCTTTGTCCAATCTCTTCCCACATTCCCTTTCCCCGGAGAATTGTCAGTCTGCTCCCTTTCCATGCCTCTGATTCTATTACATTCACCAGTTTGTTCTCTTCACCAGGTTTTTTATTCATTTGATTTTTAGATTCACTTGTTGATAGGTATTTTTGTCACTTTGTTGCTCATAATTTTTTATCTTTACTTTTTTCTTCTTTCTCTTCTTAGAGAAAACCCTTCAACATTTCATATAATACTGGTTTGGTTGTGATGAAATCATTTAGCTTTTCTTATCTGTGAAGCTCTTTATCTGACCTTTAATTCTAAATGATAGCTTTTCTGGGTAGAGTAATCTTGGTTATAGGTTCTTGTTATTTATTACTTTGTATATTTCTTGCCACTCCCTTCTGGCCTGCATAGTTTCTGTTGAGAAATCAGCTGACAGTCATATGGGTACACCCTTTTAGGTAACTAACTGCTTTTCTCTTGCTGCTTTTAAGTTTCTCTCTTTGTATTTTGCCCTTGGCATTTTAATTATGATGTGTCTTGGTGTGGTCCTCTTTGGATTCCTCTTGTTTGAGGTTCTCTGCTCTTCCTGGACTTGTAAATCTATTTCTTTCACCAAGTAGGGAAAGTTTTCAGTCATTATTTCTTCAAATAGGTTTTCAATGTCTTGCTCTCTCTCTTCTTCTGGTACCCCTATAATTCAAATGTTGGTATGCTTGAAGTTGTCCCAGAGGCTCCTTACACTATCTTCATATTTTTGGATTCTTTTTTCTTTTTGCTTTTCTGGTTGGGTGTTTCTTGCTTTTTTGTATTTCAAATCTTTGACTTGATTCTTGGGATCCACTAGTCTGATGTTGAATCTCTCTATATAATTCTTTATTTCAATCAGTATATGCTTAATTCTGATTTGTCCTTTTCCATATTCTTAAAGATCTCACTAAATTTCTTGGACATTTCTAGAAGATTCTTGAGTAACCTTATAACCATGGTTTTGAACTCTATATCCACTATTTTGCTTTCATCCATTTGTGACTTGTTTCTTTGTCTCCGCATTTTGGTTGCTTTCCTGTGTTTGCTTCTATGTACTTGGTAGATGCTAAGTCTCCTTGAGTTGGTAGAGTGGCTCTAATCCTATCTCTTAATTATTGAGTACAAGAACCTCTATCAAAGGAATCATTTAAACATTGGTAAGCAGAGAAGGGAATTATTGGGAAGAATTAACATAATTAAAATGCCCATACTACCCAAAGCAATATATAGAATCAATGTAATCCCTGTTTAAATACCAACAGCATATTTCACAGATCTAGAACAAATATTCCAAAAAGGTTTTTGGAACCAAAAAAGAGCCGAAACCGGTTTGGCTCAGTGGTAGAGCATTGGTCTGCGGACTAAAAGGTCCCAGGTTCGATTCCGGTCAAGGGCATGTACATTGGTTGCAGGCACATCCCCCCTAGGGGGTGTGCAGGAGGCAGCTGGTCGATGTTTCTCATCGACGTTTCTAGCTCTCTATCTCTCTCCCTTTCTCTCTGTAAAATATCAATAATATATATATATATATATATATATATATATATATATATATATATATTTTTTTTTAAAGACCCCAAATAGACACAGCTGATCAATGATTCTCTTTCATCATTGATGTTTCTATCTCTCTCCCTTCTCTCTCTCTGAAATCAGTAAGCTGTGGTACATATACAAATGAAATACTATGCAGCCATAAAATAGAAGGATGTCTCACCTTTTGAGACAGCATGAATGGACCTGGAGATTATTATGTTAAGTGAAATAAGCCAGTCAGAGAAAAATATCACATTATCTCACTCATTTGTGGAATCTAATGAACAAAATAAACTGACTAACAAAATAGGTCCAGAGACATGGATGTAGGGAACAGACTGATAGAGTCGGAAGGGAGAGCAGTTAGGGAGGATGGGAAGAGATTAATCAAAGAATTTATATGCATAGCCCATGGACAAAGACAATAGTTTAGTGAAGGGCTGGGTTAAGGCAGGGGCTGGGTGGAGGGAGGCACAGGGTAGGGGAGAATGAGGGATATCTGTAATACTATCAATAATAAAAAATGAGAGAGAGAGAGAGAGAGAGAGAGAGAGAGAGAACTTGAATCTGAACACTCCAAGAGATAGTAAGGCTTAAAATGAAGGTGTCAAATTAGAGCCCTTTTCAGCCTGCGATGGACAGGAGAAAGAAGAAAAAGCACTGCATCAATAATAATAAAAGCATAATATGCTATTTAGACTGGACGACCTTTCAGACAAAGCTTCGGCTGTGAAGGAAGCCCATTCCGGTACTAGAAGGAAGCCAGTGCCAGCAGCCAGGGGAAGGACGGCCTACTCTTGCACAAATTTTGTGCATCATTCCTCTAGTTTTTAAATAAAGCTGAATGTAAGAAAGTACAAAGAAGTCTAAGACAAGCTTTACCTACTTCACGACTTTGTTTGGTGTTAGCATAAGGAAGAATCTGCCGGAATAAGCACATCCCTTAAAGAACAATATTGATGGCCTAGCTATCTGTTTCTCAACTCTTCCTAACTTTGGTCTTCACTGTTTCACCTTTTCTTTCTATCTGGTGCTTCCTCTACAGTCGCTTCCTCTGATAATTCTCGCAACCCCCGCCCCCATTTTTTTTTTTTTTTTACCACACTAAATCCTTCATTCTTTTCTTTTTCTTTCTTTTTTTTTGTTGTTGTAATTTTGTAACTCCCTTCTCCGTTTACAAGCTCTCTGAACAGCAAAAAGCAGTGGGAAAGTGGGGGAGTAGCGCAGGCACCAAACAGCATTTTGTTAATGATATTTTGAAACTTGAGATATGAATAAAAAATTGTAAGTGCCACGATGCAGTTTTTAAAACTTAAAAAACAAACAAACAAAAAAAGCTCCCTATTTTAGACAAATGTTAGGTCCTAATAAGAGAGAGAAAAAGCCGTGAAATGAATACAATGTATGTACAACAACGGGCCAGTATACTTGGATTTTGACCCTGGCTCTGTGCCACTAACTGGGTAACCTTGGCCAAGCAATTTAATCTCTGTGAGCATTAGTTTTTTCATTATAAATAAGACTCTTCCAGGGCTGAAACTTAAATGCCTGCAAGGGTTAGATACAGTTAAACATAAATGGGTGAAGCAAATCCATTGTAAGATGATAATGACTTCTGGGGACTCTGATGAACTGCCTTACCCAACTAAAGTTATTTAAATTACAAAAATATAACAAATAAAACTATGTCCTTTATCCTAAAGTACCTGGAAAGTTTCATTTTAACATGGGCATGAATTTTGCAAATTGATTAATCTGAGTCACTACATTCTTTTTGGAAGCACATGCAAAATGCTTTGGAAGCTAACACTACTCTGAAGGTTCATGTCAGTCTACACTATAAAATATGTTTACTAAGTGATAGAACTAAACTGAATTTAATAAATAAATTAGTCTTATACCTTGAGAATTATAGCAAAAATAATCCTTGACAGACAGTATGTTTGTGGGTCCTAGCTATTTAAAATGAAATATATTCGTATGGTGGGAAACTTTCCTAAGAAAGAGTTTGGATATCTTTTCCAACCAAGAGTGGTATAGATAAAAAAAATCAAGGATGATAGCAGGGAAAACATACATGTTTTATATTTTCTTTATTTGTTTTTTATATTTTTATTAACAGATTTCAAGGTTAAATGTATTGCTTATATTTATTGACAGAGTGCAAGGTTGATAAAGAACAACTTCATGAAAAAAATAAAAATATTTAGCAGCCTCTGGGTCCTTTCTCAAGCTTCCTCATAATGGATGGGCTTTAGCAAGCGAAGTCATTTCAAACGTGCTGCTCTTGTAAAGGACAAATTAAATCTAAAAAATAGGGATCTTAACTTTATATTTTGGTCATTTTTACTTATATCAGTTTCTTGCAAGAGTTATAAAATGTTTTCTTTATGTTCATGGATCTTGAAAATCTACACATCAAAGTGAGGTATAGAGTTGTGTAATGACTCAGTGATTCTGCAACTATATAGATTCCAGAGAGATTAACTTTGTTTTCTCCCAAGAGAGGTCTGAATTATTCAGGTTTTCTTTTCAGACAATCCTTCTCTTCATTATGGCTTAACCAGCAAAAAAAGATTTAAACTGCTTGCAAGGAGTTTTAGAACAATATAATAGCCGAGCTTAAAGAATACCTCTTTATTCCAGGAGTGATGGAAACATTGAATAAGACATTTTTCATGCTGTTGTTTTTCCAGGTATCTGTAAGCAATAGGACACGAAAGACCCTATTGAAAAGTCTGTTAGAAGACATCAGCAATGAAGATAAAACAAGTCCAGTGATTTTATAAAAACATTTACCATTGCTTTTTTTGTTGTTAGTTGGTACAGCATGCTTTTTTAAGGCCCCTTTGAAATATGTCAGTTATGGATCTGTGAAATTGTTAGTGGACCAATGCTAGTAATATAAATACATGGGACCTGATTTCTATAGTATAAGGGATTCATGAGATATGTAGAAAATAATAATAATACACCTATACCTGTAATTTAAATTACTTAATGTTTATGAAAATGTAATAAAATATAGTGGGATGATTATACATTTTATTTATTTTTAATATATTTTATTGATTTTTTTACAGAGAGGAAGGGAGAAGGATAGAGAGTTAGAAACATCGATGAGATAGATCCATAGATCAGCTGTCTCTTGCACATCCCCTTCTTGGGATGTGCCTGCAACCAAGGTACATGCCCTTGACCGGAATCAAACCCCCGGGACCCTTTACTCCACAGGCTGACACTATTCACTGAGCCAAACCGCTTTCGGCAGGATTATGCATTTTAGAATCAGAAAGACCTATATTTGAATGTCTTACTCTGTCATTTGCTAGTTCTGTGATACTGGAAACCTTCGTTTCTTCAACTTTAAAATAGGAATAATAGACCAATTTTATAAGATTCCGACAAAAGAGAATGAAATCCTGAATGTGAAACTCATAATAGAGTTTAACATATAGTAACAATTCTCAGCTCTTAACAGAGCAATTTCTTCTATTCCAGCCCTCTAGGATTTTTTAATCTCAGTAAATTAAATGAACAAGCTCTCATATAGCTCTCACATACTGTAGTTGGCATCATTTCATCTAGGATTTTTTCTTCTTAAAAATTATGATAATTTCTTCAATAAAGATTCTGGCTTATATCAGTGGATTGATTATATATTCAGTAATTTCTTCTATTTGAAGTCTCCACATTAATCATTTATAGTCCATTGAGATCTGTTTTTAAAAAGTAGATAAATTATATTTCAGTTAAAGCACACACACAAAATCCCCTAAGAACTGTGTATCCAATGAGTGATAAATATTTTTAGTAAAAGTACTTAATTTTTCTGTTAAAAGGGATGTACTGCCTATATAAAACACCTGATTTAAGATTTGTTAAGCTGTAAATGTTCAAATATAAGTATAATACAAACATATACTATAGCATATAGATTTTTATAATTAGAGATAATATTTAAGCAGAGGGAATCAAATAATTGTATAAATAGTGTACCACACATATTTATGACAATTTAAATGTGTAATAATTAGCAGACTATCAAAACCTATTTGCTTTATATTTTAAAGGATCTCAGTCTTTATTCCTGCATTAAGGCTCACCATAATAGAAAAAATTTGATTTCATTTTGAAAATACTGAAAAGAGAAAAAGAGGTGTTTTTTTTATTGCTGTCATCTTCCAACTTTAGTTATATAAGCATCGCACAAGGGATATGTAACATGCTTGGGTGATATATCAGAAAATCAGGAGGACAGAACTAGGAATCTTCAGTGTTGGAAGTCCCCTAGATTATTTTATGCAGTTAAGTAGTCCTCAGAAATCTTGACTTTTAGAGAGCCAGGTTATAACATATATTTAAATGTAAGCATGGGTAATTATTCTTTTTATGATGGTGAACACAACTTCTGTTCTACCCCCGAATGAGCTTAAAGGGTTTGTTTTTTCCTGGACCCATGTGTCTCTTCTGTGAGTGCAAATGCCTAAGGAGCATCTTGGGGACCCGGGTCCCATGGAATTGAAAACATGACTTCTCTAAAAAGTACAGAAGTTTCCTCTGGATTGTTTATAAAACTAACTCTTTTGGACTCTCAAATTTTGACAGGTAAGAAAGAATATAACACAAAAATCAAAGGAGTTTTGAATAAATAAACTATGAGATGACACAGACTATGACAATATGAAGATGATTTTTAAACTAAGAATGATAAACTAGAATTAAATTTAAGTGCAAAACATGTAAAAAAAAAATGCAGTTCCCTTCATTGGAGACAGAAGGAATTGAAGGATTTTGGTTAGCCATAACTACGATTTCTTATTTGGAAATTACTGCAAAACAATTTGGGGAATTGCCTTTACTAACTTATTTATAATTGTAGTTGAATATTTTCCTGTTTATAAAGCCAGGGCTTTGTATTTGTTTTCCTGATATCTAATCCAGCCCTAATAGTCTATAGTAAATATTGAGAGAAAAAAGCTCTCATTCACTTTCAGTACCTCAAATGGCAAAAGACAAACTTTTAAGAGGATAAAAAAATTAACTATTTGAGCCTTAGCTGGGTTGGCTCAATGCATAGAGCATCAGCCTGTGGACTGAAGGGTCCCTTGTTCCCAGTCCCCAGTAGGGGGCATGCAGAAGGCAGTCCATCAATGATTCTCTCATCATTGATGTTTCTCTCTCCCTCTCCCTTCCTCTCTGAAATCTATATATATATAAAAATCAACTATTTGAGAATGAAAAGTAAATATTATTTAAACAATATTTTATAGTAGTTGATATACATGAAGGAGGTTCCAGGGAATAATCCAAACAAGTGCTTGGTTATTGAAATGACAAATGGGGAGGGGGAAAAATCCATGAAGAGATAAATTTATAGAGTCAAAATCAAATGATTTTAGGACTCAATGAAACTACAGCAATCATTTTGTTTAATTTTTAACTTTTGGGTGAGCAATTTAATATTTAGCGAAATTGTGACTTACCAAGGTCAAAAAGCCAGTAATAAGTAGAGTGCGCTATAGGGTTCAAATAACCTGACTCTTATTTCATTGTGCTTACTGTAATATTACACTCATTCAGTAAGTCACCAAATTAATGATATTGAATATTCTTAATGTAATATGATTAGTTACTAAATTAGAAACTGTACTAACAATGCCATCAGTCATAGCACTTCCTATAACAGAGGTATCTTTCTGTTTTCAAATGTATATTCCCCTATTTTCCATAGCAATATAAGTTTCAGTTAAACACATAGTTACACAACCAAACACTATGGGCTTAAACTACTTTGAGATATAATTTATATACCATACACTTGACTTGTTTAATGTATACAAACGAATGTCCTTTAGCATATTCACAGAATTGCACATCCATCACAATAATGAGTTTTAGAATATTGTCATTGCCCTCCCCCAAAATGCTATATTCCTTAGCTGTCACTCCCATGCACTTATCCCTAGTCCAGGGGTGGGCAAACTTTTTGACTCGAGGGCCACAATGGGTTAAACTGGACCGGAGGGTCGGAACAAAAGAAACCTGACCATGCTGGCACTCTCATCTTGGGCTGCTGGTGAAGAAGCGGAGGGAAGAGCAAGAGAACCCTCCCCTCTTTCGGGTCTGAGGGCCGGATAGAACAGCCAAATGGGCTGGATCCGACCCGTGAGCCATAGTTTGCCCATGGCTGCCCTAGTCCCAAATAACCATGAGTACATTTTCCGTTTCTATAGATTTGCCTATTCTGAACAATTCATGTAAATAGAATCATCCAATATGTGTTACTTTTGACTGGTCTTGATTTAGCATAATGTTTTCAGTGTTCATCCATGTTGTAGTGTGTATCAGTACTTCATTCTTTTAATTACTGA
This sequence comes from Vespertilio murinus, assembly GCA_963924515.1. Lineage (NCBI taxonomy): Eukaryota > Metazoa > Chordata > Mammalia > Chiroptera > Vespertilionidae > Vespertilio > Vespertilio murinus. Next base: position 140,616,366 of record OZ004707.1, read on the forward strand.
ATAATGATAATTAATAATCCCATTTTTGGATATATCACCTTTAATTTATTCAAAATTGCTGGACGTTAATTTCTACTTTTGGTCTACTATGAATAATGTTGCTATGAACATTTATGTACAAGTGTTTGAATTGAAGTATATTTTCATATCTCTCAGGTATGTACCTAATAGTGGAATTACTGGGTCAAATGGTCCCTCTATGTTTAATTGTTTGAAGAACTGTCAGACTGTTTTTCAAAGTGGCCACACCATTTTACATTGCCACTAGTAGTCTACAAGCGTTTCGAATAATACACATCCTCAGCAACTTTTGTTATTTTCTGTCTTTTTGGTTATAAGAATCCCACTGTGTGTGAAGTGGTATGGTAGTTTTGATTTTCATTTCCCTGATGGCTAATGATGTCGAGCATCATTTTATTTGCTTATTGTTCAATTCTGTATCTTCTTTGGAGAAATGTCTATCCAGATCTTTTGCTCTTTTTATTACTGGGTTATTTATCTTTTTGTCATAGAGTAGTAAGTGTTGTTTTTATATTTTAAATAACTAGACCCTTATCAGATAGATAATTTCCAAAAATTTTCTTCCATTCCATGAGTTATCTGTTCACTTTTTAATTGGCATCCAGTTTTATCTATTTTTTTTTCTTTTGCTGCTTGTTCTTCTGATGGGATATAAGAATCTCTTTCATGGCCCGCATAGATAGAGTTCCAATTCAGGGTTCAGGTTCTGGAGAAGGGCCGCACACAAATGAAGAGACTTGAGACTTGAAGAAATTCAACTTGGTGATATGGGGTCCAGGCGGTAGTCCAACTCTAGTGAGAGGACTACTCCTGCTCTGGCCCTGTCATCCCCTTTTATTGAGGCTTTGGGGGAAACATCTTAGGCAACATAAACAGAAATTTACATGTAGCCTTTAGGCAGGAAAATAACAGAAACTTACCTGGGACAAAACAAGGTGGAGGCTGCTTCAGATAACAATCTCGCAACTAAAGGTTAAAGCAATTAAGGTTGTTGACCAGCCTTCCTGGCTTCTTGTCAACATCTCTGTTTTTAGTGAAACTGATTTGTTTTCCAGCAATGGTATGTCTCAGACACAGTTGTTTAATTTGAGATCATAAAGACATAGTTATGTTTTATTTTCAGAGTTTTATAGATTTGGATATTACATTTAATCTGTGATCCATTTTGAGTTTATTTCTTTCTTTATGTGGTGTGAGAGAAAAGCCCAATTTAATTCTTTTGTATATGGGAATCCATTTTTTTTCAGCACTTATTTGTTAAATATATTATTCTTTCCCCAATTTATTTGTCTTGGCACTCCTTTTGAAAATTGATTAACTCTAACTGTGAAGACTTTCTTTTTTAAAAAATATTTTTTATTGATATTTTACAGAGAGGAAGGGAGAAAGATAGAGAGCTAGAAACGTTGATGAGAGAGAAACATCGACCAACTGCCTCCTGCACACCCCCCACCGGGGATGTGCCTGCAGCCAAGGTACATGCCCTTGACCAGAATTGAACCTGGGACTTTTCAGTCCGCAGACCGAAGCTCTACCACTGAGCCAAACCGGTTTCAGCAAGACTTTCAATTATATTCCATTCATTGCTATGTCTCTCTTTATGGCCTATCACATTGCCATGATTACTCTAGCTTTGTGTCAGCATGGATGAACCTGAAGAGTTTATGCTAAATGAAATAAGCTAGTCAGAGAAAGACAAATAGTGCATGATTTCACTTATATATGATATCTAATGAACAAAAAAACTAATAAACAAAACAAACAGTTCATAAATAGTGAACAGAGTGACAGCTGTCAGAGGTGATCGAATTTTGGGGATTAAGTGAAAAAGATGAAGGGATTAAGCATAAAGAAAACACAAAAAACCTCATAGACACAGAAAACAATATGATGATTACCAGAGGGAAAGGAGAGTTGGAAAGGTTAAAGGTGGGATAAATGGTGACAGAAGAAAACGACTTTGGGTAGTGAGTACACAATACAATATACAGATGCTATATTATAGAATTGTACACTTGCAACCTATATAATTTCATTTAACAATGTCACCCAATAAATTCAATAAATATTTCTTTAAAAGAAAGGGAAAAAAGGAGAATGAGATGCATTTAGGAGTCACTGGTCCACAGCAATTCTGAAATCTTGCTAGACAAGTATTTCCTATCCCCCCCACTTTGCAGCATGGAATGTCCTTGATGAAATCTTAGTTCTGTTTCTTGGAAAATACTTCTTCTGTGCTTCCTCATGGCCCTCTGCTCTACCCTCTACTGGGGAGGAAACATTTATTTATTTACTCAGTCAGTCAGTCAGTCAGTCACTCATTTTAACGTCTTCTGAAACGAGCTTTTCTGAGTGGCTAAGATGCTTCCACTGCCTGGCTCCTGCCTGTAGAAAGTTGGGGTCCAAGGTTCTTATTATATCTTGAAGAGTCTCAGTTTTATTGTTTGTTTGTTTGTTTGCTTTTACCTCAGGCCTGTAGTGCTTATGCTAGCAGTTTTTTAAAAAATTTTAATTTAAGAGAACATCCAAGATGGCGGCCTAGGCAGTCTCCTAAGCTGCCGCCTCATCAACAATTTAATTAAAAAAACAACTAAAATCAAAAAGGACTTCACCAAAACGTCAGGAAAGCTGGCGGAGTGGAATAGCTACAACTAGAAAGAAAGAGAGAGGCTCACGGATCGGACTGGGAGCCGAAAAGCACTGAGGTAGGAGACGCTCGCGCACGCGGCCGCCGAATACCAGCCTGGCGGTGGGAAGGGAGGAATCCCCGATTGCACAGAACCCTTTCGGACTGTACTGAACCCCAGCCCCGGCTGAAATTCCGTGGTCCCAGGCTCATACGGGTGGAGAAAGGCACCCAGAGACTCAGAGACTCAGAGACTGGGAGACCGGGGACCGGAGCCACAGCCGGCAGGGTCTACAGACTGGCGCGCACGAGCAAGTACGCGCTGAGGTCTGACCGCCGCCCCTCCATAGCGGAAGGAGTCAGAAGCTCCGGGTCTGACCGTGGAGGCTGCCGCTGCCTCGCTGTACAAGGTGGCGGCCTCTCTGTAGTGGAAGGAGTCAGAAGCTCCAGACTACAGAGACCAGCCCAAGTCCGGGCGAGCCCCTGGGGCACCCACGCTCTTGCTTGGGGAAACTGGGATGGTCAGGCGGAAACTCAGGCGAGCGCACAAGGGCAGGGCAGAAGCCAAGACTGTCAGTTCAGCCCTGAGACTCCGCCCCATCCAAGCTGAGCAGAGGCTTCTGCAGTTTTTCAAGTCTGATCCTATAAGACTGTCTCCAATACAGAAGTTATCCCAGAGTAGACACAGCTGATACCCACATCCAATTGGCCTGAAGGTCAATTCACAACAATAGAGACTTAGCTACAACAAGGCTGTGCACGCAGTCCACAAAGGGGATCACCAAGAGTGTCTACCTCAGGTAACCGAGGAGGCTGACCCACTGTGCTATATAGGACACCAAACACACAAAGCCATCCTACCAACTCTGAAAAATAGTGATAATGCCGAGACAAGGAAATAGATCTCAAACAAAAGAGATGGAGGATATAGAGTTCAGAACTACGGTTCTAAGGTTATGCAACAATATCCTAGAAAAGCTCGATAAATTTCATGAGACCCAACTAAAAAGTATAGATAAACTGACTAAATTGGAAAATATTATGCAGAGATCCAACAGCAGAATGGAAGAACACAAGAATCAGGTCAAAGAGCCAAAAGACACTCCGCTGGAGAAGGAAAAAGAAAAGAGGATCCAGAAAGTTGAAGATAGTGTAAGGAGCCTCTGGGACAACTGCAAGCACACCAATATCAGAATTATGGGGGTGCCAGAAGAAGAGGGAGTGCAAAATACTGAAAACATATTTGAAGAAATAATATCAGAAAACTTCCCTCACCTGGTGAAAGAAATAGACTTACAAGTACAGGAAGCCTACAGAACCCCAAACAAGAGGAATCCAAAGAAAAATTCTTCTCGACACATCATCATCAATATGCCAAGGGTAAAAGACAAAAAGAGGATCTTACAAGCAGCAAGAGAAAAGCAGTTGGTTACCTATAAGGGAGCACCCATACGACTATCAGCTGATTTCTCAACAGAAACCATGCAGGCCAGAAGGGAGTGGCAAGAAATATTCAAAGTGATGAATAGGGAGAACCTACAACCAAGATTACTGTATCCAGCAAAGTTATCATTCAGAATTGAAGGGCAGATAAAGAGCTTCACAGATAAGAAAAAGCTAAAGGAGTTCATCACCACCAAACCAGTATTATATGAAATGCTGAAAGGTATTACTTAAGAAGAGGAAGAAGGTCAAGTGAATTAAAAATCTCAGGAATAGAATAAACTGGTGAATATAATAGAATTAGGGGCAAAGAATTGGAGTGGATAGATAATTATCAGGGTGAAAGGGGTGTGGGGTGCAGAGACTGGATTAAAATTGTATAACCTATGGATGAGGACAATAGTGGGGGGAGGGGGTAAGGGCAGAGGGTGGGGTGGGAATCAGGTGGAAGGGAGCTATGGGGGAGAAAAAGGAGAAACAACTGTAATAATCTGAGCAATAAAGATTTATTTTAAAAAAATAAAAAAAAAAAAAAAAAAAAAAAAAAAAAAATTTTAATTTAATTAATTAATTAGAGTTTAAATGCATTTTATTTTTATTCAACCTACCTGACAGGTTTCTTTCTTTCTTTCTTTTTTTTTTATTTTTATTTTTATTTTTTTATATTTTATTGATTTTTCACAGAAAGGAAGGGAGAGGGATAGAGAGTTAGAAACATCCATCAGAGAAACATCGATCAGCTGCCTCCTGCACACCCCCTACTGGGGATGTGCCTGCAACCAAGGTACGTGCCCCTGACCGGAATCGAACCCGGGACCCTTCAGTCCACAGGCCGACGCTCTCTCCACTGAGCCACACCGGTTTGGGCTCTTTCTTTTTTTTAAAAAAAAATATTTTATTGATTTTTCACAGAGAGGAAGGGAGAGAGCTAGAGAGCTAGAAACATCAATGAGAGAGAAACATCAACCAGCTGCCTCCAGCACACCCACTGCTGGGGATGTGCCGGCAACCAATGTACATGCCCCGACCGGAATCGAACCTGGGACCTTTCAGTCCGCAGATCAACACTCTATCCAATGAGCCAAACCGGTTTTGGCTAGCCCACCTTCTTTCTCTGCTTGGTCTTGCTTACTACTTTTCTTCCACAGGTGTTGATCCTGAGAACACTCCTTTGCAGGCTAATCTCCATATCAGAGTCACTTTCATAGCACCCTGACCTGCAATACCACTTTTATCAAAGGCTGTTGCAGTTACAGCCTTGATTCGGTCTTTACCCCGAGGTCATGTGTTACTGGGCAGTAGCCTAACTTTACTTTTTCTTTGATGTTGGGATTTGGTAACAAGCACTTTTTTCCCTTTGCTTTATCCAAAGTTTCATTTTTAACCCTGCTAGCTTCAGAATTTCTGGACTCTTTATTCTTTCTTGACTCTATTTGTAATCTAGAGGCAATTCTTTTTGTGGTCGCCTCTTTTTTATGCCTTTTCAAAGTGCAGCTAACAGCAGCCAGTTTTTCAACATTCTGTTTTGAAATCACCTCATTGAACTTCACAAAATTTTAAAGTATGTGTTCTGCCTTCCGTATTATTGCAGATAACAATTCTCTCAAATGTTTTCCCACTGCATAACTGCTGCCGTTTTTCTACTCTCCCGAGACAATTACATCATTGCCTGCTGCCCATTCCCAAGGCCAATGTAATATGTTTTAGGGTTTTGTTACTATAACTGTCCATTTTAAATACTAAATTTTGAGTCAGTGAAAGTTTTCTGTGTTTCAAAAAACCCCAAGAAAAAATAAGCCCCAAAATACTCTGTTTGAAAACTAAACTAAATAGTACATGGCTAAAATAAATCATACTTTGAAATTATATATTAATTATAAAGGAATGGCAAGGAAAACAATTTGGTGCTAATACAGAACCTAAAAGGGCATTCAAGGTCTCAAATGCATATTTAAAAAAATGAAAATCAGTGGGCTAAAATTTCATTTTAAGATGTTGACAAAGTATAACAGAATAAGCTACAGAAATTAGTACATTATAAACTAATGAACACAAAGATAGACATAGTGACAGTAAAGCAACAAGCAGACTGTCAAATGACAGTGGGGAGGGTAGGGAGATTTTCGGGAGAGAAGAGATCAACCGAAGGACTGGTATGCATGCATATAAGTACAAACAATGGACACAAAACTCTGGGGGTGGAGGGGAGGGTATGTATGGGAAGTGGGGGGGTGGACAATGGTAAGCTATGTACACATATAATACCTTAATTAAAAAAAATAAAAATAAATAAAACATTGAAAAAGAAAACAAAAAGAAGGATTTTTTAAAAGCCAATATCTGGTTCGTTGCAAAGGCAGAGTATTTCATAAAATGACTAGACTACTGCTATTGTGCTACAAATACTAAATAATAGCTGTAATGATTAAGAGAAGATTGCTACTGAGACACCATCTCAGTTTTCTGGATTTACATAGTGTCGTTTGCTTTTGCTGGTCCCCGGTATTTAACCACACAATAAAACAGATAATCAGTCCATAAACAGTAGCCTTTACAAATGATCATGGGTCTATATTGTTGCTTGGTTTAATCAACTGAATGATATTTTAAAAAAATTTACTGCATTTATTTGATAAACTGAAATGGCTAGAGGGATTCATTCCAGCCTAAAGATACATGATATGCATTTATAAATATGGAATTATGCAGTTCTTAATGTCAAATTTGCTAGTGCTACATTGCAGGTCCAGCATCATAAGTAACAAAAGTATATTCTTGTTATGCTTCCTTTATCAGTTATATTACTAAGCTGCTGACATTCAAATATAGTCTCCATATGAAAATATGTAATGAAAAACTAATACCCTGATGGTCTTTCTTATTATGTAATTTTTTCATAACTTTGGGTGTTTTTATTTTCTAATATCTTAAATATTTAAATCTTAATAACTTATTCAAAATTCTTAAAAATTTAATCTATATTTTCCAAAATAATTTTATGTAAACACATATTTGTTATCTACTTTTCAGGTCAGTGACTCATTTAAAAGGACTTTTAAATGAAAATGGCTTACTATTTTTAAACACAAAGTTTTTGATGAGAGTTTTACTTATAGATTATGTTTATATAGGGTATGTAAATTTTAATTCATGTGAACTTTACTCCAATCAAAGTACTATATTTTCTCAGACTAAGAAGATTTTGCTTTGTAGATTTGCAGTCACAGATCAGGTGTGTGAAATTAAGTTTTAAATTTTTAAATAATTTAAAAAATATAGGACAGTACATAAAGTAATAAAACATACTGGTATCCTTTGAACAGACCCAAAGAATCCTTAATAGTTAACATTTTGTCATATTTACTTTATATTTTTGTAATATGGTGACTAAAACATTGAGAATAGTTGGAGTCTTTGCCCCCCTCAACCATTTCTATCCCCATTCCCAATAAATTTAATGTATATTTTCATTCAAATTTTATGGTTTTACACATATGAAAAAATATTTAGACAAAATATACAGTATAGTATTGTTTTATGTTTGAAATGTTACTTGAATGATTTTTTCCTGAATATTATTTTGCACTTGCTTATATTAATCAGTGTTGTTTTTGTGATATTTTCATATATATATATATATATATATATATATATATATGCATGTTATTATTTGCTTTATGATATTCTGTCACTTAAACATACCATGTTTTATTTACTTTTTTTTTTTTGATGAATATTTCTGTTTGGCCAATATTTTGCTTTTACTAATACAAACAATGAACATCCTTACATACACTTATCCCCTTGTAAGCACATGTGAGAATTTCCCTAGAGTATATAGAGTATATATCTAGAAGTAGAAATGTTGAATTATGCAGCATGTTCATGTTAATCTCTCTGTCCTTTATTTACTTATTAGAAAGGAATTATACTCAAATTAGTGGCCTGGTGCAGGAAATTTGTGCACTTGGGGCGGTTGTGTGTGGGGGTGTCCCACAGCCTGGCCTGTGCCCTGTCATAGTGTGGGAGCCCCACAATCCATAACCCCAAAGAGGTAGCCCCACAGACCCATCCAGGGCTCCTTGATGGATTGCCCCAAAGAGGTAGGCCAGAGCTGGGGGAGGCCTCCATGCACCTGTGAACCCCAGGCTGGACCTGGGGTGGAGGAGCCTCTCTTCATGCCTGCGGACCCCTGGGTTAACACAGGGGGGCAGGAACACGAGCCTCACCTCGTGGGGCTTGTTGCTGGGGTTGGGGACGTGAGCCTCATGTAACCAGACTGGCACAAGGGCTGGTACACAGCCTGCTGATTGGTTGTTACCTGATGGCATCCCAACCAATTTGCATATTATCCCATTATTAGATAGACTAGTGGCTCAGTGCATGAAATTTGTGCATGGGGGAGTTCCCTCTGCCCAGCCTGCACCCTTTCCAATTGGGGATCCCTTGTGGGATTGGGCCTAAACCAGCAGTCTAACATCCCTCTCGCAATCTGGGACCGCTGCTCCTAACTGCTCATCTGCCTGCCTGCCAGATTCCCCCTAACTGCCTCTGCCTACCCGATCACCCCTAATTTTCCTCCCCTGTTGGCCTGATCTCACCCCCAACTGCCTTAAAACCCCTCCTCACCCCCATCTTAGTTCTGCCTTTGCAGTTTGCCCAGATTAGGTTCTGATTGGTTGGCTTCTATGCCAGTCAGCGTCAAAAGCTCCACTTCCTAGGCAGCCATTGGCTCCTCACAGTTCACCCAGATTTGGTTCTGATTGGTCAGTTTCTATGCCAGTTAGCATCTCTGGGCCTAGCTCTGGGCCTGATCAGAGAGGTGGGGCTGATCAGCAGCGCTGCGGAGGCCTGGAGAGAAAAAGAGAGGCCAGGGCTGATCAACAGCTGCCTCGGAGGCTATAGATCAGACCCTGCTTCTCTCTCCAGGCCTGATCCACAGCCTCCTCAGCAGTCATTGCTGGGTCCCCGTGCCCACAATGGCAACAGTCAGTGCTAGGTCACTACAGCAACTCAGCACTGACTGTAGGACTGACTTCTGGTGTTTGCTCTAGCCTTGGGTCATTACATTCACTGTCTTTTTATATATATATGGATAGTTAAAATTTTAATGGACATTGTCAAGAATATATCATAAAAACTATAGTCTCTTTTTCTACTTTTTTCTGCTTCTCCCTAGAAGCCACCATTTATGACTGTTTTGAAAGTTGATTCTGATACTTATTTCTATTAAATATAATATGCACATGCTAGCATTGCTTGCTTATGAATCCTAGAGATCTATTATTTTCCTGATCTGGGATAAAAACTTTAGCTCATTTATAGCTTCTCATTTCTTCCTTCTACTCTTCTATACAATTTGGTATCTCAGTTTTGATTATTACTGTTTGCATCTTTTGACTATGTGAATATTGATCACTGTTGAGCCAAGTGTTAAACTATGCTTTTACTTCATATTTTGTCCTCCCCCCTACTTTTTCTGAAGCAATAATTGCTTGATTTCTCATTTTGGTGAAACTTTCCCCATAATTCCAAAATATCCATAAAATATATCTCAAAATCATTTTCATCAGGCCTACACTTTAAGACAATTTGTTAGTTCTACTTTTTCCTTTTGGAAACACCCACAATGAACACTGTCCCACCAATCTGAATTGGTTGCATTCTCTGCTTTATTCTTCACTGTTTTCTTGAAACTTCCCTTGTCACCGTTTTTAGAATCCTCTTTGCTGTCCTTCCATCCTCTTCCTGGAGTTGGACAGAGGAAAGAGGAGAAAAATGATCCCATTGCTCAGTATGAACGCTTTTCACCACCTTTGCCTATGCCTAATAACCTTCAAATTGGTTCCTCTCTGTTTTTCCAGAAAACAAACACATTTCCCTGAAGGTAAAGGGGAAGGACAGTTGCCTTGGCTTTCTTGAGGAGAGAGCTTAAGGTCTAATTATCAGCTAATCATACTTACTACTAACAATCTCTGTGTTACAGCCCCTTCTCTGCTTCACTGCTTCCAAGTCTTGAGCACTTCTAGGGTGCTGAGGGCTGAGGCAGCCTGCTTCTCTTTGCATCTCCCAGTACAGGCAAAGATGTACTTTGTGTTTCTGTTTCTTTTTAAAAAAAATATTTTTATTGGTTTTTCACAGAGAGGAAGGGAGAGGGATAGAGAGCTAGAAACATCGATGAGAGAGACACATCGACCAGCTGCCTCTTGCACACCCCCCACTGGGGATGTGCCCGCAACCAAGGTACATGCCCTTGACCGGAATCGAACCCGGGACCTTTCAGTCTCCAGACCGACGCTCTATCCACTGAGCCAAACCGGTCTCGGCATGTTTCTGTTTCTTATTCTCCTTGTTGCTTGAGGTACTTTCCAATGGGGAAACAGAAACATTTGCCTTCCTTCTGCCAGAAGTTAGACTTCCATATTCCCAATAATTAGTTTGGTAGCAGTTGATGGAACCAAATTAGAGACTTGAGGAAGACATCACTAAATCAGACTTGAAATTACCTGAGAAATAGAAACATAAACTAAATAAATTTTTTGCAATGGGAAGGGTAAGAATTTAATGTTGGAAAATCAAATGAGTGTAAGCAAATAAATAAAAGGGTAATCCCTTTTCAAGATGGAAAATATATTTCTGGCTTCTTTTGAAAAATCACCGCAAGCTGAAACCAGTTTGGCTCAGTGGATAGAATGTCAGCCTGCGGACTGTAAGGTCCCAGGTTCGATTCCGGTCAAGGGCATGTACCTTGGTTGTGGACACATCCCCAGTAGGGGGTGTGCAAGAGGCAGTTGATTGATGATTCTCTCTCATCAATGTTTCTAACTCTGTATCCCTCTCTCTTCCTCTCTGTGAAAAATCAATAAAATATATTTTTAAAAAGGCAGCTGACCAATGTTTCTCTCTCATCAATGTTTCTAGGTCTCTATCCCTCTCCCTTCCTCTCTGTAAAAAAAAAACAAAAACCCCCAATAAAATATATTAAAAAAAGAAAAAGAAAAATCACCTCAAAACAATAAAGATAAAGAAATAAAACCAAATTTTTGTCTTTGAAATAAAGATACATTTGTATTTCCAACCGACAGCAGATGAAGGCATGAAGTAGGTCAAATCTAAGGGTTTACAGTGCAACTAACAACCTGAGGCAAGTTTGTTGGATGATGTGACCCCAATTTAACACTACTAGTTTATATTTCATTACTTTCTTACAAAAACACATCTTGTTCTCTCTGCATAGAAAAATGATTATCAACCTTGGCTTGGATGTGGGTGTTGAGAATTAAATATTCTCCTAGTGATCTAGTATACACTGAGGATTAAAAAGCGCTGGTCTGAAATGTCCTCACCAGTCTTTTTCTTTTCTGCCCCCAGGCTTCTCTGTAGCCAAATTCTACACATTGTTTCTGGTCATCTCAAGGACAACCTTAAGCCTCCATTGTCCTCTTCAGGTATTATTTCTCCCTCCACTGATCCTCGGTAGCTCTTCATTTGTAACTTTTCATGGCACACAGTATATTCCCCTTCCACATGGAGAATTATACTTACTATTCATTTCTGTCATCTCTAGACTATAAATCTCTGAAAGGACTGAGCCTTTATTTATTCATTTTACATCTCTCAAAGCATCTAGCCCAGGGACTTATGTATAACTTGATATTCATTAAACATTGGTGCTACTGAATGATTCAAAACCTTTCAATGAGGTGCTTATTTTTAACTGAGAAAAACTGAGATTTGAAGTCTATGGGATGAGATAATAAGGGTGTAATCAATGACAGGTCAGATTAATGATTCTTCCATGTTTGAGGGTACAGGTTAAATTTTAAAAGTCTGCCTAGCTGTAATGTTTCTAACACAAAGATAAGTAATATGTAAATCTTCAAGAGTTTACCAAAGTCTACAATTTCTAATTTCCTGTGTCAGAAAACAACTCTCAAATTAGAGCCACATTAATTATTATAGATCTCCACACCCAATAATTAGAGAACCTATTAAATAGTATTTGCTGACTAAAAAATTACACAACATTGGAAACAGGAAATAATAGTGTAATATATCAAAGCAATAGTTTTATTATTCATTATTCATCAGTCTGGTGAGCATTCATTGACCTGGTGAGTCCACTCAGGCTGAGGTAAGCTAAAAACTTCCTGAATCTGCCCTGGCTGGTTCAGCTTAGTGAATAAGAGCGTCGGCCTGCCCACTGAACAGTCCTGGATTTGATTCTGGTCAAGGGCATCGGTTGTGGGCTCGATCCCTGTTTGGGGATGTACAGGGGGCAGCCAATCAATGGTTCTCTCTCATCATTAATGTTTCTCTCTCTCTCTCTCTCTCTCTCTCTCTCTCTCTCTCTCTCCCTCTTCCTTCCTCTCTCAAATCAATAAAAATATTTAAAACAAACAAACAAACAACAACTTCCTGAATCTGAGAATTATGTCTGGCCTCTGCTGGAGGAATGCTTGGCACTATAATAGTCATGCTTTTCTGTGATTAGCAGTCAAGAAAAATTAGACTTATAGACCAAATAACAATGATCAGCATTCTCCATCTCTACTGCTACTTTAACCACTTTGGGTTCTGGACCCCTTAGCTCTTCATCACCATCATGTGCTACATAGGAAGCACCTGAGCCCAGAGATGAATCAGTTCTACTACTGTTTGGTGCTGAGGAAGACCAAAACCAAAATCAGATATTCCTCCTCAAGAGGTTGTTTATCTAACATGTGGCATGGGTAGACAGAATAAATCTTTATATGACACATTCTGTAATGGATGCTGTTCCTCTGGTCACTCACTCTAGATGAGATCTATCCAATTCACATATCTATTCATCATAATTGCCAAGGGTATTATTTAATCTTAGTATTTAATGGTAATTCTAAAAGTTATACTAGCAATAATAATATATTGTAATAACTTAAAAGCTTATGTGAGAATATCACCATTCTAAATCATGGAATAAACCACACACACACACACACACACACACACACACACACACGCATACACTAAAGGTCAGGTGCACAAAGTTCATGCAGGGGCGGGGTGGTGTTCCTTGGCCTGGTATGCATCCTCTCCAATCCAAAACCCCTCAGGGGATGTCTGACTGCAGCCTGTTTAGGCCTGATCCCTATGGGACATTCCTCTCATAATCTGGGACCGCTGGCTCTTAACCACTCACCTGCCTGCCTGCCTGATCACCTCTAACCACTTTGCCTGCCTGTCTGATTGCCCCTAATTGCCTCTGTCTGCTTGCCTGATCACCCCTAACTGCCCTCCTCTGGCAGCCTGATTGCCCCCAACTGCCCTCCCCTGCCGGCCTGATCACTGCCCCCAAATGCCCTCCCCTGCTGGCCTGATCATTCCTAACCACCTCTGCCTCTGTCCCTGCTACTGTGGTTTTGTCCGGAAAGAGCACTGGATTATCAGAAGATGTCCAGTCTATCCATCCTAATTAGCATATTACCCTTTTGTGTGTGTGTGTGTGTGTGTGTGTGTGTGTGTGTGTGACTGGAAACTTTATAATCCTTTGTCTTCTATGGAGAGTCAATCTTTAGTGTTGTTGAGACAAGCATTAGGTAATTGTATTGGTTATTTTTCTCTATGTAACAAAGCACCCAAAATTTAGTGGCTTAAATTAATAACAAACATTTATTTTACTCATGAATATGAAATTTGGGCAGGACGCAGTGGGGTTAGCTAATTTCTGTTTCATGAGGTGGCATCTGGGGTGGCTTTAGTAATTCAATGGCAGGGCTCACCAAATTCATGCATGGGAGGGGGGGTGTCCTTCAACCCAGCCTGTGCCCTCAGGGGATATCTGACTCCTGGGGACTGAGCCTAAACCAGCAGTCAGACATCCCTCTCACAATCCGAGAGGCTGCATGCACCAGTGACCATACTTTTTATACAAGTGAAAGGCATCTTGCTGTTGTATGGGCAGCTCCATTTTTTTTTGTACTACTTTTTCATAACATGGTCCTTCTGAGGGGTAGTATCATTTACCCCATCTTATGGATGGAAAAACTGAAGCAGAGAGAAGTTAAGTACGATAATTGGCTTTGTTACACAGTTATAAGTGTCAGAATCAGGGCTGACCACAAAATGTGCAAGCCAGAGTGCATGCATGTCATCACTGCATCATCCTGTTTTTTCAGTGCTAGAGTAGCCTTGCCAGGTTTTAATTTTTAAATCTAAGAGACTGTTACCAATATATAGGGTAGGGTCTCTAGGCCTGGCTGGTGATAAGGGCCGGATATATCTGTGGGGGATTGGCAGGGCAATTGGGGGCGGGGCCCCTGCTGGCACCTGCCTTGGTGGCCTGGCACCACCTGCTCGCTGGCCTCACCCCCTGCTGCTGACACCAGTTGCCTCCCTCTGCCCTCTGGCACCTGCCTTGACTGTCTGGTTGCCGCCCACTCACTGGCCCCGCCCCCTGCTGACCAGTGGTTCCACTGTTTGATCAATTTGCATATTAGGGTTTTATATAGATAGATGTATTCAAGGGAAAAGACTCACAGATACAGTGAGTCACAGTATTTATGTACTGGGTGGGTCATTTATAAGAGCAGTGATTTAATTATCACAACTTTGGTGAGCAAATTCAACTCCTATGACGAATATTGCTTACAACTTGAACCAAAGTTTTTGTTAGTAAATCTCAAATGTTTCAAGTCAACAATCATGGGAATTTTACTATTAAATTAACTTTGAATATTTTAGAACAACTCTTTGCCCTTGGTGTGCAGGAATTCAGGTTTATATTGGTTTAGATTAAGTATAGATTTAATTTATTTTGTGGTTACTGTACATAAATAGTCTCCAACCTTCTTCTGTATCAAATGCTTTGCATTTCAAAAGCACTTGTGTTAAAGACCTCTTCACTTCAACTTTTCAATAAAGTATAAATAAAATTGTGACCTATGATTTCACTTACAATTTTCACTAAAGCTAATTTCCCATTTTCACACTTCAAATAACCAAATTAATTTCTCTTAGTTCTGTATCGAATTCTTATACATCAACTTTTCAATAAAGTATAAATAAAATTGTGACCTATGATTTCACTTACAATTTTCACTAAAGCTAATTTCCCATTTTCACACTTCAAATAACCAAATTAATTTCTCTTAGTTCTGTATCGAATTCTTATATATCAATATTTTTATTTTCAGAGTTGCAGTACATTTTTATTCATCCCATTTATAAAGAATACATTAATAAGAGGGACTTTTAAATTGTATTTTTCAAAAATGGTTTTTCATTGAAAAATTTTCTTTTACTATAGTCAACTACATATATTAATTGTCAGTAATTAAAATGTTATTTTGTCCTCATCTTTTCTCATTTAGCCCAAATCACAGTTTTAGTATATTACCATTTAATCCCATCATCTTAAATCCAAAAGTTGAAATGTCTACTTTGCAAGTATGATTTTATTGAATGTCCTATGTAAATGTGTGACTTCTTGAAAAAATGTCCTTCAGAATATGTTTGGTAAATAGGAAATTACTCTAATTTAAATGTCCTTTTGATATCTACTTTGATTATCATTGCTTTACTGACTTTGTGACTTGCAAAGAGGAATCAACAAAATGTAAATGAGAAGAATAAATGTGTAGGAATAACATTACTATATCTAAGAATATTTGAAACATCTACTTGATTCATATATTTATGAATGCACATAAAGCTAACAGTATTATATCATAGAACATATCACAATGATTGACATATTATAGGTGCTAAATATGTATATATTTATTAAGTGAGTGAATGAAATTCAGACTTTTCACAAAAGGGTAAAAACATGTTTGGGTTAAGATAGTTAGCTTCTTTGCTGAATAGCAAATGGTATTATTTTTCTGGGAAAATACTATCGCCCACTTTAGTAACTTGGGAGTGAACGCCTACTCAATTGACTGCATATTTCAAGTAATGGAGAGATGTGCTAAGCAAGGGAAGGGGAGTCTCATTTACCTTTTCTGTACTTCCCTCTCTTCCTTTCTTCCACTGTTTTTCTTTATAAGTTAGAAATCAATTCAATTCACATTTATTATGAAAAATCCAGAAGTAAAGCTTCTTATTTCTCCTTCCACACTTTTGCCTCACTCAACAGAATTTTGATATGCAACTCTTAGATAGGTTTGCTTTGGAAAAAGATTTGTTTGCAAGAAGTATACTGGAAAATGTCTTGGGGATTGCTATTTATTGGGGAGAAAAGGAGGTAAGAATGGCAAGAAGGAGGAATTGAGCTGTGATGCAGTTGTGACAATGGCCTCAACCATCTCACAGGGAGCTTTGGAATGAATATGGTCCTTCAGAGTTGTTCTACTTTGAAGGAAGTGCTGGCCCATTATTCTCTGGTATCACTGGGGACCTACCTACCACCAGTGATACCAGAGGATAATGGACCAGCACTTGATCTTGGCCAGATGGCTCTCTGGAGCTGATTTAGGGAAGGTCTGGCAGACCCATCTCATAATGATCAGTCTGGCCCACTGGTCACTTGATCTCCCATGTCAGCCTCTGTCTCTCGAGGTCCAGTAGCATTCCAGAGATTAAAAAAATATTTCTATTGATTTCAGAGAGGAAGGAGGAGAGAGACAGAGACATCAGTGATGAGAGAGTCATCGATCGGCTGCTTCCTGCACTCCGCGCTCGTCCCACACTGGAACTGAGCCCGCAACACAAGCATATGTCTTTTTTTTTTTTTTTAATCAGTTATCTCCATTTTATTTTATTTTTTTTAAAAAAATAAATCTTTATTGTTCAGATTATTACAGGTGTTCCTCTCCCCACCCCCCTTTAGCTCCCCTCCATCTGATTCCCAACCCCACCCCACACCCTTGCCCCCACCACTGTCTTCACCCATAGATGTAAATTCAATCTCTTCCCGCACTTCTCAGACCCCTTTCCCCCTTTGAACTGTTAATCTAATCCCTTTCTATGTTCCTGATTCTATTATATTCACCAGTCCATTTTGTTCTTCAGATTTTTTTTTCTTGATTTTTAGATTTGCTTGTTGGTAGATATGTATTTGATGCTTTTTTGCTGTTCATAATTTTTTACCTTTACCTTTTTCTTTTTCTTCCTCTTCTTAAAAAATATCTTTCAACATTTCATGAAATCCTGGTTTGGTGTTAATGAAATCCTTTAACTTTTTCTTGTCTGTGGAGCTCTTTATCTGACCTTCAATTCTGAATGATAGCTTTACTGGGTAGAGTAATCTTGGTTGTAGGTTCTTGTTGTTCATCATTTTGAATATTTCTTGCCACTCCCTTCTGGCCTACACAGTTTCTGTTGAGAAATCAGCTGACAGTCGTATGGGTATTCCCTTTTAGGTAACTAGTTGTTTCTCTCTTGCTGCTTATAAGATTTTATCTTTTCCTTTTGGCAATTTAATGATGTTGTTTCTTGGTGTATTCCTCTTTGGCTTCCTCCTGTTTGGGGTACTGTGCACTTCCTGAACTTGTAGGTCTTTTTCTTTCACCAGGTATGGAAAGTTTTCTGTCATTATTTCTTCCATTAAGCCTTCAATATTCTGCTCGCTGTCTTCTTCTGGCACCCCTAAAATCCCAATGTTGGTACCTTTTAAGCCATCCCAGAGGCTCCTTACACGATCCTCACACTTTTGGATTCTTCTTTCATTTTACCTCTCTGGTTGGGTGATTTTTGCCTTCTTATTTCCAGTTCTTTGGTTTGATTCTTGGGGCATGTTGATCTATAGTTGGGTTTCTGTATATTCTTTATTTCAGATTTTGTATGATTAATTTCTGGCTGGTCCTTTTCCATTTGTTTGGTATTCTCATTAAGGTCCTTGAAGGTCTCAACAAGTTTCTTGGAGGTCTCATTAAGTTTCTCAAAGGTTTTTAGAAGATTCTTGAGTAATCTTAGAAATGTGATTCTGAACTGTGTGTCATCCAGTAGCTTACTCTCCTCCATCTCTCCCATTTGTGTCATATTTCTGTGTTTCCTCATTTTGGCTGTCTCCCTGGAGTGGCTTTGTGTGGTCGGTGACCTATAGGGGTCAGTAGCTCAGCTTCCCCAATCACCTGAGGTGGTAGCTTTTGCTATATCCCTTTGTGGGTTTAGTGCAAAGTCTTGGTGTAATTAAGCCTTGATTGCTGTTGGTACACTGGGAGGAATTGACCTCCAGGCCAATTGTCTGTGAGGATCCACTGTGTCTATAAAGGAAGAACTGCTGCACTGGAGACACACCTTGTTTCAGTGGGGCTTTGGTGCTCACTGAGACTGTCTCCCGAATGTGTCATTTATGGGTGTGAGGGATTAAAACTGAGCACTAGAACTCTGGTTTCTGGGTCTCAATGAGATACAGTTCAGCTACTGTCTGAGGCCAGTACTGTCACAGAAGCTACAGCATGAACCACAGTCCTGTCCTCCTCTGTTTGCCCCAGGTTGCAATTTTTGTTAAACTGCAACAGAGAGGGCCATTCATATGCAAAGTCTGGTGCTAGTAGCTAGGATGTTTTATGAGGGGTGGAGTCTCAGAGCGTCACTAGGCTGGGGAGAGGCCAAGAGCAATGGCTGCTGGTCCACCGCCTCTGCCCATTGTCTCACACCACAGCACAGTAAACAATCCCAGTTCTACAAGCAATGTGCTTCACTTTCTGACCCGATGGCAGACAGTCTAGCCTCTCCCTAGAAACTGGATTTCAGAGAGATCAAGCGCTTGTCTCTTTTCGGGTCGAAGAAAGCACCGCCCTTCGCCAGCCTGGATCTGCTGCCCTTATCGCGTCCACGCCCTCCCTACTTCAGTTTTTCAGTGCTTGTGTCCTGGATTCTCTTTCATTTCAGTCTAGATGTAGGGCTTTCTCTCAGCCAGCTTTCGTTTGGTTCCTGGGAGATAGATGTTTGTTTTATAGTTGTTTTCCCTTGGACTTGTTGTGACCAGCAGCTGTTTAGGAGTGTTTACCTAAAGCCACCATCTTGTTCCTCCCAAGCATATGTCTTGACTGGGAACCAAACAATGATCTCCTCATTCATAGGTTGATGCTCAACCACTAAGCCAGAGAGGGTGTGTGTGTGTGTGTGTGTGTGTGTGTGTGTGTGTGTGTGTTTAATGGTATATAACTCACAGCTGCAGATGGTATAGTTTGATCCAGAACCCTAGGGGTCTACATTGTGATTTTACTTTGGGGGCTTGCCATAAACTCCACATAGTATCTTTTCCCATCATGAATGCTTTTAATACTCAAGGGCCTTCCAGCTCATAGGGTCCAAATACTGCACGTCTCCTTCTTTCTTTGGGTACCACTCAAACTTTCATGCCATCTGGTAAGTTGGTCAGAGCAATATTGCTAGGGTTTAACATGTTACTTCAGAACCCAAACAGAAATACAAGACATTGTATTTCTTTCTTTGTAGGGAAATACAAGGTACAATAATTTGTAGAAAGGAAATTGTGGTTTATCCCAGATCATTGGACCTCTACATTTAGTTTATATGCTATTTCCCTGAATCTTTATAGGATTTAACCCCCACTCTCTTGAACTCATATGTTATACCAAGGCCTGTTATAAATATTTACTTCTTTCTCATAAATTACAATTAGTGTGGTACTGACAAGAAGTGAACCAACATGATGTTTTATCAAATGACCAAGTCAAGTCTCTCTAGACTATATTATGTCAGCGGGCAAAATAATTATCTTAGCTCTAGTTAAGAATGTAAATATACAGGGTGGGGGCAAAAGTAGATTTACTGTTGTGAGTATGTTAAACATGGAGTTTATTCTTTTATAATAATTTACTACTTATCATATTATTTTCCATAAAAACAACTGTAAAACTACCTTTGCTCCACCGTGTATACACATCTGCTTCAAATGAACTAAAAAAATTCCTGATCTCTCCAATAGAGATGGAAAATGACATGTTCATCAGATCAGTGATGATAAACCATGCACCTGAGACCATAATAATCTGCTGTAGTGAAGAGGCCACATCTGGAATAGCAGCTGCAATTGAATATATTTCTTTAAAAAATTCTTTTTATTGATTTCAGAGAGGAAGGGAAAGGGAGAGAAACAGAAACCACAGTGATGAGAGAGAATCATTGATAAGATGGCAGTCTGCACACCCCTTACTGAAGATGAAGCCCTCAACTGGGCTATGTGCCCTGACCGGGAATGCAACCATGACCTCCTGGTTCATGGGTTAACGCACAACCACTGAGCCACAGGAGCCAGGTTGATTACTTTATAATTGAGGTTATTGTTCTTTACTATCATTTCCAAAAATATGTCTATTTTGTGTAGGGCCTAGGCTGGTTAATTAAATAGAAACCATCAACCGTGAAACCAAGGTTCAGTGCGATTAAGTGACACAAAGAGTAAGTTCTTTAAGATTGGCACTAATCTCTGTCACACTCCTTACCGCATGCTCCCATCCAGGAACTTCCTTCCCTTTCTAGACATGCCCCCCATATATATATATATATATATATATATATATATATATATATTTAAAAAAATATATTTTATTATTTTTTTACAGAGAGGAAGAGAGAGGGATAGAGAGCCAGAAATATCGATGATGAGAGAGAAACATTGATCAGCTGCCTCCTGCACACCCCCTACCGGGGATGTGCCCACAACCAAGGTACATGCCCTTGACCAGAATCAAACCTGGGACCCTTCAGTCCGTAGGCTGACACTCTATCCATTGAGCCAAACTGGTTTTGGCCCCCCTTAAATATATTTACAAATATTTAAAAAATGTTAAAAAACTTTATAATCTTGGGGGAGGGGACATTTCAGAAGCTTTTAATTAGCTTTCTTTACTATCTAGGTCCAATGAACTAACACCAGGCTCAGGATAAGTGACCACTGGATGGCTCTGTGGACCTGCTGTTGGTAGGAATTTGGCTAGGCCTCCACTTATTACTTTACCTTCATATGCTGCTACTCTAATGGGGGAACATGATGATGCTTCAGTGTCAATTTGAATTCTGTGTCCTAAGCCCTTGAAATGTGTAGGTGTTTTTGTACTTGGGGGAAGGATTGAGGTAATTGTTAACTTGCCATGGTGAAATAGGTCCTGGGATTCCTTCTTTCAGTGAAGGAGTTCAAACTCACTATCTTTAAAAATTATGGTTCTTATATGATTTTATTTAATGATCACTACAATATTATAATTAGAATAGCTCTCTCTACTTTAAGAAACCAAGGTTCAGTGCGATTAAGTGACACAAAGAGTAAGTTGTGAAACCTGTATTTGTATTGTGAAACCATGTTTTTTTCTCTTAAGTCAAATAATGTCCTGGAAAGGCTGTATCAGTGTACACCCAGAGTAAGAGTGTGTACAGTAATTCTTTGTGTCTGAAAGCAAAACCAAAAGGCAAAAAATAGGTGAAAGTATCAGTACACCCCCAGACTATAAGATGTACTGGAAATTTTGTTATTCTTATATCTTATAACCTGGCCTTCATCCATTACCTGGTATTTCTAGTATTAGGGCAACTACTGAGACTGGAAAACTAAATGTCTAGGTAGAGGACACAAGGGGATTTTGTTTTGGTGACTGCAACTAATAAATACTTTATGAAAAACTGACATCAATTACTCCAAATGTGAGCAAGTAACTTGGAAACTGCCTTTTGTTCCCCAATTCAGAAATGCAAGGTTCTGATTATCTTGGAAAGTTTCACTGTCCTATCCACCTAATTCTTCACTGATACTGCCCCCAAGGCAAGGGAAGCTAAAGAGAAAATAAACAAATGAGACTACATCAAAATAAAAAGCTTTTTTACAGCAAAAGAAAGCATCAACAAAACAACAAGAAAGCCCACTGTAAGGAAGAACATATTTGCAAATGTTATCACTGATAAAGGTTTAATCTCCAACATCTAGAGGCAGCTTATACATCTTAATAAAAGGAAGATAAATTATCCTAAAAAAATGGGCAATGGACCTAAATAGAATCTTTTCAAAAAAGACAGAAGGAAAGCCAAGAGACAGATGAAAACATGCTCAAAGTCACTAATTATCTGAGAGATGCAAATCAAAACGACAATTCGGTACCATCTCACACCTGTCAGAATGGCTATCATCAACAAATGAACAAACAAAAAATGATGGCGAGGTTGTGGAGAAAAAGGAACCCTCATGCACTGCTGGTGGGAATGCAGGTTGGTGCAACCACTGTGGAGAACAGTATGGAGTTTCCTCAAAAACCTGAAAATGGAACTCCCAGTTGACCCAGTAATCTCACTCCTAGGAATATATCCTAAGAAATTAGAAACATCAAACAGAAAGGATATATAAACCTCTATGTTCATAATAGCACAATTTACAATAGCTAAGATTTGGAAATAGCCTAGGTGTCCATCAGCAGATGATTGGATCAGAAAACTATGGTACATCTACACAATGGAATACTATGCTGCCATAAAAATGAAGGAATTCTTATCATTTGCAGCAACCTGGATGAAATTGGAGAACATTATGCTGAGTGGAATATGCCAGTCAATGAAAGAAAAACACCACATGATCTCACTCATTTATGGATAATAAAGAACATTATTAACTGATGAACAAAAAGATAGATACAGAGACAGTAAAGCAACAAAAAGACTGTCAAATTACAGGGGGAAGGTTAGGGAGATATGGGGGAGATAAGAGATCAACTGAAGGACTTGTATGCATACATATAAACATAACCAATGGACGCAAAACTCTGGGGGGTGAGAGCATGTGCGGGAGTGGGGGGGCAATGGTAAGATGTGTACACATATAATACCTTAATAAAAAATGCAAAAAATAGAGTAACATGCCAATTGAATGTACCTTCACGATGCTCACCAATCAGGAGTGAGTATGCAAATCAACCCAACAAAAATGGTGGGTTAATTTGCATATGTAGGCACTGAGTGGCCAGGATGCTTGTGTTGTCACCATGGTGACAACACAGGTGTTTTGCACCATTCCAGTGGGCTTCTGTGCAGTGTGGGAAGGCAAAAAGGCAGCTCTGGCCAGAGTGAAGGCGGTGCAAGCAGCCAGAGGAAGGAAGGCCCATTTCTGCATGAATTTTTGTACATTGGGCCTCTAGTTTAACTATAAAAACATTTTGTAAAAAAAAAAACTGGGTTTGTCATATATGGCCCTTATTACATTGAGGTACATTCCTTCTATACCTAATTTGTTGAGAGTTTTTATCATCCAAGGATGCTGAATTTGTCAAAAGCCTTTTCTCCTTCTATTGAAATGATCATAGGATATTTATCCTTCATTCTGTTAATGTGATGCATCACGTTTACTGATTTGCTTATGTGACATTCTAGGGATAAATTCACCTTGATTACGGTGTGTGAATTTGGCTTGTTTGTATTTTGTTGAGTATTCTTGCATCTATATCAGGGATAATGACTTGTGATTTTTCTTTTCTTGTAGTATCCTTGTCTGGCTTTGGTATCTGGGTAATGTTAGTCTTATAAGATGAATTTGAAGAGTGAGCTCCGGTTCACTTTTTTTGGAAAGAATTTTTGAAGGATTTGTATTAATTCTTTAATGTCTGGGTAGAATTCACTAGTGAAGCTGTTGTTTCTTTGTTTTTAGCTCCATTCAGGTGCTCTGATTATGCTAGTTGCCTTGAATAAGATGAAACAGAAGTAGGTTTTGGGGGCAGTGTCCTGAAAGGCCGGGATGCCGAATGGACACTTTCCTGTGAGGAACAATTTGCAGGCTGAGTGGGTTTCTTTAAGCCTTGATCTGGGTGGCTTAAGGGAAAGTATGAAATGGATCCAATGAAACTCCTGTTCACTGAAAAGTGAATTTTCTCAGTTTTGTGCTCCTTCTAGGGTTGCACATTTTTAACTGATTCTGGATGTTTCATAAAGGAAATTGGATCAAGTATTGTTGTTTCATCAACATTTCTATAGGAGGACAAGGACTGGGACTTCCTATTCCACTATCTTTTAAAAAAATATATTTTATTGATATTTCACAGAGAGGAAGGGAGAGAGATAGAGAGCTAGAAACATCGATGAGAGAGAAACACCAACCAGCTGCCTCTTGCACACACAGAGAGGAAGAGAGAGAGATAGAGAGCTAGAAACATCGATGAGAGAGAAACACCAACCAGCTGCCTCTTGCACACCCCCTACCGGGGATGTGCCCGCAACCAATGTACATGCCCTTGGCCGGAATCGAACCTGGGACCCTTCAGTCCCCAGACCGACGCTCTACCACTGAGCCAAACAGGTTTCGGCCTATTTCACTATCTTGCTGATGTTATTCAAATGTCTAGATTAGCCTTTTGTAACCTGGCGTGCCTGGATGGTTCGGGGGATCCCTGGACTCCTTGAAACAGTTTTTAGAATTTTAGAAGATTCTCAATGCTTCCCCTACAAGTTAAGAGTAAAAATGATGTTTATATACTGATAATGATGCCAACTGGGAACTTGATTCAGTATCTCTGTGTTTAATAGACTTTTCTTATTTAATTTTGGGACATAGATCTAGGTACCTAATTGTCATTTCAATTATTTTCCCATGAGATCGAGACCTTCTGAGTTCCGAATAACATCTACAATATTGAAAGACATCCCATTCATAAACTGGTTATCTATAGTTGGGATAAAGGGTAATTGAGTTTAAAGGGTTTTGGTAGCTGTAAACATTTTTATCCTTTAGCTTGAGTTATAAATTCTAAAATACCATAATGAACAACATAAACTGATGAACAAAAACAGATCCAGAGACAATGAAACATCGATCAGACCATCAAACCTCAGAGGGAAGGTAGGGGAGGGTGAGGGAAAGGGAGAGAGATCAACTAAAGGACTTTTATGCATGCATATAAGCCTAACCAATGGACACAGGCACCAGGGAGGTGAGGGCATGAGTGTGTGTGTGGGGAGGAGGAGAGTAGGGGGTAATAGGGAAATAAGGACATATATGTAACACCTTAATCAATAAAGAAATTTAAAAAAATTCTAAAAGGCCAGACAATGTGTGTACTTACAAAGCACAGTAACACAGGAGTACCTAATAGCAAGTTGTACTTTTAATACTTATAAAACAAATTGAACTTACTTAAATTGTTAAGGTAATCATCCAGAAAACTGGACTTTGTACATAAACAAAGTACATGTACAAAGTACATGTATGGACTGTACTTTGTCCATAAACAAAGTACAACTAAGAATTTCTCCTCTGAATTTGAAAGCATTGTTTTAGAACTATTCTGTTTCTCCTTTCTATGACTATGTCTCTTACCCAAGTGAGGAGGGATTGTAGGCTGTGTGGTGACAAGTGGCTGCTTGGTCTAAATCCAGAAGAGAAGTCAGACATTCACAGCGGCTCCTGAATATATGAATTGATTCTAAGAAAGGGTCCAAATTTGTGGCTTCAAAACTTCCTAGATTTTTGGTATAAGTTTTACTAATATCTTAATAAATTTAATATAATTATTTTCACCAAAGAGAACAACATACATTATTTGTGGCCTTTATCTTATAAGATTTTAAATTTTATTTTCAGGCATCTAATATTAAACGTTTTAATCTTCTATAAATAATTCTTACCTTGGAATTTACATCTCTTGGACTCAAGGTATATTTTTTATTCTCCTTAACATAGTGCAATAGTTAAGAAACCTATTGTAGCATCACAGTTGCCATTTGTTTTTTCTATTGAGAGTGGGATTACACCTTTGATAATTTAGTGCCAAATAAATAAACAAGAAAGCATTTCAAATATCTCATTTTTATTAGTACTTAGTTTTTGAGGGTACAGCATATCTCAACTATCCTGACAGGCTTTTAAAAGAAAGCAATTACATCTGCCAAGGAAAGAAGAAGTGCTGTTTAGAGGATGGTTATTAAGCATAGAGGAGTGAAGTGACTGCCTCCACATATGTCAAAGGACTCGGGCAGGTTCAGCTTGGATACCTTGCCAACTTACAAAACGTCTAATGGTGGTGGAGGGGAGTTTTCCTAGAGGACATCTGGGACAATATGAAACTTGAGCACAAGAGATGGAGACTCTCTTATTCAAAACCCACAAAAGACAAAGACAAAAGAGATAGGTTCATTATGAAATAGAGGACTCAACCAAGCACCTCCAAGTGGCTTCTTAGAGAGATTGTTGAATTTCCATCCCTGACCAGTATTAAAACACGAGATAGGTTTTGGGTTAGGGATAATATGAAGAAAAACTTTTAGAATGAAATGAAAACTACTTCTTAAAAGCTTCTTTTTAATTTTATGAATTGGTGATAAGTATACACCAAATGTCTTTCTTTCTATCCACTTTTTCCCCCCTGATTTGCTATATGCCTTGAAACACAGGGGCTACTTAGATTATGATCTTTAACAATATTTATTGCTTGACTACTGACTTCATGCAATTTGGTGATTTGTTGTGAAGTAGGTCATTAACAATAAAGTTACTTCTAATAAAACATCAAACTTAGGGAAATATTTATTTTGAAGGATAATTATTCCTATAATTGTCCTTTATAATTGCCTTTTTACTCACTTATATTAACTATGCTTTTGTCAGTGGGAGAATAAAGACTTACAGGAAAGAAGCCAAAAAGTTGGAATAACCTTGATATATTTATAAGAATGCTTTTTATTTTATATATGGAAACTAATCAAAATGTTGAGAGCCACTGGTCTAATCTATGTATACTTGGGCACTGTTGGGGCCAACACAATAATAGAAATAGCATTTCACAATAGAGATTGACCCAAACAGTTCAAGCACCAACCCTGAATAAGTATGAAAGAAGACATACTATCATTAAAAAGTCTTCGTATACTCAGAATTCTATTATTATTTTACTACTTTTTAAATTTATAATAAACATGTACTCTATACCCCATCTCTAAACTCTCTCCTCTTTGTCATTCATAAACTAATAGATTTATTTTGTGATGATGTCACCATTTTTGCTTTATTAGATTGTACTTTCTAAAGGGCAGGTGCTATCTATGTATAATTCAGTGTGTAGTAAATCTATATAAATGGTGATTTTGTTCTAATATCAGTCCTACTGGATCTCTTGATACATGTTGTTTACTTTTGTTTGTCATTACAACTTGGTGGAACTTGATTTCTACAAGGTTACCATCAGTTGCCTACTTGCAGATTTTGCTGAATACCTTCAATATTGGCAATTCTACTAATTCTTTCTGTGGCTCATTACACTAACTGAATAACCTCTACATTAAGAAATATACAAAAAAAAAACTCTGAATAGAACTCCTCTTATTTTTGACTGATTTCTTACAGATGATTAGATTATATTATCTAAATTCTTGTTACTTCTTTATTTTTTTTCTACCATTTGAAACAGGCACATCTTCACTTATGCTATTAAAACTTTTAATTTATAAAAATTTGGCTCCTCATTTTTATGTTCCCTTTTTTGTTGTGGGATTATCTTCTATATGCACAAGTTTTACCACTCAAAGACTTGGGAACCTCTGTCATGATGTATTTTTGTTGCTGTAAAAAAGGTAGTCTGTACTATCATGCTTCTCTGTAGACAGGTTAGCATCTGCCTGCAGTTGCTCTGTTTTGACACTGGGTGGCTGAGAGGCATACAGAAGTTGAAACGGGGTTAAACTTCAGTAGGCACTAGTTTGATCACATTGAATGACAGTAATCATCCTATATCATTCTAAAAATGAGAGGAAATTTGTATAGGACTCTCAATATAATTTGCATGGAGGAATTTTAGGGTTTGAGTTTGAGCCTTCTGTAAATAATTAAATCAAAACAATATGTGAAAAGAACATTGGTCTGGGAACTAGGAGACAAGAGTTCTTGTTTATGCTCTTGATAAAAAAAAAAATCCAATTATAATTCCGACTGCCCTCACTATTTAACTAAGCTACTTGGACATGTTACTTAATCTTTGATCTTCAGTTTGAGTCATAAGATGAGATATCTACCTTACAGATAATATCTATAATCTTAACCAATATCTTATAAAAGTGTTATGAGAAGAAAGATGCATTAGTTTTCTTTCTTACTTTTCTATTCAATTTTAATTAAAATTTATAAACATTGCCCTCTACTTAGCTTCAGTTAATTAGTAGATCTTACTCCTGTCCATTTTTATCTGTATTCAGTGGATGAACAAAATGATGTGTTATTATTATTTATTTAGTTAGCAAATAATAGAGAGAAATGGGATTTTGAGCAAAAGTCTAGGAGAACCTAGCCTCTTAAATACAGTACTGAAAATTCACTTTCATCTTGGTCTGTACCTTTAGAATGTATCTTGCTACGTGAAATCATTGGTGTCCTGCTAAAGTGACAACCTGTCTGCTTCTACAACCTTGCTTTGAGGAAATGGGAGAAGGAAGGAGGGAAAAAAGGGACTAAGAAACCAAAAACAATCTAATTAATCTGATAAATTAGGCAGGAATGAGGATTAGAAGAAACATTAATTGTACGTGGTTATTACAAGCATGACAGTCAAGAGATAGATCATTTGCAGCTGGTAGTATTGGCAGGAGCTGTGGATCACACCTCAAGTGGAGATTGAGGGGGGACTTACTCTGGGTGATGAAAATCTTACAAACGAAGACATCCAATGGATTAAATGAGGTAAATTGTTAAAAACCCTGGACTTCCCACCTCAAACCAATGGAAATTTTTATTTCTGATGGAGGAAGGTCGTGATTATGAAGACATCATCCTCACTCCTGATGACCAGCCCCTCTAATCTATACTGCTGAGACTCATATATTCATTGTATGGGCCATTAATTTCTAAGAGATCTAGAATCTGTCAGTTTCTGCCCATTCCTTGCCCCATACTAGATGTTCATAATTATTCTATAGTGGTGTCTATAAATATTTTTCTTTTGCTGCTTTATATGACAGAACTGAAATATCTCAAAGGCCAGTATTCATAGAACCTAATGGTTAGCCCATTAATAAATGGACACAAACCATTAAGTGCAGTCAAGAAATAGTTTTATTTTTCTCTCGTTGTCTTGATGTCTCAAGGCTACTACCTGTGTAGTGGCCAGTTGGTCCATGGGACAAATATATCTTTGATAGATTTGCCTCTTGACTACCGGATGATCCATCTCTTTTGGACTACTGTTCTTGGTCACTTCAGACAGTCTTCCACTTTTAGGATTTTTCAGACAAGAAGAGATACTTCCTTCTAATTTCATATTTGCCCCCAAACTACTGGGAAATACACGTTAGATTCTCTAAATGGCTCTTTTTTTCTTTCTAGCTGTGCAAGCATCCAGCCAGGTTGTGAGACCAAGATTTTCATCACACCCCATCACTTCCTGTGAGCAACCTTTGTGTTCATAAGGGTTGGTGATGTCTAGACACTAGAAACCAAGACTCAGCAACATCCAAGTTGCCACAGGGAAGGACTTGTGCTGACTTAAGCAAGAAGCTGATACTGGGTGTCTTTCTTTCCTGGCTACTCTGGCGATGTGGGCACACCTTGGGAAAAAGGTCTATGTGATTACAACTTAAATAAGTTGATCACAAAATGCTGGGGCTTCTGGAGACTGGGACTATTTTTCTTTGATCCTGGACTGAGTAAAACATTGTGGAGAAGTGGAACTTCCCTTGTATCCTAGGAACCACTGTGGTTCAGCTGTTGGAGCAAATTGGACTTTAGTTACTGTTCTAAAACGGGACTTAGCTCTAAAATGTGGAAGCAGCTGAAGGTAGGAAATAGAAACAAGCAGGTGGGGCTGTGAAAGTCAGCAGGTCAAAATAGACCATAAGGAGTTCATTGGAGCTTTTTGTCTCTGAGGTGTGTGTGTGTGTGTGTGTGTGTGTGTGTGTGTGTGTGTGTGTGTATGTGTATGTACACATGCAGTAGTGAAGAAGGCTGATTTCATAAACCATGTCAGCATTCTTCAAGATTGCCAGCAGCCACTTGGGAATCTAATATTTGGATAAATGTAATTCTTGTGATCATCAGGATGAGGGCTTGAAATCATTATTGTTGGATATTTAAATAAATGTGACAATATACAGGATATCTAAAAATGTATACACATTTTAACAGCTATCAGCTCAATTTTGAAAATGAAATGTATTTTAATTAACACCGTCTTTATAATTATTCAAAATGTGTGTTCACATTTTTGGGGACACTCTGTATTATTCCACAACCACGTGCATTGAGATATTGATTACCCATCCACCCATCCATCCATGCCTGCAGCTTTACGGGGTGAAAATAAAGATGTACACCACTGTATACCTTCAAGAGGCATACAGTCTAATGTGGGATAATCTATAAAAATGAGTCAATTACAACACAATATGCTAAGTATTAAGATGGATGGAAACATTAGGTGTCAGGGAGCACAGGATAAATAGGGTAGTACAGTGAATTAAAAGAATTGTGATGATTTCTTAGAGGAAATAACCCTTGTGTTGAGATTTAAGTAATGAGTTGGAATTTATTAGGTAGAGGTTGATTACAGATATGGTATGTTGGTGTCAAGGATGTCAATCAAGTCCATTTGGGAAGTCATTTATAACAGGTATTATTTATCTTAAGTCTTTGGAACATGGTAAAAAAAAAATACCCAGGAAGTATGCAAAAAAATCAGGCCCATACACAAAAGATGACACAATCACTGCCATGTAAAAGTTGCTAGTGATTTCTAGCTTAATGAGTCAGATCTTGTAATACTGATATATCTGAATTGTAAGTTAAAGTCTTAGGACTAATTCAATGACTAGTGTGGAAAGTATATAAAATTTTTGTTGTTTAGTGAGGCAAAGAATTACAAAGACATGTTCCACTGTATTGGTGAAAGCTGTTGGGCAGACCATATCTTTTAAATTGATAAAGGGAGTGAGTCCAGAGACTTGATAATCTGGACAAACTTCTTGTTCTCATCCAAATAGGTGTCCTTTATCTGTAATGGGATTATTCTGCTTTCAGATATAAATGGATCAGTTTACAAGACACCTGGTGGGTTAAGCTACTGTGCAAAATGCCAGCCTTCTGGAATAGCTAGTACAGTAGACTAGAGGCTCATTGCAGATATTCGTGTAAGAATAAGCCTTCCTTCCTCTGGCTTTGCTCCAGGCCTACCACCACTCATATAGCTCTTTCCACTACCCCCTCCCCCTCATAGCAGGAGTCCCATCCCTCCTGACCACTCCTCGCCTGGGGGTTATTTTGCATCATCACTCCTGGTTGGCTGTGGGCATGGTGGAGGTATGGTCAATTTACATGTTTGTCTATTTTTAGGTAAGATTGCAAAAATGAAAACAAATTCTTCCCCCGTACCAGGTTATTGAATGTGTTTTTTGTAGCTCTACTCATTAAGAGATGAGATCTTTATCTCCTGAGTATAGGCTGGCCTGATGAACTGCATTGCCAAGGGGGCTGTAGCAAACACGATGTAAGTGGAATCTTGGAAAGTGCTTGGGTATTGAGGCTCCGCCTCCTACTGCTCTTGGAAGCGGGTGACCGCCACAACGTTAAAAAGGGAAGCTAGCCTGTTAGATGATGAGATATGTGGTCTAGTTAGCTCCCAATACGCCAGTGTACAGTTAGCCAATTGTCCGACAATACGTGAGGCAGTATACTGCCACTTGACCATAGATCCATGAGTAAGTGCAGCTGAGTTCAAAGGAACTGCTCAGCTGGACCTAGCTGAGCTCAATCCAAATTGCCAATCCATAGAAATTCGGACTAAATAAATGCTGTTTTTAAGCCACTGCATTTGGGGGTAGTTTTTTCATTTGTCTACATGCTACGTATAGGACAGTTTTCTTGCCTTCATTCTTTCCCATACCACGTGGTGGTCCTCATACCACTCCAGTTCTCTTGATTTATTTTCATGGCATGTATCTGCTCACTTGACCTGTTTGGTTTCCTGATTACTGACCATAAAGCATTTATAGAGTATTTATGGTATGTTAGGTACTATGCTGCATGATGGGGATACTAAAAGTTAATAGCACGCCACCTTGGGTTATATGGAACGAATTCTGCGCTCCTTCTGTTCACCTAATTGCATGAAAAACACTTAAAAGATGAGGGGGAGAAGCATTATTGAAAAAGATAGATATAAGATGGTTAGCACTGAAGAAATAAAACAAGAGGAGACAAAAGGGACTGAGTAGCTTATGGGTAGCACTCTTCCTCATTTATGCACTAGGAGTCAGAGCTTTTGTTCATCTGTTTTACTGCCCTACACCTTGGCAGAATGCTGAGGGGAGCTTGTATTAATATTTTCTCCCCATCTTTACCACGAACCACTTTCTTCTCGTATGAACGGACCCAAGTCCTCTGGCCAAGGCTTTTCCATATGCAGGTGCACATGATTTTCAATGCCTTGCAGTATGAAGATAGCATGTTTCACTGGGGTGCTGCGGAAGCAGGAAAAAAAATCAAAGCCCAAACCAAGCCAAACAAAAAACAAAAACTCGTTTTAGATTTAGGAACATATGGTTGGAATCCCAGTGCTACCACTTAATGAGGGTGAAACTGTCTCATTTTTTTTTTAAACATGGGGTTATGCCATCTACTTTATGAGATGTTGTGAGAAATTGAGGTCGCATATAAAGCCTCTAGCAGAAAGCTTAAAGTGCCCCAAAATGACATTTTAGTAAGCCTTCAGAATACGGAGAGCTACTAGTACACATGGAGCAACAAGCCAGTGAAGTTCAGCATTCAAAGCACCTTTTTTTTTCTTCTCAAAAAAAAAAATGTTTAGGAGGAGGCAGTTTAAGTAAACAGATGCAAAAAAAAAATTCTCAAGATTTATATTAAATTAGGGAGGTATTTACCATATTTTTCTTTTTGGAGGGAGAGATAGATTTTTGTTTTAAAGTCTAGGAGGTGCCAGGAATAGGAATAGCTTGATCTAAAAATCACTGGGAATTATTTATCTGAATATTTATAAAAAATACAAAGATTATTACAGAATTTTAATATCATGACTTTGGATAAGAAATCCGATTGTATTTTGCAATTAATTTATACATTTGTTATATTTATTAACCTTTTTCACATTTTTGTGGGTTTAATTAGGAAAACAGGGAGGAAAATGGCATACATTTTAACAACAGAAATACACTTTTAACAACATGGTAAAATTATAGTTTTCCCCACAACTACAGAGAGATAATGACTTAGAAGCCAGACAGATTATAATGCATGATTTATATTTCTTACTAGAGGCCTGGTGCCTGAAATTTGTGCACGGGTGGGGTCTCTAGGCCTGGCTGGTGATCAGGGCTATTTGGGGCCAGGCCAATCAGGGCCCGGCTGGAGAGGAGGCGATGGTTGCCTGGGTGGGTTTTGGAAGGGACAGATGCTTCCGCCTCCATTGTCAACACCCCACCGCCTCATGGTTCCCAGCCTCCCCGCCTCATTCTCTTGTTGCTTTGCTTCCATCTCAGTAGGCAGGCGGCAGGCTGATTGGGGCCTGCTGGCCGGGGGAAGGGACGGGGCAAGGGAGGTTGGCCACCAGCTCCAAGGAGGGAGTTGGCCCTTGGCCCCCCTGGGAAAGGGGCCACGTTTGCAGCCACTCACCCCTGGTTCCCTGTTCTAGCCCAGAGGCCAGTAGGAGGGACTGTGGGAGTGCACTGACCACCAGGGGGCAGCTCCTGCAGTGAACATCTGCCCCCTGGTGGTCAGTGCATGTCATAGCGACCCGTCATTCCAGTGGCTTGGGCTTTTATATACGGTATGTAGATGGGAAAGGAAGGCCAGTGTTCTAAAGTGATTTTGTAAAGGGTTATTCTTCCCAGCACAGAGCTTGGGTTTCCAATGTCATTCCCATTTGGATTTGGTCCCACTACTTAACATAGCAGAGAATTTTTTGTAAGATTTCCAATGAAATAGTAGTGCCAGGCTTTTTAAAATGTAAACTTTATTCCCTGGGGAAATAAGTTGCTAGTTAAGAGGAAAAAAAGAAATATCTTTCATCACATGACATTAACTTTTTAAAAGAGATCATTTAAAGGCACCTCAAATGATTGTCATGTGCTAAATTGACTTAAATCTACTATAATACAATTAGCTAAAATAGTAAAACTTACATAATTTACTGTTGTTTCCTTGTTTAAAATTATTTCAGTCTCAGTTATTTCCTTACAAATTCTTTTCTTTCTTTAAGCTTCTACTATATTAGATTATCAAGCTAAAATAGAATGACTACAAAAATTCAGAGTAAATGGTGAATGGGAAGGAGTTTAATCATAACTTTAATACATATTTTATAGCTTATAAACATGCAGATACTTCTTGAAAGCAAACCTTTAAATAGTTAAGTTCATAAAAATTAAATATTAAAGTAGTAAATGGAACTGAGCTGGAACTTGACTGAAGTAACAAAACATAAAACCTGTGGCAGTATCTTTTATTTAAAAAACCAACTTAAAATACTTGATGCCCTTTAGATGCAATATATGGTTGAATTACAAATCATGTTAAGGTAAAATCACTAATAAGGGAAACATATTTAAATATGATGCCTAGTATTACTTTTAATCTTTACCTGATATGTTTTTTAAAAAATAAAATTTAAAAAATATATTTATTATTGATTTCAAAGAAGAAGGGAGAGGGAAAGAGATACTGGTAGAAACATCTATGATGAGAGAGAATCATTGATTGATTGCCTTCTGCACGCTCCCTAATGGGGACTGAGCCATCAACACAGGCAGGTGCCCTTGATAGGAATCGAACCCAGGACTCTTCAATCTGTAGGCTGATGCTCTATTCACCGAGCAAAACCAGTTAGGGTGGATATGTTTTTTTTTTTAAATTGATTTTTTAAAAAGAGAGAATTAGAGTGAGAGAGAAACATCAATTGCTTGCCCCCCGTAGGCACCCCCACTGGGAATGGAAGACACAATCTAGATATGTGCCTTGGAATTGAACCCCCAAACTTTTGGTGTACCTGAGGATGCTCCAACCAACACAGCCACCCTTGCCAGGGCCCTACTATTGCTGCTAATTTTAGAGCCTGTGTGGAGAACATCTCTTACCTATGTTGTCAATGATTTCTGTGAACCATAGCTATAAAAGCACAAAACTTTAGAGCTGAAGGAATTTAGTTACTTTGATAATTACTAGACTAGTTGAATAAGATGTATAAAATATTGGCTCCAAACCAAGATCTTTGAGATAGCCTTAGTTGTAAAAGGGTTTGTAAGATTTCCTGGATCAGCCTCTTGTTTCCTTGCTTCAGATAATTCTTTTTCTAAATCCATTATCAGTACTTATTCATTTTACATAACTTCCAATCACTAGATTAAGATTTTGCTCATCGCCGAAGCTGATCAAAGTGAGCCTAAAAAAAGATTCTTCCTTTGAGCTCATATGCATACACCTCAAAGCAATTTCCAATTTGATCTAACCTGTAAGGACATGACCTTCCAGGGTCTTGCTATTATTACATTTCTGTAAATAGCACGAGGTCCTTTTACCAAAGACTCTGGTTACCTAGTGCTGCAGTGCTCTCCAAAACCATTATAGCTTGGAACTGGTAAAAATGCAAAATTCTCTGAAACCAGATACTGTGTGTGTGTGGTTTTTTTTCTTTGTGGAGACATTGCAATCCTAGTTACAGCCAGGAAAGCTTCCCAACCCGGTTCTTCCTCTAGAGGGAGACACAGTCCAGCTTTTATACCCATTGACGCCCTTCCATTTTTTTTTTTTTACTGTCTTTTCCGGCAGGACCGCAGTTCGCTCCGAGCGGCAGCTGCGGCGGCTAACGGAACTGGCGCTTGGGAGGCAGACGGAGGGAGGCAGCATTGTTTGGTCTTGCCATCCCATTGTACCGCTTAGCTCAACCCGGAGTGTTGGGACCCATTCTCTCTCTCCGCGTTCTCCTTGCCCTTGTACCGGGAGGCCAGTCTCTGTAACCCCCTGGGACCACCAGGCTGGGTGGGTGGAGCGAGGGGCGTGGTCGGACAGGGAGGGCCCGCCCTTTACGGTGACTTTAAAAAAAGACACCGCCGGTGCCTTTGGACTGTGCAGCGCTTAGGAGAGGCGGGCGTGATTACTAAACCGTGTACGTCGTTTCCTCCAGCAATTCGGGATTGGTTTCCTCGGTCCCCGCCCCCCCTCCCCCCGCCTTTAGCGAAGTGACACAGTCGCTCACTCCCGTCGGATGCTGGAACTTACACCTTCTCCTCGGAGGTGACGGTGCCGGGTACCGGGGGAAGGGGGCACAGGGGCGACTTCCCCGCCTTCCAGCCCAGGATGCCCAGAGGGGCAGCGGTCGGGCTGCGTGGGGCTCTGCCTGCCCGCAGCGCCCGCAGGAGGGACTGAGGGGCCGCAGCTGGCCAGGAGTTGCTGCCCATTGGACTCCCGCGAAGTCTCCGGGAGCGCATCCGCGGGGACCTGTCTGCTGGCGGCGGGGGCACCGGCACCCGCCCCCGCCCCGAGGAACCCGGGCGGCTGGCTTGCGGGGCAGAGACGGCGGCCGGCCGAGCTCAGAAGCCTCCCCTCCCTCCTGCCCAGAACCTCCCAGCAACTCCTCCTGGACCCGCGGGAGCCGGGGAGCAGAGGTGCGTGGCCGGGGCGCTGCTTTCCCGAAGGTGAACCGTTCCGTCCGGTTGCCTGAGAGCAGAAGGGAGGGCGGGAGAAGGGACGGAGCCGCGTGGGAGGGAGAGGCGGCGAGAGGAAAAGTCCGCGCTCGGAGGCGTTAACAGCAAACAAACCGGAGACGGAGCGAGGGTGGTGATCGCTGCAGGGCCGCCTGGGTCCCGGCGGCGGGGGGAGCCGAGCGCACGGCGCGCAGCCGGCGAGGACAGCGGGGG
Source organism: Vespertilio murinus (assembly GCA_963924515.1). Lineage (NCBI taxonomy): Eukaryota > Metazoa > Chordata > Mammalia > Chiroptera > Vespertilionidae > Vespertilio > Vespertilio murinus. The sequence goes on from OZ004707.1 coordinate 140,653,219, forward strand.
CCGCGGGCGCCGGCCGGCCGGGGCTGCGGGACGTCGGCTCGTCCTCGGGAAACGCATTTTTTTCTTTTTTTTTTTTTTTCTGATTACTTGGACGCCGCGGCATAGAAGGGAGGAAAAAGAGGCGAGGCTCACTCGCTCCACCTTCCATCCGCTTGGAGGGGATTCCGGGGTAAATGTCAGGAGATCCCTGAGCCTCTCGGCCATCGGAGGAGGAAACGCGCACACACACACACACACACACACACACACACACACACGCGCGCGCGCGCGCACCCGCCCGCCCCGGACCTCACTCCCCGGCCCTCCGCCGCGCACGCCCGCCGGACTCCGGGTCCCTATGCCCCTGAACGGGGACGGCGGACTGGCATCTCGGAAGCGATGCGAGAGCGATAAGGCCGGCGCGGGCCCGCGGGAGCTGCAGGAGCATCGCTAGGTGTTGGCGCCACCGGGAAGCCGGGCTGCAGGTAGGTGCGAGCGGTGCGCCCGCGGGCCCGTGGGGTGGGGGGTGGGAGGGACGGACTGGGGCGGCCGCCGGAGGACCGGGGCTCGGAAGCCCTCTTCTCCCCTCCCCCGGGTCCGGATCTGTTCGGGGGCTCCCCGGGGAAGGCGAGAGGGGGGAGCCGATGCTGGTCGGGCGGCCAGCGTCGCCCCGCGGGCTGTGGGGGGTCGGGATGCGGGGAGAGGGGTGCGGAGAGGGGGTCCGAGGGCACGAACGGCGGCGTTGCGAGCGCGGTGCCCTCTCCCTCCTTGTCCGCTCCGTGTCTCCGAACCCTGCGAGCGTGAAAGCGAGTTTGAACTGGACCCCTCCGCCGGATCCAGCCGGGCGGGCCATCCTTTCGGACTCCTCCCCGGGAGTCGGGGGGTCGCGTTGGAGGCAGGACCGCTGGGGGGTGCCAGGCGGCCCCGCTGAAACCGCTACTTTCTGTGTCGGCTCCGGGTTAGCTAACCCTCCGGCCTGCCTGCGTGCGGACGGTGGGCGTTTCGAGGAGGCGCTGGGCTTCCCCAGTCCTAACTATCTCCCCAAAGAGCCGTCCTGGTAAGTTCCCCAGCCCCAGCTCTGGGAAGGGTCACTTCCATTTGGGCACGGACGCCTTATTCCTGAGTGAAATGACGCTTTCATAAAGAATATGATTACAAGAGAGCTTCAGGAAAAGCATTATTATTATTATTATTATTATTATTATTATTATTATTATTATTTACCAACTGCGTCCAAAACAACAGCAAACCCCAAACAAACAGCTTGGAGAAATGAATGGGTTTTTCGTCTCTTTCCCAACGGAAGCCTCCCCGGTCTCACTAATAGCGCCCCGTTGCTCGGCTGTCCCTTCGCCCCTTGGCGTCCCAAAGGGCCGGGTTCTTCTCCGGAGGGGCTTCCTTGAGGCTATCGAGCCTCACTTGCCCGCGGGGAACGTGTTTGTGTCTAGAAGCTGCGTTTGCAAAGGAAAGTTTGAGACTCGCCGCCCGATTTCTCCTAGGACCGCAGGCTGAGCTGTCTGGTCTCCGCTGGGAAAGGGGTAACTGCAGGGATGCCGCCTCCCCACCCCCAGCGGACGCGACGCCCCCCTCTCCAGCGTTTCTCTCCCTGGCCAGCGTTAAACCATTGCCTCAAGCGTTTGCAATCAGATGTGTAGTTACTACAGTGGCTGGCTAGCCTCTCTCCCTTCAGCCTTGTGCTGAAGAGAGAGTTTGGCTTGTGGCAACGAGACAGAAAAGAAAATACCTTCTGTTTGTGTTACATCCCCTCTTGCATTTTGTTGTTTTTTGGGAAAACCCCCCCAAAACCCCCAAACACCCAAAACAAGCCTGAATGCAACCTTTACTCTGAACAGTACCCTGCAAGCAGTCAGTGTATGAGTCCTTCTCTCAGGACAGGATGGATTTCAGTGACTGCTGACTGAATGATAATTATCTGGTTCCTGTCTTCCCAACTAGATTGTCTGAGACATTAATGTTTAAACTGTTACCAATTAACACATTAAAACTGCTCTATTAAGCCATGCAAGTTAAGACAGTTGAGTCATTTAAGATTTCTGTGTGAAGTGCTAAATGGCAATAACTAGCAAAGGAGATCGACAAGGCGTCTAAAGGCTTTAAAAACCAGAGCATTAAGATTTCAGGTACTCACCCCAGCCTCTCTCTTTCCACATGTACTCCGGGACTGGTGAGCCTTTTACAACTTCAAACTTGGCACCTAAAGAACCTTAAGAATGATCATACACATGTAATTTAATTTTTTTCTTTTCCTACTTTATTCTGTTCTGGTTCTCATCCTGGGTCAATTGTTTGCATATTGACTTTTTTAGAGTCCTATTTTTTTTAAAAAAGTCACCAGTAGCCATTGAAAGGGCATCAGTGAAGCGCATTTTATTTTGGTTTTCTGAATTTTCAATAAAAGTGGGATTGTATTATTTATAGATAGTATGCTATGAGGACAGTGTCACACCAACCAGATGCTCAGGCACGGCAACTTTTAAGAGGCAGAGCACAGTTTAGTGTTTTGCTTTCTATTAGGCATTTTGTTTTGAAATGGAAAATCTGGATTCTTTTGCACACCTTTAATAAAATTTGGAAGCTTAGGATGCATAAACTTACGTATTAACATATAGTGCTATAATATATGGCTCTTAGAGAAGAACCAACACCTTGACATTAATGCTACAAGTTGTGCCAAAGGGGGATTGAAGTTTTCTGAGTTTGTGATTTTTGGATCTGAAAAATGTTAGCTACGTTAACAATGACAAATTGGAGAATGAAGATTTATTGAGATGCCCATGGATCTATGTCAACAATGGTACATATTGCTTAGAGACTGCATTAGAGTATTTACTAACCACCAAGTTATAAAATGTGATGACACAGCTGTAAAAAGGCCTGTTTTTAAATGTGGTTACTTTTCCTTTTTAAAAATTTACAAAGTAATGAAATGTAGGGGGTCATACAAGATTTTATAAACTTTATTTTGTATATTATCAGAAAATCTTAGTGGTCCCAGATCTAGTATTTTAACAGATGATCCTTTTACAATGTGTTTATGGACATTGAAATATTGAGAGTGTATTTTAGGGCTGGTTTATCATTAATTACAGGTTATGGATTGCCCTGCCTGCGAAGGGTAAAATGTGCCTCTCTAGCATTTTCCAGGATTTCTTATCCTGGGCCCTGAGAGAAGGTATTCTCAGATCCTGCCCAAGTTCAGCTGGGGCTGCAAACTGGTGAACATTTCGCCTCTCTAATGCATCTGTTCAACTCGCAGTGCTCCGAGTGTCATCAGTTATTTCTAATATATTTGAGAAGATGAAACAACCAGAGTGCAAACAGTTCAGTGCCCATGCTTTTACTTCTCCAGTATTTTATTAGCGATGCCTCATTAAGTCGCATTATTCTGCAGCTGTTTTGTTCATTAAAGATTCAAGTAGAAATAAGGAACTTTACTGTGCAATGCAGTTTTGTCTCCTTGGTGAGAAACCATACGCTGAGGCAAAAGAAGCATCTAACATAGTCCCCTTTGATCTATGCCTGACATTTACAAATGCGATTCGTCAACCTGTTCGTAGTAGGGCTCCCTCACAGCACAGAGGAGAAACCCATGAGCACAGATGCTGCTAGATATGAAGGCCCCACTCGCTAAGTCAACCTCATGTCTATCTGGCCCACATACTTGCACAGTATTTCACATGATACATCTTACTTAGGAAGCATTGATTTTTTTAATGCCATGTAATATGATGAATTTGCCATTTTGTTCAGAAATTCTTTGGTTAACTTTATTTTGAACACTGTATGTGAAGCATATTGAACTATACCCCTGAAGAGCAGTAATAATTTTACAATGAGTCTTTTTAGAGAAAGGTTTTACTTTATGTTTTACTTTACTAAAACAGGGGAGATGGAAAGAAGGCCATGACAACCAGAGACCTAAAAGTTAGTTTTTGTTTCTTAGTTGTCATCCACCACTGATTTATTGGGTAATTTTTAGAAAGTCTGATTCTATTCATTTGGCACAGTGATTTAGTGTCCTTGTCAATGAAATATAACTAAGAATTCTTGTCTTCTACTTATTCTTAACAGAAATTTTTAGGGGAATGGTTAGACTTATTGGAACGTGAAGAAAATTACTATTGAAATACATTTCTCTGCAATATCTATCTAATCTCTAGATCTGTACATATATATGTATACAAATGGTTTTAATGGCACCTATGGGAAATGCTGACTTTTTTTTTATCGAAGGAGGTGAGGACAATTATAAAAAATGTGTATATTGCTAGGTACATAATTTTTCACTATTTTGCATGATTTGACCTACAGTACAGCTGTAACCATGGTTTAACAAGGTCGTTTATAATTGAGTTTTACTGTTTGAGCCACTGTTACATGCAGTATATTTTCCTCTTTAGTTTTGTTGTTGGTTTTTTCTTTTTGAGGCATTTTGTCCTTGCTCTGTCGGGCCTGTCTAACTGCCTACTACATTTTTGTTAGGCTACAAATGTAAAAATAAATCAATCTTGTCCTCTATAGGTAGGGACGCTTTGGGATGTGTTTATTGAAACTATGACTGGGAATTTCAACATATTTTAAATACTGAATATATCTCTTTGCTGTCTTTATTAAATATGCACCTCCACAGTCCAAACATAAACCTCGCATTACATTAGAGCATACTATTCTGGTTTACAAGTGTTACCTATGCATTTTCCAGCAACATATTGATATTATACGCCAAATTTATGTTAGGTTTTCATAACCTACCCACTTCCAATGTATATACCACATGTATATGTTGGATTTCATCCTCTGCTATAGTGATAAGCCATTTAGTCCCTGGAATCAGTGAAAATTTAGCCTTTTTAAGGCAATTGATTGTTATGACCATTGAGAAATACAAGACTTTCAGGTTACTTGGGAATCAGAGGAAAAGTGAATATATTCACTATAAAGAGAATTCCATTTTGTTCCTAGTGATCCAGATGGGGTATGAGAGATAACCAAAGAATCAGAGCTTATAGTACGCTTTTATTAGATAAGATCCTTTTAATCACTTCCTTTAGTCTCTTGAATTACTTCATAGTAGCTGTAATTGTTTAATGATTTCCTCTGAATGGCCAGTTAGTGAAGGTAACTGTGCAAAGTCTGTCTCCCTTTCCCTAGCAATAGCACAAACATAGTCGTTCAATTAAATTTATCTTTATTTTTGAAGCTCTTTAGAGAGAGACTGGATATTGTGATAATGTTGAATTCTTAGCAATTATGCTGCTAGGCTGGATTTAGCACTTTGACAAAATGGGGACAAGTAGCCCCTTTGCTCTGTAAAGCTAACTCTTCAGATAAAGCCCGGAGAGTGCAAAGTAGCTTTTGATGAATGCAAGGTTTGTTTTACTAAATATTTTTATGGTTTTTTTCTGCTGTGAACTAGTCACTGTATAATTGCATGCATGTGAATAGGCAACTGCGTTGACCTTTAAAGGTCATACAGAGATCGTAAACCTTTCAATTTCCAGTGATAATTGCCTATGACCTCCTGCTGCTGCATCTGGAGCTTTCTGTTGAGTTTAATAATACAGAGTAATACTTAGGCTTTCTGTTGCAGATTATGCAGCTCTTTATAACACATTTACAAAGGTAACCACAGTAGGCACTATGACAGAATATTTTTGGAAAAGTGTATTTGCTTCGGAATAAAGTTTTCAAGCCAGAAAGACCAAGGCTATGAGGAGATGGACAGATTCTTTCTGGAACAACAACAACAACAAAAACCCATCATTTAAAATTATCCTTATGTAAAAACTGTGCAAAGTTTTATCTGATTCTGGCCAAGTTTTTCTTTTTTAATGTCCTTCTTGGCGAACCCAGTGAGAATTGAATTTAAATATTGGAGGAAGGAAATATGCCCGCTCTATTGTGAAAAAGACCATATTTTATGAGAAAAGCAAGGTGTGTTGTTTGTTCTATTCTGATTTTTTTCTGGTTTCACGTTCTTTGTCTTTATGGGTTGTAAAGTAAAAACAGGGGAGTAAAAAAGGCTTATGTGGTCATAGGAATCTTAACAAAAACTCAAGCTAGTAGTGATATGACACAGAGACTTTGACTATATTGTTCAAGAGGGTAAGCATTTTATGGTTCTAAAATTTGGTCAACTCAAACAAAATAGTTCTATGTACTAACGTAGTAAATTCATGTCTGCTCAGATCAGTCAAGTATTTAGAAATATCCAATAAAGATCACTTGAGGGAAACAATATGAACACTTTTTAAATTCATATTAGTTTATGGAAAGTTTTAAATTCATTTAAGGTGGACAAATCTGGTTATTATTATCATTTCTTTCTTAGCTTAGTTTTACCTTACTATAGGTGTCTAGTGAATGCCATGCTCAAATTTGTTAGTGCTGGAGAGTTCAGTGAATTTCTTCTTAGAATGACTGTCAGACATACCAGTACCAGTGACCTGGTTCTGCTTCTGTTTGTATTATTTTTCAGAAAGTTGAGTTGAATTGAGCAAAACAGCTCTAGCTTTAGTTCTTTGTTTTTATAGTGTGTAAGGAGAAAGGCGATAGATGTTGTACCTTTTAGTCAGCCAATCCAAAGGCCCAGGGCAAAGTGACAGGGCATTGCAATTTCATACTCCAGAAAACCATTTTGAATAGTTTTAAGTTTAAGGAACGTTTCTAACCTAAAATTTTTCAGCTTTAGTTCTTGAACTGTTATATTACAGTAGTTTCCTAAGATATGTGTTTAGCATTATTGGAAATACCTGGTGTGTTTACAAATATACCAGAATTGGGTCAAAACTTAGATTTTTACTATTTGATAAACTTAGATATAGTTGCTCATCTCATCATTTGCTGAGTGGTTAAAATTCATTGGCATGCATTTTGATTAGCAGATTTTGAAAATGAGTATTATGAAAGCAGTGTGGTAGAGTGGCAAGAGGTCTGGAGAAACTTTTGTAGTTCTACCAATAAGTAACCATGGAACCACAAGAAAATCAAGTTATTTCTATGAGCCTCAGTTTCGCAGCAACATTTCTTTTTTCTGAAAGTTTGCAAGACAATAAAAAATTTTAAAAAATTTCCCCTGTGCTCAGACCTACTAAACATCACAACATGAGAGTAATAGTACTCTAAGACATACCTTTTAGATAGGCAGTCAAGAGACATCAAGCACATAGTTCCTGGCATATTAGTAAATGTTCTTTAAATGCTTTTCAAGACGTGATTTGTAAAAGTTGTTCAGCTTTATGCAATTGGGATGATGAGGATAATGAGAATGGTGATGACTAAAGAGTACAGATGTAGGGACTTAAAATAGAATGAGACTAAATCTTATAATTCAGTTTAGCCATTTTGTCTAGTTTATATCATGCTATTTTGTTGCAAAACAAATTGTAATAGGCTACAAGTCTTAGGCTTGTTAGGGTTACATGTCTCTTCTTTACTGCTGGTTTTCATCGTCACTAAAATAAAATGAACAACCAAAATAGAGCTAGACTAGCAAGTGAATGCTCTTCATATACCTGTTGATATAAATTGATTCAAAATCTGTGTATGAATTTTTGAGAATTTTTATTCATTTATTCAATAAGTGTTTATTGAACAATTTCTAGGTTTTTGGGGTTTCAGTAAATAAAAAAGACAAAGACACCTGTCCTCATAGAATTTACTATTTCTGTATATTACTTGAAATTTTGAAATGAATCTGGAGGAGAGGAGTGGATCAAGAATGTACTGTGCCGTGTCTGCACTTGCTACTGATTCTTGTTTGTAACTGTGAAGCATAGTTCTGAAAATAAATCATTAAAATAGTTAAACTGTCTGAGTTGGAATGAGATGTGAAGAAAAATAGCAGAGTGTAGTATATTTAAAGTGAGTGGGTTCCTTCCACCTCACAAGGTCTATGATCAAACCTTAGGGTAACACACACAGTAGCTTCTTTTCCTGAATTACACATCTGAAAGGATAAAATCAGATAGGCTGAAGGATTTGAGTTCAGCGACATGATACTTCTAAAGTCCCTTAAATGGGTCACACATTCAAACACTTATGGAGTCCGGCTGGGGATGTGCATGAGGGAAGCAGACCAAATGGAAGATGACAAGTGGTAACTGACATCAGCTTCAGCTGCAGTGTTGGGGGTACCAGAGCGAGTGGTGGAGATTCTGGCCAACTTCTAGGTGGGAAAGCTGGGCCTTGGCTCCACTCACTGCCATGCCAGAATGTAGGTCTGGTGGTGCCAGATTTTCTGACTTGTAGAAGGAAACTTAGTTGTGCAGATTTTTTGATGTGAAAGTTTCAGATTTTTAAATGATGGTAATGAATTCAAAAGTTAAAATACTATGTGGGTCAACAGACACATCTGAAGGCCGTTTGCAGGCTAAGGAGCATGTTGATTGGGGGCGGGGAGGAGATATGTGAGAACAGCTAGTTAGGGACTCTCTGTCATCTCTAGCCATAATTCTCCAACCCTGCTGGCATCTGGAGTGGGACTGGTTGCCAGTAAAGGGCTCAGCTGGAGCAGCTGGGTAATAATGAGGAGTGGTTCAATCTTGTCTCTGAATTGAGTTTTCTTCATGTTGACTTATTGTGCAGTTGATGCTGAACTCACCTTGAAGTCGGTGGTATCTTGTAGGGTTTAAGGGAGATGCTGGAAATGCAGAAGTTTAAACTGATGTGCTTTGGAATATTTGGAATGTGCTTTGTAATTCTATAATGCCTTATTCTTTTAGATTAGTGTTTTTTTAAAAAGTATTTTTATTGATTTCAGAAAGGAAGGGAGAGGGAGAGATAGAAACATCAATGATGAGAGAGAATCATTGATTGGCTGCCTCCTGCATGCCTCCCACTGGGGATTGAGCCCACAACCCAGACATGTGCCCTTGACTGGAATCGAACCTGGGCCCTTTCAATCCATAGGTCAGTGCTCTATCCACCGAGCCAAACCGGCTAGGGCAGTGGTCGTCAAACTCATTAGTCAACAGAGCCAAATATCAACAGTACAATGATTGAAATTTCTTTTGAGAGCCAAATTTTTAAAACCTAAACTTCTTCTAATGCCACTACTTCAAAACAGACTCACCCAGGCCGTGGTATTTTGTGGAAGAGCCACACTCAAGGGGCCAAAGAGCCGCATGTGGTTCGCAAGCCACAGTTTGCCAACCACAGGGCTAGGGCAAGATTAGTGCTTCTTAAACTTCAAAATGTTCACAAGCCATCTGGGGGAATTTTGCTAGAATGCAGATTCTATAATGGGGCCCGAGATTCTGCATTTCTAACATGCTTCCAGGTAAAGCTAATGCTGTTGGCCCATGGACTAGTTTGAGTCGCAAGACTTTAAAGAGCATTCTTACCCTGACCTTCCATTCATGCAGGCAGACAGGTGGGAGACCTCCAGCCCTTAGCTCTGACAGGTTTCTCTGCAATAACAGCCTAATAAACTTGGCCACCAACTCGAAACACTTTTCTCAAAGGCTCCTTAATCTGTGCTCAGAACTCATGTGTTTTGCTTATTTTTCTAGTCTTTTGTTTAGAGGACATATTTCCCATCCACCCCAAGTATTAATCAGACGTTATCTGTTCCTCATATATAAATACAAGCTTGATTCACGTCCTATAGCTTGAAGGAATAAGTTTACTTCTTAACTAAGGCATTATATTTGGCTTTCTAAATCAGTTTTGAAATTTTAACAGTATTTGCTTCCCTTTAGGACTTAAATGTCAAAATTTTGGCCACAATATCTAGATTTTTGTTTTACTTAAGTAGTTAATATGAGTAGGCAAGAGGATAGATTTGAAAAATGATGGTTTGCCTGTGTGTTTATTAGGCTTATATTTTATTTTTTGATTTATCTTTATTATTGAAAGTATTACAAATATCCCCCATTTCCCCCTCATTAACTCTTTCCTGCTCTCGCCCCCTGTTCAAACCTTCACCAACTGCACGATTATCTGTGCCCAGAGTTATGCATGTAAGTTCTTTGGTTATTCTATTCCCACCTTCCCTCCCTGCTCTCCTTTCCTATGAGATTCAACAGTCTATTGCATGCTTCCATGTCTCTGGATCTATTTTGTTTGTTAGTTTATTTTATTCATTAGATATCATATATAAGTGAGGTCATGTGATACTTGTCTTTCTCTGACTGGTGGGCTTACAGTTTAAAGTGACTGTTTCTTGCCTGCCTATGTAGCTCAGTGGTTGAGTGTTGATCCATGAATTAGGAGGTCACAGTTCGATTCCTAGTTAGGGCACATGCCCGGGTTGTGGGCTTGATCTCCAGTAGGGGGCATGCAGGAGACAACAGATAGATGATTCTCTCTCATCATTGATGTTTCTATTTCTTCCTCTCCCTCTCTCTGAAATCAATAAATTGAAAAAAATTGTTTAAAAAAGTAGACATCTCTAAATAGATGAAATCTCTCTCTCTCTCATCACTTTGCTCTGCTAATTGTAATCACCTTTCCATAGTGGTCTCTTTAGGATTGAAGACATAATTATTTATTATTTAGGGAGTTTAACTTATTTATATATCATGAGCATCCCCCCACCCCCGCCAAAAACAACAACAACACAAAACACCACTTTTACTAATGCCAAGTGTCATAGATAGGTTTGTGACTCTATTGTACTGAGGTTTGACCTGGGCCTTAGGTCAGAAGCTTAGTTCATTGGGCAAACTATTTTGTTGTCAGTTTTATCAATGCCTTGGAAATGCTAATGTTTCTTATGCTGGCATATTAATTATAGACTGAGATTGGATTTAGACATGTCAGTCTAAGGGAGTGAAGCAATTTGTTTTCCTGCAAGTTGTATGATTAATATAGTTTGCAATAGTAATGCTATTAAAGCTTGCTCAATTTCTTTCATTTAAGTGCTTAGAGGTTTCTGATATATAAAATAGCTTTGCTTAAAACTGAGTAATAATATGATTTCATTTCCCTGAGTCTATTAGACTATAAGCTCTGTGAGGAAGAACTATATGTATCATGTTTCTATTGATTCCCAGTGCTTAGCATAGTGTCTGGCACATAATAGGTACTTGATAAATTTAATGGGAAGATGATCACGAGCTCTTATTGATAAAATGTCTTTTTGCATATTTCTTTAGTGTATAAGGAAGTATCCTGTGAAGCATTGTCATTTATTCTAACTGAGTGTGTATTTATGTTGTGTGTGTGAGAGAGACAGGACTTTTTGGAAAAATATAGAAAGAGAGGCTATTGATTTTGATCTACATCCGAAAGGTATTTTGGCACTAAAAAATACATACATTCTAGGCAAAAATATCAAGGGAAAAAATAAAATTAGCATGTTGACTGATATTCGACAATTTACTGTAGTTTGGAGGTTTAGAGACTACATATGCTTGTGTTCCACTGTAAATTAAGTAATATTTGTCAATGTCAAACTTTAAGTGTTGTTAATCACATATGGAATATACTTTGATTGCTTTTGTCAGTGACTTGACTCATCATTCGTTAGGGAATTTAAAGCCATTTACTCTTATCTCCATAATTACCATTTTCATAATTTATCATGAACCAGATTTGCTTCTTTTCACCTTCAGGAACACTTTTGATTGTGATACCATTGTTCTTGGCTTTAATGACATTTAAATTTAATGTTCTAAAATTTAAATGCTTTTTAGTACAGACAGTATGCATTCAAATATTCTATTTTTGTCCTCTTAGGTCAACTAAAGATTTTAAATGCTTGCTGCTATAGAAGATTTTACAAAATTAAAACTTAATAAATGTTTGATTATTAAGGAAACTCATGTGTATTATAAAACCAAGAGTCAACTCATTAGATCATTAAAAACTTAGTTGCATTTTTTGTTTCACCTTTATTTTAAAAGGTTGATATATTAGCATCCCTATATGCTTAAAACGTTTCTTAAAACCCTTGAATAGGATATCTTTGACTTAAATGGACCTGTTATTTCCTATATTGTCCCAGAACATTGAGATGCATATAATTAAGACCTAAGTATGTCTGTTGCATGCTTCCATGTTTCTGGATCTATTTCATATTTTTGGAACTCCTCAATGAGTCAAAAAACAGTCTTTGACTTAAATGGACCTGTTATTTCCTACATTGTCCCAGAACATTGAGATGCATGTAATTAAGATCTAGGTTTATTGAGCTAGGACTACCATGAAACTTATTGAAAAAGACCCATTTTTCTCCCCCAACTCAATACAAAATATGAGATGAATGAAAAATTTAGGGACCGTATAGTACTGATTTTCAATATCAACCAGTAGAATTAAAATCAGGCTTATTGTTTAGTGGTAAATTTTATTTTGGGGCAAAGTCCAAGTTATAATTCTAGGAAGACTGGGTTAGCTATGGTTTTCTTTGCGTAGTATCTTTTCCTAGCAGCTGGTTACATCTCGTCTTTAAGGTGGGCTTCAGGGTTTGTGGCCAGTACTTCCCTTTGTGAAATCTGCTTTAAGGTCACTGGATAGGTGGTATGGCAGAATGGAGTGAAATGAAAGACACAAAAATAATTTCGAATAACTGGCAGTCAGGGACTGAGAAGGTTTGCATTTGGTAGGGAGTTCCAGTGGGAAAGAAATTAGGTAGGGAGAAAATAGAGGTGAAAGGAAATTTTGTTCTCACTAGCATTTTTATACAAAAAAAGAGAAAGGAAATCCTTGACCTTTGAGAGAGATTAGAGGTTACACAAAGAATAAATCCACTGCAGTTCTTGGGGGAACAAAGGCAAAGTGGCAACCAGTAGAAGTAAGACTGTTGAGAGAAAATTGCCTAATGTCAACCCAAAATGTTCCCTTGGTCTTGTAAAAACTGTATCTGGGAATAAGAAATTTTCATCAAGGTATTTTACCAAACTAGAAGTCTGAAGAATGTTACTGAACATTTTTGTCATTAGTTTCTCATTGGTAAATTGGATTTAAGTTACTTAGATCTCTCCAAGCTTCGTTAAGTCAATGATGACCATAGGTCATCCTATGCTCCTATTAACATAGACTGTCCTTTCTCTCAGCTTCTTCCCACACTCTGAAATTCTTAAGATCAAGGAATATTTCTTACTCTTCACCATGTACCACCTAAGGACAATCTAGAACATATTCAGACATTTAATGTGTATTTTATTAATTGATCTTTAATTTTTTACTCTAAAATTTGAAATTATCGCCATCTTTATGTTCCATAATAAACAACGAAATGCGTTTCAGAGGCACACCTGAAAGTACATTTACATAATGCTGCATTGTTTATAGAGATGCTTTTGTGCATGTGATTTCATTTGATACTATAAAATGGCTGTGAGTTAGGGATAAGTGATATTTCCAATTCTGGGTGAGGAAACAGATAAAAATCATACAGCGAGCACTGCCAAGAGGCTGGTTTGAATTTAAAGCCTACCTGCTGGGAGATAATTCTCCATGGGTCTCTCAAGACGTTAACTGCCCTTTTGTTCCATAAGATCTTTTTAAGGATGTTTCAAAAGTAAACTGTCTCCCTTTGATTCACAAGGCAGATTTGTCTACTGTCCAATATAAAAAAACAACAGTCTCCCCCAAGGGTAAATGGAGTTCTGCTTGTAGTCCATTATAACATATTTGGGTTCCCTTAGCTCAGGGTTCCATAAACCCGTGTGTGTGCAACATCCACATGGGCATCACACCTGTGGGATTTGGGGTAAAGGAACAGACTGACATTCATGCTACCTGATATTCACTGAGTAATAAAGTCTTTTGTTTCAGACCCAGGAGTCTCATGTCTTTTGCCAGCAACCATAAACTATGGTAGCCTAACTTGTAAGATTGTGAGTAAGGTAAAAAATCTCAAAGCTTTCACAGTTTTTTTTGACAGTGTATCTTTCTGTCAGATCAAATCGTGTCTCTTTTTCTTTGCCTAGTTTATGTCCACTCTCAGAGCTACTCTAAGTAAAGTTGTATCAAAAATGTGTGATCTACTCTACTGCTGTCAGGCTTTCAGCACTCCCGGACTTGAGGTCCATCCTCCTCGGATATCCAGAAAGATCCTTTAGTGGCAATATAGAGGTTAGGTTCCATGGGGGGACAGAATAGGAAGTCAGGGGAACTAGCTAGAGAGGTATTTTAGGGATTCTAGTGAGAACTGGAAAGAGTTTGAAGAAGAGAGTTGAAGAAGGGAGGGGAAAAAAGGCACAATTTAGAGGTGGAAGATGGAACCAATGGGCCTTAGAGACTGAAGGGGGGGGGGAGAAGAAGAGAGTCAAGAATAGGTCCTGGCCCTAACCGGTTTGGCTCAGTGGATGGAGCATCAGACTGCAGACTCAAGGGTCCCAGGTTCGATTTCGGTCAAGGGCATGTACCTTGGTTGTAGACACATACCCAATAGGGGGTGTGCAGGAGGCTGCTGCTGAATGTTTCTTTCTCATCGATGTTTCTAATTCTCTATTCCTTGCCCTTCCTCTCTGTAAAAAAATCAATAAAATATGTTAAAAAAAGAAAAGGAATAGGTCCTGGCTTCAATGACTGATGTTATTTATACCGAAACATCCTGAAACTGATTGTAGTCTATCTAGATGAAGAGTGGGCATAATGTTAAGCATTTTGAATTGAGATGCCTTGGAATATCCAAGAGGACATTTAAGTAGATAGTGGTACATTTGAGTCTGGAGCTCAGGACAGAATTATGGTTCAGAGAGAGAAGTTTGGGAGTCATCAGCGTACAGGTCACAGTGGAAGCCTTCTAACTGGATGAGGTCTCCAGGAAGAGTGTGGAGAAAATACCAAGGAGGGACAGACCTCTGGGGAACAATAATGTGTGTAAAAGAATCTCAGCTCTACTTAATGTCAGCAGGAAGAGTCGCTTTCTCTCTGCTGTTCTCTCTCTGGACTTCTGCCCGGCTCTCAGGAACTTGGCCACATAAACCAGGGAGTCCACCTTTCCTGCTAGAGAAGCTGATGATAGCAGGGAGAGAGAGCAATGGAGAAGAGTGGGTAGCATGTTCAGAGTTCCCCATTTTCATTTTCCCTCTGAATATTATCATGTAGTACTAAGGCTGTACCCCTGCATGACTGTCACAGATAAGATTACTGTGAGGTCCCAGAACTTTTCATTTGTGGTCTTTATTCTCCATGGAGATCTACAGACAAAAATTAAATATCAAGTGTTTATAATGTGCCAGCCTGTGCTAAGCACTTTACATGAATCACCTCATTTAAATCACGCAGTAATTCCAGAGGAAGGCACCACTACTACCCATATTTTTATAAAGTAGTAACTTGACCAAGGCCACATAGCTTATAAGAAGTGGAGAAAAGTTTTGACTCACATACCCTGCCTTCAGAGCTGACTACTGCATGCCAATCATACTTGTTGGAAAATGAGGCTCATTCTGCTTAGCAGAAGGCTAGTTAGAGAATTGTCTTGGTTCAAATTATTTATATTTAGGCACCCCGAGTATGCCCTATTTCTTCAAATTTAGAACTATATTATTCAAACTACACTATATTTATAGCATTCTTTGAATATGTCACAGATTTCCCATAAGTGGCTTTCTGTAAGTCTCCTGTTTCATTCGATAAAAAATTTTAAGTAATGAGATATAGAACTAGCATTCAAGAAAATCTGAAAAATATTATACGCTCAAATATTTTTTTCCTTTGAATTAAAAAACTTAAACAACAACTCCAGCCCCTAACCAAAAGTGAGCTAAAGTGTCTTTTTCAGGAATTTAAATTCAGGCTAAAATATTCTATTACATTTATCTTACCCAGATGTCTCCTGGGCTCCTTGCTCTGTAAGAAATGGGATTCTTGGGGGCAGGACAGGAATAGCCTATGCAGCAGCCCTGTTTGCAGCACTGAGTTGCATTCGTAGACCATCAATAAAAGGCTAATGGAATGCTCAGTACTTGCTAAGCATTGTGCATTGCAATCTTCTAATTTTTCTGGTTAATGACAAAGCCTCACAAAAACATTAATTATACTGAAAAAAATTCAGTCAATCCCTTTTTGAGCAAACAGTTAATATATCTGTAAATGGACCTTTCCCGTAATAATAGTGTAATATAGCCAGCAGACATTCTATGGTAATGTGGATAGTAGGCCACTATTCTTGAATGTTATAGATGTTTTTAATATGAGGGCAACAACGAGGAGGAGTACTGTATTACAGCCATGTTGTATTTTTTATTCTGTTTTAGAACTCAATGTTAGAAAAGAATAGGAACAGATTGACTATTTTTTAAAATAAGAGGTATACTACACTATCTCTGTAGACACATACTCAGAATGAACATAGTATATGTATTATGTGCTCTTTGTATACTTGATTAACTTTCTTGGTCTGAATTATATAGTAGAGAGGAATAGTAATTGGGGTGATAACTAGTCTTTAAAAAATATATTTTATTGATATTTTACAGAGAGGAAGGGAGAGAGATAGAGAGCTAGAAACGTCGATGAGAGAGAAACATCGAACAGCTGCCTCTTGCACACCCCCTTCCGGGGTTGTGCCCACAACCAATGTACATGCCCTTCACCAGAATCCAACCTGGGACCTTTCAGTCCACAGACCGACGCTCTACCACTGAGCCAAACTGGTTTTGGCTGATAACTAGTCTTAATAGCAATAAGGTAATTATCACTGTAGATTATGCTCTAAAATTATAAATGGAATAAAACTTCTAGATGGGGCTAAGAGAAAGGCCCTTATGAAGAATAAGATTTAAATATAACAAATAACAATGTGATTTCATTTGAGGATCCACTTTGTTGAAGATGACAGGATAGTTTTTTTTTTAAAACTGATGACTGTGGATATGGCAAAGTGAAATTGTGGTATAAAAGAAGCTTATTGTAAATACACAATAACTAGAAAAGAATGAAAATGTGAAGCCTGAAGAAATAATATAATTAGAGCACTGAGTGCCATTTCAAATATTTTTCTTTACACATTTTATTATAACATTTACACATGAGTTTCTCCAACCCAATAATCTTATAGTTTTAAACCAGAAAAACACACACAAAACTTTGGAGTTTATAGAATGCAAAAGCCTCATTCTATAAATGATGTCCCAAGGCCAAAAAAGTAGTTAGATTTGCTGAAGGGCAAAGACATTCTGTCAAACCCAGATCTGGAACCCTGGTTTCTTGACTTCCCAAAGGGATGTTTCCACTACAAATACTCTTTGTCAGCTTTTCATGGAATCAAAGTTTTGGAAGGGAGTTTGGGAGCTACCTAATCTATCTTGCTTTCTTACAATGATTTAGAAAGTTATGTGAATATTGATAAAATTAAGGGAAAGAGATCCACAGAGAAAGGAATGTTATAATTTCATTCAGTAATTTATTCTAGAGTTTAAAACCCCATTTGTCAATATACTTATTCATTTAATCATTATTTATGGAGCACATACTATGTGTCAGGCATGGTGCAGATACTTGTAAAACAGATACTAATGCAGATGCTTGTAAAGCAGAGTGTCCTTGGAGTTTATAATCCAATGGGGGAGACAGCCATTAAATAAGTATGTATGGCGCGCGTGCACGATCGCGCGCGCACACACACACACGCGCACACACACGCACACGCACATTTTCAGACTAGGGTAAGTAGTATATCAGAAAATTTATCTTCATATAGTTAGAAAACAATGTTTTGCTGAAACCGGTTTGGCTCAGTGGTAGAGCGTCGGTCTGAGGACTGAAGGGTCCCGGGTTCGATTCCGGTCAAGGGCATGTACCTTGGTTGCGGGCACATCCCCGGTAGGGGGTGTGCAAGGGGCAGCTGATCGATGTTTCTCTCTCATTGACATTTCTGGCTCTCTCTCTCTCTCTCTCCCTTTCTCTCTGTAAAATATCAATAAAATATATATTTTAAAAAAAAGAAAACAATGTTTTATCCGTGGACATGCATAAAAAATATTTTTATTCAAAAATGAGAGAAAATTTGTAATAGAGCTGTCCAAAGATTAAGAATTTTAGAAAATGGTAAATTTCTGGCACTGGGAGAGTTCATGAAAGAGCAACTGGACAGCTCCCAGGAGAGCAGGTTTGGGGGCATTAAACATTGGGTGGCCTCTTTACTGTTGTCTTTCTTTGAAGTTTTCCATGGGTAAATTAAATTATTTTCCCCAGCACATTTTATTTAGGTTTCATTTTATTTAATTTCTCTGACATTTGATCTAGAATGACAACTCCTTTTTGTTCCCAACCCCACTCCCTTCCCCCACAGGCTTATTAATCAGCATTTATTCTTCTCTTCCTGCTGTTATGATTATTTCTTTAGACATTTTTTTTGCTGGCTTTCCTTCCTTAGTCTTTCCTTGAATGTTGATGTTCTCAGCCCTCTGTTCTTACCAACATACTCATGTTTCCTGTTTTTCTTATTTACTCTCATCACTTCTCTAGTGCCCGTGTGTCGATGATTTTCAAATCCGAGATTCCTGGCAAGACCTTTCAGTCTGAATGTCCAGCTGGGTGTCTCAGAGGAATCAAACACAACATACCCAAAAATGAAATCATTCCCCACTCCCTCAAAATTCTTCTGCTTCTGGTCATCGAATAATATTTAAATCTGTCCAAAGACTAAAGGTTGTTTCAGAAAGCGATACATTTCCAACAATGGAGGTTGATATGGGTACTTATCAAGTCATCTAGATCAGAAACTGAAACACAGGTTTAAAAGACACTGGTCTGAGAGACAGTCGGACCTGCATTACCATCATTTGTCCACCAACCAGATCTGAAATATCATGGCTGACATGTACACATAAGGAACTATTTGACATTGAAATTGGGACTCAAAAGAACTGTTGGCCCAGAAAGGAACTCACTTGAGACTGATTCAGTTGCCTCTCAGCATAACCATTAAGGCTTGTTGCAGTTTAGGTTCTTACAAGGTTATTTATTGGATCACATGATCTCATACACCTAGAGGAAATAATGAACAACATAGACTGGTGAACAAAGATAGACCCAGAGAAAGAGAAGCAGCGATCAGGCTCTCAAACCTCAGAGGGAAAGTATGGGAGGGTGGGGGTAAGGGAAAGAGATCAACCAAAGGACTTGTGTGTATGCACATGGGCCTAGCCAGTGGCCATGGACAACAGGGGGGTGAGGCTATATGTAGGGAAGGGTTTAGGATGGGAATGGGGGATAAGGAAAATTATGTGATACCATAATCAATAAAAATAAATTAAAAAATAAAAAATTTTAAAAATAAATAAAAGCCACATTCAAATAAAAAAATAAAAAAATGAAAAAAAAGACACTGGTTTGGAATATAATTATTAAATACATGAATGAATGAAGTTTATGCTTGATACTAATGCCACTTTTCCCTGCTCTCAAGGGAGATTAAGCCATTTAAATAAAGAAGGTTATAGACTAACCTTTTCCACATATTTTCAGTTCAGTATACCTTAAAGGGATATTGATGAGAAGACCCTCCAAGGTCTTTTCCAGTTAGGAAATCTTCTTTATTCCAGATATTTAGTGAGGATATTAGGCTGAGATTTATTGAGTATCCTACATTGGGCCAAGCCCTGTGTTAGGAACTGTACTGTATATTAATTCACTCATTCCTCATAATGATCCTAGGGCCCAAGGGATTAGTTTCAATATTATCATCCCCATTTAATGACTAAATAGTTGAAAGTCTAAGAGGCTTGGAACCCTGCTGCAGGCCACTTAGCCAATTAAGTGACTGAACTAGAATTTGCACCCAGAATATATGAATTGAAAGGCAAAGGCTCTCTCCAGTTTTCATTTATTTTCTGTTTATACTTTCGCCTGACCAAGGTCACTGGCATTTAAATTCCATTTTTATATGTGAAAACACTTTGCATGTTCATCAAGCTTTGAGTGCATAATTGGTATGTATTAAGCACTTATTCTGTTTATACTGAGCATTATGTGCAGTAAAAAGATGCAGAAGTCAGACCTTGACTTGAAAGACATGTTGCCTACAGTCTTACTGAGCATGCTGTCTGGTTTATCATGAAGGTTGTGGAAAAATACTTTGAACCACTCTGGTTCCAAGATTAATGCCTGCATCACTTCATTTTTTCCTGCTGAACTGTAGTTGCATGATCTTGGAAACTTTTTGTGTGTGTGTGCATTGATGAATATATCATTCAAGACATGCCAAGAGAGTCTTCTATCAAATGGAGCTCTTGGGGCCCTCTTTTGGTCACTTCTACTACTTTGATTTATAGCTATTAATGAATCCACCTTGTTGTAATAAAATCACTTATTTGCCTTAATCACTAGATGATATGATTCTTGAGGGCAGGGAGTGTTCTTTTCCAATTTTCTGGGACACTGTTGTCTTCTCTCTCCTCAACCTGTAATTTTGCCAAGTAAGAGCATTAAAATTGTCTTAAATGTTTTCTTTTTTTTTGAAGAATGGTTTTATTATATGATCTCCGATGTTTTTCTCTTTGACAAAGAGATTTTGTGATGATTTGCTTTAATAGGTTTCCGGTTACATGAAAAATATATATGAGAGACAATACAGTTACATTCTGATCATCTTCCTAATCCTCCATGAATTTTTAAAAATAATAGATGTGGGCCTGCGGCCAATTTCTTAGTATTGTAATATTTATATATTTAGTTTTACTTGATCTTAATATTGTCAGTATGCAACGCATTAACAGTGAAGAAAAGTGGTCTTGTAATATATCTTAAGAAATTTTTGTCTTCTGGGGTATGCATTTTCTTGATAATGCATTACCAAGGAACTATCATGTAGCAGAAGTTTCTTGTTATTGTTCCAACTTTATTCTAACCACAGCTGTAATTTCAGTACCATCAAAGTACAGGGCCTATGTTGCAGAATTTGGAATTGTTCTGTAATATAAAATTTTAGCAGAGCATGGCTCAAAAATTGCATGTGGATTTGCTTGGTATGTTCTCTGTATTCTTTTTTTTCTCTTTAAATACTAAAGATTGCCTGCATGAATCAACTGTCAATAGAGAGGATTTGCCTGGTTATGTTCTCTGTATCCTTTTTTTCTCTTTAAATACTATAGTTATCTGCATGAATCAGCTATCAGTAGAGGTGATTAATAATAAAACTTAATAATAAGTGATTAATATTAAAATATTAACAGCAACAATACCACATATAATTAAATAGACTGTGATACTTTAACTATGGTGGGTCATAGTAAAGAGAAAAATAGAATGTTGCTAGCCTCCAAACCACTTACTGGTTCTAAAGTATTGATCAATCAAGAAATGCTACAGCAGCCTAAGTATTAAACTAAGAATGACAGTTTTAAAAATTGATCCTGAAGTGCCCATCAGTAGATGAGTAGATGAAAAAGCTGTGGTACATTTATACAGTGGAATACTATGCAGCTGTAAGAAGGAAGGAAGTCTTATCCTTTGTGACAGCATGGATGGACCTGGAGAATATTATGCTAAGCAAAATAAGGCAGAGAAAGCCACATTATATGTGGATCTAATGAACAAAGTAAACTGATGAACAAATTAGGTCCAGGGGCATGGATGCATGGAACAGAATGACAGATCTCAGAGGGAAGGGGGGTAGAGGGGATGGGAAGACATTTACCAAAGAACATATATGCATATATGCATAGCCCATGGACCAGACAATAGTGTGATGAAGGCCTGGAGTGGGGCAGGAGCTGGGTGGAAGGGGGCAAAGAGGAGTAAAATGGGGGACATTCATAATACTGTCAACAATTAAAGTATTTGATCCCAAATAGCCTTGGCAATCTTGAGAAAGAATGAATTTGGAGGTATCACAACTGGATATCAAACTATACTACAAGGTCATTGTAATCATAGCAGCCTGGTACTGGCACAAGAACAGGCTTATATATCAGTGAAACAGAACAGAGAGCCCAGAAATCAACCCATGCTTTTATGATCAATGAATATTTGACAAAGGAATCAAGAGTGTACTATGGAAAAAAAACAGTGTCTTTAATAAATGATGTTCGGAAAATTAGACAGGTACATGCAAAACAAACAAACAAAAAAGAAACTAGACCATCAACTTACACCATATACATTAATAAACTAAAATTGGATAAAAGACTTAAATGTAAGTTGTAAAACCATAAAAATCCTAGAAGAAAATATAGGCAGTAACATCTCAGATATATCTTGTAGCAATATTTTTGCCAGTATATCTCCTAGGGCAAGGGAAACAAAGGAAAGAAATAAACAAATGGGCCTGCATCAAACTAAAAAAGCTTCGGCACAGCAAAAGGAACCATCATCAAAATGAAAGGGAATCCACTCTATGGGAGAACACATTTGCCAGTAATACATCTGATAAGGGGTTAATTTCCAAAACATATAAAGAACTCACACAATTCAACACCAGGAAGACAAACAATCCAATTAAAAAAGGACAAAGGACATGAATAGACACTTCTTTAAAGAGGACATACAGATGGCCAAGAGATATATGAAAAAATGCTCACATCAGTAATTATCTGAGAGATGTACATTAAAACTACAACGACATATCACTTCACACCTGTTTGAATGGCTACCATCAATAAATTGACAATTGCTGGTGAGGATGTGGAGAAAAGGGAACCCAAGTGAACTGCTGGTGGGAATGCAAAATGTTGCAGCCACTATGGAGAATAGTATGGAGTTTCTTCAAAATAATTACAAATGGAACTTCCAATTGACCTGTGATCAATCCCACTTCTGGTAATATATCATAAGAATCCCAAAACACCAATCAGAAAGAATATACGCACCACTATGTTCAAAGCAGCTTTGTTTACAATATCTGATCTATGGAAACAGCCTAAGTGCCTGTCAGTAGATGAATGGATAAAAAAGCAACGGTAAATAGATAAAAAAGCATATTCCTATTAAAAAAATACCATATGCCTATTAAAAAAAGAAGGCACTCTTACCCTTTGCAACAGCATGGATGGACCTGGATATTATTATGCTAAGCACAATAAGCCAGTCAGAGAAAAATACCATATGATTTTGCTAATATGTGAAATCTGATGAACAAAATAAACTGACAAACAAAATACATGGAACAGAATGACAAATCTCTGATGGGAGGGGGTTGGAGGACTGGATAAAAGAAGGTGAAGGGATTAACCAAAGAACATATATGCATAACCCACAGACATAGACAACAGTGTGGGGAAGGCCAGGGGAGTAGGATGGGGCTGGGTCAAGGTGGGAAAATAGGGGCATCTGTAACTTTGTCAACAATAAAAAATAAAAAGATAGAATGTAAAAAAATATTTTTATAAAATGTTCTTAGGTAGAGACACAATAATATTTCAATAATTCAGATAGTTTGATACCTGATAAAGCCCATTTGCAGTTGGGGTTTATAGCTTTTCATGGTCCCTATTTGGTAACTCATATAGAGAAGTAACAAATACAAACTCTAGTAGAGAAAATGTGGACATAGAAGAACCTAAAAGCAGAGTGATCCATCTCAGGAACCTGGCTGACTTGATGTACAAGTTGAATGTGTTTCAAAACCAGTATTTCCTTCATGTCTTGGTAACATTTCAGAGGGATACACATCTTGACACTTGTATCATGGAAATTTTTTCCTTACAGTGTTTGTCTAAAGTACTCACCCAGTATGAGGCCAATGCCTTATTGTAAGATTCACCTGACCTAAAAAATATCTTTACTTAGAATTATGATGATGATAACACTGGACTCTGACATGTAGTTTCCTGTGTTCGGCATTTTAAAAAGAGGTATCAGTTATTTTAGATCTCAAGGAAACAGTTAAAGCTTGCCCTAGAATCCTTGGGATTGAAAATTTCTCTTCTAGCTTCTATAAATTACTGGCCCAACAAGACAAACAAGAAAATAATTATTGCTCTTGGAAAGAACTTGGAAAGACATACAAGATATGCATTGTCTCAAAGGTATATGATTACTGCTGTTACTATCTTTATTTTTTAGATGTGTGTTTATGTTGTAAGCTCATTTCTATTGTATACCTCAGACTTATTTTTATTATACAGGTGCTATACATTACATAGAATATATGAATAAAAACACATTAAAGAAACACCTACTAGTTATTTAAAAACATTTATTTCTTGTGCTGTTTTCTAATTTGCCACATGTCTAGCTGGCTTCATTCTTTATTATAATACACTTATAAAACTTTTACTAAATTCATATTTAAGGCACAGAAAACCCTGCAAAGCTAATACATTAATACCTGTAGTGCAGATAATCATTCATTTTCAAATACTGGTGTTCAGGTGTCAGTGTAGATAACAGAAATATCTGGGTGTATCAAATAGATAATAGACTTTGGAACTAGACAACTAAATTTAGAGTTATAGCTCTATTGTCTACTAGTTGTATGATCTTGGCCAAATCACCCAGTTTCCACAAAAACGTCAAACTTTGGAATTCCTATGCTGTGGGTACATGAGGAAGGAAGGAAAAAGTAAAGACCGAAGGAATAACTAGAGAATAGACATTGGGTTAATGTGGGTAAAGGTGATGGTATTAAATGTAGCAGAGAGGCTAAAGGCAATGAGAAAAAGGCCATCACATTCTGAAATTACAAGTTCCTTACAACAGATATTGAGGCCTTCTACCTGAACATAAGGGAAGCTTAGCTCTTCTTTAGAGGGATATTTCATATGACAAAATAGCTAATTAAAATTGAACAAAATATTTCCCTGTGTTAGACTTGTTGGGGGCTGCTGTGTTCCAATTTTAGCTTGTCCACTAGCTAGCTAGCTTTGTAACCTAGGGCAAATCATTTAGTTTCTCTGGGCCTCATCTGTATAATGAATTGTTGAGTGAGGACAAAGGTATATGATTACTACTGTCACCATCACCAGTATGCTGTTGTTAGAAAGTGCCTGGCCATGTACTAATTACTTTCTACCCATTCTTTTTTTCATGTATGTGATATTTAATATTCATTTTTATCTAGAATTTCATTATTTAATCTGAAATGTTCAGAAGTACTAGCAGTGGAAACTACTCTGAATTAACCAAAATCATGTCTAATTTTTTTTCTAATTAATTTTTTTATGTTTCTAATTGATTAATTACTGGGTGGATTTAAGAAAATTAGATATTTTAAATGTTTTATGAATCATATGTGTATTAATATCTAAGACCTGAACCCTGGCTAGATTTAAAACATAAATTCCCATGGGAAGTAGTACTTGTAATTTTAGGCATGTTTCTCTCACTAAAATCAGACATGCTCATTAAAAAACTAAATGGAATATTCCTTTTAAAAGAACTCAGTGTCTCAGTAAGTCTACCTGGCTTTTGTTTGCAAGTTCCAGCACATTGATGTCTTGAATATAAAAATATATTTAAATTCTCTAGGAATAAGATGGATGTTCTCAGGTTCAAGAGAGAGAGAATTGTTGAAAAAAAAATAAGTGAAATGTTGGCTGCCCTTCAAAAACCTCAAGTTTACCAAATCACAGATTAATGGACTCAGTTCTTGTTCAAACTTCTAAGGGAGAGCCCTATCTGGGAGGATCCATGGCATAAGCACAGATGTTCTTTGAATGGTACTAGTGAAAAATCAAATATTAGATTCCTGGTTTCATTCTCTTTGATTGCCTGAAATAATATTCATAACATTTTCATTTCCCCTTTTTCCAAAAATAAATTAGATCTCAGCTCTGCTTATAGATACATCTGTTGAAATGAAAATGAAGTCATGGGAAAGAGTTAAAATGCAACCTTTTCCCCACTCCTCCTTGTTCCCAACCCTTGTGTTTTTAATTTACCCATCCGAAGAAATGTGACATACTAATACACATGTTTATTGCTGTTGTCCATTTCTCCCTCTGCCCAGCTTTTTGCAGATCCATTGCAATTACGTTAGGCTGGTGAGAGATGTACATTACTTAGAAAACAAACAACGATATTTTCCATACTTAAATAACAACCTCTCTCCAAAAGCATCTGTCTTTGAAGGTAGGTTTTACAAATGAAAGAGGACATTCTGTGGGTTCTTACATTTCCGTGATTGCTCACTTGGTTTCCACAAATCATCTTTAAATAGGTCAGACACCTCCAGAAGATGGGAAGGAAGGTCAGAGAAAGACTAGAACCGCCGCCCTTAGCCGCCGTGAGAGATGGCACAAGAAAAGGGAGAGCAATGATTGCCTCTGGCCCAGAAGATAAGGAGTTGAGAAAGAAAAGTGGTTCTTTTAAATAGTTAATAACAGCACCCCGACTGCTGTTAGGTGTCATGGAGATAAAATGGATAATTGTGGTGAGATAAAAGACCAGCTCCTGAGAGCTGGGAAAGGTTGTGACTCCTGTTTTCTACTCATGTTTGAAGGTTTCGAGTGGAACTGAGGCTCTTTTGTACAGAATTGTAAAGGGAGTGAAATGCCCTTTCATATTTTTCATGAAAGATCCTTGCTGATTCATATATGTTGCTCCCTCCAGAGACAAGATAGCTCGTATGTTAATAGTTTTTTTTTTCTCCTTAGCATCCAGATATCTGCACCATTGTCCTAACTCCTATTAGTGGTTCTGTCTTCTAAATCCTACTCACAATCGACATTGTAATGTGATTAGACTTCTCAGTGTTTTTCACTTTTTGGTTTTTCTCTCTTGTGCTTTGTTCACCCTCTTTTTTCTATTGCAAAGCCAGCTTTTTATTTTTGCCTTTATAGAACTCCTTCCCTTTCTCAGACCTTGTAAAAACTAGACTTTTTTTTTGTGGAATGCCACATGGAGACATTCATAAAGTCGATGCAGAATTTTCTCTTAATTGATATCTATTCTCCCTCCCCCCCCCAAATTTTAAGATCTCATTATTTTTAATGTTAGAAACCAAGGAGGAATCCCAGCCAAATGGACAAAGCAGATTTGTTGGGGACCGGAGTGAGGCTGCACCGGCCTGGGCATTTCAGTGCCCAGAGTTCACTCCGCTTACTGCTGGGCAATGTAATTACAAACACCATCTCCTCGCAACTTAGGAAGCCTCCCCATGAAGAAGAGAAATAAAAACAGTTTTGTTATTGAATAAGCGTTAAATCAGAACGTAAAGTGCATCAGAGGCAATCTGCTACGAGATTGCAAAGACGGAGAGAAATCTCACTCTTTGTGGAGCAAAGTACAAACCCTTCTGTACATGGTCTCCAGATAAACAATAACTAGTCTTCAGGTAAGAGTTCTTGCCAAGCATAGCTCATCCTATCTTTACCTGGTAATTGGGATGAGCATCTATGTTAGCACATTGGCTTTATCCAGAGGAGAAACAAAGTCATCTTCATGACTGGAGGGAGCTTTGCAATTTGGCACAAGGCACCCACCAACTTAGACTCTGGCCCTCCATGGACACCGGGAGATAAGAGCACTATCTTTCATGATGTTCAGTGAGATGGCTCCCAGGTCCTTGAGAAAGGCATGCCTGGATCTTAAAGCTAGCAAGAGGGTATTTAGCTTTAAAAAAGATTTACATGCATTTCAAAAAGATAAAAGATCTTACAATTACAAGCTTTCTTAAATAAAAAAGAAAAGGGATGATGTGGGGAAAGATGTCTCTTCCCTTTTTTCCTCCCAATATTTTAGCTGCTTTTTTAATGTATAGGTTTTTATTGGTTGAGAGAGGAAGGGGGAGGGATAGAGAGGAACATTGATTGATGAGAGAGAAACATTGATTGGCTGCCTCCTGCTGGGGAGAGAGCCAGTGACCCAGGCATGCACCTTGACTGGGAATTGAACTGGTGACCTTTTGGTTCATAGTTTGATGTTCAACTCCTGAGCCATGCTGGCTCAGCTCTCCTATTTATTTATTTTAATAATTCCAGGATTTTAAACTTCCTTTAATATACAGAAGAGTGATTGTTTAATTGATTGTGCTGTTGCTGTAGAAACACATTCAAGGCAGTCTCACTTTAAAGTAATTTTCTTTTCCAGTAGTATTTTATACATCAGGATGTTGGTTTTTTTATTGTGGTAAAATACACATAACATAAAACTTACTGTCTTAACCACCTTAAAGGTACAACTCGGTGATATCAAGTGCATTTATACTGTTGTTTACTATCAGAACCATCCATCTCCAGAATTATTTCCATCTTGCATAATGGAAACTCTGTACCCATTAAATAAGAATTCCCATGACCCCCTCCTCCCAGCCTCTTGAAATCACCATTCAACTTTCCTTTCCTTTATTTTATTTTTTAAAAATATCCTCCTCTCCATGGCCCAGCTTCTGGTAACCACTATTATACAATCTGTTCTATGAATTTGGCTTAAATATGCATATAGTCCACATATAAGTAAGATCATGCAATATTTTTTTCTGATATATTTTACTTAGTATAATGTCCTCTAACTTTATATATGTTGTCACAAATGGCAAATTTTTTTCTTTTCTAAGGCTGAATACCATTTTGTATTGTGTGTGTGTGTGTATATGTGAGTGTGTGTGTGTGTGTGTGTACACTACCTGTATATCCATCCATCCATCCCACTTATTCTTTTTCTTTTTGGTTAACCTTCACCTAAGCATATTTTTTCATTAATTTCTTTTTTTTAGAGAGAGAGAGGAAGGGCAGGAGGGAGGAGTGAGAAAGAGGGAGAGAGAAAGAGAGAGGGAGAGAGAGGGAGAGAGAGAGAGAGAGAGAGAGAGAGAGAGAGAGAGAGAGAGAGAATGCCGCATGTGCCCTGACTGGCGTTGGAGATTGAGCCTGCAACCAAGGTACATGCCCTTGACTGGGATTGAACCCAAGACCCTCCAGTCCCTGAGCTGATGCTCTAACCACTGAGTAACTGGCTAGGACATTACACATTTTCTTTGTCCATTTATCCATTGATGTACACTTAGATTGTTTCCATATCTTGGCTATTGTGAAATGTTGCAATAAACATGGGAGGGCCGATGTCTCTTATTTCAAAATTTTTATTTTCTCTTATAATACCACCCCTAGAGCAAAAAGACCAATTTCAGACCTCTGTCAAAGGTGAGTAAGGGACACAGAATTGGTTAGGGTCATACCTACAGGAGATAGATCTGCTTCCCCATTTATTCATGAGCACTTGCAGCTGATAATATTGAAGATGTTAGAAATTGGCAGTAAGAATTTATCTTTCTCTGGAGACACATTATTTTGTGCCATGTGTTAGGGTTTTTATGCGCATGCCTCATTCCTTTTGTATGACTTGAAGCGCCCAGATGGTAGGAATAAAATAATTTCTTCTTATTTTCCAACTTATTCATAGTTAGCAACATTAATTTAGTATTTACTATGACAAGTTCTAGACTCAGGCTAGGGGTACAGAGATGAATACAGAGAGAACACAGCTTATTATGAGACATCAACTAATTGCAATGCAACTGACCCAGGTCTTTAAGAGAAGTATGAATAAAATGTTCTGAGACCTCAAAGAAGTGAAGGATTCTGAAAATATTCCTTTAGGGGTCATGATGATTTTATATGTCACTTTAAGTGGGCCATGGGGTACCCAAATTAAGCATTGTTTCTGGGTATGTCTGTGAGGGTGTTTCTGGCTGCGATTAGCATTTGAATCAGTGGATTCAGTAAAGTATGTTGTCCTCTCCAATGTGGTGGGCAGCATCCAATCCTGGGGCCTGAACAGGATAAAAGGCAGAGTAAGAACAAATTTGTCTCTTATCCCCCTTTTTTTTCTGCCTCGCTGCTTGAGCTGGAACTTAAGATCTCATTTTCTCCTGCCCTCAGTCTGGGATTTTCCTCATTGGCTCCACTGGCTCTCAGACCTTTGAACTGGCATGAATTACTAGTATACCACTGGCTTTCCTGGGTCTCCAGTTTACAGTAGATCTCAGGACTTCTCTGCCTTCCAAATTGCATAAGCCAGTTCCTCATAATAAATCTCCTTTTATATCCTATTGGTTCTATTTTTCTGGAGCACCCTGACTAATCCAGGAGATTACATTGAACCTTGGTAGAGATCTCCATCAGCTGCCTATGAACACACTCATAGTAATAATTATTTTCTTGTACCTAATCATTTTCTAGGATCATAGTGCTATTAGGAAGAGAAGAAAGGCCAAGAGAGACACTTAGGGGGAAAAGACAAGTGCATGGTCGGGGTCCCCAGAAATGTTCAGGAAGTACTTTAGGTACAACTTCAACACCAACAGCTTTGCCTTTCTGAGCTCAAGAAACACAAGACCTTGCCGAAACCGGTTTGGCTTAGTGGTAGAGCGTTGGTCTTCGAACTGAAAGGTCCCAGGTTCGATTCCGGCCAAGGGCATGTACCTTGGCTGTGGGCACATCCCTGGTAGGGGGTGTGCAAGTGGCAGCTGGTCAATGTTTCTCTCTCATCGACATTTCTAGTTATCTATCTCTCTCCCTTCCTCTCTGTAAAATATCAATAAAAATATTTTTTTTAAAAAAGAAACACAAGACCTGTTTCAGACCTGGCAGGCACATGGAGGATGCTCAGTACTTATTTCCTGAACTGAATGACTTGGGTACTGGTGTAAAGGCGAGAGGAGAAGCTTGAAGACACAGAGCTCCTGGGGCAGGGCATCCAAGGAGAGCGTCAAACATACTTTCCACTACTTTGATTACATTGAGCTTAGCTCAAAAGTTGGGACTTGATGTAAAATACAAGCATTGTATTCAGATTCTACCCATAAAAATATTTATTGTTGCTTTCTATTAAAACAACTTGGAGTCTGACACTCAGAGGAGCAGACTGTTCCTTTTTAAATATTTCTTTGTGAGTTATAATTCCTGGATGGGGGATATGCATCTTACAAGATACTTAAGAGCTTTATAGTATGATTCTCAGTGATGCACCACAGTCTGCTCAGTTTATGGTGGCAGTTCTGCTGGTGATGAATACTTGAGTATTTTTATTAGCGGCCATTACATTGAATGTTAGTTTCTTCAGAGTTATCAACATCCTTTGTGTAGTTGTTTTGTTTCTGTTATATTTTTCCCTGATCCTACTTTTTGGCGAATGATCAACTATAGCACCATATGGGCCAATAATTGAAGGAAGCAACTTGAGCATTAAGAATGTTTTTATCCACACACAACAAATTTAAAGAAACAGAAGAGTTCTTCAGTGCTATCAAGTTACACCTTGGGACAGAAAGAAATTATTTTTTCTCTATAACGTGTCTTTTGATAACATGTACTCTAATAATTTAGAACTCCATATTGAATTGAGAATTTGGTTGTAATAACTGAATAATATATAAAGTTATTACCTTTCACTTTTAAACTGGAGTATTTAAATCCAAGATGAACATTTTCTTGTATTAATGAATCAAATAACAAATCACATGCTTATCTTCCAATGCATTTTCCTTTTTATTTGTGCTGGTTCTTTAGACTATGATTGGAAGTACATGAATCTTGTTAAAATGATGGAGATAATGAAGGAGATAAACATTCTGTTTTGCTTTTAGCTTACTTTTAACAACCTGTTTTGGAAACTAAAGGAGAATAATATAAAAAAAGAAGTTATATTATCACAAAGATGTTTTAATAACTGGGTTGGGTAGGAAAGAACTTAATCTGAAGAACAGAGGCCTTGGTCTAAGATGCAAGATACAGATTTAAGGTGTCATGGCAATTTAGGAGTCCTTAGTCTATGGAATTTAGCTTATAGATCCAAGAAGACTTACTTTACTCTGTTCCCATGGTGAGTTGACAGTCTCTGGAAAAATATGTCCTTATGTGCTACTAAATTGTGAGGAACTCACCAGGAGAATGTGTAGGTCAGCTCTTTAGTTGTTTCCTTGAGGTAGTTAGAATCCTCCTCTCAGTAGATTAATACAATATAGAATGTTTTAATGAAATATTACATGAAAAAATTTATATGTATGATTTGAGATACTACCTAGTATGTACACCTGTATGCAGCAGCTTAGTTCTTTCCAAGTGTCTGTTGTTCCTGTTTTCATATTTACATATTAAATGTAAATAAAGTTTGAATTAATACAGTTCAGCCAATACTTACTGAGGTTTATGTATCAAGTTTAGATTATACTAAGTATAAAATGCTGCTTGTAGTGTAACTTATTTGGGATAAACCTTAAAAAGGTATTGATTTTTTAAAGAAATGTTTATAGGAAACACAGTTTAACCTATCAGACCATCAGAGCTATTATATATATTTTTCACTCAGCAAGTATTTATGGAGCACTTGCTCTGTGATGAGCCCTGTTGGAGGTGCTGGCGATAGAGCTATAAACAAGACAGACAGTGTTTCTGCCTTTGTGAAGCTTATGTTCTAGTCTGGTGGGAAGGCATAGGGTAGACAGATAAACCAAATGAAATATGTCAGGCAGTTGTAAATGCTCTGGAGAAATAAGAGCAGGGTGATGGTGAGTGACTCTTTCAAGGTCAGATTGTTCAGAGAAGGCTTCTCTATGGAGGTGACATCTGAATTGGCACCGGGTGGTGGGGAGACAGCCATGTGAAAACGGGGGAAGTGATAGCACGTGGAAAGCATGTGAAAACGAGGGAAGTGATAGCAAGCCCTGCAATGGGTGTGAACTGGTGTGATTCAGGGAGGCAGAGGTGTGAGGATGAAGGGCAGGCCTGACCACCGAGGAGTTGGCCATGGTCAGGTGTCGGTAGGTGTACGTGTTGGTAGATGGAAGGTGTTTTCTGAGGCTTTCTAAACAATCTGCTCCTTAGTGTCACTAGCTGTTTTGACATCATGCATGTTCAAATTGCATTTTAATGTCTATCTATGCTCTGAAGTTCAATATAAATCAGGTTACTGTGACCACTGCTTCTTCACAGGGCACTGTTATTATGTTGTCACTGAGACAGAATATTTTCCTAGTGCTTTTTTCCTGAAGTGACTTTTTTAATTAAAAAAATCTTTCTTTTTCTGATGTTCTTATAGGATAAGAAAAAATGCATAGACTCTTGAAAGAAAAAAATACAATTTCTATGATATGTTCTTGGGTACTAAAGATAAAAAATTTTAAAATTTGTACTTACAATTTTTATAGTTTTATTTATTTTTTTGGAAAGAGAGCATAGTGACTCAAGGTATTTTATCCAGAAACTACATAATTACCATTTATCACATGTAAATGAGGTAAAGGCATTTATACCTGAATTATAGACAAAAAGAAAAATTGAGTCATTGAAGGTAAGTAGTGTTAAAGAAATAAAGCAAACAGTGAAATGTTTTTATACTTTGCCTTAATATTATAGATCATAATTGAATCACATGTATATTGTCTCAAATACACGAGAAGAAATTTATCCTTCCCATTTGCTTCAGAAGGTGTGTGTGTGTGACCTAATATATTATATAATAGTTAATATACCTACATATTAGGTAATACATATTAATTAAAGTATAATATACATTTTATCTAAAGATATTTTCCATGACATTGTATATATTTAAGGAGAATATAACATTTGTTGCTCTTTACAGTCCACTTTATTTAGCTTTATGGTTAATAAAACACTTTCAAACAAGTTATCTTATGTAATCCTTAACACCAACTTTGTAAAGAATATTGAGGCAGACATTGCAAGTTGCCTATTCATCCCATTCTCCCCTTCTTTACTGACATAACCCCAATTTTGATTGGACTGGCAATGTGTCCTGCTTTAAAAAACCCCTACATTTTCTAACCTCCTTGCTATCGATGGCATGTGACACAATTCTAGCTAATGAACTATAAACAGAAGTCCTACTTGGGCTTAGAGAGCTTTGTATCTTCTAGTAACGTCTTTCTCCTG
This sequence comes from Vespertilio murinus, assembly GCA_963924515.1. Lineage (NCBI taxonomy): Eukaryota > Metazoa > Chordata > Mammalia > Chiroptera > Vespertilionidae > Vespertilio > Vespertilio murinus. Next base: position 140,686,893 of record OZ004707.1, read on the forward strand.
CTTCTCACCTGTCCCCCGACTTCCTCTTTTCACAGACAGAATTGTTAGAGCTGATACAGATTTCTTGGACCAAGGGAAAGGCTAAGAGAGCTCTAGTGAGCATGACCCTGACATCTTTTTTTTAATATATTTTTTTTATTGTTTACAGAGAGGAAGGGAGAGGGATAGAAAGCCAGAAACATCGATGAGAGAGAATCATCGATCTGCTGCCTCTTGCACACCTCCTACCAGGGATGTGCCCGCAACCAAGGTACAAGCCCTTGGGATCTCTTAAAGGAAGAGACCCTAAATCTACCAAACCCTGCATCGCCACTGCCCCAAGCCTGCAGAGACGAACCCCCTCCCCAGTGACCGACGCTCTATCCACTGAGCCAAACCGGTTTTGGCGACCCTGACATCTTTAAATCACCAAGCCAACTTCAGCACCTCCGTACTCCTGGAATTCTTGTTTTGGAAAAAAACAGATAACCTCCACAGTTTATTTACATACAGTCTATTCCTAATAAAAATATGTTACTAGTGTTCTCATGTTCAGATTTCAGTGGCTAAGAGCACACAGCACACAATTGGCAGTCTTTGAGATTAAACATAAGTCTTTCTATTCTAACATACACGCTTTTTCACTATACTACATTACCTAATTAGAAACCTTCTCTAATGAGATTTGAATATTTTCTAGAGCAGCGATTAATGTTCATCTTTACCTGATATAATAATAGGATGTGATAGATGAAGGCTCAATGTGACAAACAGATGCAGAGGTAGCAGATAAATCAATTTTTGTTGTAGTCACCACTCTACCTTGGACAGCCACCACCAGCCACCTATCAGAAAAACCATAGTTGGCTCTGCTACCTTCAAATACCAGTTTCTAATTTAAATTGTAGGGATTAGTAGTTATATGCATGTATTATAAATAAAATTATTGAATGATAAATAAATATTAATAGATTCTTAATACAGCATATGTAGTTAGTACCTCTCCCTCCCCCTCTCCCCCAGTCATGCTAGACATCAGTATATCACAACATGTTGGCATTGTGTGCCCTATAGCAAGGGTTCAACACATTCTTGGAGCTTGATTGCTATGAAAACATGGATATTTTCTATTTTCTGGAGAACTGTCTCTATTGTTGTAATATAATTTGACACTTCAATAGCTTTTAAATCTATATCTTCAGAGCCACAATTATGCTGTTGATTTGGGTAAAAGCAATTACCCATGCAAGTGGCAGCAGCTGTGTACAAATAGCCTAAAATTATTCACTGTCCCTGTCAGAGCTCTAGGCCTCACTTCTATGAGAGAGGGATCCTGCATTTCAGAATAGCATAACACAGACCTTTAAACAGAAGATGAATCACCATGCAAAGAACAATGTCAGAATGTTCACGTCTACCCATTTGATCTGGATTAGACAGGTTTGGGTTCCAGGTTTTCAGATAACTTGGGACTTTGTTACACCACAGGCAATCAACAAATAAGCAAACTCTCTAAGCAGTGAGTCACTAGTTACATTTTTGTGCTATCATCTGGGTGAAGAGTGAATTCCTGCGTTTGAGGAGTATCAATGTGCCTCATCTTCCTGGGGATCTTATTTCTAAGCTGCTTTATGTGAGTAAGGCACCGCAGACAAAAAGGGGCCACATGCTAACCTGACTAACTCAGGGAAGGCCTGTGTGGTGACTCAGAGACATAAAGTAACCACAAAGGATGGTCTGGAGTTAAAACTTTTTAATTAAAAATTAGTCTATGGTGTGTGGTCACATCTTAGGCTGGTGTCTTCTATGATGAAGATGTACTTTGATTTTTAACGGAGACTATTGTCTTTTTTCATCTGGATAACATACCTGTGGAATATCTGGGTAACTTGTAACTTCCCTTTATCCAGACCCCCCAGGGCACAAGCAGTGAGCCAGGGCACTGGCAGGGGATAGAAATCAAAGATTTCCTCATTGTTATTGTTATCTTGGTAATGTTGACTGTTAACTACTCTGTAAAAGAAGCAATGTGTCCATCATTTTACTTTTTATCCTGTCCCAGAGATCCCACCTCCTGCTTTCTCCTGCCTCCCTAATCTATCACCAATAGATTTTATTAGTATGTAACCCACTTAGATCTCTTACTTTGTTTTTATTTTTTTATTTTTATATTTAATTGATTTTTTACAGACAGGAAGAGAGAGGGATAGAGAGCTAGAAACATCGATGAGAGAGAATCATCAATCAGCTGCCTCTTGCACACCCCCTATTGGGGATGTGCCCGCAACCAAGGTACATGCCTTTGACTGGAATCAAACCCAGAACCCTTCAGTCCGCAGGCTGACGCTCTTCTATCCACTGAGCCAAACCGATTTCGGCTAGATCTCTTACTTGGATAGTAATTTATAAAAATAGGCGAAAAATCATCATTCTTTGAAGCATTATCTCAATACATTGAGGTTCTGCTTCCCAGCAATTGGTGAAACTCGGGCTCAAATAAACTCACAAAAATTCTTTACAGGTTTGAATGTTTCTTATGCTAACAACACTGACATCAGTTCACATTTTCCCAATAGTTTGCAGCAAATCATATACACTTAAAATTTTTCCTCTACATTGTTCTCTGTGCATACAAATCAGTAATCTGAGAATGTGAAGGTAATTAAAAAATTCCCTCTAATGAGCATGGCAGGAAAAACCTTCCAAACATAATCTTTTCCTCTGTAGATACACTTGACTGCGGTGTATGGTGTTTGCACATTTTCCAAAGCAACATCATTCTGCTGTGTATTTTATGGGTAGGCCTGCTGTTCCAGAGGAAAGCACTAAATCAGAAATGTCTGCTTTATTGAAAATATTTCACGCTACAGCCTTGCATTGTGTCCTATTCCTCCTTAGGACCATAAACATCTTAAAGGCTAACATCGCTTTGTTTCACTTGTTCACTGGGTAACTCTATCTGATAACTAAATAAAACATAACAGAAGAATTTATTTTTTGAGTCTTGTTAGTTTCCCTAACTCCATAAATATACTTCTCTAAATAATAGTCTATTCTAATGTATGGCGTAGAAGCTCCATTGGGTTTAAGATGTGGGCTGAAATAGAGATTTCTATTCTATGTACAAGATACACAAATCTGGAGGAGGAAGAAATTAGCTTACTAACATTTTTTATGGATAGAAAAGTGAAAAAAAATTACAATCGAACCAGAGTAAACCAACCAAAGGATTTTCCTCTCCAAGGCAATATATAATTGTGCTAAAAAATTACTACTAATGTCTTGCCGTAAAGTATCAGGTCCTTTCTAATGACACTAAATGTATATACATATCAGATACTGCAAACAGGATGCGTATATTGTTCTGGCCAATCTTCTGCATTGAAAGTAAAAAAGATCTTCCTTTTTATAAAGAACACATTTTAGCCTTCTCTGCAAGTAAGAAAATCTTCTTTCTCTGTGGAGCCTTTCAATTAAAGACTAGACTGCAAGAGGAATACTCTGATGGGTAGTGGACAGTCACCACCGACTGCCTCCAGCACTGGCTCATGGGTCTGTGATGTGCTTCATGGAGGCACCAGGGCAGAAAGCTGAAACCAGCCAGGTGGGTGTTGATTGGCTGCCAGACCATGGACTTTGGTTTTCTGATGTTGAATTTGTGAAGGGTGAAAAGAATACCTTGGTGGACCTGAACTTCTTCCAGAGAGAGTCACTCTCCAGATTTTAGGCCCTGTATAAACCACAGAGTTTTGGAGTTTTAAAGCTCCCAAAAGAGGATTATCAGGTCAGAGTCCATTTTTTTAAAATCCGGTGACATTATAAAGATGTTTGGTCTTTATCAGATATATTCTAGAGAACTCTCAGGATCTTTGAAAAGGCAGTCTTTTGCTTCTTAAAGCCTTGGCTCATGGTTCTACATGTAACAGGATGCTGAGTGTCACTTCTCCTTTTGTCTAGACTACATCTCAACGCTAGTAACAGAGAGGGTAAACCTCCCATTCTTTTTTAAAAAATATATTTTATTGATATTTTACAGAGAGGAAGGGAGAGAGATAGAGAGTTAGAAACGTCGATGAGAGAGAAACATCGACCAGCTGCCTCTTGCACACCCCCTACCGGGGATGTGCCCGCAAACAATGTACATGCCTTTGGCCGGAATCGAACCCGGGACCTTTCAGTCCGCAGACCGATGCTCTACCACTGAGCCAAACCGGTTTTGGCAAACCTCCCATTCTTAAGAGAGACACCATAATTGGGAGCCAAAACTCTACTCTCGGGGCTAAGAGGCACAAGCCTGGCTACCCCCAATCCCCAGCAGTCTGGCCCCCAGTTCCAGTCTATAAAAGAAGATGGGATGAGAGAAGAGGCACACAATAGCAGCCTTAGGCTGCAGTGCTAAGATGGTGGATGGGGGAATGGTGACAAGCAGAAAGAAGGTGCTTCAGCTTCTCACTGTGAAATGAGAGGGAATCCGGAAAAAATTCTCTTAGAGACTAGGGGTTGGGGGAGGGGGGATGGTGCCTGCAAGAGCGGGAAATGTCACTTCCTATTGGGTTGGGCAAAGGGCCTTTTGACATATCCCTGTGCTTATATTAGCAGAGGAAAGAAAAACTGGAGTGCAACGGGGGCAGAGAGGAGGCAGATAGGGAGTAACCTTCATTCCCACTATTTGGCAGGGCAAGGAAGGAAGCCTGAATTTCTCATTGGTAGCATAGATGCCAAAAGGTAACAGGGCTCAAGCTGCCTCCCCATATCTCACAGGAGGGGCGTCCTCGCAGCAGAGGGCTTTGAGCTATACCGTTGGTGGCAGGAGTGGAGAGCGGGCCAGCAAAGAGGTCAGGCTGGCACTGCACAGCGAGGACACCTTGCAGAGTCAGCTGAGAATACTGATGAGTGCTTTCTGAGAGCGAGGCCTGGACAGTTCTCCAGATTGGGTAGAGACCCAGGGGGGAAGGGGTTGTCCTTAAGGGAGACCACCGATGTTCATTCTAAGGTGAATTTCGTTTATTTGGCAAATGTTCATTGCGGGCTTAGTGTGGCAGAGCACTAGAGGAGTGGGCAGTGTACAGGCTCTGGTAGTTACTACCTTTTCCACTTTACGCATACCAGAACTGCTTGGATAGGTTAAATAGCTTCCCAAAACCACAAGCTCACAAAGTGACAAGCTATTACTTCACCTACCAGTAGTTAGCATATGTGGAGATAAAAATTCCCCTTTTTTGTTTTATTTTGATAATCCTTACCCAAGAATCTTTTTCTCATTGATTTTTGAAAGGGGAGAGAGAGAGGGAGAGAGAGAGAGAGAGAGAGAGAGAGAGAGAGAGAGAGAGAGAGAGACCTCAAAAAATTCCTCTTTTGTTGGGTGGTGAGGACAATGTTGAAGCCCAGCTTTCTGGGGCACTCAATAAGAGGTTGGTAATAATAGAAACAACAGTAATCTATTGTGAAGGCCAGTTTCAATGCATTTCCAAAGGAAAATTTAGTTTCTGAGTCTTCTAAATGACCAGGACCAGTGATAAGCATGGCACTGGCAGTCTTTCTTAGTTGACGGAGTTTAGTGTTTACTGAAGTTTGCCTTAAGCATATAGCTTTGTCTGTGCAGAACAAACTCTAGAAAATAAGCGACCAGTTTCTCCCATTGGGGCATGGCTCTCCTCAAAATCGCGTTGCCTGCATTCTCTTATTATTGACAGTCAAAAATTAAAAAACAACAACAGGTTAATCTAAAGCCAAATCACGGGAAAAGACAAAACTATTAAACTGCAGTATGGAGTAAAATTTAAATATTGAAATTGCAGTTAAAGGGCCAGGCCATGGTTTTTGGTCTGAATGCCATGAAAGTTATCCACAAAGTAAGGTTTCATGTGAAGTTTCTGATAGTCGAGGCTAGATGAGAATCCCTTCAACAGCAGCAGGAGCTGAATCCTTCCAGGCGGGCACCAGCGCACTGAGCCACTTCAGAAGAAAGGACCCTCATTAGCTGAGGTAAGGCAGGCCTGTGCCTGCAGTGCATGTGGTCAGGCTAATAGGAACCCACAGGCCCCAGTATTCTCTGAATTTTCCATCTCCAGAGATGCTCGGGGGCTTTAAACCTACCTTCTGTGGGTGAAATGAGGAACTTTGTTGACTGACAAAGGAATTTCAGGCATCTATGATGAGGTTGGTGACAGGGAGCAATTTATTTAGCTTCTCTAAGACTGTTTCCAAAACAGCAAAACTGTAATGATTAAAAACTACCTGGAGAGCCAAAACCGGTTTGGCTCAGTGGTAGAGCGTCGGTCTGCAGACTGGAAGGTTCCAGGGTTCGATTCCGGTCAAGGGCATGTACACTGGTTGCGGGCACATCCCCAGTGGGGGGTGTGCAGGAGGCGGCTGGTCGATGTTTCTCTCTCATCGACGTTTCTAGCTCTCTATCTCTCTCCCTTCCTCTCTGTAAAATATCAATAAAATATATTTAAAAAAATACCAGGAGAAATGATCATAAACCAAGATAAACCATGACCAGCGGGTTCTTCCCTGGTGTCCACCTATCAGGGCCCACGTGTTCTTTCCATAGTCAGGCTCCACTTGGCCTCATGAGCTCACTTTTTGATCTGATGTGAGCAATGCCGACAGTCTGGTTAGCTAGTCTCTCAAATTTCCCAGTTCCTGCAGGAAGTAACCCGTTTCTGACTTTACTAGTCTAATCAGCAGTGGGAAATTGGTTATGGTATGAACTGGGCACATGAAGGCTGGCTGGAAACTGGTGGTTAGGGTGTCTGTTTGAGAAACAACATAGACACATGTTATAGGTTGGTTTGCAAGGAGGCAGTTATTGTGGTGCAAGCGTTTGCTTGGGGTGCAAGATATTTATTAGGGATCAGCACCTGTGAAGGGAAAGAGGAGGTGGCGGGATTGGACGGAGGGAGAAGTTGAGTTGTGAGACAGCATTGACAAAGCATTCCTCCCCGGGCAATTACCTCTGGAGAAAGCATTGTTCCTCACAGGTGTCTTGCATTGGGCAGACTAAGTTTATATCCGCCTGGCTTGGACACTCACCAGAAGGGTTTGAGCTCCTGGGTTTTCTGCAGTTGAGGGAAGCCAAAGGAGCTGAGAGCCAAAGCTGTTCCTTCTTGTTGGGCAGGGGGAAGCCCTTCTTCAAATGTCTAACATAACATTCTTATTTTTTATTTTTTAAATAAATATATTTTATTGATATTTTACAGAGAGGAAGGGAGAGGGATAGAGAGCTAGAAACGTCGATGAGAGAGAAACATCGACCAGCTGCCTCATGCACACCCCCTACTGGGGATGTGCCCGCAACCAATGTACATGCCCTTGACCGGAATCGAACCTGGGATCTTTCGGTCCGCAGACCGACGCTCTATCCACTGCGCCAAACCGGTTTCGGCTAACATAACATTCTTTAAAGAAGGAAGCCGTCGTTCCTGCTGGAGGTGCTCTCTCACAGACATCGGCCTGTGGAGGCTGGGATAAAAATTTAATCCCACAACTAAATAATAGGAAACTGATAAAATATTTACAGTAAGATCTGCCAAGCTCCTAGGACAAATCTCTTCATAAAGCACATTTACCAAGAGCACATCAAGCTCTGGGGAAATAAAATACACATTGCCGCTCTGGTATTGTCTTTCTAAAATCTTTATATTAAGAAGTACAAATAAACAATAATAAATGACAGTGTCCTTTCTCTCGTCTTACTTCCTGCTTCTTAAAAGAAAGGAAAACCAATATTTACTGTACCCACAATGCCGTGAAAAGATGATTGGATTGGGGTTAGGAGACTTTATTTTGGTCTTGGCTCAGTCACTGTGTGACCTTGGGCAAGTCACTCAAATCCAAACCTCCGTTATCCTGTCTGTATGATGACAACATTGGGCTAGATCCCTTCCAGTTCTGATCATTTTGTTATGACTTTTATATAATAAGGAAGTCTCTCCCTAAAATGTTGGATTTTTAGTCATTTTATGATAAGTTATGTGTTAAGCAATGCCTGTTACCAAGGTGTATGTCATTGGTATAGATAAATGGCTAACATACCCCTCTTCCCATCCCCAATCAGAAAAGCCATATTAATGCATTCTTCAAATTGCTATGTGTAATTTTATATTGAATCCATGTCTAAACCATACAACAGTAGGCATAATGTTCATATTCTATCATAAAATTTTGTATCTTGTTTTTCCAGTAAGAACAACTTCTAGTGCTGATACTCTGGGTTAGAAAGTTTCAGTTTGTCCCACTTTGTAAATTACAGGGCAAATGGGCAAATGAATCCTACAAAATACTTAAGAATTTTATGACACTAGGTAATTCAGTAAAGAGCACTCATTTCACAGTGTCAGCTGCATTGGTTGTGATGGCACCAAGTAATTATAATAATGACTATCTTGCTCACTATTAGTTTCTTCAGGAGTGTTAAAACACATTTGTTACTTGTTTGTATTTATTTTATTTCCCCATCCCCACCCTTTAACAAGTGGTTGACAAGAACTCTGCCTAAGTTGGCATTAAAGGTAAACAGCGTTGGAAAGAGTTCCCCACCCCCACCTCCTATCATTTAAGCACACCTAACAATGTCATAACATGATATGGTTTCTTTATTTATATGTCTAGTTACTTCATGGTAAAAATATGCATTATTATTATTATTATCATTTTTGCCCTATTGCTGGTCTTTGGGTGGCATGCAATGTCTGGATTCTTTTGGCACTCATTATTGAATTAAGGATTCAGTCGGCAAGCCTGTTTAAAATGTAAAGCTCACATCTCTCCTGAAAAGGTTATTTTAAATTAAAATGAGCGTTTCTGTTTCCATTGTTTTAGATGTCTTAAATGGTGCACTGAACTGAAAAGAGGATGTGAAGCAGACATTTGGTTGTACCAGGGGAAGCCAAACTTTGCTGAGCGCTGCATACACACTCAAAGGCTGCATTTAATTGGCATGCATTGGAGTGTAGCGAGGCAACCCTCCCGTTACAGAGCCATCAGCCAAGTAGACTTCAGGAGGGTGCATAATTCAGTGTCTTCTGTTCGTCTGTCACCTGAGACTGGCAGTGCCAGTGACCATTCATTCATTCATTCATTCAATCATCAAATGCTGACTGTGCACCTACTATGTGTCTGGCACTGTCCTAGGAACTATAGCTCTAGTAGTAAACTAATACAAATTTCTGCCTTGTGACACTTATGTTCTACAGGGGGAGAAAACAGAACACAAGCAAACAAGTAACATTAATGATATTTCAAATGATAAATAGAGAAGGGCAGGGGAATAAGGAGTGCCCAGGTAAGAATTGGTAAGCAATTTTAAATAGCAGTGTCAGGAGAGACCTCACAGAGGAGGCAGCGTTGAGGCATATGCTTAAAAGATGCTCAGCAGTTTGTGATGGGGATTCCGGGGGAAGATGCTTCCAGGCAGAGGGAACAAGCAGCACAGAAGTCGAGAGGTCTATCAAGGAGACCAGTGTAGCTAGATTGGAGTGATTCATAGGGTAATAATTGCAGAGATCCGAGATGAGGTCAGAGAGGCAGGGATGGGGCCCGATGGAGTTGGACTTTGTCGGCTTTTCTAAGACAGTTTTTATTCTGAGTGTGTGGGAGAGCCACTGAAGGATTTTCTGGAAGAGAAAGATGCTGCGATCCACCCTAGGCTGTAAAAGGGACCCATTTGGCTGCTGTGTTGAGAATAGAATGTATGGAGGCAAGGACGGGAGCCTGAAGACTGGTGTGGAGGCTCTTACGATAACCCATGAGGAAACAATGATGGCTTACACTGGGCTGGTTGCAGTAGAAGTAGTGAGAAAGGGTTGGGATTCTTTTGTCTAGATTACGTATCCTGTTTTCCCGAAATAAGACAGTGTCTTATATTAATTTTTGCTCCCAAAGATGCGCTAGGTCTTATTTTCAGGGGATGTATTATGTTTCCATGAAGTAGGTCTTATTTTCGGAGGATGTCTTATTTTCAGGGAAACACTGTATATGCTCCAAGAAGGAGGCCCTGGCCTCTGGCTATATTTCTAGCACTGTAAAGACCATGCCATTATCTGTGGGAAACAGAATATAATAGAGAGATTGTGAATTTTAGGATTAGAGAAATCTGAGTGAGAATCCAGTTTCTATCACCTACCAGCAGGGTGACCTTTCGTAGCCACTGTCTTTGTGTTTGAACGGGAACGCTATAGTGAGTCTGTGCTCCCCCTTCATTCACACGCTGAAATCTAACCTCCAAGGTGGTAGTCTCGGGAGATGGGGCCTTTGAGGAGGTAATTAGGTCATGAGGGTGAAGCCCTCATGGTTGGGATTAGTGCCCTTATAAAAGAAGGTCCTCCAGAAAGACCTCTTCTGCCTTGTGAGGGCTTAGCCAGAAGGTGCCAGAAGGTGCCGGCTGTGGAAGAGAGCTCCCACCAGAACAGGACTATGCCTGGTTTCTTGACTTGACATGCCTTGACTTGAATGTCTTACACTTCTGGTGCTTTGAGCTTGGACTTCCCAGCCTCCAGAGCTATGAGAAATAAATTTCTGTAAAGTCCTCAGTCTGAGGTGTTTTGGAATGGGAGCCAGAATGGTCTAAGATAGGGGATAATAACTACCAGGATTTTTATGGAGATTTAATGTGGTGAGATGGTGAAAACAACGTGTAGAGGGTTTAGCATATCTAAGTACTTCATGAGTATTAGTTATCTTCAGTTTCTCATCAGCTTAAAGATGGTTGTTTGCAATGTAAATTCATTAGGTCATGCTCCTTTGTCTATGAACTAGAGATTTGTTCCTCTTACTCCTTGGGCAGAATCTGTACAGTACGTTTCCCAGTTTCCCAGTCCCTCTGCCCTTAAGGAAGCTGGGTGAGAAATAGGAGCTTTTCTTGTAAAACAGCTTCAGCTGTATTGAAGACAAATTCTTAACACAGTGCTTTTTTATTTTTTTATTTTTTATTTTTTTTTAAGTTTCAGTCCCATGTTTAAGGTGGGGGCCCTCTCCAAAGAAGCTTCTGCTTGAAGAATGAGGTGGGTTCCCAAGGATAGACTTAGGAGCTCAGGGAATGCCCTCAAATTTTATGAAAATTTTGTGCATTAAGTCCCCCCCCCCCTGGAAATAAGAAATAGAAGATTATAAGATTCTCAGAGGTTTATGAATCCTAAAATATTATCAACCACTTTTCTATAAAATTTTACTGTGTTCTAAAAAACCACCTCCACTGCCCCCTTTCCCCTTAAGAGAAATTATTGCCTACTGTTGCTAATTCTCTTAACAAATATTTCACCACAAAACACTTTGTGGTTGGAAGATGTTATCCTGGCCTCTTATATTTCTCAGTCTGTCAATATTTTCTGTCTTCAACTCCTCAACCACTGCTAATTATAAACCTCTGCGTATATACTGTTTCTGGAAAAGGCTTAGGATGTGTTTATACCTTATACGTATTATTGTGAATTACAAGGATAGATCATTTTTTCTGTACACTGTTTCCCTAAGCCCCGGGAGAGGGAATCATATTCTGAAAAGGTTTGTCCTCTGCTATTTCTGTTTGTTGAATATTGGAACGATATAGAGGGAAAAAGCAGGTATCTTTTTGACAATTATCAGAGTGGACAGAAGAGTCACAAAGGAGACAAAAGCTGCCACATTCTGTCTGATTCTCGATTTGTTTCTAACCCATCTGTATCCATACTTATACTAAATGATTTATAACAATTGCGCATTACTGTATTACAGAAAATAACTTCTAAGGTTCTTGGATCTTCCAAATTGATGAAAAGGAATATCCTAATAAAAATCTCCATAATTTAAAGACAAAAACCTGCCCAATTGTTAACTAGGAATCATGATCTAAATACTGAAGTGTGTGCAAGCCAATGAATTTACAAAGTTGAAAAAGTGCATGCAAAGTAAGTGCTTAGGTGGTGAAGAGCCAAATATTGTCTCAGCATTCATCATGACACCTCTGGCACAAAAAAAAGGCATTCTTCTCCTGAGACACAGGGAGAGCAGAGGCAAGTTGGTCAGGGTGAAGAAGCCATGCATTCCTTCTATATATATATAAACTAGAGGCCCAGTGCACAAAATCTGTGCAAGGGGATTGGCCCTCACAGCTGTGGCTTTGTTTGAAAGAACATCCAGAAGGTTTGGCTGTCTGATCTAATTAGCATATTATGCTATTATTATTATAGATGATTTCTCCTGAGATTTACATTGTTTGCATCACAGACTAAGTAACATCCTCATTCTTTAAAGGACTACTGGCCAGTCAAGAGATAAGCTTTTCTAATAGCACTTTATTTGGTGTTCACTTTATAATGCAAGCTTTGTTACTAACTTAATTGAGCTGATGGTATCCATAAGTGGAGTAATTCAGAGGTGGTAAATCAGCCTCTAAACTTGCTTACTTAAAAAACCCCCAGACAGCTCATTTTCTTACTTAATGTGGTTGTTTTACCATGATATAAAAATATTTTTTATTACATGTTTTCTCTCTCTAATATTTTCATTTTCAAATAACTCTTTGTTTTACATCTGTAATGAATCTTCCAAATTTTACCTTATGGTAATAAAACTCGGCTGGCTCTATAACCCTTTGGTGAATAGACTTTCATTTTTGTTGAGAAGTTGAGTTTCCAAATCATAAATTAGATGACAAACTTGTGATGCCTGTCACTAGAAGGCTAAGCAATTTATTGAACTACCCAGTCTTTCAGAATTGGCATTTTGCTTGATATCAAGTTGGATGAGTCAGTGTGAGCTGGGCATGTGGCTTTGCTTGGGTCATTGGTAAAATACACAACTGGCTGTTCTTTTGTATTGGGCTCTTGCTCACAACCTCAGATCTCAATACCAGTTTTGCTGGAATAGGAAAGGGAATAGGCTTTGCTGAGCAACTACGATGTGCCTGCAGCTGTGGCCAAAATGTAGTCCTACCCTCCATGGAGCTTATAGTTCATTAAGAAAAAGAGGTAATTAAATGATCATTATAGCGCATGTGATTAATATTATGTGATGGCATTATTGCAGTGAAGAGTAGGAGGTCTTAACTTAGTATTTGGGGCCAGAAAAGGCCTTCTGGAAGAGAATAATGTCAAGATCTGATAGAACAGTGGGAATTAGGCGAGAGGAGATTGGATCAGGAAGTGTTGCAATGCTGGTATCGAAGAACGAGATTTCTGGCAAGAGAATAGCATGGCCCTGTTGGTGTGACTCAGTTGGTTGGGTATCGTCCCATGCACTAAGACGTTGCCAGTTTGATTCCCAGTGAGGGCACATGCCTGGGTTTTTGGGCTCCATCCCTGGTAGGAGGCAGCCTATCAATGTTTCTCTCTCCTTGGTGTTTGTATCTCTTTCTCTCCCTCTTCCCTTCCTTCTCCTCTTTCTACAATCAAAAACTACTTAAAGAAAGAGGAATAGCATTTTCAACTAACCCTTTGTTTTACATCTGTAATGAATTTTCCAAAATTTACCTTGTAGTAGTAAGACTTGGCTGGCTCTATAAACTGTGGTGAATAGATTTTTGCTTTTGCTGAGTAGTTGAGTTCCTAAACCATAAATTAGGTGTCAATCTTGTGATGCCTGTCACTAGAAGGTTAAGCGATTTATTGAACTACCCAGTCTTCAGAACTGGGTAGTTTCAAAGCTATGATGGCAAGGCAAACCTATAGACTCCTTGTGTGTTTGTCCAAGCCTATTCATTCAACTAGCTAATGTCTATGGGCAGCCAGGCACCATGCTATATTCTAGGGACACAAAATTGAATAAGATATTCAAGGTCTTTGCCTTCATGGGGCTGTGTCTTACTCTTTTCCCTGAGTCATGTTGCATCCTTGGAGGGCATGGGAAGACAGAAGATCTTCCACCTATAAGTAGTGGAAAAACAAAGATCAGTATGGCTTACATATTAAAGGAGAATTGTTTACTTATGGAATTGAAATAGGGCATCCAGGATGATTGAGTAAATCTCCATCTCTATTTTTTTCTGCTCTTTTCTTGATTGAGTTTTGCCCAATTCCAGATGATAGATCAACATACCATACTGTCCCAAAAGATAAAGGATTCCAGAATTTCCATAGTAAGTCCTGAGATTTGTGTTGATTGGGTTGATGCTGATAGGACCAAGAGAATATTCACACTGAATGGCTTCCATATTTACTCCTAAACTAAGTGTGTGGTAAGGATATTCTTATTGGGGAGTGCTAGTGACCCTTGGCTGTGTGTGTGCTGAAACTTATGGAAAGGTGTGCAGAGAAACTTATGCATTATGTGGTATTGTCACAGCGAAAGAAGGGGAAGCAAAATTGACATTTAGTGGATAAGAACCAGGGATCTTAGAGGCTTTTAATACATAGGACCATAAAGAATTGTCCCACATTTTGTACACATTTTGGGTGTACTTCTGGATAATATATAAGTGTAAAATATTATCTAATTAACTGAACCTAGAATTTAGCTGTTTTACAGTAAAACACAAAGTGAGGTTTGGGTAGCACTATTTTAATAGATACTGAATATATAATAAGGAAAGCATATATGCTAATTATACCAGATGTTCTTCCAGATGTCCTTCTAGTTGACCTTGTGGAATAAGCCAGGGCTTTGAGGGAAGCCTGGGTCCTGGGTGCCAGAGGGAAGCTGGTGCCAGGGGAAGAAAGTTTACTCTTACATGAATTTCCTGCATTAGGCCTCCAGTTTTCAATAAATGAAATTATTGTGTGTATTGTGAGAATATTGTACATTGTTCAGAATTATCCCAGGATTTGTTTACCCATTTGAAAAAGATCATATAACGGTTGGGATGAAGTTTGGGAACTTGAACTGTGTATGTAATACACTTTATTTCCTGCATTTGTAGGTGTCTCATTTCATGGTGATGCCATGTAAAGATGAAGGCATTATCATGACTGAGTATTTACATATTGGATACATTTGTTTTATAACTTATTTTGATTTCTGCTTTATGCTTTATTTTGATCATTATATAGATATTTGAAATTATGGTGACAATTATATTTACTTATGAATGTCATTTTAGTAGAGGAAGAGACATTCAAAATATTCATTGCATAGAGGGGCTGTTGGGTCTGATTGGATTGAAATTACTGGTTTGGACCCCTCAGAGTTCACCCCTGGAGCAGTGTGGTTACATTAGGGGAAAGATGGAATGGATATTGGGGAGTTACCACAATCTACTAGATACGTTATTATTGTTAAACATCAGTTTTTCAAATAAAGACAGAAGTGATTAAAATGTAATATTTTTGAAATTAAATGTACTTTCAGGAAAAATCTAGATTAAGGCAACTTCCTATTTCCCTAGCTGGTTTGGCTCAGTGGGTAGAGTGTCGACCTGTGAACCAAAGGGTCCTAGGTTTGATTCTAGTCAAGGGCAGGTACCTTGGTTGTAGTCTTCTCCCTGTTTTGGGCGCGTGCAGGAGGCAACCAATTGATGTGTTTCTCTCTGTCTTTCCCTCTCTTCTACTCTCTCTAAAAGATGAATGGAAAAATATCCTCAGGTGAGGATTAACATAACAAAAAAGATAACTTCCTGTCAATACAAGTTCACATAGTTTATTTTAAAAAGCAAGTTAGCTCTGGCTTGTGTTGTGAAGTGGTTACTGTCCGCTGGCTTATGTCTGATTCCTGGTCAAGGGCATGTACCTCAGTTGCTGGTTTGCTACCCACTCCCTGGTCTGGGTGTGGTCAGGAAGCGACCAATCTCAATCTCTCTCTCTTTCTCTCTCTCTCTCTCTTCCTCCCCCTCCTCCTTCTTTTTCTTCTTCTCTCTCTCTTTCTCTTCCTCTCCTCTCTCTTTACCCCTCCCTCACTCCCTCCCTTCCACTCTCTCTGAAAAGCAATAGTGAAGATTATATTAAAAAAAATCCAAGAGCAAGTTAACTTGAGGTGATGGAAATTTTATCAATTTAGACTTCAGATTCTCTTTTTTCATTTAATTCAGTGTTGTATACTCATTGTTCATATGTTTACTGCTTTAACACCCCCCCTTCCCATTTTAATATTGTGAACTATCAGCATCTAGAAGGGCCCTGAAGTATAAAACCTAACCCGTCCATGAAGTTGTGAATAGGAATGGCTGATAAAAGATTCCTTATACAAGAGCCATCACAGAAACCATGAAAGGATAGAATGAAAGGTAACAAATGCAAAAACGAATAGTGGCTTGATTTATTTATAGGCTACATTGT
The DNA here is from genome assembly GCA_963924515.1 of Vespertilio murinus. Taxonomy (NCBI): domain Eukaryota; kingdom Metazoa; phylum Chordata; class Mammalia; order Chiroptera; family Vespertilionidae; genus Vespertilio; species Vespertilio murinus. The sequence goes on from OZ004707.1 coordinate 140,703,059, forward strand.
TGACATTTAACTCAGATTGGAGTTATATGAACATATCTGGTTCCTTTGAAGCAGGGTTTACAAAAGAACATTGGAAAAATTGCCATTTTAGATAGTGGGAATAGATTTACTTCCCCATTGCTTCAAAATTCACACACAGTGAAACCCTTATCTGTTGTCTTTTTTAAAAAAATATATTTTATTGATATTTTACAGAGAGGAAGGGAGAGAGATAGAGAGCCAGAAATGTCGATGAGAGAGAAACATCGACCAGCCGCCTCTTGCACACCCCCCACCGGGGATGTGCCCGCAACCAATGTACATGCCCTTGGCCGGAATTGAACCCGGGACCTTTCAGTCCGCAGACCGACGCTCTACCACTGAGCCAAACCGGCTTCGGCCTTATCTGTTGTCTTGAATGATACTAAAAACCAGAAATGTGTTCCTGTTGCTTTGGTCACAATGTCTCTGGTGCAGTGCACAGATTGCCCCTGGGTGCTCCGGGAGCACTGCTGAGAGAGAGGCGTTTGAATTTTTCAGAGGAACTTGTGGAGGGCTCCTAGGTAACACTCCTAAAGCTCTTTACTTCTGGGACTACCACTCAGTTTGCATAAAATAATTGGCGTACATACCAAACTTCCTTTCAATAGGTACTTATTGCTGTTGGATCAGCTTGATTGCATAGGGAAAGTGCAAAGTATGCCTCTTTTTTCTTTCTCCCTGTGTGTGGATACCTCCCGGAGTCCTTACCGTTTAAGGGGTGGTAGGTGATCTCTCTATGTTGTAATTACTTACTAGAGAGCTGGCTCTGACATTTTGCTTTTGTCCCCCAAATTTCCAGCCCCTCTAGTGAACTGCACGCAGTGCATGCTTTTTCATTGCTTCCTATGTGACATTCTTTCCATGAAAGCCAATGAGCTCCACAGCATTGTTCCTTTCCATTAGCGAGGGTTTCCATTTTAACATGTTATTTTATGTCAGCTATTTGTTTTTCTTTTCTTTTTTGGTTTTGCATCAATGTTGTACTCAGCTAACATTTTGTTAAGCAATTTGTTGATGCTTATCACTTGTCAGGTTTTCACTTTGCCAACTGCTGACATGGTTTTCAATTTTTTGTTCAGAAAAGGATTTTTACAGTTTAATGTTACCAAACATATCAACCCCTCCTCTCTTTTTCCCTTTCCTGACCCTAGCTTATCAATAGGTATATCTCTCTCAAAGAAAACAACATGGCCCTGGCTGGTGTGACCCTGTTGGTTGAGGGCCCCTTTGGCCCCTTGAGTGTGGCTCTTCCACAAAATACCACGTGCGGATATGCACATACAGTGTGATTGGAACTTAGTGGCCCACATGCAGAAGCCATTTTTCGGCCTGGGCGAATCTATTTTGGAGAAGTGGTTCTAATGCCGAGCCACACAAGGGGCCAAAGAGCCGCATGTGGCTCAAGAGCCCGCGGTTTGCCGACCACTGTTCTAGGGGATGGGTTAGCCAAAAAAAAATGTCATGAGCTGGTTTTACTTCATTTGCATTGTTAGTCTGTAAATTCACTCATCTGTTACCCCCTTCAACTGTGTATTTCATTTTTACCACTTTAATTTTAAACTAAAATATAACGTGTTTTCTCCTTCATTTGAGTTTGAGCAACAGCAGGGGAAACTCTGAAGCAACAAGAGGAGAAACTTCTTGATAGCAGTTGAAAAGTTATGAATTACCGTGTTTACCGAGACGAAAAGAAAAGCTACGGTGGGGTATCATGTGCCCAGGCCACAGCCATGGCTGTAGAGTCCCTCAGGCCTCCCAGCCACCTGGGACAATGAAGGCAATTTGCCATAAGAACTCCCCCTGTCTTCTTATTTACTGTGAAAAATAGCTACTAAAATATAACAAAATTAAGTTCACGAGTAGAGTAAATACTTTGGATTTCTGTTTATCGTTTTTTATAACAAGGAAATAGGATTTCTCTAATAAGGTTAATCTAATATGTTTGTTAATGGGATGTTACTAACGCATAACACAGATTTCTAGTTCATCTATAATGACTGGGAAAAGGGTCTCAGAGGTGCCACACATTTACCCTCTAGCAGTGGTTTTTAATCAGGGCAGTTTTGTCCCCTAGTGGACATTTGGCAATACCTGGAAACATTTTTGATTGTGAGGGTGGTGGGAGGAAGAGGTGCTACTAGCATTTAGTGGGTCAAGTCCAGGGATGGCGCTAAGCATCCAGGAGAGTCCTCACAACATAGGATTGTCTGGGTCAAATGGCTGTCGTTCTGAGTCTGAGAAACTCTGCTCTGCAGGTTAGCACTTTTTATCAAATTCAAATTCAGCAAAGTTCAGTCCATGTTCAAGATATCAGCAAGCATTTTTGGCAATTTAGATGATAATTTAGCATCTCACAGAGATTCAGAGTCTTCACCAACATTAATTACCACTGTATTGGTCGAGTGTAGATCCTCGGTTGACATAAAGATGTTAGGCTGTGATACAATTATCTGAAGAGGCTCAATTAATTCTTATGTCCTAACAGCCATTTGCATTAGAATTGCTCATTTTTCCTTATAGAAGGGATTATTTTTGCATTACAACAGAATTGAAACATAACTTGACCTGTGTTAATGAGTTTTAAATATACTTTAAGAAGCATAAGTCACGTTATCTTGGAAGAATGTTTTTGTCAATACAGCTGTATTTATAATATTTACGATGCTTTTACTTTAAGCCCACTGTGGGAACATAAGAAAGATTTTCCTTCTACTATTTTGATAAAGTTTTTTTTTGTGTGCACAATCCAAGAAAAGCACCTCTTCTGGGTAGAAAAACAAAGGAATCTGTTTTTTATTAGTATCTTAATTAAATATTTATTGAGAACTGTCTCATTCACATTCTGTGGCTAGCGCAGTAAATAAGGTAGAAGTTTTTATGATGTTGTTTACTGAATTATTTGGAAAATAAAAGTTGAAAGCATGAGAGTGAATTTAATTTTATATGTTTGTAGTAACTTCTTGCTCACATGAATTTAGATACAATGCATGGTGTTTACAACTATAGAAACCTCCTGTTGTGTTGCCATAATTTTATCCTTAGAACCACGCTTTGAGTTATGACACAATTAAGTAGCTTATCATCAGTAAGTAGGTTTATATAATCAATGATTCCCTTTTTACTAAGCATACATTATCTAATATGTACGATGCTATTTTAGGAAGAAGGGTCATAAACATGAATCAGAAACAGTCCCTGCCCTTCTGTGTAACTGCTGGAGGCGGTGGTGAGGAGAGGGAACAGGGAGGTAGAGAGGGGACTATTGAGAATCTTGAGTGGGATGGAGCAGTGAGGCGATGAGTCATGTGAATGGTGATGTGTTATAAGTGGTACAAGAGGATAAACAAAGCATGAAAGACATACAATCTGTCACTTATCCCGGTGTTAACCTCCTGTTCTTTAACTGGATTTGTTTTTAACCCTTTCTTTTAGACACTTTTCTCTCTCCTCTATCCTATGTAATAAAATTCTAATATGCAAGTTGACTGAACTAAAGAACAACCAGTTGCTATGACGTGTACTGACCACCAGGGGCACATGCTCAATGCAGGAACTGCCCACAGGCCCCAGGCCAGGCAAGGCAGGTGCCAGCATGCCCCACCCCACCATCACGCTGCTGGTTGCCCTTCAGGGGAGGAGACTCGTGGGCGGCGGGGAGGTGGGACTGGCCAGTGGGCAGTGCCAGACTGGCCAAGGTGGGTGCCAGCGGAACCCCCAAGATCACCTCACCAGTCGCACCACAGATCAGCCCTGATTGCCGGCTAGGCCTGGAGACCCTACCTTTGCATGAATTTTGTGCACTGGGCCTTTAGTATGAAAGAAATAGCCTTGGCAAAAGAAGGGTAAACACAAACTTAATTTATGTTTGTTTTACAATCTCTGAGTTCCCAAGGAAATGAATTATCTGAGTGCAAACTCAGTGCATTGATGTAGTCACACTTAACAACAACAAGGCTGTGGCTTCCAGGGCCATTCCTCTGAATAGATAATCATTGAATAAACATTAAAAATTATTGAGCCTGCATATTCTACAGTTTCTATTTCAAAGCGTAATCTTAATTCAACTTTTAAATATTTTTTAAAGAGAGTGATAAAATTGGCCCTGAACAGTCTAGTGAGATAGAAGAAATAAGAATGTAACTCAGGCACCTTCATCTCAACATGTCCAAAATAGAATGCGTTATTTTCCAGCACATTCTTGCTTCTTACTCCCTACACATTTTTCCTTATCTTGATTGTACCTCCAGGGCATTTTTCTTGCAGTCTTAATATATGTTTTCCCTTCAGATATAGTTTCCACATTGCTGTCAGAATGATCTACAAAAACTACAAATATGAAAGGAATAGTAATAATACAACAGATAACATTTTTCTGAGTGCTAGTAAGTAATGATCTAAAGTGATCAATATACAGTAAATCTTTCAATTTTCACAATAGTGTGAAACCAATAGTATTATTACCTTTATTAAACATGCAAGAAAATGAAGGCCCAAGAAGAAACTTTCTCTAGGTGACACATGCTATGTGGCAGAGCCAGGATATAACCCAGGGTTCTGACTTGGGAGCACCGGGCCATAACTGCCATGCTATGTATGCTCTCTTGGTTAAGGTATTTATTTATTTATTTATTTATTATTTTTTATTTAAAAAATATATTTTATTGATTTTTTACAGAGAGGAAGAGAGAGGGATAGAGAGTTAGAAACACCGGTGAGAGATAATCATCTATCAGCCGCCTCCTGCACCACCCCTACTGGGGATGTGCCCACAACCAAGGTACATGCCCTTGACTGGAATTGAACCCAGGACCTTTCAGTCTGCAGGCCAACGCTCTATCCATCGAGCCAAACCGGTTTTGGCGGTTAAGGTATTTATTGTCTCCTCAGAGCCTACCACAAAATTCAGAGCACCTTATCTCTCATTTGATGACTAACTTATTATTATTTTTAAAAAACCTGCTAAGTGAAAAACTAAAAGTAAGAAAAAACAAAAGAAAAAACAAAACAAAAGCGTTGATTTTAATGAGAAAAATTATTATGAGTTTTATCCCAACTTAAGATACCTAAACAATTTTCATAGGTAGAAAAAGATAACAATTCAACAACAGAAGCAGGTTTATGTAAATAATAAACAACAATTTAAAGTAGAGAAATCCAATTTCTACATAAAATGAAGGTTTATTATACTTGGCAAAGGAGGAAGAAAAGACTTGGGATGGGCAGTGATGCCGCGCGCGGTGGACTCATTCTTTGGAAGGTACAATCTTCTTCCTGTCCTATTTTCCTCACCAATTCTTCAACCTTTTTGGAACACGATTATCTTGTACTCAAGGTTCACTTTATAAGTGACAGCACAGGAAAACACCCTGAGAGCAAAATAAAGGCTAAACCCAAGACCTCTTCTAGTACTTGAACCCATGATGAAACTAGGGCATGCATGCACACAACAGACGCCTGCTTTCTCTTCATCTCTCTCAAAAAAATTTTTTGGGTTCACTCAAATGTGGCCACTTAATTCAAATGTATTCCACAAGATCCTTGCTGACTAAACACTGATTAGTCAAGTAAGTTGGAGAGCTTGCCTCTCTCAAACAGTAACATCCGTGTATCATGTCCTCTGGTGTATTTATTTAGGGGATTTTGGAAAACGAATGTTGCTCTAATTAAAAAAAAGATTTGTTTAAAAAATGGCATAACTTTCAAGAGCCGAAGCTGAAAAATCATTAGGTAAGCAGTCATTATGAAATGGCACACCACGTCCCCCATGGCTCTGCCCTTCATCGCTCTCCAGCCTCATCCTCCCCCACTTCCTGTTTCACGCCTTACCGGCATTGCTGCATTATTTATATCGTGCGTCCCCACGCTGCTGTTTCATACCTCGGCTCCCTCTGCGTGAAATATCTGCTTTCCCCTTCTGTCCACACACAGTGGGCTTGTGGCACAACTAAAGAATTCCTCAGTCTTTTAAAAAGGGCTGTTAACAAATCTGCCCAGGCTTTGCCCCGGAAAGACACATTATCTTTAATATTCTGATCAGAAAACAAATTCGCCCTTTGCCCTGTAGAGATATTCTTTCTCCAAGAGCTGTTTGGCATACAAACATTCCTGATCATGCAATCTGAAACAAAAGATCTGCGAATGCCTTTGCTCAGAAAGTGCAGAAACTGGAGAGATTTGTGGAAATTGTCCCCCAACAGTCATTGTGCTTGGCACATTGTATTAAAATGATCCACTTAAGTGTCTGTTTGGTGAGCTCACTTATAGCACAAATTAAGTGAATAAATGAATACCTTTAAAATTATGAAGCACATGGAGCTATACCAAAAGTTATTTTATAGAAGATAATCCATTGAGCCACATAAACACTACTGAATTTTAAATGTCAGATAGCTCACAAACCAGCAGCTCATTTCCATGATCCAGACTCTAGTACATAGGAAGAATTTCTTATTATATAAAGATAATACCAAATTCAACGTTTATTATGTGCTAAGGACTGAGTTGAATTCTTTAAAGGTAATGCTTCAAAACATTTCCATAATCAACCCTATGAAGTAGTACTATTATTATTGAATTTTGGAAGCAGAGGCTCAGAAAGTGTAAGTAACTTGTTCAAAGTCATACAGGTGGTTTGACTCTGGTGGCTGTGTTTTTAACCACTTATGTTGTATTAGTGGCCCAGTGCACGAAATTCGTGCACATTAAAAGGGGATTAATTAGAGGAAATAATTTAATATTGCTATTTGCCCTTTCTCTATAATAGAAGTGTCAGAGATGAAAGAAAAATTAGTAAAATGTATATGAAAACCTTTCTCCTGTCAGAGACTGGGGTGTGCTGCAGGACCTCGAGTTAAGTACCTACCCACCACCTGCATGCATTTTGAAAACCCAGGAGACCCAGACCCAGCTGGCCCCACACCCATTGGGTGAGACCCACACCCAGCTGGCCCCACCCCCATCAAGCCCCTCAGGTCCCCCAGCCTGGCGCTGTGTGCAGGACAGGTCCCCCTCAAGCCCCACCAGGCAGGGGGTGTGGCCTGAGGTCCCCGTTAAGCCCTGCTTGGTAGGAGGGGGATTCAACCCCTGGCCCAGGGCTGGGGTGGGGGTGCAGCATGAGGTTTTCCAGCCTGGCACTGGGGCAGAAGGTGTGGCCTGAGGTCCCCCGTCAAGCCCAGCCAGGTGAGGGGTACAGCCTGAGGTCCCCATTAAGCCTTGTAAGACAGGGGGTCATGGCCTGAGGTCCCCTGTCAAGCCCCGGTGAGCAGGGGGTGCAGCCTGAGGTTCCCTGGCCTAGCGCTGGGTTGGGGGCATGGCTTGAGATCTGTGGGGGGCACGGCCTGAGGTCCCTCATCCCAGCCAGGCACCATGCAGCCTTAGATCCCTGCTGTTTGGTGATGACATTATGGTGTCCCGGCTAATTTGCATATTCCTCTATTATATGGTTAGAAGATAGTCTCTCAAGGGAAAGGAAATTTAAAAATTTGCATGAGTTATCTTAGATTCTTTCAACAGATGCTCTGTCTCTCTGAAACCAAACTTGGATAGACAGAACACAAATATGCCCTATTAACAGGTTCCAGTATATATTTGAAGAGCTAAACCGAAGCATGTTTGTTTTAGGAAAGATGTGTGTCTTACAAAGGAAATTCTCAGGGTGGGAAGAGGAGGTTAACATAAAAAAATTTTACTTATTTCAGAAAGGAAGGGGGAGGGAGAGAGATAGAAACATCGATGATGAAAGAGAATCATTGATCCGCTACCTCCTGCACGCCCCACATTGGGGACTGAGCCCACAACCCAGGCATGTGCCCTGACTGGAAATTGAACCCTGACCTCCTGATTCCTAGGCTGACGTTCAATGACTGAGCCACCGTGGCCAGGCCATGAGGTTAACATTTTTGCCTGTGAGTGCTGGGAAAGAAGGGCCCTTGAAGACATTATTACTACGAACCAGCCAACCGAGGCCAGTGCCCTGGGGGTGTGACCTAAGCAGTTGCGTAGGCCTGGGACTGAGCAGGCTTGTGCTCATAAGGGTTTACACAGTCGGTTTCTTGTTTTGCTATCAATGTCTTGAAATTTTTAATGCTGTTTTGAATAAGGGGTTTTTCAAATTTTGTAGCTACCGGTAGTCATGGTTAAGTTTTTATGGCAGCTAATTCTTTGACAATGGAAAATGGGGGCGGGGTGGCGGACTGGCAACACCAGAAGCACTATCAGCAAAGACCTTTCTTTAATGACCCGAGGTTCTGCCAGTGTATTCTGGATGCTGAAGGGAAATGCTCGGGCCTTGAATTTCTAGGCTGTAGAATATCCAATTCTCTGATTATTTGGTGGTTCTATAAGGTCACCTGGGGATTATTTTAAGATATTTATTGCAGAATACTAGTCTATCTTAAAGGGAAAAATTATATGACAGATAGTGTTTTCCAGATTCTTAAAGGTCTTAGTTCTATTTTCATTCTTTATCCTAGACTGATGGTTTGCTTTTGGTCAATTTAACCACTCTCTTTTATAATAAGCACCAAGCAATGAAATAAGATACAATGTTTTCTTTGAACAGGAATCAATATCTACCTTTTTTTTTTTTTACTATGTAAGTTACATTTCTATTATCCTTAGTGACTGTGAATGCATTTTGTGATTTTGTGTGTGTGTGTAGGCTAAAATACTTTTTAACATCAGGTTTGCTAGTATATAATTTGATAACAGGGATGTTATCAACAGTCTTGATTTTTAATACTTCAGTAATACTACCTAGCTGCTGCGGCTTTTTATTTTCTCAGAAAACTCACTTAGAGCCTTTCTGTGATCTATAGTCATATTCATCTGCATTTGCTTCTGACAAACATATCTGTAATCCAGATCTTATTTATATGATTATTTTCTTTCGCATAGTTCCATCTCATTTCTGCAATCTTGGAGATTTCCTGCTGAGTCCCACTATTCCACTACAAATGGACACTAGGGAAAAACACTGATTTGTGTAGCAGTTTCTGAAAAACCATTTGTTTTGATTTATTATTACAATATTTTGCTGGATATTGAGTTTAAGTTTAGTTAAAACAGAAATTCTGTGGGGGAATGAGCTCTATAACCTCCAATTCTAACTAGTTGTATGTTTTACTGCTGCAGACCCAGCAGAGGGAGCCCAAGCTAATGAAGGAAAGGAACCTTTTTTTTTGATGACTCAGAACTAGTAATTCATAGACAAAAGGTGATGGGAGGAGGGAGGAAAGGGTTGCGTGGGGAGAAGTCAGGGTGTGCGCGCGCGCGCGTGTGTGTGTGTGTGTGTGTGTGTGTGTGTGTGTGTGTGTGTGTGTATGTGTGTGTGTGTGTATGTGTTCTTAGGTGTGTTAGAGAGGAGAAGGAAGAAGTAAAGTAGAAGGTGCAAGCCATGTACATTTTAATATGAATTTAAAAAGTGGGAGCTATATTACATCTTCTGAAGGAAAATGACAGAGCCGATGGAGAGAAGCGTTTGATTTTCAGATTCTGAGAAGGTACTTTCACACTAAATGTATAAAATGACTTTCTTCTCCTTGCTTTTTCAGTTAGTCAATTCTCCCTTTAAAACACCTTTAGATTGAATCCTTATGCATTTCCACTTTTTGTGATTTTTATAATTAGGGTAATTTCCCAGTGAAAGCTTTTCTTACTTCCCTTCTTCAGTCCATTAGCTCACTGGTCCACACGTTGTAGCTGCACCCCTGTCTGAGCGCAGAAAACCTTGGAGGCTGTTTAAGTTCAGGCGAGAGAATATTTATTCAATAGATTAATCAATTAGTCCTCCAACTATCCAAACAGTATTTATTGAACGTCTAGTAGTATATGAGGTGCAGTATATGTATGTGTGTGCCTGTTTATGGAGGAGAAGGCAGCCAGGAGGGAAAATCAAAACTGCCTTCTATTCTCAATGAACTTACATAATGTGGCTGAATAAATAAATATCTTTGGTAAACACAAAACGTTATGTAACCAAATGCTAAGCCCCCAGAGGAAACGGAACACAATGCAGGTGTTCACAGAGGAGAGATGCAGATCCTTGAGGTAGCTGGCAGAGCCCAGAAAGGCTTCCAGGAGGATATGGCTGGGCCTGAATGAGGAGTGGTTTTGTGAATGGCGAGAGGAGAAGGGAGGAGGGGACAGGGCTTTCCTTGGTGGGGAAGCAACGTGGGAAAGACTGTGAGCAAAAATGTGTGGTTTATGACGGAGGTAGAGGTCACTGTCTATGGTTATCCTTGTTGTGTGCCGCATCCTCCGGAGGGCTGCCATTCGCAGCAAGCCTAAGGTGGATGGCGCTCCTGGAGGTACCCAGTGCCTTAGAGTGAGTTCTGGAGTGACTGCGGCCATGTTGAACAGGGGTTCCTCGCTTTTGGTGTGTTGAACTGTCAATCACTCTATTGAGAGGAATCTATAAAGAGGCCGTGGAGCACAGTGGGTCCAGACTGCACTGCGTAATCAGGCAGCCTAGATTTGATTCCTGGGCACAGCAGAAAAAATAGACGTGTGACCCAGGATAAGTTTCTTAACCTCTTTATGCCTTATTTCCCTCATCTGTGAAATGGCAAGCTAATGATAGTACTTAGTGCATGGAGTTATAATGGTTAAATGAGGCAGAATGTCATCTGCTTAAAACAGTGCCTACAGCCTGGGGAGCCCTGAGTGTTACCTGATATTATCAAAGAGCTAATGCTAATGTGCCCCTAAAATGGAAAAGAAAGCAAATACCCTGCTTTTAGAAATAGGAAAGTTATAGAAATATGAAAATTCTGGGTCTCATCTAGACGACTTTGACTTTTGCTGGTTATGAAAGTCGCCATTATACGGTTTAAGATTGTGCTAGTTTCACAGGCTGATTTCTGCAAGTAAATCAGCATCGTTTCTGGAAACACAAAGATGACACCTATTTTAGTAAGAGTAAGAGTGATGCTTACCTGGGAATTCGGTGGCCCTCTGTGCTTGTAGTGCCTCCACATTGTCCAGCTGTTTTTGAACCACGGACAGAATGGAAGCTTCTGTGCCTGTCATTGACTCTTTCCTCCTCCTTTTATGAGTGGGCCAATGATCAAAAGGAGGTATGATTTTGAAAATGATCCCTGTTCTCTCCTACAAATTTGTTGGCACTCCTATGCTTAGCTAGTGGAGCAGGTGTGTCTACAGAATGTCTTGAGGGATGTGTAATTAAGTATCTTCCCTACTGGCTTATGAAAACCACCTCTATTTTAGGTCACTTTATAGTTTACAAATACTCTCTTACACGTCATGTCTTTTCCTAGAGCATTCATGTGAATTTGTTATTATGCCTTCCATTTAATAGATTGAAAACCGAGTGTCCATAGAGATCAAGGACTGACTCAGTCTCAAACACAAATCATTGTGGACTTTGGACTTGATCCCTCAACTGGAGATTTTCTTAAGCGTTAGTGGCACCATATTTTTTTCCTAATTAAATTGAAAGCCTCATGATTACGTTGGCTCCCCCCAAAAGGATGAGGTCTCTATAAATTTCTCATATTGGTGTGAGATTGGATTAGGATTGCTTTGGAAGATACCCTGACATTCATAGGGAATGTGATACTGGGCAGAAGCATGAGGTGGGAGAAATGGTGGGCAGAGTTAGAATCCACCTTGACTAGTTTATAGAAATCATCATGTATTCACTGGAACGGAAAGGCCTGTTTGGGATTCTCCACTAAAGATTCTGAATAAAGGCAGTAGGAATATGGAAAACAAACAAAACAGGAAAAGACCAGAACCTTGAAGACCTAGAGAAGGCATTACAAATCTCCATAACTTTAAAAATTTTTTTTTAAAAATATATATTTTATTGATTTTTTACAGAGAGGAAGGGAGAGGGATAGAGAGTTAGAAACATAGATGAGAATCATCGATCAGCTGCCTCTTGCACACCTTCTACTGGGGATGTACCTGCAACCAAGGTACATGCCTTTGATTGGAATCGAACCCGGGACCTTTCAGTCCACAGGCCGACACTCTATCCATTGAGCCAAATCGGTTTCGGCACAAATCTCCATAATTTTATGTATATCTGCTCTTGCATTTGGGTCAGGGGAAACCTAAAGCCAAGTAACCGAGTAGCTGAAACTGTTGGGCTATGTACACTACACGAGGGGAGAGGATGGAAAGAACCTGCTCTTCGGTGCTTCCTCTTCTCTCTTGGGTTTGGACGAAAACCTTTATCAAGTATGTTGGTCATGTTCATCATCATCTCCTTTTTTATTATTTAATTTTTCAACTGCAGTTTACAGTCATATTATTTTGTATTAGTTTCAGGTATACAGCATCTTCTATGTCAGTGTTTACATTATGGTCTGAGGAATCCCTATAAATGGATTTTGCTTAGCAAATTTTACTCCTGTTGACTGTTTCAATTATAAATTTCCAACATTGTGAAGTTACTAAATGGGACTCTTTAAAAAGAAATAAAAAATGCCTATTTAACGAGTCTGTTGGAATGTACAATGACATATTCTCTTAGGTGCTTGGTAATTATAAGCATAATTGAACTCAATCAACATTTGTGGGTACTTTTATTATATAATTTATCATAGTTAGTCCCATTTTAAATTTATTTATGGCTCTTTGATTATATTAGGGAGCAAATTTTTGTTCTTTATATTATCTAGTGCAGTGCTTTGCCCATAGTGGATGTTTGTTAACTGTGTTAGAAGTTAAGCCCTTTTGCTTTTATAGAGTGTAATGGTGGAGAAACAGAGAAACAAGAGCTCCTCTGAGATAGTGGATATTTGGCAATTAATTTACATTTTGGTGTGCCATTATTTAATTTGTGATGTTATATTTAAGGTAGAGGTTAACTCAATTTTAGTTTAGAGCAGAAATCAAAACACTAATATAAAAATTATTATAAAATAAATTAAATCATAGTAGGAATTAAAAATATAAAGGGAAGTTTATATGTGGAGCAATAATTGTTCTTGACTTTTCCTCACTGCTATTTCTGCATGTGGTGTATATATGTGTGAATCTGTGTGTGTTTCAATTAGTCAAAATAGATTTTTAAATTGCAATGGTGAGGGGAATGGGAATGCTTAGTTGCCAGAAAAAATCATCTTCATGTTTCTCTCTTTTATAATTATCCTAATTATATATGACAAAATTAGCAACTTCAATTTCTACTGTGCAAGATTTTCTTTCATTTACAAAAGTGTTATAACTAATTAACATCAGAATTTTGGCATAGTTTATTTTAGAATCATGTAATAACAATTTGCTATAACTAGAGATTAATACCTGAAGAGTAATTCATTAAGTGTTAGAAAAACAAAGTTAGATTCTTACCTATGTAAAAAAAAACCAACAACAAAGGGATTAAGGATTTAAATGTCAAAAGCAAAGCTTTGAAAACTTAGTAATAAATATAGATGAATATATTTTAGACCTAGAAGTCAGGAAGTATTCCTTAAAGAAGACATAAAACATGTTGACTCTGAAAGATAAGACATAAATTTCACTATATTAAAATTAAAAACTTTAGTTCATCAAGAAACCACTTAGAGAAAATGAAAAGTTTACAAACTAGGAAAAGATATTCATAATATGCCCAACTGAAGAAGGATTGATGTTAAGAGTACAAAAACATCCCATTGAAATCAGTAAGAAAAATGGACAAAAGTCCTTAATAGACATTTCACAGAAGAGAAACTCACGACCAACAAACATATGGAGATATAGTCTTACTTCATATCATATCTGTTACTAATCATGAGAATGCAAGAAAATAATATACTATCACTTTATACATTTGGAAAAAAAAATTAAAAGCCTGATAATATAAATTGTTGGAGAGGATATAGATCCGCTAGATTTTCATTGCTAGTTAGAGTGCAAATTGGAAAAATGCATATTCATATATCCTGTGACTCAGGAAATCCTGCTAGGTACTTAATACAATTCACTTATAGGTACAACAGAAAACATGTTCAAAGATGTTCATTTTGCTGCTATTTAAGCAACTACCTGGAAATGGTCCAAATGCACATCAGTAGGACAGTGGATGATTTAACTGTGATATATTCCCAATAAAATATAACAGCTGTTGGGTGAAGTACAGCATTTATAAATATGAATGCATCTTAGCAATGTCATGCCAAGTCTAAACAAAGCAAGCTCAAAGTTAAAACAACAGGGATATCTCTTAAAGTACAGATAGATATAATAATTCTGCATACCAAGGAAATTAAGAAAATGATGAATATGGAATGCAGTATAGTTAGGGCCTCAGATCTGGGGATCAAAAGGAATGTCACATGATGTGACCATGAAGCTAATCATAGGTTGTGTGTAATAAGAGTCCTCTTGTGTTGACATAGGTTATATTATGTTACAGTTTTTATATTATTTATAAATGCAATTTCATTTCTATATACCAGTACATAAAAGCCCGAGTGACTGGCTGACTGGACAGTCACTCTGATGCGCACTGACCACCAGGGGGCAGACATTCAACACAGGAGCTGCCGAGCTACAGTCACTTGGCAGTAGGGGTTCTCGGTGACACACCTGGAATCAGAGAGGAGGAAGCCCGATTCCAGGGTGCATCACCTGAGAACTGCCCTCTCGCAATCTGGGACCCCTTGGGGGATGTTGGAGAGCCAGTTTTGGCCCAATTCCTGCAGGCCAGGCTTGAGAGACTCCACCAACGCACAAATCTGTGCACCAGGCCTCTAGTGTTACCTGACAAGCCATTTTTAAGCTCATTCTCAAACTATCTGTGTCTATCACGTAAAAAAGGAAACTTAAGAATCATTCTACTCCATTTTCTTGGTGCTCATTTTTTACTATATTTGCTCTACTTTTCAAAGAAAACAAATTAAGGCAATATATGAGACCAATTCTCACTGCAAAAGTATTTAAACCCCAAAGATGTGTGGTTTTGGATTGAATACTCTGGGTCATGTATGTAGAATATTAAAGATAAATATTTAATTTTATAAAACTGCATTTCTTAAATATATACAGTTTTTTTTTGTATTTTGAAAATAAAACTGGAAAGATCTTAGAATAGCAAACTTACATCTATTATGAGTTACTGTAAATATAATACAATATAAATATTAGGTGACATAAGAAAACAAGCACAAGAGCTAATCAATAAAAGGGATAGAAATTTCAGCTTGCAAAAATAGCTGGCAGTTTTAAAAATAGGAAATCCTATTTTGTAATGAAACTCAAAATATCCCAATATTTAAAAACCCAGGGTCCATAATGACCAAAGGCCTGACTAACTGGAAGTCAGTCCTGCAGTCAGTGCTGGGTTGCCATGGTGACCTAGCACTGACTACTCAGGGGGCTGTGAATCAGGCCCGGAGAGAGGCCTGGACAGAGAAGTTTGATCTGTAGCTTCCATGGCAGCTGTTGATCAGCCCTTGCCTCTCTCTTTCTCTATGGCTTGGCCAGCAGCCACGCCTCTATTTCTTTCTGAGCCTTCACAGGGGCTGCTGATAAGCTTCACCTATTTGAGCAGGCCTGGAGATAGGCTTGGAGATGCTGACTGGTATAGAAACCAACCAATCAGAACCAAATCTGGGTGAACTGTGAGGAGCCAATGATTGTCCAGGAGGTGGTGCTTTTGACGCTGACTGGCATAGAAACCAACCAATCAGAACCAAATCTTGGTAAAGTGCGAGGAACCAGTGGCTGCCTAGGAGGCAGAGCTTTTGATGTTGATTAGCATAAAAACTGACCATTCAGAACCTAATTTGGGTGAACTGTGAAGGCAGAAACTAAGGTGGGGGCTGAGGAGGGGTTTTAAGGGTAATAGCTGTTTGATGTAAGGTGCAAAAAAGCTGTTCAATTTTTTAAAGACCAGTTTGGTAGTATAGTTCATATAGCTGGCTATCAGTCCAGATATAGAGATTATATATTTTTGTCTGCTAAGAGCATCTCCTTCTGCTGAAAAAGGCTTCCCCCCATTTAAGCAATCCTATCCTATATAATCTATACTAACAAAAGGGTAATATGCTAATTAGACTGGATCGACCAGCCATCTTCTGGATGTCTGACTTCCAGACAAAGCCATGGTAGTGGGGGCACATGCAGAGAGGGCAGTTGGGGGCAAGATCAGGCTGGCAGGGGAGGACAGTTAGGGGCAATTAGACAGGCAGGTAGAGAGGTTAGGGGCGATCATGTAGGCAGGCAGGTGAGCAGTTAGGAACTAGTGGTCCCAGATTGGGAGAGGAATGTCCCACAGGGATCAGGCCTAAACCAGCAGTTGGATATCCCCCAAGGGGTTCCCAGGTGGAGAGGGTGCAGGCTGGGCTGAAGGAATCCTCCCCTCCCCATGCATGGATTTCATGCACTGTGCCACTAGTTTATTCATATTTGTATTAATTTGCTGGGGCTAACAAATTATTATAGACTGGCCCTGGTCCGGTGGCTTGGTTGGTTGGAGCATCTTCCTGTACAACAAAAAATTTGCATGGCCTATCCCCAGGCAGGGCACATACCTAGGTTGCAGGTGTGATCCCTCATCAGGGTGCATATGGGAGGCAACCAATGGATGTTTCTGTTTCCCATCAATATTTCTCTCCTTCTCCCTTCATCTCTCTCTAAAAATAAAATATCAAAACAAAAACTATCCTTGGGTGAGGATTAAAAAAATTATTATAGACTGGATGGCTTAAACAGTAGAAATTAATTTTTTTTGCAGCTCCTAAGCCTAGAAGGCCAAGATCAAAGTGTTGGCAGGTTTGGTTTCTTTTGGAGCCTCTCTCCTAGGTCTGCAAGTGGCTATCTTCTTCCTGTGTCATCACATGGTCTTTCCTCTGTGTGGCCACATCTCCAGCCTCTTTTCTTCTTATAAGGACACCAGTCATATTGGATTAGAATTCCATCCCACTGGCCAATTTTAACTTAAATAGCCACAGGGTAGAAATCAGACATAACCTTGAGAAACCAGGACTATAGGGGAGTTCAAGTGAGGGTACATGAGGGGATGCACTTTTAAATGTAACAAGATGACATTTCATCACATGGATATAGAAATGTCAATATACAAAAAGTGGTGTTTCTTGATCACCTGAATTTGTGATCTGTGATTTGGACCTGGAACTGTAATTTTTCAATATTCGATTTAGTTACAACAGCCTCTGCTAACAAGGACTGAAAATGATTGAGCTGCAGTATGGCCTGATCCAAGGCTAAAGACTCATGAACTGTAAAATCTTACCAGAGCTCTTGTAATATGCTGTCATAAATTGAAAAAAAAAACCCAAAAACAAAAACCAAACACCCCCAGTACAGTGTGAAATACTGGTCTTCTGCAGTATCATGAAGATGATTTATATATAAACATGGAAAATGGGGGCCTGGGAGAAAAGCTTACACAATCTTGGTGCAAATGTAAGCTAACTCTTATATTCAATTTGATGATGTGCTGGTCAAAATGAATTTATTAGTTTGTCTTTTAAACTTGAAATTAAAATAAAAATGGGAAATAGCAAAATTTTAGGGGGGAAGGAATTACTCCAAGTCAATACTAGTATTTTGAGACAATAGTTAAAAAGAAAGGTATTGTATTATTTATAGAAATTAGCTTTAGCCTAAATAACCTAAATCATACTGCATTTCAACTAATCCATAATTAGATCAGTTCATGTTCAATTAAATGATGCCCTTGAATTAGAATATGCCCTATATCAGAACTATGACATGTTATTAATAAAAATAAAGCTCTTGCAGGAATCTTATAAAAATTAATAAAAATAAAGTACTTGCAGGGACTCAAAGTTATGGATCATATCATGAAAAATAACTTGTATAATTACAGTAGTAACAAGTGATATAAATATGCCTGGTAATGTTAAATAGTGGTTAAAATTTTGAGCTTTGGATTCAGATAAACTCTGATTCAAAAGCTGGCTCTACCACTTGGTTGGTGTTGCTCAGTGGTTGAGTGTCGATCCATGAGCCAGGAGGTCACAGTTCAATTACTGGTCAGGTCACATGCCCGATTGCAGGCTCAATCCCCAGTGGGATCATGCGGGAGGCAGCTGATCAGCGATTCTCTCTCATCATTGATGTTTCTATTCCTCTATCCCTCTTCCTTCCTCTCTCTGAAATCAATAAAAACATGTTTTAAAAAAAATGCTGGCTCTACTGTCAAGTGTCTGTATGAACCTGGGCAATGTACCTGAGTTTTTTTTTTTAAATAGAGTATATTTTATAATTCCATAATATTGTACACATTAAATCTGATAACATATTTAATGTGCCTGGAAATTGTCATAATTTATGCTATTAAATTTTTACTAATTGGAGGTTTTTAACAGCCTGACCCATGATATAAAATGTTATGTGTTTTTTTGTTGTTGGCTTAACCATATATGTTTAGTTATTGAATCGTATGATTTCTGCATTTCCTAAATAACTTAATTTTATTACACATTAGAAATTATTGATGCATGATAAAAGCTTTCCTATGGCTTTTCACAAAGTACAGCTAAAAAACCATGAAAATACAGTGAATAAAAGAATGAATTCTTTAGGCAATACTCTTTATGACTTCTGAAACAAAATAGGAAAAAGAAAAGAAAATTTTAATGGCCTCTGGCAGATATTGATGACAATAATAATGTCATAAATACTACAGTAATGTCTATTCTAGCTTTCTTATTTTAGTCATTCAGGATAAGCTAGTGAGCTTTCATATTTTAAAGAGGAGGTTTTATTATTAATTTTCTTTTTTAAAGATATATTTTTATTGATTTAAAAAAATATATTTTATTGATTTTTAGAAAGGAAGAGAGAGGGATAGAGAGTTAGAAACATCATTGAGAGATATTGATCAGCTACCTCTTGCACACCCCTACTGGGGATGTGCCTGCAACCAAGGTATATGCCCTTGACCGGAATCGAATCTGGGACCTTTTGGTCTGCAGGCCAACACTCGATCCACTGAGTAAAACTGGTTTTGGCTTGTTATGAATTTTCTCTGAGGGAAGTATAAGTGCAGAAGAATTAAGAAGTTCATTAATATCCTAATGAAATAACTCTTCTTTCAGGCCTCCTGAAATCAATAAAAACATGTTTTAAAAAAATGCTGGCTCTACTGTCAAGTGTCTGTATGAACCTGGGCAATGTACCTGGCTTTTTAAAAAAAGCCAGTATTTCAGTTTCTTTTTCCAATAAAAGCCTTACTTAAGAAACAAATTTGTTTTATTAAATCAGAATTCTGAAAGTGTTGAGATTCCTAGACTAAAATAAAGAAAACATGGTTTTGAAAAGTCTTCATAATTTACAGCTTAATTTTTGTTTTTGAGATAGACTAAGACTTATCTGGAAAAATAATGTGCAAGCCAAACTTAGGATTCTGATGGCATTTATTTGAGGTTATCTTTGTTTATTCTTTCTTTGTTGTCTTTTGACATTTTGAAGAAATGACATCTATCTTTTTCCCTAGTAGCTTTATTAACTCTCATTAGTCCTTTTCTCAACACTCTTTTTTTAAACTCATAGATGCAGAGAACAAACTGAGGGTCTGCAGATGGGAGGAGGTTGGGGTGGGGCTGGGTAACAAAATGAAAAGGGATTAAGAAGTACAAATTGGCAGTCATAAAAATAGTCATGGAATATAAAGTACAGCATAGGGAATATAGTCAATAATATTGTAGTAAGTATGTATGGTTAATGTCAGAATGTTAATGGTAAATGGTGCCAGATGTTAGACCCCAGTCCTTGAGTTTTGGCTAAGAATGAATTCAGAGTGAAGACTCAAATACAAGTGAAAGTTTATTTAGAAAGTCACAGAGGTAGAAGAAGTGAGCCAGCTCAGCTGTATGGATTCCAGAGACAAGTTACAGAGGTGAAAGAAGGACCCTTGGAGCTTAGGAGAAAGAGAGCAAATATATGTGCCGTGAGGGAAGAAAGGGAGGAAAGGCATGGAAGTACTCAACAGAGAGCTTGGTCCTTCATCTTAAGGGCTTTTAACTGGAGATCTCAGGGGATGGTCTCAATGGAACATTCATCAGCTTTCTGGGTGTGTTTCCTCCGGGTCGTGGTCTCCACTGATTGGTAGGTACCAGGGCAGGGCATCATTAGTCATTGCAGCTGGTCCTGGTGTCAGCCATGGTGCTGCCTCACCTGGCCTTGCTGCTTTCCTGGGCCTAGAGCTGAACAACTGAGGCCCAGATGTTATCTTTAGGGCTTAATGCTTAAAGGAGGGGTCCAGCAAAGGCTTATACGGGAGCCCTATTCTCTGGCCCCCTTGTTCCTCCTCTAAGGGGGTCTATCACATGACTAGCAACGTCTCAGGGGAGGAAAGGTCAGGGGAGGGTCTGAACCATATGACCAGCAATGTGAAAGGTCAGGGGTTCTAAACAGCATGGCCAGTGATATGTTAGGGGAGGAAAGGTCATTCTGGGGACAAAGTCCCAGCCCAGCTTTGCTCAGTACTAGGCACCCAGGGCTCCCTGCTCTGTTGACCTTCTATACCTGATTGTTTCTACTCTGCTCATGTCTCCCTAACTGCCTATTATATCAAGATGGATAGTCTTATTGGGGTGATCAGTCAGAAAGTATATTACTAATATTTAATCACTATGCTGTAGACTCAAAGCTAATATAGTATTGTATGCCAACTAAATATAAAAAACAAAATATCAGATTCATTCTACACGTGAGCCTGAATGCCAGTGACTTAAATTTTTGTTTTGCTTTAAACTTTTTATGAATTAGTTTTATGACTGGCGAGTTTTAACAGTATAAGCCTATGCAAGCAAAAAATCAATGCATGAAGAACATTAACAAAGCAGAATGTTTCTTGTTAGGGATTTTGTCTTGACCTTTGCCAATGAGGGGAGCAGCAAAGAGGGAGATAGTGAGTTAGTAATGAAAGGGTATCCGTACTTGCAACCCTGCTTATCCCCCGCTTCCCCTCCCCCACAATACCTCCAGCTGTTTCTTTCCAACATGGACAGGGCGTAATGGCTCTTGCATAGAAGGGTGGCGAGAAGAAGGGCCATTCTGCCATCAATGAAGCCGTGACCAGAGAATACCCCATCAACATTCACAAGCACAGCCATGGAGTAGGTTTCAAGAAACATGCCCCTCAGGCACTCAAGGAGACCTGGAAATTTGTCATGAAGGAGGTGTATGCATTGACAGTAGCCTGAACAAAGCTATCTGGGCCACAGGAATAAGGAATGTCCTACACCGTACCCGGGTACAATTGTCCAGAAAATGTAATGAAGATGAAGGTTCACCAAATAAGCTCTACTTGTTTGGTCACCTATGTACCTGTCACCACTTTCAAAAATCTACAGACAGTTAATGTGGAGGAGAATTTACTGCTGATTGCCAAATAAAGTTATAAAATTGCAAAAAAAAAGAAAAAAAAAGAAAAAGGGTTTCATTTCTCGAGAGAGTTTTTACTAGAGTCAAAAGGTAGCAGTGATTCTTTGAAAACAGAACAGTCTACAGTAGTAATTGAAGGTCTTTTACAAGTCCCTTCACTGTTGCTGCTATTCCTGACAGTGAAGCTATTTTAACTTTTAATTCGCTGAAAGGCAAATACGGCAGCTGTCTTCACAGTAGGAAGTTAGGGGTGAGTATTGGAAAAACAGCTTCTCCTTTCATGTAAATTAAAGGAGAATATACTAGAGAAAAGTTTACAGTTACTCTACAGACTCTCAGCAAGCAGACCAGAGTGCCACCTTCAGTGATTCTCTTACACCTCCTTTTAATTTGCCAAACACATCAGATCTGAGGGTATTTTTTAGATCAACAGCAATGAAATGGTTGCTGGTTGAAATGGGGTCCTTTCTCAGAGTCACAAGAAAAGCAAGAAAGTCACAAGAAAAGGACCCTAGGAGAAGAGATGTAGTGGTAAGGCTCATTGGAACAGAAATGAAAGACTGCTCCCAGGTTCTTAATAAGTCGTTGTTTTCCTGGATGGCTCGTCTCTGTCTATCTCGCTGTAGAAGTCAGATCTTGTCTTCATCACGCCCAGAAGAAGGACCAGGGTCCAGAAATTCTGTACCATTGGTCCAGTCCATGCCAAAGCTTAGTCCAGTTGAGTCTCTGTCCCCACTTGGCTTAGTCTTTGTTCCTGGCTCTGCCCAGTGCTGTGTTGCTGTACCCAGTCTTGCTTTTGGGCCCATGTGGCTGCAATGGAGAGAGAGAGAGCGCTAACGGGAATTCAGGAGTGCAGGAATGAATGGAAAACAAATGCCTGTTACCAAGCCAGAGGCCTTTGTTAAGCTTTGATTATATTATCTCTGGCTTTCAAACTGACAAGTATCTTCCCCAAGAGGGCTTGTGCTGGGCCCTCTCCCTAACCAGTCAGTCTTTTTCCAGATTAGACATCTCCCCTTCATGGTTGCCATCTTGGCTTCTACTGTGCATGCCCCATAGTAGAAGGCCCTCCCCATGCACCATCTTGGCTTCTTCTGGGCCTGCACCCGTCACAGGAATTTCCACTTTATTGTTTTCTCTCTCCCCTGGTAATCCCAGCTAATGACTGGTAGCCATCCTTCCTGTCGCTTTCAGGATTGGGTCCTGAGGATGGAGGATGCAGGGGTCTTCAGTGGAGCCTGTGAATGCTGCAGCTCCCCACTGAGGCAGGCTTATTGTCCTTAGCTCCCTGGTAGCTTAGACTTAATATCCGATTCAGCTTTCTAGTTTATTTTGCTTAATGTCAGATTCCCTTTGCTCCCTTCCTTTATTAATACTAGCTACCTTCCTACGCTAACAAAACATCCCTTCCTGTTTGCCTCTTCCTCATTTTCCTGAACATCAAAACACAGGAAACTTTTTGGATGATGCCCGAGTTTAGTATTCTACTTAGTGCTTTGATAAAACCTCATGCTTTCCTTTATGACATTCCTTTTTAATCAAAGCTTTTTTTTTTTCCTAGAGGAATTGAAGCACGTGTGACCAGAACTAAGATTGCACCTAGTTTTCATTAAAGATGTTAGCATCTTCGTCAGTGTTGCACGTGATCTGCTAATGGCAACAGCCTCTGGATGGATCCTTTTGAAGTTGCCCTCTAACGGTCTCATCAGAAAGCATTAGTCTCTGCATTATCCCCTCCTGACTTCTGGTGGTTTTGTTTTATTTGGCTATTGATTGGTATTACACATCCCTCTTAATGCTAACATTAGGTGATGCTTCATAAGAGCACTTAGTGGGAAATTATTGTATATAAGTAGAAAGTTCACGAGGTAGTTTGAACTATGAGTCTGAGATGCATCATTAGCCAAATATATGCTCTAACTATAGGACTGATTGGGAATTTTGGTCAGTTGATTCATTTAACTTATATCTCCTATACTTTTTGTCTTTTGTAGGGTAAACATGTATTATTTAGATGAATGCAAAACTTCTCTTTGTATTCGATATAATACATTTTTTAATGGCTAATGGTTATGTAGGTAATCTCATACAGGGGAGCAAAAGCATTTTTTAAGAGCAACCCATCCTGAACAAATTAAAAATGAAATCATCATTCCTGTCAGAAATGGGCAGGAAAACAACGGCTTATTAAGAATTTGCTTTCCCTTTGGTGAAATATATTACCAATAATCATCGCAGTCCATAAGGCATGTGGTTTGGCATGATGCATTCATTTGCACCGATTTAATGGTTAAGACACCATTTTTGTTTTCCTTTTTTGGATTTTCTCTTCTGGGAACCTGCAGTCCTCACATATCTTGTGTAAACAAGTTTGCATGATGGTGAGCACACTGAACCTGTATGGTATTAGGACATACAAATTAGGAGGCTCAGTTCTCCCTGTTCATAATAAGGGAAGAGACTTCTCTTCCTCATGTTTTCTTAGAACATTTATTTTAGCAAACTTGTATTTTTTCCCTCACTTTCAAACGAATCCTGAAAACTGGATAGTATATTCCTCAGGCTTATGACCCATAATATTTTCCTCAAGAACCTGGGAGCCATCTATTTGAAATGTAAACATCAAGGAGATTAGCGTCCCTGTATCCCAGTGTGAGGTGGAAGGCAGGAGCTAAATTTGGTGGGAACCGTATACTAAGTTGCAAAACTACCTCTTGTCATAAAGATAGGAGAGGCTTGTTTTTCCTTGGGATAAAGCCAATTACCAGGTACATTTAAGATGAACCACGTGTGACAAATGATGCTGTCTAGTGCTCTTACTGGAGGACTAGTTATTGTTTATCTTGAAAATACGTTCCTAATGATTTGTATCAGCTAGCTATATAAAAGAATGAGATTTCCTTTCATCTTTGCACTTTCTTAGCATGTGATGCTCATTACATTCTGGTTTAATGCTTCTGCAAAAATAGAAAAAAAATTCTTTTTTCTCTGTTACCTTTCGGGAGAGGACTTGTGAGTTCTGAGAGGACTTTGTTTTTAGTCATATTTCCCCAACAGTTGTCATGGGCTATTATAAAAAATAACACTTGGACCACTTTGTGCCTTTGGTTGTTCGGCGTCTTTCCTTCTTTAATCAGATGTTCAATTCAGAGCACCTCCTTGGCTAAAAAGCACTGAGGATTAAACAGCATTATGTAAAAAAAGAAAACAAGACATTCATTAGCATTTTTTTTGTTGCAAAAGAACAGCTTTCCAAATTCAACTGTGAAAGCTATTGTGCAGAGAGCATTAGCTAAGTGGCACGTTTGTCACTTTTTCTTTTAGTTATTACTTAAATCCTCTCAAACAACCTATTTTTAGGCTAATATTTCATTAAAGTTATTACTATTCATTTTAAATATCACTTGCTTGCAATTATATAGTCTGTAGAATCCTGCAAAATGTTAAACTTGGCATTGCTAACTCAAAGGTGACTTGTGCCACAGGAATGATTTATGCCCGTGGAATTGCAGAGGTCTAAAAATAGGGCTTGATGTTACATTAATATGTACTGCAGTACACAGGCACAATAGGGTTAGAGGAGATGGAGTTTCATCCTAGACTCTCAGTTTGCTTGCTTTTGTCTCCGAGTCTGAGCGGCACTGGAATAATTAGACATTGCTCATTTGTCATTTGTATCATTTCCCATCAGCGCATGCCATCCTGCCCTGCCAGCTCCCAGGTGTGCAGAAGGAAGCATGTAGTCTGCAAATAGCCATTCTGCACAACTCTAGTTGCTGTCTTAATTTGAAGATAGCCTCTATACACTGGACTGGACAATGACAGACCATTGCTGCTGGGTTCTGATGGGGTAAGTATGTAAGTATGACTTTGACCTTAGCATGAGATCAGAAACGAAAGTGTCCAGCTAGATATACAGCAAATATTATAGATTCCAGGAAGGTGTTTTTATTGACAAGGTGAATGCAGCAGTTCTGGACAAGCAGCATTTCTGAATGAATGGCAAACATTTTGGTCAAGGGTTCCTCTGATCTGATGCATCTGATTTCAAATGTAATGAGTGATGGGACAGGCGTTGACAGGTGCCTTTCTGAGTATGAACTCTGATCACATGAGAGGAAGTCATGTAATTGAGTTCACACATCTTTGTCAATAGGGCTATAGGTTACTTGAGCATAAGGCTGTGCTGTAGGAAAAAGAAATCGAGGTTAGTATTAGCCAGAATATATACATGTGGGTGAGTTAGGAATTGGGTAGTTTCTCTCCTTGTTGAATGGACTGTTGATAAGACCCAAAGGTGTTGGAGAAACTGTGCTCAGCATAGCCCCAAAGCCTTCTTTAATAAAGTGATGAAGATTGAGCATGACAGTTATAGGTCCACTTAAATATCGTGAGTTGCTAACTTAATTTTTCTCTACCAGAACACATTTGATTAGTTTACTTTATAAGCTGACGAGGGAGTTGGGTTCAGGATATATTATTGTCTTGTAATAAAGGAATTGTTTAGATTTGGTGGTAGATCTGGAATTCTGAAAGCCATGGTAATTTAGAACATTTCTGACACTCCTATTTAATAAGTAGCTCAGTTCGTGGAGTCTATGGAAAAGTCCCAGGGATCACCCTCCCAGCAGTAATTTTACATTTTTTGGTAATGGCTTCCATGTTGCTGTGGTGAAACAATGTGGAACGTGTTATACTGGTCACTAGTTGCCAATTTAAATGCACACTGGGAACAGTAACCTGATTTTCAGGGAGTATTAACTTGATCTTAATAAATCCTGATCTTGATGTTTAATTGTGACCTTGAAGTTATATTTTTTTTTGAAGAAAAGTGTCTCATGTTTTCATGACATGAACAGTTGAAAAGTCAAGATACTGTAGTTATTTTTTAAAATGGACTTAGACATTTAAAATATAGCAATAGTTTCTGAATGCAACCTATTCCATTTTAATACAAATAAAACCTAGTGAATCTGCTCCCATTACCTACATTATACTAAAAAAACATATATAATCAAAGGAGGCCTGGTGGGTATCCTCAGTGGCTGAGCATTGACCACTGAACCAGGAAGTCATGGCTCAATCTCCAGTAGAGGGCGGGCCGGAGGCAGCCAATCAATGATTCTCATCATTGATGTTTCTATCTCTCTCCCCTTCTCCCTTCCTCTCTCTGAAATCAATAAAAACATACTTAAAACAAAACAAAACAAAACAAAACAAAACAAAAAACCACGGAGGAGGACAAAGCATTAGTTACAGTGAGAGCAGAACGGAAAATTTCCTCTTACACGCGTATAGTTAACTACACAGCAAGAGGAAGCTTGCTCCCACCAGCTTCACTTCAGCTTCTTAACCAGGCAAACTCCTACCTGTCCTTCAAAAATCCATGAATAATGTTGGCTTTTCCCCCACTGTGACTCTTTTCCCAACCTCTTGCTCTGCCCACAAGCAGAGATGAGTACTCTCTCAGCACTTTGTTCATAGCACTGCTTTATAAGTTTTAGAATTTATTTTTATATTTTCCTCCTTCCCTTGACTGAGTTCCTTGAGGACAGGGATTATTCCTTATTCATTTCAATATACCAGTGCCTAATGCCATTGCACCTAGTGTGGGTATTCAATAAAATATTTGTGAAAAGTGGGAAATGTTAAGGGACTCGCAAAGGGACTTCAGAAAGGGTCCATCCTGACGGTGGGGATGGTGCATGACTGATGATGGACTGCTCTTGTAAAAGCTGCACCTAGGCTTCTGCGACCCATCAGCTGTAGGCCACCTACCTTGGAACCCACTTACATGTTACAGTTCTTTGTCTTTCAGGAAAAAAAAGCCAGGTTTGGGTTTTCAGCAGAACCAACTTACAATCTAAAGAAATTTGATAACAAACTATTGTATGATGAGTGTGCATCGCTAAGTAAATGCAAAATACCTTTAATGTAATTTCAAATTCATGATAAGCATGATAATGGATTAAAGATGCTTCGGTTCTTTGCACCTTTAGACTTAGGTATTTAGGAGATGGTCTGATAATTTGGTGTCAGCCATGAGGGTCAAGACCATGAGTCAATTATGTATTGGCTCTTGCGTCATTGGTCAAGAAACCTAGATTGTGAAGTGCTGGCTTTTCAAGTAGCCCTGATATTCGAGGGATCTCTTAGAATCCTCAGGACTTTCTTGGGCCATGGTTAATTCTAGAGCACTCTTAAAAAAAGACTCCGATTCAGTTATTATTGAATAATCTGGTACTAACTCAGGCCATTTCTGTAATGTGTGTGTTTGCATATGTGTATATGAATTTCTGCATGTCTTAAGTCTGCTTAGGCTTCCACAGCAGTCCCGTGGATGGGGAGGCTTCATAAACAGACATTTATTTCTCAGTTTTGGAGCCTGGACATCTGATATCTGGTTGCCAGCATGGTTTGGTTCTTGGTAAGAGCTCTCCTTTTGGTTTAGTTTTCTGATGGTGTTTTCACATCTGGGGATGGGGAAAAAGGGAGAGAGGGAGAGGGAGAGAGAAAGGGGAGAGAGAGAGAGAGAGAGAGAGAGAGAGAGAGAGAGAGAGAGAGAGAGAGAGAGAGAGAGAGAAACTGTTGTTTTCTTTTTTCTCTATAAGGGCACTAATCCCATTCATAAGGACTCCGCCTTCATGACCTAATTACTTCCTAAAGACCCCACATTCTAGTACCATCCTGTTGAAGGTTAGGATTTCAACATAATAATTTTGGGGGGATACAAACATTTAGCCCATTACAGGCATGTCTTCAAGTGTCACAATTAAAAAGTATTCCACAGGAAACTATAGGATCTAGTTTATCATAGCGATAAGACCTCTTTTTCTGATTTATCTCTACCACTTAAATAATTTTCTAAGCCTTATTTTTCTTCATTTCTGTGATAATGGAAATCAAAATAATGCCTACCTTTAGGCCACTGCATAAGTTGAGCATTGTCCATGCCCAAGCATCATCATTCATATTGTAGCCTATGTGACTGGCATCTTCAAGTTTGAAGAGCATAATGAATGAAGACCTGCTTGGTTATGAGCAGTAATGAGTCACTGCACATAGCCAGCACTGTGCTTGACGTTTAGGATGTGCATAATAAATGACCACTTTCATCCTTATAGGAAGGTTCTCAGGTTTTTTGTTTTTGTTTTTTTTTGTTAATCCTCATCCAAGGATATTAATTTTTGGAGAGAATGGAAGGGAGGGGGAGGGACACACAGAGAGAAACATCAATGTGAGAGAGACAGATCTATTGGTTGTCTCCCACATGTGCCCTGATGGGAACCAGAGATCAAGCCTGCAACTGAGGTATGCACCCTTGACTGGAATTGAACCCAGGACCCTTCAGTCAGTTGATGCTCTAACTACTGAGACAAACTGGCTATGGTTCACTGTTCTTTTAACAAGGCTGGATAGGATCAGGGATATGACATGGACTATCACAAATGACATTTTAAAGTGATGTTAACAGGTGAGTAAGGGATTGGAAATATTATCCATGTTATAATCATTGCTACAGTCTATGTTTAGAATTCAGCTTGTTTGCTAGAAATCCAAGATCATACTGTATAAATGTACAGTCACACATTTTATGTACTTGGAGGTGATTTTCTATCTCCAATCTTGCTTTCTGAGATAGCAATTCTTTAGAATATAACTTTTATTAGATGTAAGGGAATAAACTGAGGAGGCCTTTAAAATAGTGATTCCAAAGATTTTACTATGAAGACAGGAAATTGACTTTGAGTTCTTCCAGAATGTTAATGACTCTTAATAAACTTACAGTTCTTAAACAACATGGCTTCCATCCACAGAAGAGCAAATCTGAAGGAGTGAGTGAGTGAGTGTGTGTGTGTGTGTGTGTGTGTGTGTGTATGCACCCATACTATTATGAAGGGGCAGGGTTTATGGTGCATACAATACACAATGATAGCCAGTGGAAGAATATAAAGCTTGACCTAGAGGGGTAAAAAAGAAAAATGAAAACAACACCAAAACTCCACATTGTTATCCTTGAGACGTTAAGAAAATATATTCAATATTTTCTATTTTAAAAGGAAAGTCACATTTAAAATGCATTCCCATTTAATGACCATTTTCTAACTAAAACATGACCTACATGAAAACAGTTTGGTAGCTAATAGGAGTCAGCATGATATGGTGAAAACAGAAGTTGGAGTTGGACTTAGACTGGTCTTACATTTCATCTAGATTCATGTGTATATGTAAGGGATGTGGGCGGATTACTTAGTGCTCTGAACTTCGTTTTCTTATTTATGAAGTGGAAGTGATACTTCCCACCACACACGGGTGTTGTGAGGCGTTGTGAGGCTCCCATAACATCACATGATGTCAAGGGAAAGCCAGCATATTGCTCCCTCTCAATATGCTACCGTGTTTCCCCGAATATAAGACATTCTCTGAAAATAAGACCTACTTACTGGTTTCCTTCTGAGTGAAATATAAGGCATCCCCCCGAAAATAAGGCCCCCAGGCTCTGTCTCAGAATGAAAATTAATTTACCGTAAACTGGTCGCTAGGGTCTCCCTGACTGGTGTCTAGCAACCAGTGACATTACGCGGAGTCCTGACATCACTGCTGTGTGAATGGAGAGAAAT
Source organism: Vespertilio murinus (assembly GCA_963924515.1). NCBI lineage: Eukaryota > Metazoa > Chordata > Mammalia > Chiroptera > Vespertilionidae > Vespertilio > Vespertilio murinus. The sequence goes on from OZ004707.1 coordinate 140,733,034, forward strand.
CAGCATGGAAACTTTGTGAAACCTAAACTGCAAGAAGTTGTGACTTGGGTGAAGAATTCATGGGAGAAAATCACCTTTTAGTTGCATTGCAAATGCACTGAGAGTAGGCTCCCTTGACAAGAAGTACTCATTTAAAGATAGTGCTATTGCTAAACATGAGAGATTTGGTTCACTGATTCTGAAAGAAATGGAGTCACAAGAAATTCACCAGGAAATTTAGGAATTGGATTGTTATGATGATGTTCCAGAAGATGATGACATGATTGTCATTGAATAAATGAATAAATTCTTGATACTGTAGAATTCACAGTTTGTCTCGTTTGTGTTGACAGCTACCGTACTACCGTACCGTATACAGGTAATAAATTTCCTTTATTTTCATTTAACAATAAACGTGTACTGTATTCTTCTTCATGGAAAAATAAGACATCCCCTGAAAATAAGACCTAGCACATCTTTGGGAGCAAAAATTAATATAAGACACTGTTTTATTTTTGGGGAAACAGGGTAGTATTAGTTCCCTCCTCATCTGCTTGGTGAAATTTGTTTATCTGAAACACCCCATTCTCAATGAGATTTCACTACATTGCTATTTCTATGACTGGAAATTAAATTTATAATGCATATCTCAGATAATAACTGGTCATTGAATTCAGTAATTATTAACTCTGAAGGATTTACACACTGTTAAAAGCCTGCAGGTATGAGTCTATAATAAGTGTTAGAGTGGTCTAAGAGTTTTAAAAGGATTTGTTTTGTAGTTTTGTGAGGTTTCTGGAATGTTATGACTTTCTAGGATGAAGAAGGAAAGATAAATTTTATTTATTGCTAGTGCTACTGAAGTTAAGAAGACTGGTCACATTCTTGTATTAAATGCACTTTTAATATAGTTCAGATAATGATAGTGGACTGTGTTACAATTCACCCCCCCCCACTTACTATTAGGTGCTTCTTGTTATTATTATATATCTGATTGATTTGGAGGATACTCTAGAGACTTACACTATTGATTAGGCAGAATGTTTCTATATTTTGTGATTTATCAGTTTCTCTCTTTTATTATTATTACTACCAGGCTCAAATTGAAAAGATCCACAGATCCTTTTCTATCATGGAATTTTTAGTTTTTTATGACATATACAGGATTAAAGGATTTTATGAAAATTGCCTAATTCCTTTAAAATATGCCATCTGCTTTGTAACCTCTAGTGTTCTTATGGCCTATTAGATTTATTATGCAAACATTTAATGTGTAAATATAATTTAATATGCTTCCCACAGGTGTTTAATTAGACTTTAATTTCTGCCACTAGAATTAAAGCCAGCAAAGTGTGTGTAGGTCTCTAAATTATAGTAATATCTCTCAATGTTAACTGGTCAAATGTGACTTTGTATCTTGGTTTAATTTTAATATCTTTAAGTCTCTGAGGGATTCTGATATCAGATTACTACATTAAAGAGATGATTCTTCAGCTTTTGGCAGTGGGGCTATTTTAACAGCTACGACTAATTCTGTTGCGTGACTGAGAATTCCAACTAGAACTAGCTTAACAAAAAAAGAATTGATTGGCTCATGTAGTTTGGAAGAATACTTGGACAGATTGGAGACAGAGAAGGAAAGATTAGGGCTTTAATAAGTGGATTTAATAATGGCAGAAATCTCTCCCTATTTTTCGTTACCCATGTTTTTATTTCTTTCTACATTTGTTCTGTTTGGAAGGATTTTTCCATAAGGCAGGACAGCCCAATCTAAGCAACTCCAGTGTAAAAACAGCTTCTTTCTCTTTATGTTCAATTGTCAGGGCCAGAAAAGACTCTGATTGGGCAGGCCTTAGTCATGTGCCCCTAGGGGGTGATGGGAAAGTTTGCTAGGCTCAGGTAGGTGAATCTGTCATTCACTTTGAAATTTACTGAAAATGTGATGAGTATTATGGATCTTTACAGGAAAATCTCTAAGCATAAATGGATCTAAGTATTTTAGAATATTTTTTTTTAGGAAGCTAGTTATAGTTTCTCCTTAGATGTTTATGGACTTCAAGTTAACAATACCTGTGATAAAATGTTAAGGCAGCATGATTCATCATTGAAGTAAAGTTTTAGCAAATGTGTTTTATTTCCAATATATAAAATTCTTTCTGTTTAAAAAAGTATGTGTGTGTCTGTGTAATCACAATAGCATTCAAGCAATAACTCCTTATAATATATGGGAATGTATAGAATTTATATGGGGATCAACTGCACAACCTTAAAACATCTTTAAGTTGTTTTTTGTTTGTTTGTTTTAATCCTCATCTGAGGATATTTTTCATTTTTTTTTTAATAGAGAGAGAGAGAGTAGAAGGGATGGGGAGAGACAGAGAGAGAAACACCAATGTGAGAGAGACACATTAATTGGCTTCCTCCCGCACACACCCTGACCAGGGCTGGAGAATTGAGCCTGCAACCAAGATATATACCCTTGACAGGAATTGAACCCACAACCCATCAGTCCACGGGCCGACACTCTACTCACTGAGCCAAACCAGCCAGAGCAGCATCTTTAAGTTTTAATGACAAAGTTGCTTCCAAGAACAGTAAACACAGCTAAGAAGAACCAGAACTGATTATTGGCTTTGCCACATAGAATAAAAGAGGGATCTTGGTGTCTTTAATAAGTTAAGGTTTTTCATAAAAAATCAGTGGGATATAAGTGACTGGAGGAGATAGAAGAAACTCATTGAAATGAAGTGGGTTCCACCTCTAAAGTGTACAAGGTAATTTCATATATATATATATATATATATATATATATATAATCTATATCTATGTGTGTGTGTGTGTGTGTGTGTGTGTGTGTGTGTGTGTGTATGTGTGTGCAACATGCAAATTGACCAGATGGCAGAATGACTGGTTGTTGTGATGCACGCTGAACCACAGGGGGCAGACACTCAATGCAGACACCCCACCCCACAATGCCCTGATTGCCCTATAGGGACCTGCCCGCCAACCCCTTGATTCCTCCCCCTGGCCAGTAGGGTTCGATTGCCTGATGGGGAACGGAGAACCAGGGGTGCGTAGCGGCTGATGAGGGCAGCAGAAGGCGGGGCCACATTTCGGCAGCCAGAGAAGATTGGCCCTGATTGCAGGCCTCTAGTATTTTAATAATGATAACTCAATGTTACAAATGCATGCCCCTATAATTAGTCTCCTATCTTCCACTCCTGCCATCTTGTCAGTGCTGTTCATCCTTATGCTAAAAATGTTCAACATGATCTGTAAGCCATGATCTGGCTCCTACTCCTCCCTGCCCCCACCAATGTATGCCGATTTCATCTCCACCATGTTTATTTATAGTACACTGACTTCCTGACCAGAGGTGACTGACCTTTCTAGTCCTTACATGTGCAAACCTCTCGTTGTTCTTAGGTCTTTGCCCAGGTTACAACTTATTTCTTGAGTGTCTTTTTCCCACTTTTTTCTTGACTTTGTCCTACTTACCCTTGCTAAAATTATTACTTCCTTAGAAAGGCCTTCTGGAACCAAGTCTAAATAAACTCCTTTTTGTTCTTCCTCTATAGTATTGCATTACTGTGACATATTTTTAATGTCTCTCTTCCTTTTGCCTTGTAAGTGTTACGCAATCAGGCATCATGTCTGTTTTGTTCACTTGGTGCCTAAAACAGCGCCTGGGATATAATTATTACAAAGTAAATGCTTTTGAATAATCAGTGAAGAGTGGAAAAGGAAATAGAGGAGATTAGAAATAGTTGCAACATGCCGAAACCGGTTTGGCTCAGTGGTAGAGTGTCGGTCGACGTTTCTAGCTCTCTATCTCTCTCCCCTCCTCTCTGTAAAATATCAATAAAATATATTTTTTTAAAAAGAGAGAGAAGCAAGAGGCTCAGTGGTAGAGCGTCGGTCTGCGGACTGAAGGGTCCCAGGTTCGATTCCAGTCAAGGGCATGTACATTGGTTGCGGGCACATCCCCGGTAGGGGGTGTGCAGGAGGCAGCTGGTCGATGTTTCTCTCTCATCAACGTTTCTAGCTCTCTATCTCTCTCCCTTCCTCTCTGTAAAATATCAATAAAATATATTTAGAAAAAAAAAGAAATAGTTGCAACAGCTGAATATAGAGCTTAGAAATAGCAAGGAGTGGTAAGCAGGAGTAGACATTCTGACGGTCAAGTCAAGAGAGAGATATACAAGCAAAAGGCGGACAGAACAGCATTGCCGTCTGGGGCTGTGAGATTTCAGGCCTGTGTCCCACAAGGATGTGCACAGGCACATGAGCCTCCTGCTCAACAGCCCCTGAGAGAATCAGTGTGACATTTGAGAGGCCTGGTAATCAGTCCAGCTTATCACCTGGGCAACAGTTTGCACCCTGCCTGTGAGTGACAAGCTCACATTTATGCCTGTGGTTGTACATGAGCAACACCACCAATCTGACTTCATTTGTAACATTGGGTTATCATTATTGAAATATTGGAAGTTGCCTTGTACACTGTAGAGGTATTTTTATTAAAAATTTAATTTCTTCTGGGAATACTTACAAAAGGGAAGACTCAGTTATAACTGGGATTTATAATCCTGGATTATAAATAATAAAACAAATTATTATTTATAATAATACACATTTATAATACTAAATTGTTATCACCTAATTTAGTAAACCCTTTTAAAATAAAATTTATTCCCTGCTCTTCAGTTAATATTTTGCATTTTCTTATCTATGAATAGAATCTCATTGTGATGGGCTATGTCTTTTTATCTCAGTTTAAAAAAAATAATTTTCTTTTATTAATCCTCACCGGAGGATATTTTTTAGAGAGAATGGAAGGGAAGCGGGGAGAGAGAGAGAAAGGGAGAGAGAGAAATATCTATGTGAGAGAAACATATCAATTACTTCCCATATCACCCTAACAAACCTACAGTCCACGTATATGCTCTTGGACAGTAGAAGTGCCACGGCAAGAAAGTGTGAGGTGTTGGACCAGGAATCAAACCTGCAACCGTGCAGGGCTCAGTCTGATGCTCTACCACTGAACCATGCCAGCCAAGGCAAAAAAACAATTTTCCTTTTAAAAAACTTGAAAAAATGTTTTTCAGTTATAGCTGACATACAATGTTATATTAGTTTCAGATGTACAAGTGATTAGACATCTCTATAACTTACGAAGTGATCACCCCATAAGTCTAGTACCCACCTAGCAACCATTACAATATTATTTTCACTCATTCTTCATTCATTCACTCATCCATTCCTCACCTGAGGTTATTCTTCCATTGATTTGTAGAGAGAGTGGAAGGTAGCAGGAGAGACACACAGAGAGAAACATCGTTGTGAGAGACACACATGGATGGATTGCCTCCCATCCATGCCCGGACCAGGGTTGGGGATTGAACCTGCAACTGAGGTACGTATCCTTGACTGGAATCAACCCCAGGACCCTTCAGTCCACAGACCTACACTCCTTCTGCTGAGCCAAACTGGCTAGGGCCCATTACAGTATTATTGACTGTATTGCCTATACTGTACTTTACATCTCCATGACTGGTTTGATAACTGGAAATTTGTACATTTTAATTTCTTTCCCTTTTCCGTCATCCTCCCAGCTTCCCTCTCATCCTGCAGCCACCAATTTGTTCTCTGGATCTATGAGTTTGTTTTTGTTTCGTTTGTTCTAAATGGTTCCCTTCGGATTCAGATGTAGTTGGAGCAGAGCCATCTCACCTTCCCCTGCTTGCTGTATAGTACTTACGTGGTTTTGGTGTTTGTATTATCAGTGATGTGTGAATGCTTGCTTTTTGAAAGAGCACATCTCAATCTAAGCAACATCTTTCACATCAGGATAGGAGTGTCTGGATCCTTCCGGGGAGTGAACTGCGTGTGCTTAAAGATATTAAGAGCCCAGCAGATAAGATTCCCCAAAGGAGAGAAGCAAAAGTCACCCTCTGCTTCTCTTGATAAGAGTTTCCCCATCTTACTGCGGGGTGTTGGCTTCGTGGTAGTGGGAACTGGCAATATAAAAAAGGTATTAAGAGTGATATGGTACCAGGAGAGACATTTTCCTAAGATCACTCTTTGTGAAAGTTGACTCTTTGAACCGGATCTGTAATGCTCTTTCTCTTGGAGCTTTGCATAACTGGCTCCTTCTCATCTTTTTTTTTTTTTTTTTAATTTTATTTTATTAAGGTATTTTCTGTGTACATAGTTTACCATTGCCCCCCCACCCCACCTCCCATTTATGCCCTCCCTCCCCAGAGTTCTGTGTTTATTGGTTGTACTTATGTTCATGCATACCAGTCCCTCGGTTGTTCTCCTATCTCCCCCCCAGTCTCCTTCCCCTCCCCGCTGTCATTTGACAATCTGCTTGTTTTATGGTGACCATCTCAGGACCCCATGAATAAAATCCGCTCCTCATTTGGCAGTCTGCTTGTTTTATGGTGACTATCTCAGGACCTTATGAATAGAGTCCGTTCCTCCTCTGGTTTACACTGCCCCTTCCCCTGGGTCCGACTGCTTCCCCTGGGACACACGGCTCGCCCGGGGCACACTGCACCCTGGGACACTCGGCTCACCCGGGGCACTCGGCCCCCTGGGACACTCGGCTCACCCGGGGCACTCGGCCCCCGGGACACTCGGCTCACCCGGGGCACTCCGCCCCCTGGGACACTCGGCTCACCCGGGGCACTCGGCCCATGGGACACTCGGCTCACCCGGGGCACTCGGCCCCCTGGGACACTCGGCTCACCCGGGGCACTCGGCCCTATGGGACACTCGGCTCACCCGGGGCACTTGGCCCCCTGGGACACTCGGCTCACCCGGGGCACTCGGCCCTATGGGACACTCGGCTCACCCGGGGCACTTGGCCCCCTGGGACACACGGCTCACCCGGGACACCCTTCCCCTTTGGGGGGTACGGCTTACCCGGGGCACATGGCCCCCTGGGACACTCGGCTCACCCGGGGCACTCGGCCCCATGGGACACTCGGCTCACCCGGGGCACTCGGCCCCAAGGGACACTCGGCTCACCCGGGGCACTCGGCCCCCTGGGACACTCGGCTCACCCGGGGCACTCGGCCCCCTGGGACACTCGGCTCACCCGGGGCACTCGGCCCCCTGGGACACTCGGCTCACCCGGGGCACTTGGCCCCCTGGGACACACGGCTCACCCGGGACACCCTTCCCCTTTGGGGGGTACGGCTTACCCGGGGCACATGGCCCCCTGGGACACTCGGCTCACCCGGGGCACTCGGCCGCCTGGGACACTCGGCTCACCCGGGGCACTCGGCCCCAAGGGACACTCGGCTCACCCGGGGCACTTGGCCCCCTGGGACACTCGGCTCACCCGGGGCACTCGGCCCCCTGAGACACTCGGCTCACCCGGGGCACTCGGCCCCCTGGGACACTCGGCTCACCCGGGGCACTCGGCCCATGGGACACTCGGCTCACCAGGGACACCCTTCCCCTTTGGGGGGTACGGCTTACCCGGGGCACATGGCCCCCTGGGACACTCGGCTCACCCGGGGCACTCGGCCCCCTGGGACACTCGGCTCACCCGGGGCACTTGGCCCCCTGGGACACACGGCTCACCCGGGACACCCTTCCCCTTTGGGGGGTACGGCTTACCCGGGGCACATGGCCCCCTGGGACACTCGGCTCACCCGGGGCACTCGGCCCCCTGGGACACTCGGCTCACCCGGGGCACTCGGCCCCATGGGACACTCGGTTCACCCGGGGCACTCGGCCCCAAGGGACACTCGGCTCACCCGGGGCACTCGGCCCCCTGGGACACTCGGCTCGCCCGGGGCACTCTGCCCATGGGACACTCGGCTCACCCGGGGCACTCGGCCCCCTGGGACACTCGGCTCACCTGGGGCACTCGGCCCCCTGGGACACTCGGCTCACCCGGGGCACTTGGCCCCCTGGGACACACGGCTCACCCGGGACACCCTTCCCCTTTGGGGGGTACGGCTTACCCGGGGCACATGGCCCCCTGGGACACTCGGCTCACCCAGGGCACTCGGCCCCCTGGGACACTCGGCTCACCCGGGGCACTCGGCCCCATGGGACACTCGGCTCACCCGGGGCACTCGGCCCCAAGGGACACTCGGCTCACCCGGGGCACTCGGCCCCCTGGGACACTGGGCTCACCCGGGGCACTCAGCCCCCTGAGACACTCGGCTCACCCGGGGCACTCGGCCCCCTGGGACACTCGGCTCACCCGGGGCACTCGGCCCATGGGACACTCGGCTCACCCAGGACACCCTTCCCCTTTGGGGGGTACGGCTTACCCGGGGCACATGGCCCCCTGGGACACTCGGCTCACCCGGGGCACTCGGCCCCCTGGGACACTCGGCTCACCCGGGGCACTTGGCCCCCTGGGACACACGGCTCACCCGGGACACCCTTCCCCTTTGGGGGGTACGGCTTACCCGGGGCACATGGCCCCCTGGGACACTCGGCTCACCCGGGGCACTCGGCCCCCTGGGACACTCGGCTCACCCGGGGCACTCGGCCCCATGGGACACTCGGCTCACCCGGGGCACTCGGCCCCAAGGGACACTCGGCTCACCCGGGGCACTCGGCCCCCTGGGACACTCGGCTCACCCGGGGCACTCGGCCCCCTGGGACACTCGGCTCACCCGGGGCACTCGGCCCATGGGACACTCGGCTCACCCGGGGCACTCGGCCCCCTGGGACACTCGGCTCACCCGGGGCACTCGGCCCTATGGGACACTCTGCTCACCCGGGGCACTTGGCCCCCTGGGACACACGGCTCACCCGGGACACCCTTCCCCTTTGGGGGGTACGGCTTACCCGGGGCACATGGCCCCCTGGGACACTCGGCTCACCCGGGGCACTCGCCCCCCTGGGACACTCGGCTCACCCGAGGCCCTCGGCCCCCTGGGACACTCGGCTCACCCGGGGCACTCGGCCCCCTGAGACACTCGGCTCACCCGGGGCACTCGGCCCCCTGGGACACTCGGCTCACCCAGGATCCCCTTCCCCTTTGGGGGGTACGGCTCACCCGGGGCACATGGCCCCCTGGGACACTCGGCTCACCCGGGGCACTCGGCCCCCTGGGACACTTGGCTCACCCGGGGCACACGGCCCCTCTAGTGTGTTGGGGTCGCATATTGGAGGCGCCACGCTAGCTCCTTGCTAGCATGGCGGGCAGGCTGGGACAGCTGCAGTTGGGCTGAGATGGTTGCAGGCGGGGGGACCACCTTCAAAGGTGTCTCGTTCGGTGTGGGAGCGGAGCAGCTGCAGACATGGAGGCTAAGTTCTGAGGTCGCCCACTCCCTGAGCCCAAGGCGTGGTGAGCTCTGTTCTTGTTGGATTTCCTTTATTCTCGGCGGCAGTGGCGGGTGGCGGTGCCAGGTGCAATATTGACGATCGCTCCTGTGGTTCAATTACCACTGTAGTTTTAAAGTTTACATGGCGGTGGTGGTGAGAGCTTCGGTTTGGCCATGTGGCATCGCAGGATGGGCTCCCCTGGGTGGGTAATGGAAGGCACTGTGCCATTTCCTCACCAGCACGCTCCATTTCCCCCCCAGCATGGTGGGTGTGCTGGGAAGATTGTGGACGGGCTGTGATGGCTGCATGGGGAGAGTCCGCCCTCAATGGTGTCCTCTTTGTTGCGGATGTGGAGCTGCTGTGGATGCAGAGGCTAATTTCTGAAGCCACACTCTCTATGAGCCTGGTGTGTAGTGAGCTCTGATTTTGGTGGATTCCCATTCTTGGGGGCGGCGGTGGAAGGGGCAGCGATGGTAGCTCCTGTGGCTCAATTTCCCCTGTAGTTTTAAAATCTGCATGGTGGTAGTGTCTGATGCTTTGGCCTGGCCATGTGGCAGCAGAGAGAGGATTCTCCGGGTCTGCCAATGAAGGCGCAGCGCCAGCTCAGTGTGCGTGAAGGCCTGGCAGAGCAGGCCGCGGGCGGTGGCGGGGAGTCCCTGCGATGTCTTAGTCTTTCAGACTTAGTGGAACGCTTCCCCTGAGCCAGGACAAGCAACACCACCACAAATATTGGCCAGCTCAGTGCTGCCCCTCTACAGGTGACAGTAAGGGCATCCTCACCTCAGTAGGCCTTTGCTCTTGGAGGTCTTAACCAGTGGAAGGCAGCACGGTACAGAACTGCCCTCCTTCTCATCTTTTAGATTTCAATTTAAATACCACATCCTCAGCGAGGCTTTCTGAGGTATGTCGGTCATCAAAGACTTGGTTCACATTGAGGGTTGGCAGAAAAGGATTCATCTTTGAGCATTGTTAGCTTTCTTCTGCATTACTGCGAATCAGAAAATAACCATTTCAAGGGTGTCCATGAGTTTAACAACACAAGGGTGAGGATCTTCACAGATTCCTGGAATCTCCTGTGTTTTTTAGAGCCTCCCACAAAGTTTAATAGAATCAGGTGTAAAAGACCCTTTTTAGGCTAGTGGGAACAGTGGGCATCTCAGTTTATGGGGTCTGCCTTATTTGAGTGGTGCCACGGAGAGGTAGGTACTGGATTCTTAGTTTTTTCTTGCCATGGCACTTCTACATTGTATTTACTGCTGTACCCTCTGGGTTTTAGAGTATTAGGCCTGTCAGGGGTCCTCTAAGCCTTTCTCAATCATCCCCTTTATTCCTTACTACAGTGTCACATTTACTTCTCTCATAAATCTGAATATGCGCATTTATTTTGTGTGTTTACTTGTTTCTTGACAAGTGCACCCCTCATGATGTTAACTCTAGCAGGGTGCTAATTACTAGTATGTCCCTTTCTGAACTTCAGCCTAAGGGCCAAGTGAAGTGCCTGACACTTACAGACCTGACATTTCCTCCTCCCACAGTACACAGTGAGGCTATGACGCTCTTGTGGCTGTACCAGAAGGTACATGATAGGTAGGGAAGTTTGCTAAGAGTATGCAGACCAGACACTCACTGCATCACTCAGGTACCTTAGCGAGACCTTATCTATGAGGTCTGGGACCTGGAATTGGGGGCAGGTAAGCAGGTATAATGACACTATTAGAAACATCTTTAGCATTTGGAAATCTAGGCAAGCAAGGAGACATTGTCCATGACTATCCTTGCAAGTTTTAGTACCTCCGAAGCATACATTTCTCTAATTTTTTTTCTTCATGATAATTTGGCCAAGAGTCCAAGCATGATAGCTCTGTAGTTCAGAGCACAGCCTCTAGATTGAATCACCTGTGTTCCCTTCCTGGCTCTACCTCTTTTGAGCTGTGAGTGCTTTGCTGGTTTCTTAATCTCTCTGATCTTAGTTTCTTCATTAAAAAAATAAAGCTAATTATAGAATGTATTTTATAAGGTTCTATAAAAGTGGAATGAAGTAATATGTTCAATGTGTTTAGAACAGTATCTGAAAGACACTAAGCATTCAATGCTAGCCAAACTAAATGAACAAATTATTTTATTAGATAATTCAGGGATAAAATTTTGGTTTACATTTGTCTATTTCCTCTATATTATTTGTCTATTTGAGACTTTAAAATTTAAAGCAATTTCTTCCTAAAATTCTTTCTTATTAAAGCCAAGAGTCAATAATACAGATATATTTTTTTTATTTAAGTTGGGAGGCCAACCCTGAGAAGGATGGGGAAGGTTGGCTCTGGAAGGAATTGAAAAAACGCGAAAGTTCCTGAATGTATAATCAAAGTGATTGATATCTCTCAAAGCATTCAACCTGCTGCAATTGCTCAGTACATGTTAAAATCTCCTCCTTTGGACCTGCCTTCAGAGCAAATTTACAATCTTTATAAGGACATCTGCCTTTTCATTTTGTAGTTAAATCTTGTTTTAGATTCAAGTTAGTATTACTCAATTTTATTGGACTTGAAACTAACTAATATTGATTCTTTAAAAAACCCCACTTCAGAGTATGAATATGTGGACCTCTGAGGACAATCAAAAAAAGAGTGTGATGTGGGCTTTAGTGATGTTTTTGAAGGTGGAGTTTCAAAAAGGTCTGAGCATATGGTACTATCATTGGAATGTGATACAGCCTTCCAAGATGATCACTGTGAGGAGAACAGTACCTACTTGGATGTATAAGTACCAGCAGTCATCATCTTTATAGTTAAAATTTGACTCCCCAGATGTTTGTTGATTCTTTGCTTTCTAAGATACATAGCTTTGAAGCCAAAATTCATTTGAATGTGTAAATTCTATTAGTTTTAAAAAAATCTAGCAATGGCAATATGCACTCTATTTTTGTCATTGTTGGTTACCATTAAACATTTATCACTTTAATTACACATACTTGAAATCTTCATTTTCATCATCAATGCAACCTTGATAAATCCAAAGCATGCACATAAGAGTGGCTTATGTTAAAACCATAGAAATGGATTTGGGCATTGACTAACAGTACAACACATTCCTGAAAATGGTTTTATAAAGCAGATAATATCTTCCCAAAGGAGCAATATTATTGGAGGTTTTGCTTTTAGCTGATGACAGAAAATCAAATAAATCAGAGATGTAGCAATAATGCATTAAAAATGCAAAATTATAGCAGCCAAGACCTTGATAGTATTCTAAAATAATAAAGTTTATACTAAATCCTATCAAATGTCTAAAGATGTAATGGATATATTGATTAGAAAGAGGATATAAATGGCCTATCAAGTTATATATTGCAAAGAAGCTAATCAAGTATTATATTGCAAAGAAAATCAAATCTCTATTGATGTGTGAAGTTAACTGGAAACAAATGTCTAACCAATAATAAATGGCAATTATTCATTTAATTATAATGCTCTTAAAATTATATGGATTTTGGAGGGAGATGAATTGCCAAGCCTGTGTCTCAGAAACTGTCTAAGGAAATGTAACCATTATTATTTTTTCCCCTTGATAGAATATTTCTGTAAACAGGCAGATATGTAAAAAAATCATGCCATTAATCTTGAAGCCATCTCCTAACCTACTTTAGTAGATTTTCAATACATGTGTTATTAAGATTGATTTCTTGATTGATTCATTTATTAATTTATTGATTCAAGACATATATATATATATATATATATATATATATATATATCCCCACACATGCACACATATACTACATTCTAGGCTCTGTTTTTTTACATTGGGTAGTAGAATAGAAATTAATAAAGGAAGCTGAGAATGAGTGGAAGGAAAACCAGGTGAGTGTTATGTTGGGGAAGTCAGAAATACATTTTAAGGTAACTGAGATGATTATTTGTGCCAAGTAATATGAAGACTGAAAGATGACCATGGAATTTATCAAGGTAAAGAGTCATTTATGACCTTGATAGTAGTGGTTTTGGAGGCAATGGAAATAGGACTTTAAACAATCCTTTTAAGGAGGTTTGTTATGAAGCAGGAATGGGGAACAACCAGCTGGCACGTGGAATCATTTGGTCTGGCCCTACCAAGGCATTAGGGTGAATTAATTAAATGTTTGACCAAATACGGCAGGCTAATTTTTAAGTTGATAATTTTGTAAGGCCCACGAATGATGTTATAAATATCTAAATGGCTGTTGGCAGAAGAATGTTTCCCCACCCCTGCAAAAGGCTTAGAGAGAAATGAGGTGATTAGGAGATTAAGGTGCAATGGAATGGGGTCTAGAAAGTTTTATTTTTAATAAAATGGGAGAGGTCACAACATGTTTGTGTGTCTGTGGTAGTGATCCAGTAGAGGGACAATCTGCTCATGTAAGAGAAGAGCTGGATTGGTGTTCCTGAAGAGATGAGAGGGGTTGGGACTAGTGCACAAAGGGAGTGCAGATCTTAGCTAGGAGCACAGACAGTTCCATGTTATTTATCAAGGAAGACTATAGAGTATGCGGCCATAGATGCCAATAGATGAGTATTGAAGCAGTGGGTATTATTTATCCTGCAAAAATAATTTTGAAAGTTCAAACAATTCAGTATTGTAGCTCATTATCACCCCAGATCACTACAACACTCAACTTGATATTCCATGGACAGTTATTAGAATGCTTTACACGGCATTGGAAATGCATTAAAAACATTTAATAACGACTCTTCAAATTGTGTTTTAAAAACTGCTTCCTAGAGCAAGCAGGTCTGAGACAGATAGGGTAAAGTGTTGTGATCGAGGTTGCCCTTTGCCTTCAATTTGACAAGTCACTGAATATGTTTAGTAAAAGGTGAAAGATTTATGCGATTTGAAGAGAAACCAGAGTATAAATCACTGAATATGAATTGGTAGGGACTGGAACCATGCAGGTGTGGCCCTTAATTTGGGACTTCCAAATGATTTCATTGGAGATGTGAGTAATGAGAAAAGATCTGAAATTCTGAGTCAGACTTCCAGTAATTCTAAGTCTATCAGTTCTTCATGGGTAGTTTGTCCATCATCCTCTTCTCCACTCTTTAGTAATAGTAAGATTGCAATGTACATGGCATGAAAACGTAGTGTCTGTGTCGGGAGAATCATTATATGATGGGTTTCCATGTATTTATGTAAATATGTACATTAAGTTAAAGAGGGAGGCAAATTAATATATATCTACTGTCTGCTAAGCATATATCAACTTCTGTAATGATATTATTTAATGTCAAATGGACATTCATTGCCTTGAATTAAAATGAGAAATATTGATGGAAAAGCTATAGTTGCTTAGAAAAAGAAAAAAAATCACTGTGAACTGAAATAGTAGCAGAACACTTGGATGAGAAACACAGAAGTTACACTTGGGCTTTGAGCCAAGTCTTTTCTTGGCACCTGAGGTAAGAAAAGGATGTATATACACCTAGCAAAATCCTTGGCACATGTTAAACACTTAACAATGCCCGTTTGATTAAGTTTGCTATATTATGTGTGCGAATATTTAAATCTTTTGTTCTGATTTCCTGAAAATGTCAAAACAATGGAGAATAGGCACAAATATCTGTATATATGTAGTAAAGAATCTAACTTTGTCAGCATTATCCAGTCTTAATTAGAAATCTAATTTAGGCCCAAATTGGCTGTCTTCTGAAGGATTTATCAAGTGTTTTAACAAAAGTGGCAGATTTATAAAAAGAACTAACAACCGAAGAAGAGATACCTTTGCTCATTCATCTTGATCTAAATGGGAATATTTTCTCTGGAAAATGAAGGTTGCAATTGAGATTATTATTTTAAGAAATATTTAACAAGAAAGAAAAAGGAATGATTAAATGATTGTGGAAAAGAGGAAAAGAGTAACTAGCTTTGCATTGACTTTGAGGCTCTAGCACTGGGATTAGTGGTAACTATTTCAGTCTCTTAATTTTCCTCCAGTTGCCAAAGGAAAATGTCTTAGTCACAGTTTTGAGGCAAGCTCTTTCTGTTTCTAAATCAGCAGATTGCTCAAAGTGATGCTGACTGTTCTGTTTAAAACCCCCACTATTTTTTAAACTGTAAAACTATGTTTCTAGTTTCTCAAACTAGAAACATATTTTATTTTCTATTTTCTTTGATTTTGCAGTAAAAAATTGATAACTTTATGGTGGATTTTGAATATTTCCTGTTACATTATGCATGTGTAAATGACTGCCAGGAGATTTTGTTCAGAGTCCAAATTCCTATTGCTAATCACTTATTTGTAGAGAAAGCTTTCAAATCAGTCCATTGATTGAAAGTTTTGAATAAATTCCACATGAGTTTAACTTTTCTGGACTAGAAGTTAGAGACTATTTTGAAGTCAAGTTGAAATTTAATCAACTGAAAAAGCCAAGATCTGAACAGGAACTGAAGCTAAGGGAGACTTTACTGTTAAATAAAATGAGCAGACAATGCAAGGGCTTATTCAGGTAGTCTTGTGAAAATTGATATTATTTTGGTAGCATATAACGCATAAAGAATAACATCTAAATGATATCCAGCTTAATTTAGAGTACAGGATATACTGATGAGTGAGGTTTGATGGATCTCTAGAAATATCTGTGGTTAAAAAACTCTGTTAAGGGAATAAAAGCAAATAACGGGGTGAGATAAATGATATTTGCATGGCAAAAGCCTAATCCAACATTACCCACAGCTGTTGGTCTTGAGAACCTGAACAAATAGATTTCATCCAACCTTCAATTCTAATGATTCTTTAGCAGTTATTTCTTTCAGCTCTGTGGTTTCAAAAGTTCATTCAGATACTTCTGTGAACCATATATAATTAAAAGATTGGACCAACTCATCAGGAATATAGAATAGCTTCAATTGGCCTAAAGGGATTCATATTCTCTCTCCTTCCTT
Organism: Vespertilio murinus; assembly: GCA_963924515.1. Lineage (NCBI taxonomy): Eukaryota > Metazoa > Chordata > Mammalia > Chiroptera > Vespertilionidae > Vespertilio > Vespertilio murinus. The sequence goes on from OZ004707.1 coordinate 140,749,228, forward strand.
CCTTCCTTCCTTTCTGCTCATGATGTTACAGCTGAATTTAGACTTCAGTTAAGTCCTGCTGCTCTTCATATCCTGTTTGGCTCATCACAAGGCTATTAACTGACAAAACCAATTACGGAAATGAAAAAAAAATCAGCATCAAGTCTTTGGGCACTGCTAGAGTTCTTCCATTTAGGGTAATATTGGACATCATAGTATAAAGATGGTTCACAAAACTGAGGCTTAAAATAGTCTATGAATTATGGGTAGCAAGTTAAGTGCAATATTTCCCTTTGAAACACAACTAATCTTTCTTTTTGCTTCTTTAGGTTACATGAACTGATTAACCAGTCAATTATCCATCACTTAAAAAAATATATTGGTTCATTTTGTAGTAAGAAGTTTTAATCTTAATTAATAAAGGGCAATGGTTCTGGTACTAAACTTTGGTGTTAATTTGGTTTAACAATTATCTCAGGATTGGTTTGAAATTCCATTTTGGCCTCGTAATTTGTTGAACTTTAGAATTAAAAATATACATTAGATGATTTTTTTTCATTGCTGCTGCTTTCTTTTAGATAAAGGGAAATAAAAAGCAGTACTGTTTTATGAGGATTTTTTGGTGTGTGTGTGTGTGTGTGTGTGTGTGTGTGTGTGTGTGTAGAATAGGTAGTAGGCACTTCTTCAGGCCATGCCCATTTTGATTTTTTCTCAGAAGGCAAAATCATAATGAACATGACATTCCTTGAGAGAATTTCAGGAAATGATAACTTATAAATATCCAAACATATTTCTTGGCTTCTAATTTACGTAGGGCTATCTCTATCACTGTGGATTAGATTTGCATTTCTATAATGGGTAGTGATGTTGAGTATCTTTTCATGTGCTTATTGTCATTTACATATCTTCTTTTGGAAGGTTTAGTCAAGTCATTTGCCCATGTTTTAAATTAGTTGTTTGTTGTTGTTGAGTTATAGGAGTTCTTCATTTAGTCTGAATATATTCCTTACCATATATATGGTTTGCAACATTTTCTCCCATTCAATGAGTTGCCTTTTTACTCTGTTAATACTGTCCTTTCATGCACAAACATTTTTAATTTTTAAGAAGTCAAAATTATCAATTTTTCCTTTGTTGCTTATTCTTTTGATATTATATCCAAGAAATAGTTGCCAAATCCAATGTTATGAAGATTTTCCTCTTTGTTTGCTTCTAAGTTTTATAAAATTAGCACTTACAATTTAGATCTTTCATCCTTCTAAAATTAATTTTTGTATATGGTCTATGGTATCAGTTATGTTTTTTATTTCTATCATCCTAATAAAATATAAGCTCAATGACATCAAGGATTGTGCCTGTCTTGCTTTATATTGTATCCCAGTTCTTCCATCAATTCTTCACACACGGTAAAATGTGGAATGAATGAAGGACAAGACATTTCAGAGAAGTCTCTAAGGGAAATAAAACTTACTTCTCAGAATCATAGAATCTTGTGTCAGCTTTAGAGTTTATTTATTTACACTATTTAGGTCACCTTCTAGGTCAACTTTCTTCTGCTGCTCTTATTTCTTGTGACAATGTAATCTAGAAGTTATCCTCCTGGAAGAATGGTTAATCAGACTTAGTTTTTCTCAGTCTTCTAAGATGGGAATAAAACATAACATATGTAACTAACATAATGTCATCTAACAAACATAACATTGAAAATTTTTCTTTCATCTGAGGAAGAAATGGTGGCAATGTCCTTCAGAATAGGTATATATTTTTTAGATTTTTAAAGTTTTGTATACGATGTCTATCTTTTCACTTTAACTTCATCTAGTTTCTAAGGGAAATCCAGTCATATATATCATTGTTTATATAATATATGACTAATAACTGAGGATCTGGTCCTAAAAACTTCAGCATTGCTCCATTAATAATTGGAGAATAGAGAAGATTCTCTCCACCATCCATCTTCTGCTCTTGGAGACAGGGAAATCTGGTAGAGGAAAGACAAATCAGTTTTCTTTGTTGATAGAAGTTGGAGGGGCTGAAGGAGGCATCCCAGGATGGATAGGCTGGGGCAGAGGAAAACAGCCTCATCTCAGGCTGGTGGGGGGTAATTACTCTGATTGGCTGTGGAGTGGGGATTTGGGGACCTGAACAAATAGCAAAGGGGTAAATATCTTGTAGAAGCCTGACAAGTGAGGCTGACAAGACCAACAACACTTGGAATTTTCAGTTTTTAAAAGGAGCAGCAGGGCTTCCTCATGGATCCTAGAGCTTGAGGTCATTTGTAAAGAATACAGTGACTCCTGAGACTCCTTAAACAGGTTCTATTTCCCTTTTTAGGAAAGACATTCAAGCCATCAAAAGAACTGAACTTTAAGTATATCCTTCACTTGTGTGACATGGGAAACAACTGCTATATCAGGAAAGCCTTAGTAAATGTCTTAATTGATGTCAACATGTCTTGAATTCTACCTCATCGTTGTTTCTTTTTTTCTTTCTTTCTTTCTTTTTAAAATATGAGATTTATTTTCACCTTGACAGATTCTGGGTAAAAGAAAACAAAATAATTTCTATGGGTGGGTTTTATTTATTTATTATTTAAAAAATATATTTTACTGATTTTTTACAGAGAGGAAGGGAGAGGGATAGAGAGAAACATCGATGAGAGAGAAATATTGATCATCTGCCTCCTGCACACCTCCTATTGGGGATGTGCCCACAACTAAGGTACATGCCCTTAACCAGAATCGAACCTGGGACCTTTCAGTCTGCAGGCTGACACTCTATCTACTGAGCCGAACTGGTTAGGGCTATGGGTGGGTTTTAGAATGTTTCTCAGAACTCACCATTCACATATGTCTGATGCCTCTCCTGCTTCTTTAACCAGTCCTTACTGCCGGGCATCAGTGTTTCTGATCATCTAAGCATGAGGTCTGCTAATTCTGAAGGAAACATTCAGCAGAAGTTAAGGAACCACTGGAGGGAGAACTTGCCCTTGACTATTCTTTTTCCCCTTTCTGGGGAGCACAATTTCTCCTCATAAAAATTTCTGGAGTCATGTCTGAACATTTCTCTCAGGTTTGGACAGACATATTTAACCGGCCAATGGTACATGTGCTGAGACCTCTCCCACTTCCTGTGACTATGACTTTGTTCTGCTCTATTCAGCATAATTTGTATTATGTCTCTCCCTTTGTACTATTATAATTAGAGAAGAGCAAATGGAAAAATGCTAATGATTGTCATAATTGGGTTCATTATTTAAACAAGCACTAGATAAGCTGTTAGGTATTTAAGTATTAAGCATATAATTGGGAAGTGGTTTTGTGCTCTCTGAAAGCTTTCTTATAAACTTGTCTTGAAAGTTGTTGGGGGGGCGAGTGGAATAGAGAAAGGTGAGGGAAAATATTAGAAGAATGTAGTGCAGTTGCCAGATGATTTTGTCTCTCTTTGTATACATAGTACAGTGTTTGATGAAAGGTTGGCTTTTTGGAAAATGTACTGTGTACTTCTAGGTTAGCCATAAATCTCTTGAATTTGGAGTTCAATTTTAAAACACCCTGGGAATACTGATGCATCTCTTCTTATATGTATCTTTTGAAGCACAGACACAATGAGAATAAAACATTCTCCAAGTAACAGTCACCAGTGTAGGACGAATTGAAATTAGATGATAAGAAATGAAGAAATTCAGAGAAATGCTAAGGCTACAAAATTTTTTAAATGTTCTAGATATTTTAACGACCAAGATAAACTGTTGAGACTCTAGTACACTAAAGATACTCTTACACTAGTGAGGTTTTCATTCATTGCTACATAAAAAGAATATTTAAAACATATAAAGACCTATTTATTTTCTGCTGTATGCTAAAACTGTGGGAGACAAAGATCTTAATGACAGAATAAATTTACAAATAGTACAAGTATTTGCAGTCAAATGTGATTTCAGTTTGTAGCTATAAAAACATTCTTGAGACTCAAGTGAATAAAACCTCACCCTATTTGAGTTTGTTTTGCTTTGGTGGGGAGAAGAGGTATTATTCAAAGACAGAGGTTTCAAAAGATAAAACCTGCACTTGGCATGTGCTTCAGAGAAATATTTAATTAGATTTTGACTGGACGGAGGTAGACATAAGCCTTTTTCCACTTTCTGTAACTCCTTTACTCTCTTCTGATAACAGGAAAGCTGTTAGAGGGAAGAATGGCCTCTATCATTGTGAAAGTTGTAGGAGCTGTAGCGGCACATTTTCTTCTAAAAAGAGATGATTCAGATCAGATGGTATCACAGTCATATCAGGTTATTGCAGGTTTATATCAGATTAGATTGCTGCTCCAGTTTATATTATCCATTAATAAAAAACAAAACAAAAAAAAAACCCCAAAACCAAAAAAGTAAGTTCACAGTGCCTGGAATTTAGAAGACACTCAGCAAATGTTTATTGAGGCAATAGAGCCTACTACTGGTGATGAGCCTCAATTCTGGAATCAGATTTTAAGAGTTTAAATTTCAGCTCAAATACTTACTGTGTATGATTTTGGGCAGTTTTTTTCTTTAGTTTCCTCACTTTAAAAATGATGGTGGCACCCACAGCTGGTGTGGCTCAGTGGTTGAGCATATACCTATGAACCTATGAAGTCACAGTTTGATTCCTGGGCAGGGCAGATGCCAGGGTTGTGAGCTCAATCCCTAACAGGGGGCATGCAGCAGGCAGCTGATCAATGTTTCTCTCTTATCATTGATGCTTCTCTCTCTCTCTTTCTCTCTCTCCTTCCTCTCTGAAATCAGTAAAAATATATTAAAAAATGAGGATAATAATAGCACTTGCTCTTAAAAGGTTGTTGCAGGGTTAAATAAATTTAAAAAAAAGCTGTAGAACAGAGTGGGCCCATAATTACTGCTATGTGTTAACTTCTTTTTAATGAATGACCAAATGATAGCAATTATTCTCAGAGGCTATGTTTTAAAATTATGTTGGATATTCTTCAGAATTCAAGTGAAATGTTTCCCTGTGTCCAGTTATGACTGGTTATTATTTCAGTACATGATGAAATTACTGTTTTGACTTGACTTCAACAGCCCATGTCAAGACTCTTTTTCTTGGAGATTCAGGTGTGCTCTCTGGAGACTGAGTCAGAATTCACTCCCCTCGAATGTGGTGTCTGAACTTGATGAGCTTCATGAAGGCAGGGCTGTGTCTGGTGTTGGGCAGCCCCTAGCCTCAGCCCGGAACCGTATTTGTCACTCAGCAATGTTAAGTATCGGTTGCACCAGCAAGCACTGTGCGCAGTGCCCTGTGCAAAGCAAGGTAAACAAGATGTGATGTTTGTACACTTAAAAGTGAAACAGGGCTGTTGGCTGTTGGCTGTTGCTGTGGCTGCTGCTCAGCCCGGCTGGGTCCGGTCTCCTGTCCCCTCCCCCTCCAATTCTGATCTGTTTACCTCCGTGATGTGTTCCGCCCATTACCGGGGAATAAACTTTACTTTAAAATTCAAAAAAAAAAAAAAAAGAAAAAAAAAAGTGAAATAGCTGCTTACTAACAAAGATGATGGAGCAACAATGATCTAGGAAGTACATCAGGTCATTGATGAAAGGTAAATTGGAATCTGCTTTTGGTTATGTTTCTAACTTGCTGAGGAAAATCCATTTAACCTTTCCCAAACTCTTTTTTTTCCCACCTGTGTAATGAGAAGTAATATATTGCTCGACCTATTTTTTACATGGATTTTTAAAATCATAAAATTAATGTGACAGTAATTGTAAAGGTAACTTGAAAAGTTAAAATGATTAAATGCTTGCAAAGATGGTATAATAATTCTGTAGAGGGAAGTAATACTCAGGAGAAGGGTTTGAAGCCAAGAGCAAATAGACCATTTGTCAAAGGCATAGGAGGCTGCTTTTCCATGAACTGGCTGTAGAGACTACTCTTTATGGATGTTTACATTAAGTCGAGACCATTTTTTTCTTTTCTGTCACCTGGTAAATTATATTGTATTATATTACATTATATTTTATAATGTAAATATGTTATATGTGAATGTTTGGTCACATAAAGTGAGAATCATTATTTTATGAATTATGGAAGTGAAAGCCAGAGATATTCAGAGATTTAATAGTTCCACATTGAATGATGCGTAGATTTTAGAATTTTGTGAAGTTCACATGTGTGGTAAATCAAAGAAGCCATAATGGAAGTGCACATTTTTCTCCCCCATGTATGTTTTTTCTTTTTCTATTTTTCCCTCCTGTCTCTGCCCAGGAGGTAATTCAATCTAATGTACGCTTATGTGCAGGAAAGAACTGTTATAAGTAGAATGAGTAATGTGGTAGGCAGAATTCTACCTTTTGATGTATATCCTATTGAATAAAGAGGTAATATGCAAATTAACCCTCTTGCCATAACGCCATCACATGATGGTGGTGCGCACAGTGGGGGCTGGTCCTGGCTGCTGCTCTGCGCAGCTTCCATGGAGTTCCCTCAGGCCTGTTGGGGAGCAGGTAATAGCTGCTGCTCCATGCTTGCTGCCGTGGTTTCCATGGCACCGCAGGGGAGTGGGAGGCCTGGTGGTCGCTCTGCATGCCTGCCACCAGGGTTCCTGTGGCCGCACCAGGGGGCAGGGCCCAGCAACAGGTGCACAAAGTGACTGGCCCCGCCCGCCTGCTGCCGGAGTTCCCTCAACCCTGCTAGGGGGCAGGTCCCCATTGCTACTCCGCATGCCTTCTCTAGAGTTCCCTCAGCCCCTGCAAGGGGGTGAAGGAGAGCGGGGGGAGGGGTTAAAGGGGGGAGGTGGAGGGAGGAAGGGTCCCAGATGATGTTCCACTCAGCTTATGCTGGAGTTCCCTCAGCCCTGCCGGGGGGTGGTTCCCAGTTTGCTGCTCCACGTGGCTTCCATTGGGGTGATCAGGCCAGCAGGGGAGGGTAGTTGGGGGCCATCAGGCTGGCAGAGGAGGGAAGTTGGGGGCAATTGGGCCAGCAGGGGAGGGTAGTTGGGGGCCATCAGGCTGGCAGAGGAGGGAGGTTGGGGGCAATTGGGCCAGCAGGGGAGGGCAGTTGGGGGTGATGGGGCTGGTGGGGGAGGACAGTTGGGGGCAATTGGGCCAGCAGGGGAGCTGTTAGGAGGAGAACAGGCTGGCAGGCAAAAGCAGTTAGGGGCAATTAGGCAGGCAGGCAGGCAGGCAAGCTAGCGGTTAGGAGCCAGCAGTTCTGGATTATGAGAAGGATGTTCAACTGGGGATTGGGCCTAAACTGGCCGTTGGACATCCACTGAGGGGTCCCAGTTTGGAGAAGATGAAGGGTGAGCTGAGGGACAACCCCCTGTGCATGAATTTCATGCACTGGGCCTCTAGTTATTATATAATCCATATCTTAAAATGTAGGCCTGGACTGTGAATATAACAGGGATTTAAGAAAGGGAGATAATCCTTGATGAGCCTGACTGACCTCATTAGGTGAATCTTTAGAAAGGGACTGTGCTCTTTCTGGAGAATGAGATTCAGAGTGAGTGGAAATTTTTGGGGGGGCACAAAGGAGAATATTTGTTGCTTGTTTTGAATACAGCGAAGGCCACATGGAAAGGAATGTGGGTGCCTCTAAGAGCTGAGAGCAGCCTCCATCTGATAACCAACAAAGAATTAGGGAGCACAGTCTTACAACTTCAAGGAACTGAATTCTGCCAAACAACATGGTCTTGGCTGAGGAGCTGAGCTGCAGATGAGAACACAGGCTGGCTGACACCTTGACTAGTCTGTGGGGCCTGAGTATTGAAACCAGTGTCTTTGTGCTTGAACTTCTGACCTATAGAACTATGAGCTAATAACCTGGCATTGTTTTAAGAGGCCAGGTTTGTGGTAATTCATGATGCAGCAGTAGAAAATTTATGCAGGGAGATTAAGTTAGTTGTCTTTGTCATTAGTGTGCTACTTGATTTACTTTTTTTGTGAGCATCTTCTTCTGAAGAAAGTGATTAAGTTGGACCAGATTAACTTGAATATCCAAGAATTATTTGGAGTCAGGAATACTAATTTTAGATCATAGATTTAGTAACAATATGCTGTTTATCATTTATCAAGCTACAATATTGACTCTTATCCTGTAGACCTTTCAGAAATATTAAATAATTTGAAATTAATTGATAAAGTATATTTTTATAAACTTTGATATTTTAAATTCATGGTCTTTTTCTTATGTTAGTATACTACCTGCCTTTGTGACAGGGATGGATGCAGTTGAATACTAGATGATGGAAAATGCAGACTTTGTGTCTTCAGATGTGTGTATCTTTGTGTGTATCTGTGTGTGTGTGTGTGTGTGTGTGTGTGTGCACACGTGTGTGCGCGCACGTATGCATGTGTCTGTGATAGTTAAGATAAACAGAGATTCAAATATATTTGGATGTGGGAGACCAGCATTTTGCCTAAGCTTTTTGTTTGTATAAATAGACTTTTTTTTTTTTGAGAAAGGGACTTGCAAAGAACATGTTAGTGTATGGTTTCTGGAGAGCTGATCTTGAAGAGAGTGGCAGTTGCAAATGATGACATGGCATTGAGAATGCAATCTGACTTGGAATGCATATGTCCTTACAGAGAGAAAGGCTATAGTTGGAACTTAAGGAATTGCTTTCAAGAAAAGCTTGTGAAACATGCAAACTAACTGGGCTTCATAGATCTCCAGAGACCAAAGTGAATGACGGGGATTTTAGGGTTCTAGCCTCTTTCTTGTGAAGCATGGCATTGCTGTGGTGCTAAGAAGGCTCTAGGTATCCATGGGTGTACCATTCACACTGAAGGAGAAGACTGAAACCATTGATTGAGAGAACACAGGAGGACTAACGTTATTTAGCTGCGGGGTAGGGAGTAGAGGTAGTAAGTTTGGAACATGTTAATTTTGAGATCCCAGTCAGGTAGAGGTTTTAAAACTATGGGCTGGGAAGTTAGAATTAGGTTAGTGTTGAAGATGTGGATTTTGACAATCAGCATACTGATGATAGTTGAGTTCATGGGTGTGGATGAGATCATCTTGAAGAAGTATGTGGGATAATGAGAAAAAGCTCTGGACATGGACAGGCAACCCTGGAAAGTACTGATAAGTTGTCAGAGGTTGGAAGAGAATTGGAACAAAGTGGGATCCTGGCAGCTAAGGGAGAAATGAGGTTGTATATCTTTATGAAATTTCTTCAGGCTTTCTAGTGCCTATTCATAGCTTCGAATAGATTTAATGATCAAGCCATTAAAATAAAATTCTTCTCAGAAATGAGCTACACTTGACGCTGATCCTCATTTCTTTACCAACACTATTACTTTAACAAGTTAGAAAGAAATGACCAAGCATTTCCTCTTTTGTAATTAACCAATCATTATTTGCTAATTTTAGAGGAAACTTTAATTTTTAATTTACTCTTATGTAAAAGATAGCTTATATCAGTGAATGTTTCTTTGTCAATGAATGGAAACATAGCATGAAATAAAAGCATGTCCTTATACCTTGTTCATGTGTTTTGTAGCTTCTAAAATCACTGGGGCCAAATTAATTCAAAGAAGTGTCTTTTAGCTGTTGGTTTTAAGGAGAGACCTAACCAAGTCAGCCAACAATAATTTTCTAGGTCTAATAACAAAATGTCTTGGAGTCTTAAAAAAATCTCTAGGTTGCTAATTAATGAATTTAATAATTTATTTAGTGTTGAATAATTTATTTTCTGGTTGGTGGATCTATAAATAATTATCTAGGTTTGGAAGAATATGAACTATTTTCATTGACATTAAATACATCAAAATGTTAATCACCTAAATCTAGATTAATATACTGGAGGAATCTAAAATTCACTGAGGCTTCATTTCTACCAGATTTCCTCCTTTGAGCTATTTTCTCCTCATTGGAGGTTGCAGTTTCATATTATTTTCCATGGGAGACCTTGATGCTGCCCTGAGCAGCTATATACATGTTCAGTGCCTTCAGAAAAAACTATTTTTCTGAATTCCAGCACATTCGGATACTTATGGGATTAAGAAATAAATTATATTTTTATTCCTTCTGCTTGTTTTGTCATATAACACTAAAGCAGCTGGTTAATTCTGTGGAATAAAGAATTGGTAACCCTGGCCAGCATGGATCAAAGGTTGAGTGTCGACCTATGAACCAGGAGGTCACAGTTCGATTTCCAGTTGGGGCACATGCCTGGGTTGCAGGCTCTATCCTCAGTGTGGGGCGTGCAGGAGGCAGCCAATCAATTATTTTTTTCTCACCATTGATGTTTCTATCTCTCCCTCTCTGAAATCAATAAAAAAAAGAATTGGTAGAAGTTGTTTTACTTCCTTCTTTTGGGAGGCCGGGGAAGTATTGTTTAGATAGGAAATCAGATTGGGAAGGTTTCTGGCCAATACACACACACACACACACACACACACACACACACACACACACACATTACATGTGGTGTCTATCCTTGGCAAGAAAACTTGGAAGAGTCATGAGGAGAATATTAGATTTTATTGAGGGAGATACTTGGAAAACCCATTACAGGAATGTTAGGAAGTAGAATAAAATATAACTGTCCCAAGTGTCATGACAATAATAAAACTTTTCTGAAATCCAAGACAGAAAGTGATTTTCAAAAAATTTAGATTTTGCACTGGAAATATTTATTTAAAAAATCAATTTCTTTTTCTAGTGCCTTAAATCTCATTGTGATACCCTGCTAACAAAACCTAAGTATAATTTGGAGACTTTTTCCTAAGAGACTTTAAAATTCTTAATTTTCCTTTGCCTATTTCTATAACTAGGTCTTGAGTTTTTCAGAACAACATAAATTATAGACAGATATTAGTATGATGGTTACCATAGGGAAGGAGGGGGTGTGGAGTAAGGGATCTAGGAAGTTAAATATATGGTGACAGAATATTAAGTTTGGGTAGTGGGTTCACAATGCAGATAATATGTCATAGAATTGTGCACATGAAACCTATATAATCTTATTAACTGATGTTACCCCAATAAGTTACTTTTAAAGAAAGAATAATACACTCCAGCTGGTGTGGCTCAGCTGGTTGAGCATTGTCCCATGCACCAAGAGGTCACCTGTTCAATTACTGGTCAGGGCACAGGCCTGGGATGCAGGGTTGATGCCCACAGTGGGTGTGCAGGAGGCAGCCAATTTATGTTTCTATCTCTCCCTCTCCTTCCTCTCTTTCCAAAAAAAATCAATAAAAAACATATTAAAAAATAATGTAAATTACACCAGGCATACTTAAATATATGGACATAGGAAAGTCTTATCTAATCCTATATAATAAAAAAGGAATATGCTAATTGACCCTCATGCCATCACAAAGATGGCAGCACCCACAGCCAATAAGGAGAGGATATACTAATTGACTGCCCTTCCCTCAAAGGTGGTGGCGTCCACCTCCAATAAGGAGGCAATATGCTATTTGATTGCCCCTCCCTCAAAGATGATGTCACCCACAGCCACAAGATGGCAGCGCCCAGTCCTCTAAGCCCTCCAGGTGCCCAGGGCCATCCTGAGGCACAGTTAAATCTTGGATTGTGGCTTCCCAGCTGCCCAGGGCTGTCTGAGCTCAGGTAACCAGGGCTGGCTGAGGCTTGTGCTGCTGGCAGTGGCAGTAGCAGAGGTGTGATGGGGCATTGCCATTCCCTGATTTCCAGGTTGCCTCCTGCCCCTGAAGGCTTCCAGATTGTGAGAGGGCGCAGGCCGGGCTGAGGGACCCCCCTCCAGTGCATAAATTTTCATGTACCAGGCCTCTAGTTTTTAATAATGCAACACCAACTTGTATGCATGTATGCATAATTCATGGACACAGACAATAGGGTGGTGAAGGCCTGGGGTGGGGGTTGGTTTGGGTTAGAAGAGATCACGGTGGGGGAGGGGACAAATGTAATGTTTTAAACAATTAAGATTTTTTAAAAATTCCACAAAAAAATAAAGAAATAATACCAGGCAAAATACACTTCCTTTTGAAATGAACAGTTAAATTTAGGTGGATTTACCAAGTCACACATTAGAAATGCCGGCCCAAAGAGGTTGTATAAAGTAGTCTGAAGAGCACAGGTTCAGTTTAGTGCCTCTTGTGCCAGTGGAGGGTTGTACACTATTTGGCAAGTTACTGAACTGCTCTAAATTTTATTTTGTGATCTGCAAAATAAAAGGACTATAATGAGGACCAACTGAGCTCAAAACCATATAATTGCAATGTTGTTTATCATTAACAATATAATCATTAGAAAACAATAGTTTATTTGTAGCTCATGTGTGCATTCTTGGTATTTTGGTCTGTACTTGCTCTTTTATACCTTAATGGATTAATAAACATACAAAAGCAAAAACAAAAGCTCCCAATGGTTATTGACTATAAAATGCATGTATATGTATATATGTGGCAATGCCTGTATGACCTATTAATTAGGATAACCTAAGCTGCTGCAACAGATAGACATGAAAACAGTGGGTAAATAACAGTCCTAAATTCAATGTTTTTATCAGCTGGCAGTTCTGCTCCTTACAGTCAATTAGGAACAGAGCTGTAAGAAGGGGGCCAGTCTAATCTAGGCCCACTGATTTCCCCTCAGCCCAGTGAGGTGGAATTTGCACACATTGCTTCTACCCACACTCCATTGGCAGGAGCTTGAACACATGGCCACACTTAACTGCAAGGGAGCCTGGAGATATACAGTGTCTACCTTCACATCCATATTCCATCTAGAATTTTATTACCATTGGAAGAACAACTGGTTTCAGTGAACAGCTAGAATGTCTACCAGGACAGTCACTATTTTTTCCTTATTTCTATTTTAATGGAATACTTAGTACATTCAATGATTTACGTACTATATAATGAAGAGGTAATATGAAAATATGCAGATTGACCATCACGCCCTCACAGAGATGGCTGCCTACGACCAGACTGGCAGGGGAGTTAGTGAGGGATGACCAAACGACTGTGTGGGGTGACCATGCCAGCAGAGGGGTTAGTGAGGGATGACCAAATGACTGAATAGCAGGCTGCAAGTGGGACCAGGCTGGTGGGTGGGTGGTGAGGGGTGACCAGGCCAGAAGCAGGAGCAGTTGGGGCTGACCAGATTGGCAAGGGTGCAGTAAGAGGCAACCAGGCTGGCAGGGGGTTAGGGATGACCAGGCAGGCAGGCAGGTGAGCCATTAGAAGCCAGCGGTCCAGGATTTTGAGAGGGATGTCCGGCTGCCAGTTTAGGATCCCTAGGATTTGGCCTAAACCAGCAGTTGGACATCCCCTGATGGGTACCGGATTGGAGAGGGTGCAGGCTGGGCTGAGTGACTCCTCCCCTCTCCCCCCTGGTGTATGAATTTTGTGTATTGGGCCTTTAGTATTAAGTAATATACCATGTAGATTGTACATTTATTTGTGTCTGGCATATAATAAGTACTCAAGTGGTAGATACTGTCATCACACAAACATTTAATTTAATAACAAAGAAAAGGAATGTGATATTCTTGGTAAAATGCTTAGTAATTGAAAATATAATAAGCATATATCCATCTTTCATGTGTGACAAGTTTCCTGTAGTCATTAAATATTTAAAAATTATGTAGATTGCCGAAACAGGTTTGGCTCAGTAGATAGAGCATCGGCCTGTAGACTGAAATGTCCCAGGTTCGATTCCGGTCAAGGGCATGTACCTTGGTTGCCAGCACATCCCCAATAGGGGGTGTGCAGGAGGCAGATGATTGATGTTTCTCTCTCATCGATGTTTCTAACTCTATCTCTGTCTCTGTAAAAAAATCAATAAAATATATTTCAAAAAATTATGTAGATAAAAGGATTTTAGATGTGAGTATTGCACATATAAGCTTGCTAAATACTATTTGTTTGGGGAAATAAATAGATAATATGGCTTCAGAAGCAAAAGGGAAATAAAATTTCTTATTTTCTCAGTGTTTTATATCTATGGGTTTGTTAGTGATGAAAAAAAACTTGACATACGTAATGTCTTACTACAAATGCTTCCAAATTAGCAAATTTATCACCATCTATGAATTTTAATGAATTCTGCATAAGTTCATAAGACATATCATTTCCAAAACAATTAAATTGCATTAGAGACTAGAATTTGAGGGGGGTTAAAAAATTCTTCCTTTTAAATGAGCCTTTCCATGTCAAGATTTAACAACATGAAGTATGAGAAATTTTACAGTGCAAAAAAACATTTATTTAATGACATATGCTGGAAAAACTATCTGTGCTATCCTGCCGGCCTGAATATTGTGGTGCCTGGTGGTCTACTTACTGCCCAGGCACAGAAATCTGAAGTTAATCTTGACTTGGCCATAATGTCTCTCTTTCTCCCTGAAATAAATGTATAATAACACATAAACTTAAATCACTGTTGCATCCACTAATTATTATACAATAAATGAAAAGTAAATGTGACTAAAAATGCTCTGCTAGCCAAGTAAATCAAATAAAATCAAATTTATATCCACCAATCCAACCTTAGATTCATCACACATACTTAAAAAAATGTGTCTACCATAAACATAAAGATATAACATAGTTAAGACATAAAGAGATCAAATTTGTCTTAGCAATATGCAAATCTGAGGGCTGGTTCATCTATCTTACCTAATAATATGTAAATTGACCTTACCTTCACTACACCCACAGCCAATCAGAGTGAGTATGCAAATTAACCCACCAAAGTTGACAGTTGATTTGCATAAGTAAGCAGGGTGGGCATCACTATGGCTCACTTCTCGGGATACAGGTCCATCGGGGACAGAGGAGGCCCTGCAGGCAGCACCAGACACCACCCACAAGGTACCAGTTCATCGGCCCGGGAGGTAGGCTGGGCAGCGACAGACACCACAGGAGGGGTCTGGGATCATCACAGGCCCCAGGAGGGGCAAAAGCCTGCCTAGCGGCTCCCTTGGTGCCCTGGGAACATCGCAGGCATGGGGTTGCTGAGACCTAGACAAGGCCTACAGATTCACAGCTTCAGGGAGACTGAGTGCAGGGATCTGCCTCACCTGCAGAGAGGCAGAGGTTCTGCAGATGCCAGTGGGCCCAGCCAGGGATCAAGGGCATAGAAGGACTCCCTGGCAGAGGGGCAAGGACCCTCACCCCTGAGACGGGGGTGGGGTTGAGGGATGGTGCCACCTCAGTGGAAGGGTGCCGCACTGCAGGGTACTGGACTGACTGATGTGATTCAGAGAAGCTCCCAGTGCTAACAGCATTGCTCAGGCGGCCTTCACACTTCAGAGGCAGTGACTCCTGCTCCTGCCTTGACCCAAAAGCAAGCCCCCCGGTGCCCTGCCCCATGGCAGAGCATGCCTAGGCAGTGAGTGTGAAGCCTTTCACCTCATCAGGAGAAGCAGGGGGCAGTAAAGAACGGGGTGGGACCGGATCAGGGAGAGGAAGGAATGTGGAGCATCCGCAATGAGGAGGTGCTTGAGAAAGAGGCTCAGAAGCCTTACGGGAAGATTTGTTCTGTTTGCTGGGTGGCTGCCCCTTAGGAAGGGCAAAGAGCATGGCTCTGAGGGCTTCCTGGTGCTGAGTCAAGTTCCACAGTCAACTGGAATTGGCCTCAGTGTCCTGGTCTGTAAAATGGATGAAGCGTGTCCCAGTGCCTTCACTGAGCTTTAATGGCCAATTGAGATACTATATAAAGAAAATGAAGGAATAAGTGAGAAAGAAAAGGAAGGACAAGCAACATAAAATAAAGACTGGAACGAACCTCTAAACCCATTGTCACTTAAATAGGGAATATAGTCAATCTGTTGTAATGATGGTATGATGCCAGGTGGGTACTGGAAATATTGGGGAACAATTTGTAAAGTATATGATTGTCTAACCAGTATTCTGTTACTAATATAAAACCTGAAACCAATACAAAATAATATTGAATGTAAGGAAATGAAAATTGGAGTGAAATTTTTATAAATTTCAAAGTTTAAATAAAAGCTGTAAAGGAAGGAAGGGTTGAATAAAAATAGTGTTTTTAATTTTACCACTTCCTTATCTTTTCAGTACATGAAAAAGACAGTTGTCTTTATATGGTGCTTTTATACTTTTCTAAGTCATTATCTCATTTTAATTTCAGGTCAACTTAAAGACAAGATAATTATTCCCTCCACTATTCATAAAAAGGAAATCTTGGTGTCTGGTCCTAATGATTCAATAGTTAAGCCCTTATTGTAAAGTAGGGTTACTAAGATTTTCTGTGAAGGGTAATATCTATATTAATAAAAGCTTTGGGGGTGATCAGGCCAGCAGGGGAGGGTAGTTGGGGAAATCAGGCCAGCAGAGGAGCAGTTAGGTGTTAATCAGGCTGGCAAGAGAGCAGTTATGGGGCAACCAGGTAAACAGGTGAGCAGTTAGGAGCCAGTGGTCCCGGATTGTGAGAGGGATCGGGCCTAAACCTACAGTTGGACATCTCCTGAGGGGTCTCATTATTGGAGTAGGTGCAGGCTTGGCTGAGGGACGCTCTCCCCAGTGCATGAATTTCGTGCATCGGGCCTCTAGTTTATATGTATAAAAGCCTAAGCAACCATCTGACCATCTGACTGGTAGCTATGACATGCACTGACCACTAGGGGGCAGACAATCAATGTAGGAGCTGAAGAGCTGCGGTGACTTGGCATCTGTGGTTCTCAGGTGACACACCTGGAACCAGAGAGGAGGGAGCCTGATTTTGGGGCACGTCACCCAAAAACTCCCCTCTCACAATTTGGCACCTCTTGGGGGATGTCAGAGAGCCAGTTTCGGCCCAATTCCTGCAGGCCAGGGTGAAGGACCCCACTGGTGCCTGAATCTGTGCACCAGGCCTCTAGCCCATTGGCTCCCACTTTGGGTCTGTTCCCACGGGGCCTCGAGTCCATTGCAGAGGTCGTGGGCCTGGCCCTTACAGAAACTTTTCAACTTAATTAGCTAAATGATGAGACATGCAGGACCTACTGGCTGCAGCCCTGACATCTGGTGCCTGTGCTGGCCCATCCACTTAATATTGATTTCCAGTGGAGGCAGTGAATTTTCCCACTATCACTCTTGGCTGGGAAACAACGCAGCTTTCCTCCTTCTGGGTGGACAATAGGACCAGCGAGCAACCTCCAAGGAGGGAAGGAGGAGAAGGAGCAGCTCAGGTGGTAAGAAGGAGGTTCCTGCTGCCACAGGACTCCATCCGGGTGGAAGGGCCTGGGCAGGAGCCTGACATTGAGCAGAGTCCTACCCTAGGCTGACTAGATTCCAGGCTAAGTAAACCCTGTTTGCTAAATAATTGCATTTGCATCTAAATGCTGACAGGTTGTCAATTGCCACCAAACTTAGGGTAAAGTGAGATGGAAGAAGTGAGACAGACACAGAGAGAAAGTGACCTAATATTGGGAGAAGAGAGGAGTGAGCCTGATTCTGGGGTGCATCATCCAAGAACCACCCTCTCGCAATATGGGACCCCTTGGGGGATGTCGGAGAGCTGGTTTCATCTCTATCCCTGCAGGCCAGGCTGAAGGACCCCACTAGTACATGACTCTGTGAACTGGGCCTCTAGATCAATATAACAGTCCTTGCTTTCTCACCATTTTATGGGAGAATTCATTCTTGTCTGTATAGTCATGGCACAGAAAGATCTTAGTGCCACCTGTGTCTGCCTGTCACTTTGTAATAACAGATAACTGAAAATTCACTGTGTCCCTGCTGTGTAGTCAGAAATCTATCTAGCAAATTATTAAAGAATAGGGAGGTGCTGACATGAATTTTGAAGTTAAAGAGACTTAAAGTCCAATCCTGGCTCTATCACTTATTGTGCAGTGCTACACAAGTTACCTTCTCTAAAAATGAGTTTTCTCATACTATCTAATACAAATTAACCATCACTCTGCTACACCCACAAGCCATGCCCACCAGCCAATCAGGAGCAAGTATGCAAATTAACCCAACCAAGATGGCTACAGCCATGGAAGTGAGCATTGGGTTTTCCCGGCAATGAAGCCAAGCTTTCTGCACACCCTGGTGGTCCCAGGCTTCCACTCAAGGCTACAAAGTTTTAATTATAGAAGATAAATAAGTCCCAACAAAAATGGCTGCAGCCATGGAACAAGCAGGAGGCTTGGCTCTGCTTAAGGCTACAAAGTTTCGATTACAGAAGAGAAATAAATCCCAGATACCAGGGCCTCCACTTAGGTCACCTTGGGAGTACCTGGCTTGGAAACCACCCACAGGCCCCTTGCCCAGACTGCCCCATACCCCAAGGGAACTGCAACCCTGATCTGGGACACTCTTCAGGGCAAACCACCTGGCCCCCACCCATGCACCACACCTCTATCCTATCTAATAAAAAAGTAATATGCAGATTGGCCATCACTCCAACACACAAGATGGCTGCCCCCATGTGGTCAAAGATGACTGTCCCATGTGGATACAAGATAGTCACCATAAGATAGCCAGCAGGGGAGGACTAGGCCTGTAAGGGAGGGCAGTTGGGGGCAATCAAGCCTGCAGGGGAGGGGAGTTGGGAGATACCCAGGCTTGCAGGGGAGAGCAGTTGTGGGGGACCAGACCTGCAGGGGAGGGCAGCTATGGGTGACCAGGCCTGCAGGTCTTCTCTCTCTCTCTCTCTCTCTCTCTCTCTCTCTCTCTCTCCCTCACACACAACACACACTTTGTCTTTATAGAAAGAGTTATATCCTATGATGTTTGCTCAAAAAAAAGGCCATTTCTATTAGTTCCATCAATGTTTGAAAGAGATTAAGAAAGTCTCTGCCTGCCAGAGCTCCAGTGGTGCAATCGGTTAGCACAGTACTTATTAGAAAGTCTCTGCCATTCATTGCTAACTCTTATACTTTATTTACTAAGCATTTTAAATTTAAATTTTCCAATCATATTCTGAAAATAAAGCAGCATAAGCAATAATATCTTTAAAAAAAATCCTGACTTCCATATCTTTGGAATTTCCTCTAGTTTCATGCTACTAGTCTCAGATGGTTCAGAATGAATGAATGAATGGAATGAAAAATTGATATTACTCCTAAGACTAGCAAGCAAGTGTGTAAATATCTTCAAGAAGTCAGACCACCTTGAACGTTATAAATATTAGATATAACACATGTGTCGTAAGAAGCATGATACCTAATTCAAATAAATGTTTTTTTTTAAATATGGTAGCAAATGTTAACAACGTTAATGAGGAATGCACCTAGAAACTGAAGCAAAGTGAATGGTCACTATTGTGTTGCCTTTACATATAGAAGAAGTAAAATTCAAACCTTCCAGGCAGTCGAGAAGTGATATATTATTTGTTTTTTTTTCAAGTATAAGAAACAAATACTTGGACTCAACATATACATGTTTACACATGGACCTGGCACTTAGGAACTGCTCAACACATTAGCTAGTGTCATTAGATGGTTTAAGAAGGCATTTCTTGTCTATTGTTTGTGTCCCAGTAGAATTGTTTATGCTATTAAAATACAAACCAGAATTCATGTAGTTTCTGAAAGTGGCTGTCTATGAAGCTCAGGAAGGCTGTAGTTCAGCATGCTCTTAATTTTGACATTACTTGTGTACTATATATATATATATAAATATATTTTAAATATATTTTAAATATATTTTATTGATTTTTCACAGATAGGGATAGAGAATTAGAAACATGGATGAGAGAGAATCATCGATCAGCTGCCTCTTGCACATTCCTCACTGGGGATGTGCCCGCAACCAAGGTACATGCCCTTGACCGGAATTGAACCCGGGACTTTTCAGTTCGCAGGCCGAGGCTCTATCCACTGAGCCAAACTGGTCCTGGCCAGAATATATATTTTGATGCTGTTTCTGTCTCTTTGGACTCATTATAAGAAGACCAGATCAGTGGTTACCAGAAAATAAACAAGATCTTTAAAGAAATCTGTTTTCCTGCTTTCCTGCCCCCTCCGTCGGGGCGTGGCAGAGAGCCAGAGCCAGGGGCCCTGAATTCAGAGGGAAGGGGAAGAGGGTCCTTCTCCCTTTTAGAGTTGTCTTTTAATTGTACCCGCCCCATCCCCATTATTTTCTCCCTCCCGAGGGCCCTGCCCTCTTTTTCGCCCAAGCCTGCCCTCCCAGGCAGGTTTGGGGTGCAGGAGTGCGGAGCGGAGAGGCCAGTGGAGAACCGTCCTGTTCCGTGGCCTGGGCTCCTGGGCTCCCAAAGGAGGGTGTGGGGCCAATAAAGGGCGCTATCTGACTGTCACAAGAAAAAAAAGAAGAAATCTCTGTTTTGATTATGTTCTGCCGTTGTGTCATAAGGGATGCTGTGATGGCCAGGGTTATACTACAAAGAGTAACAGGCTGTCATGGAGCAATAAGAAAAGGAGTGAAGGAGAGCAAGTGACCAGCGCGGAGCCCAAAAGCCATTGAATGCTGGCTTCCAATAGCTTAGACCAGTGTTTCCCAAACTTTTGACATACCTGTACCCCTTCTATAATTTTTGTAAGGCTGAGTAACCCTCGTCAAAAAAAAGGACATATTTTAATAACAATCAAAATATATATATTTTTATTTTTTTGGTACAGACACAAAATAATAATAAACGAAAAATAAAATTTTTCATAATAAAATATAAATAAAATTATATTATAAATAACATTTATTTGCACACCGGACCATCTCACACCTCACAAGACTGTCTTGACTTGACTCATGAGAACGTAGAATTAGGCGCAGCTAAGCACGGTGCAGTGCATATCCCCACCAGACTCCGGTGCAACGCGTACCCCCACCAAACTCTTCCCATACCCCTGGGGGTACGCGTACCACACTTTGGGAAACACTGGCTTACAGCTAATCCCTTCTGTGGAAATTGTGACACAAAATCATTCTACTTCTTTTGTGATTGAGGTTTTCAAGCCGGCTTCATTCCTTTCTAGAAAGTACATTCTTTGCGATGTCCCAACACAAGACACTTTTCAAACGTGGAGAAAATCGGTGACATTTGGGCTCCCAGTTTCTGAGTAGCGTCTCCTTATCTGTGTGGGCATTGATGTTGGGAACACAGATGACTTCAATCAGTAGGAATTCATCATCTCTGCTTTTAAATGATTACCTGTGAGCATCAATATTTCTGATGGATGCAATCATGCAGACGGCAGGTTCTCATTTCTCGGCAGCTCTGAACAATGGGGAGTTCAAAACACCTGAAATCCCCTTTGTGAAGTCAAAGATAACATTTGGCTTGGTGAAGGAGAATTCCTCTAAATTGGATTTTTTTTTGAACGACATTTGTAGTCTGTGAATTTTTTCATTTCCATATTCTAACAGAAAGGGAGCCCATCTGATGATTTGATTGGCATGATAGATGAGCCCCTTGCTTAACTATTGTAAGACCTATTCCTAGGAGGCAGTTGGAAAATGAGATAATTGCTCTTGGGGTGCCAGCAGGAAAAATAGCTTAGCTTTGATATTTTTCAGCTTTTCAAAAGCGAGCAGAGGTGAGGTTATGAAACGAGAATTCCATCTCATCTTTCTTTTACTACTCCCCCCTACAACTTTGCCGGTGCCAAGGTGCCCATGTGGTGTACTGATGCAGGTACCTGAGGATGTGCCTTTGGGATTAAACAGAGGTCACTGAGAGACCGAGTCAGCTCATGCCAGGGTATTTGTAATTTAAAAATACTTGAAGCTTCATTTTTGTAGTTTCCAGGTCCTGCCTTTCAATTGCATTTATAAGGACATCACAATCACTCATCACAATGTTTTCCAGGGTGGCTCAGTGGTTGGAACATCAGTCTGAGCACCATAGGATTTCCAGCCCCGGTCAGAGTATGTGCAAGAGGCAAGGAGTAAATGTGTCTCTTTCACATCAGTGTTTTTCTCTCTCTCCCTCTCTCTCTAAAAATCAACGGGAAAAAATATCCTCAGGTAAAGATTAACAAAAAAGAAAAAAATTAAAATTTGCATAGAGATCCTCGCTGAGTGAGGGAGGTAAATAAATCTGATTTCTATTTTTGTAGAAGCCAGGGAAAAGGCATTATGGTCCAGGGGCTGTAGAATTGAGCCTCTGTGGAATTGTGGCATGGAGTTTGTAGCATTGGAGATCTGATACTAATCTTTCTTTCTATACAAAAGAACCTAAACAAGTAAAAAAGTAAAACAAAAAATATTAAAAAGGAAAGTAATGAAGAGACACATAGTTGAAAAGAGTCAATTATGTAATATCATTAAAATGCAAGTCTAATTGTGAAGTGTGATGTTTTATTTGCCTTTCAATGATGCCTGGGTACTTAGAAAACACCTGAATATTTATTGGAAGTTCCTTTCGATATTCTAAGGAAAATAAATATTTGTCTGATACTTTTACTATTTTTTTCTTTAAAAAATGGAATATTTCAGCCTTGGCCAGTTTTGCTCAGTGGATAGAGTGTCAGCCTGTGGACTGGAGGGTCCTGGGTTTGATTCTGGTCAAGGACACATGCCTGAGTTGCTGGCTTGATCTCCAGTAGGGGGCGTGTAGGAGGAGCTGATCAACGATTCTCTCTCATCATTGATTTTTCTCTCCTACTCACTTTCTCTCTGAAATCAATAAAAATATATTTAAAAAAAAGGGATGTTTTAGGAAAAGGAGGAGGTTTCAGCCTTTGTTTGTGGGGGAATTCTCCTATCTTTACTTTTCAGTTATAATTCACAGTATCCTTTCTCTATGAAAAATTATTGTTCCTACTCACACAGAAATGACAGAATTTTTCTACGCGCCTTGGTGCTCTTTAGATTTCACTGACATTAATAATTTCAACCAGCTGTTATGTAAAGTGATGTGGTTCTGGAGGCTGTTGGTGCATTTGTTACTGACATACCATAAAGAACTTGTTTTTCCTTTTTCATTTTCGTGGATAATAAGGCTGATCACTGGTGTAAATATTATACTTGATGTGAAATCTCATACATGCAGAACTCTGAGTTCTAGTTTCATTTCCATTAATCATAATAGTCCCTTGCATGCTTCCCCCCTACACACACACACACACACACACACACACACACACACACACACACTGGGGGAGAGGGAGAGAGAGAGAGAGAGAGAGAGAGAGAGAGAGAGAGAGAGAGAGAGAGAGAGAGAGAGATTGATTGATTTCATATCAGCATATTTAATGCTTCTTGCTTAGTCAAACTGGATGATTTTAAATTGACCACACCTGGCCTGGAGAGGTTGGTTCGATTCCAGGTCAGGACACATGCCTGGGTTTTGTGCTTGATTCTTGGTAGGAGGAGTGCAGGAGACAGCTGATCGATGTTGCTCTCACATACAGGTTTCTCTTTTTTCCTTTACTCCCTCTCTCCCTAACAAACAAATATTAAAATTTTTTTTTGACCACACCTGGTATCTTTTGGATGATACTATTAACGTAAGAAACATTCAAATCTGTGAAGAATTTTTGTTAGTTTATTTGAGCCAAACTGTTGACAATTGCCGGGAGGCAGAATCTCAATGGATTGAGATAATGCTTGAGAATGGCAGTTTTGTACCTTCCTTTATACATTACAATCAAAAGAGAGGACATAAGTGGCTTACATGAAATCTATTAGTGATAGATTAGGGAGGTGGGCAAAAACCATGTGGGGAAACCTCTGGGATTGGATGAAAAGTATGATAGACACACATTTTTAAATATAGGTTGGTACAGAATAGTTAACAGTTAACAATTAACTCAGTAGCAACGAGAGGATTGGTAGTCTCTGCAGAGCGGTGCCTGTTCTATGAGGGGTCTGGAAAAAGGAAAATTACTCTGACATTCCAAACATATAAGTTATCTCAGTTGCAAAAAGACAATAGGCTCAGTTAAGGTAAAGATTGACCTTTCTCAGGGAAAATACCTGCCTAGGACATTACTAACCATTGCAAACTGCTTTTTAATTGAAAAACTTTTATCTTCAGACCATCTTTTGTGGGGACTTTAGGTCTCTGAGTTTTCAAAACTGCCACACAGGCCTTCCCTGAAGTGGTCAGGTTAGCATGTGGCCCATTCTCGCCTACAATACAGAGGCCAATAGGAATAAATAAAAAGTTTGTGATATATTAGGCTCTGGGGCCTTTACCCAGGTAGTATGACAGTTTTCAGACTGAATATTGTTTTTGCAAGTGTAGGTAGGATTTGGAGTTTTCAACTGCACCATTTTGCAACATTGTTATGGTTATTTTCATTGGTGAGACTAGGCTGGAAAACAAGAGCCTTTTATCTTATAATCAATGATTGGTGCTTCATCAAACTTTCGCCTGGAACAGGTTTCTGGTTATTCCTGTTTACTCCCTTATAAATATTGTTGATATTTTGACTGCTTTTTGGTTTTTCCTGGAAGTCAGGTATATCACTTTAATGAGGTTTTTTTTTTCTTTAGTAAAATATGTATGCTTTGTATTACATTCTGATTTTGTGCAAAGCTTGTACTCATTATGAAAATAACTTGCAAAAAATACTTGTACCATGATTGGATTTGGGAACTAAATTCCTTGGAGAAAAAGCAAGGCTGCATGATTTTCTAATTTCAAGGGAATGCTTTTAGGATAGTGTTAAAACATAGCAAAACCAGCGATTCAAAGTAATAATATATGTAGCATTCAGTTATAGTATTGAATATTGTTAGTTAAATAGTAAAATTAATGTTAATTATGGTAGCAAATCTTACAATGTTAAGAAAAGTGGCAGAAAAATAGGGACAACATAAATTATTCTTCTAGTTTATAATATGGTACAAATTCAATGGAAGCCTTACTGGGAGGATTATCAGTTGTATTCTTATGGTGACAGTTATTGGAAGTTCTGTGAATCATATACACATTATACATACTTAGTAGTTGTGATTTACCATAATTTTTGTTTCAAGTTTACAGATGGATCAGTATATAGTGAACAGATATGTATCTTAATATTATTTACTAGAGACCCAGTGCATGAAATTCATGCACTTGAGGGGGGAGGGAGGTCCCTCAGCCTGGTGTGCACCCTCTTGCAGTCTGGGAGCCCTCGGGGAATGTCCAAATGATAGCTTAGGCCCGTTCCAGTGGGCCTAACCTGGCAGTCGGACATCCTTAGTGCTGCGTCAGAGAGATGAGAGGTTCCCACGACCACTGCTGTGCTTGCCAGCTGTGAGCCCGGCTTCTGGCTCAGTGGTGCTCCCCTGTGGGAGCGCACTGACCACCAGGGCTCACAGCTCCTGTGTTGAGTGTCTGGCCCCTGGTGGTCAGTGTGCATTATAGCGACCAGTAGGTCCACTGTTCAGTTGATTTGCATATTAGCCTTTTATTAAATAGGATTAGAAAATAGTTTGGTGATATGACTCAGTATTTGCCTAAAATTGTATTATATATGAAACAAATGATTATATTTAACAGAAAAATACTTTTCTTTTATTTGGATAATTATTTTAGGAATTGGCATTCTCTCTGTTGAATCCAGTAAAGGCAAATTTGGAAACCAAAGTCCAACAGATTTAGATGCTCTAGATTTTTCCTTTTAGTCTCCTTCTACTGTTTTTGGCCCCTAAGCTAGCTCTGTTTTCACTCTGAATGTTATACTGGCATTATGTTAACAAGAAAAGCATAGTTAAGTTGTTTATTGTCGGATAGCTACAGGTTTCTAAAATTGACATTTAAACTTTTTTATGTCTATGTGTGCAGTGGCATGACATGGAAAAATTGTCTATTTGTTCTAAAACTCCATGAAATAAAAGTATATTTCCCTCTAAATTTAAATATTAATGGTGTTTTCAACTGTCATCTAAAATTTTTGGCAAATTTTAGAAATCTCATGAACTTTGAGCTCAGATTTGATTAAAAAATTCCAACTCTATTAGTTACTTGACCTAAATCAAATTTTAAAAATTGTCTCTGAGCCTCAGTTTCCTCGTCTCCAAGATGGTCCTGCCACATAAATAACACAGCAGTTGTAAGAAATGTATTAAGGATGTATATTAAGCACCTTGCATGCTCTCAGGAACAGAACAAGGGAACAATTGCTCTCATTATTGTTTTTCTCCAGAGTTACTGCTCTTTCTCTTAAGCATTACAGTTGTCCAATCTACTTTGTGTGTGTGTCCAGCTTTCCTCGGTGTGACAACCGAAAACTATTTTTTTTGTATTTGTATTAATTTTTTTGGTATTTGTATTAATTTTTGGGAATATCTATATTATTAATGATGATTAAATTTTGTTCCTAAAGGTTATGATTGCAGGAAATCTACATGTTGCATTATCCACAATATTCGATATATCAGAATAACTTATTTTCATTTGGATAATGAATAATTTAGTTTGTGAATAGCATTCATTGGCCAAATAGACAGAAAAATATAATCTGATTAATCATTAAGATGAACATTTCATTGTATCTATCTTTCTTTCAAAGGTACCTTTTCTAGGGCTGCATTCTGAATGGATTTCATTGCTATAAAAAGATCCAAGGACATTAACTAAAGGTTACCCTGAGCTATATCTGGAATATATATCGTTTCCTCACATAAACTTTAGCAGATAATAGAATAAAACATTTTTTTATGGCAAGATATGGCTCCTGAATTTATTCATAACACAAAGTAGAAACATAAGTAGGCCAATTGACTTAGATAGATTAGCATTGAAAATGCTGGAATATTTTATATTAAGATTTTTGGGAAACTTTAATAGAAATTATAACCAATTTTATCTTCTAGAAAGCAAGTCTCAGAAGAAGACTACAATGTCTAAATAATACTAAAATAACCCAAAGCTAATCTTCTAATGGACATAAATAAATGTACTCTGAAATCACAAAGAATATTTTAAAGTTGCCATTTCAGGTTAAATTAATGGAAAACACTTGTAGCACAACAAAGAGAGAATTATTCTGAAGTGATAAAATACAACTAGCATACTCCTAGAGAAAGAAAATAAACACATGCATTGCCATTATTAATGGTTTTATGAAAACAAATAATATTTCCCTGTTGTAACATGACCTGGTATTATAGATTTGGATCTTTATTGTTCCATGAAGCATTTTAGTAATATGTAATGGGAACTTAATCATACATAGCTTGCAAAGTTAGTTTCTGTATCCCAAAATAAGGTCATCCTAATAAAAAGGTTCTATTCCACTTACTTTATGTAGGAAGTTTATTTCCTCTTTTGGAACTTTCTGAAATTGCTTTTCTATAATAGTCATTTAATGATAGCAGTTATTCGAAGTTTTCCATTTTGTGCTATGCATGACCAAAGGAGGCCATGAAAACTCTTTCCTTCTTTTCCCCAACACAGCCTCTGTTTGTAGCCAGTATAACTCTCCTGCTTAAGGGCCATCATGGAGCTAAGTCACTGGGCCTGTGTGGTAGGCAGAATAACGATCCCGCAAAGATATCTGTGTCCTGCTACTCAGAACGCTGACTGTTACCTTACTAGTACTTGGCTACTGTAGTCCGTTTGGGCTGCTCTAGCACAAGATCACAGACTCGGGGAGAAGGGCTTAGACATAACATAGGCCTGTAAATACCATAACTTTGTCTCTCAAGTTCAGGGAGTTGGAAGTCTGAGGTCAGGTGTCAGCATGGTCAGGTTCTGATGAGAACCCTTTCCAGGTGTCAGGTGATCATTTTCTTATACCCTGACGTAGCGAAGAGGGCAAGGCAGAGCTTTCTGGTGCCTTCTTATAAGGGCGTTAATTCCACTCATGAGCGCACTTCTCTCATTCATGATCTCCCTACCCCACCTCTTAACACCATCACCTTGGGGGCTAGAATTTCAACTTATCACTTTTAGGAGGAAACAGACATTCAGTCAGTAACACTGGCGAAAGAGCCTTTGAAGATGTGATCAAGATGGGAGATTTCACTGGGCTATCTACTAGTAGGTGGGCCCAGTCTAATCACAGGAGTCCTTAAGAGTGTACCACCTGCTGGTCAGAGATGAGAGAGGAAGAGGAGGACAGTTCCCCAGTGTGAGAGGGACTCGGCCTCTGAAGGCAGATGAAGGGGGTCATGAGCTAAGGAACGTGGTGGCCTTTAAAAATTAGGAAAGACCTTTTGTTTATAACCAGCAGGAAATGAAGACTGAGGTTTACAAGGCCAAGGAATTGAATATTGTCAACTAGCAAAACATGGCTTTTCCCTTAGAGTCTCCAGAAAACAATGTCGCCTCCCAGCACCTTGGCTTTAGAGTGTTGGGCCAGAGAACTGTAAAGAAAGACATTTCCGTTGTTCTGTGTTTGTGGCAGACAGCAGCAAAAGAAAAACGAATGCAGGTCGGTTTACATCTGCACACCATTCCCAGTAGTAGGCAGAGGATAGGACCTTGTTACATTTAACTTCAGGGTGGAGAAAGCTGAGTTATCCTGGAACCTCTACTGATGCACTCTTT
Organism: Vespertilio murinus; assembly: GCA_963924515.1. NCBI lineage: Eukaryota > Metazoa > Chordata > Mammalia > Chiroptera > Vespertilionidae > Vespertilio > Vespertilio murinus. Next base: position 140,777,526 of record OZ004707.1, read on the forward strand.
TTAAAAAATATATTTTATTGATATTTTATAGAGAGGAAGGGAGAGAGATAGAGAGCTAGAAACACCGATGAGAGAGAAACATCGACCAGCTGTCTCCTGCACACCCCCCACAGGGGATGTGCCGCAACCAAGGTACGTGCCCTTGACCGGAATCAAACCCGGGGCCCTTCAGTCCGCAGACCGACGCTCTACCACTGAGCCAAACCGGTTTCGGCTACTGATGCATTCTTGACCAGCCCCCCGCCACAGCTGCAAGATCATGAAGAAACTTGCAGATGAGACACTTTGATGTCATAACTTCTTTTGTTGTTATAAGTTTTGGCTCCAATCCACTTGCCCTTCAGTTGGGTTGGATTGTGCGTGAACTTTCAGTATCTCAAGTCCTAGACTGAACACAATGCGGTTGTTCTCCTTGGCCCTTTCCCCAGCCATGCACCTTATACTTAACCTTTGAGGTCTTCTTCCTAAGAGAGGAAGGTAAGTAGGGAAAGCATCACAGTTCTTCCTGAGATTTAGAACAGACACCGTCTAGTTGGCCCACGCGCTCTCAGACTCGGGCGGGGAGAGATCTGAACTCTGTTTTTACACACAAACTAGTGGGAAGCTAGTGTTCGCCTGGAAGCAAACACTTCAGAATAAGACAGAGTCATGAGAGAAATAGTTTTAAAAAAACAAATTCAAAATGGTAAGAGGGAAGCTACACGCACAAGAGAAAAGGCCTCTAATTTATCAGGTCACACTGTAAGTCTGTTTCCCGTTATTTTTATTGTTGTTGTTACTTATTCAGTTTGTTTAAGCTAAAAAAAAAAAAATCCCACAAAAAACAGTTCACCAATTTCTCCTACTTTCTATCCTCCTGCCTCTGGCAACCACCAGTTTATCCTCTGTATCTATGAACTTATTTAAATTTTTTTTTTTTAGATTAAAAAAAATCTTACAGCCAAAACCGGTTTGGCTCAGTGGATAGAGCGTCGGCCTGTGGACTGAAAGGTTCCAGGTTCGATTCCGGTCAAGGGCATGTACATTAGTTGTGGGCACATCCCTGGTATGGGGTGTGCAGGAGGCAGCTGGTCGATGTCTCTCTCTCATCGATGTTTCTAGCTCTCTATCTCTCTCCTCTCCCTTCCTCTCTGTAAAATATCAATAAAATAATTTTAAAAAATCTTACAAAGGTTTTTGGAAGTTACTATAAAAAGAAATAGATTTTAATTGCAATTGAATATACACACAAATAGTCATGTGTGAGGGCAGCCTGAGCCGCACCCCCCGCAACCTGCATTCTGATGCATATGCTTGCTAGCCCCAGCCCCCTTTCCGCTTGTGACCTAGCTAGCCATGCAAAACATGTTTACAGAGGCCGTGAGCCATACACAACCCCCTAAGGGGGTTGGCAGTGCTGGCACCAGCCAGGCCAGGCCTTTGGGTATGATCTCACTTCCCTCATTTAACCCACGGGGGCTGCAAAGCCTGCAAACAGTGCAAAAGTCTGGTCCATATTTGGGAGACATAGGAACTAAGGGGATAAGAGGGAAAGTCCCCCTCCCCCGCAGCCCCCACTCTGTCGTCCTCCCTCTTCTCCCCCCCTCCCTCCGCATTTGGTACTCAGGCTTTGGAGACTGACTCCCCTGAGTCAACGGACTAGTGCGTCTGCAAATAAAGGCACTCTTTCTGAACCCTCTGAGTGCCTGGCTGTTCATTCCCCCATGCCACCTGGCGGCTTATCTGCAATAAAGTAGGTGAAGAAGACATTTTATGAAAAGATACTCATATCACTCCTCCTTATTCAATTTTTTACTTTACATGTGATAGGCTTTAATATTTCCATTATTTTCTATTTTATTTTTTTCTATCATTTAAGTTAAAAAATGCAGGTTGTGATGGGTGGGGTAAGCGATCAACCAAAGGACTTGTATGCATGCATATGAGCATAAATAATGGACACAGACAGTAAGGGGTGAGGGTTTGTGTTGGGGAGTGGGAGTGCCTGGGAGAGGTCGGGTGGGGTGGGGTGGGGGGGGAAGGAGACATATGTAATACTTTAAACAAAAAATAATTTAAATAAAAAATGCAGGTGGTAAACTATTAAACTTATTTGGGGACACACTAATAGATCACAACCTACAGTTTTAAACATACTATCTAAAATATAATTATATTGCTGATATCTTTCTCTTTAGAAAACTATCGATCTCTATTATTGAAAATTATTTAGATACAGTCACTTAAAACATATATATATATATATTTTTGGCAATCTTTCTAGTTTGTCATTGAGATGGTGGCAGAACAATGGTAGTGACCTGCATGCCACACAATCATCATTGATAAGTTTAATTCTGCTGCTGATGGTTGAAATTAATGCCAGGGGTAACAAGGTAAAATTATCGATACTTATCATTTTAGTAAGTGAAAGGTGGTATGTGGAAAATCAGATAGAGAAGTTCTTATTGGAGAACTTTTTCAATCCTTGAGTCTATGGGTTAAATATTGCTATAGTGATCCAGGCCAACCTATTATATGTATGAAAGTAACTTTTGTACCATAAATATATTGAGAAGGTAAAAATGCTGTTTTAAAAATAAGATTGTGTTGAAATCATGCTTCCAGACCTAAATTGTTTTATAATTGAGTTATGATATCACCAATAAAGGCAGGCCCAAGAAATAATGCATTTTAAAGTGCCATGAAACGTACCCAAGTGTTATCCATTTAGAAGCTAGTTTTATACAATAGAATGTTGTTTTATGCAAAGCAGCAGCTTTTACACTTCAAGTATCTGGGAGAGCATTACGTGTGAACTGCTCATTTTTATTCACGGTTTATGAGATTCCAGAAGGACCATTATATTGCTTTTGCTTTAAAAGGCAGTTCACAGCCAAGCACAGTCCCTTTCTTTTTGAATAAGGTTCAGTGAGCTAAAGCTGCAAGTTACTTGTACCTTTTATACATTTCCTTTCCACGGAACACACTGGAACGACTCCAATTTTGCCAGCTCTGAAATTTAGCTTTCGGTGTTCTGAAACGTCATTTCAAAAATGTTACTTTGATGCCAACACAATGGGCAAGTCTTTATATTAAATCTAAGGCACTGCTGATGAAGAAAGCTGAAGCAAAGTATAAATCTTTTATTGTCATCTCCGTATTTGCGTTTGTGTGCGTGCAGACACCTCTTTCGTATTTGAGTTGTGGTTAACCATAGACTCTGTCACTAGACACACTTTTGCCACTTGGGTTTCTGGTCGACCTGACGCTTCTGGGCCCACGTTGCTTTGTAATCCTGGTGCCATGCACTAGACCCACCGGGAAGCCAGAGCTGCTCGCCAGAATGGCACAGCTGTGCCACAGACACTGAGCAGTAATCTGGTGTCTTTCTCAGTCCAAACTGCTTGGCACCCATTCTCTTTTCTGCCTTTCTAGGCAGCGATAGTCTCTTGTTTGTCATTTGTGAGGTCAAGTTGTAGTAAATAAAATGATTTTGAATCCCACTCCCCCCCCCAAAAAAATGAGCACATGACTAATGGCTAAACTGTATTCAGCATTTTCTATGCATTAAGCTCTGTTTATAGTAGGTTACAAATGTTATTGCAGTTCAGTTTCACATCAATCTTATGAGATGGGTTCCAGGATGATTCCCACTTTACAGCACAGCACACTGGGATCCACAGAGGACTAAGTAACATGGCCAAGGTCATTCAGTTACTAAGCAATCGAACCATGTTTTGCATTGGGGAATCTCAGTCTACTGGATGGTGCTGTTTCTCAACTTACAAAAAGTGGAAAAGGAAAAAGAGTCCCCTCAACAATAAATTGAGTTATTAAACCTGTTTTTTGGTATTATGAATGTTTTGCTTTATTTTCTGTTAAAATATATTTCTAGTAAATGGTATTTTAGATAGGATCCTATTAAATAGTGTAACTTACAGTTTTTAGCTTATGTATTGAGAGATCTCATTTTGGAGTTAGTAAATGATCCATTTATTTCATCCATAAAATAATCCTATATACTCTGCATGTTAGTGTCTCTATAAAGGGTTTTTGTTTTTTCCATATAAAGATACTTTTTCAAGCTCACAATAAAAGATAACTAAGAGTATTCTGAAAAACATGCCAGAAGATTAACTACATGTATTTAGGATAACATTTTATACTTAGCAAATGTAAAATTCTACTGAGAAAATAGTAATCTGAGTTAGAGTAATATACATGAAACTTGGAGAAAAGAAAAATTATGTGGCCCTTTGAGAAAACATTTGCTGCCCAGTGTGACTGGGTGTGACTCAGTGGTTGAACATTGACCTATGAACCAGAAGGTCATGGTTCAATTTCAAGTCAGGGTACATGCGTGGGGTGTAGGCTCGATCCCCAATGCAGGGCATGCAAGAGGCAGCCAATCAAATGATTCTCTCTCATCATTGATGTTTTTTTTTCTCTCTCTCCCCCTCTACCTTCCTCTCTGAAACCAATAAAGGTATCAGATATGTGGCTCCTCCTTCACTGATTGAATGTTTGCCTTGTTCACTAAGTTTCTACAATCTAATGAACAGGTGACAGATACGTACAGTTCCTGGCTCACTGTGGTCACTAAGTTAATGAATTGCATGGAATCAAGAAGTTGAATACTTTGGGAATTCTCCTGGAATTTTAAAATGTTCTTTGCTGTTCCTCCTGTTGTTTAAAATACAGTGGGAAGCAACTGCTTATATGTCTGTCTGCCACCGTTGAACTTGCAACCTGCCAAAAGGAGGAACTGTGTTTGATTCATCTTTGTATTGTCAGCACCTGTCACAGAGCATGGAGTATATACTTGATAGCAAGGTTATTAGTAAAACTAGAGGCCCAGTGCATGAAATTTGTGCACTGAGCAGGCCTGCGCCCTCTCGCAGTCTGGGACCCCTCAATCCTTACCGCCTACCTGCTCATTGCTTCTTAGCGCTGCTGCAGAAGCAGAAGAGGCGCCTGTCACTGCCACTGCGCTTGCCTGCTGAGAGCCCTTCTTCTGGCTGAGCAGCACTCTCCCTGTGGGAGTGCACTGACCATCGGGGGCAGCTCTTGCATTGAGCATATGCCCCCTGGTGGTCAGTGCAATTGGTTGTTCTGGTCATCTTGACATAATAGTCGCTTAGACTTTTATTATATAGATGAGTGACATTCCATATCACAAAACAATGGACATCTATTTCTGCATCTGGACCAAGTCCTGTAGCAGGAAGCAGGAAGAAGGGGGAGGAGTAAGGAGTGACCTGTATGCCTCACTGGATTGAGGGTCTGAATAGTCAAGGATTGCTGAACGGATGAATGGGAGAGTGGTAATTAGACTCCTAGCTGTCAGGAAGTCCGGAACTGAAATATTAGAGCAGTACCAAAAGCTGATTTAGCAAAAAAAGTATTTTTTTCCCTTGTAGTGTAACTTAGCAACACTAAAGATGCTGTTCAGGTGTATTTTCTGGGAGAGAGTGAACTTACAGACTTGAAAATGTTGGCAGTTTGGAAATCCTGGGGAACTCTCCCAGACAGAGAAGGGAAGGGATCCAAACCTGCTTTTTATAGCATGGACAAAAGGATGCTTACTTATGGCAGTCAGTGGCTGATAAAGGTTTAATAACTGCTCTCTAGAAGGGGACAAAGACTTTGATTTGCAATGTTTTCTAGTTTCTGGGGTGTAAATACTCCCACCATGAGTGATTTAAGCTACTGACTTTGCATTACTGAACACAAGTTGTCTCTCTGGAGTCAGCACTGGTCAGCTCTAGTATAAAGCTTGCTTAGAGTAACTTTGGCGCTTTGTTTTAGGGGTTTACTGCCAGGTCACCAGGAATAATATGGTGCTTTATGTTATCTATCTATCTATCTATCTATCTATCTATCATCTATCTATTTATCTATATCTATCTGTATATCTATATCTATCTGTATTTCTATATCTATATCTGTATATCTATATCTATCTATATCATCTATCTATCTATCTATCTATCTATCTATCTATCTATCTATCTATTCTATGTCAAGTGGGCGGCCTCTCCCCCCAGCCTTCCCTGGCTGGATAGGGGATGGGGCTGGCCAATCTCCTGTGGCACCTCCCCCAGCTGGCCAGCCCCGATTGGATCTCCCTACCCTGATCAGGAGTGGGGCTCGTCCCTCTGGCATACTGGCCGGCCAACTTCCTGCATCTCCCCACAGCCAGCCTTGCCCAATTGGCCCCCTTTGGAGCAGGCCGGCTGGACCCCACCTGTGCATGAATTTGAGCACCAGATCTCAAGTTAACTGTTAAGCATATATGTGAAAATTTGTTTTATTTATACAGATGTATAGGGAATTGTGAAAAAATTTAATAAAGTTTTATTTTTTTATGACATATTGGCAAGAGATGCAATAATTAAAAATTTGCATCTCAGGAAGGGCAGAGGGCATAGTCTCAGGCATTTTATTTGTCCTTCAGTAGTGGTAATAGTAAAGGCATTTCATATTTACCTTTGAGAGGGGAACTGAGACCCCATAATTGGCTTCAAAGGTACAAGGACTTTGAGAGCTTTGGGAATTTTTGCTGACAATCCAAATGAGGCAGGACTGTGCAGTAGCTCTAGCCAGCATTAGTCTGGTTTTACATTTATGAATCTATACATTTTCTGAGGGTAATTCATGCTTTACTAAATTATTCATTTTTGACATTCAGGTGGCAGCTTGAACATTTTTCAAAAACAGTATATATATATATATATATATATATATATATATATATATATATGTATATATATATTTCTTAACAGGCAACTGGTAACCAAGCTTTCCTCCATCACTTGTTATATATTAGATACATAGGGTTTACCTTTGCTCTTCAGTTTCTTGGTAATATTCTGGCTTACTTGTTCTTTTTGTTGTAAATATGTCACTCAATAAACTTAATTGCATATGTACATTATATATGTATATATATATCTTCATGTTGAAAACCTGGTTTTCATATCCCCATTTTCCCTAGATATGTTGACTTTCTTTTAAGGTTATGCATGACATTTCAGGTGATTTAAAACATTCATTTATAGTCAGTCTTCATGGAAAAAGGGTTTACATTCATCTCTTTGTAGTCTCCACTTGCTCCTAAACTCAGTGTGGTTTGGCTTCTTGGCCCTTTATTCAACCCCAAATCTTTTAGTTAAGGATCTCTTCTTTGCTTGACTCCTGTATGATCTTATTCAAATGCATGCATGAATCCAGCTGTTTTCTTTCTATTCTCTCTACTACCGATTGAGTTAGGTACTAGGTACTTCTTGCCTGGATAATTGCAATTGTCTACTAATATCTCTCTGTGATTTTAAGTGTCTCTTCTCCAAATGCTGCCGCAGTACACCATCCAAAATGAAAATCTGACCAAGTTAGGTGACATCTGGCTGCCCTGGTAGGACGATGATTTGGTGCTCCTTCTTTTCTTTAGTCAACATTTATTTGGTTGGTTGCCATGGGGGTGCGATAGGTGGTGGAGAGGGGCTGGTAGCTTACTCAGGGAATCCTTCTCCACGTCTCCAGAAGCTATAATACCAGAGCTTCTTGGACATATCCACTGTGGGATATACCCCACTTCATGAGACTCATCAAAGCATTCTTTTCTATAAACTCTCATTGAGATAACTTTGTGTAAATATAAGTTTCTCTATTTTGTTACATTTCTAGTGATAGGTTCTTAATAACAAGAGCCACTGCATGACTAGTCAGCTTGTTAATGTGCCTCTGCATACAGACATTTTGTTTGTATTTTTAAATCTTTGGGTGACACATTCCTCTTCTTTGGCCTGTGTACGTTCCATGTGTATGTAGTGCCCAGTTGAAATAGTCTCACACATGTTAGTGGGTGTATCCTATACTATGAAATAACTGAATTATGATAACAAGTTTTAGGCATTGATTTATGCAAAAATAATTAGTTATCCATTTTGTTAATTATATTATTTGGATAATTTGCATATTGAGTTTATTCACAATAAAGCCTATTTGTAGTAATAAAATTAAATTAGCAGGACAAGAGTAATAATGAATTTGTTATAACAGCACTATGGTCAGAAGCTGAGGAGCAAATAAAGAGATAACTGGTGATAGGTGAAGAGGCAGAAATTTGGAAAATGTAAAATGCAAATTTGGAAAAAATGAACTTCTGGAGAGGATTTTTCTTTCCAGCATATTAAGGGTATTGTTACTATCTTATATTTGTTTTTACTAAAACTATTCAGTGCAGACATTTAGAGGGAATTTTCCTGTTTGGAAGCAAACTTCAGCTTAAAGTGATCACTAAAATTATTTGAAAAAATTTGCTTCAGAGATCAAATTATTAGAACACATCGTTTTCTATAAAGCAAGAATGTGTGTGGTTTGGGTTTTTATTTTTTCCTGTCATATTTTGAAGAGGTACATGGCAAGGATGCATGCAGAGGTTCTGTTCAGGGACCTCCAGACTGAAAAAGCAGTGTCTATTTTCCATTTTAACTTCCTAGTATTTCAGAAAATCCAGAACTAAATTATTCTTTTAAAAAATATTTTATTGATTTTTTACAGAGAGGAAGGGAGAGGGAGAGAGAGTCAGAACATTGATGAGAAAGAAACATCGATCAGCCACCTCCTGCACTGCCCCCACTGGGGATGTGCCTGCAACCAAGGTACATGCCCTAGTCTGGAATCGAACCCGAGACCCTCAGTTCACAGGCCAATGCTCTATCCACTAAGTCAAAACGGTCATGGCCAGAACTAAATTATTCTTGAAGTCCAGGAGACAAAGGTCGGACTAAGGGGTTATTATTTATTTATTTTTTAAAAAAAATCTAAGTAGTAAGATGACAATTTTTCTAAATTTGTGGCCATATGTATGTACTTCAAGGAAAATAATTTATTAATTATCTGGTTAAATTAAGTTTTTTTCTCTGTTAAATAGGTATTTATAAAAAATGCCAGCTAACACTTTGGATAAGTAAGTTTGAAAAATCTACATTAGAAATTGAGTTAATGAAACGTAACAGTACTCTGTGATCAAATAAATCCAGCATCTAATCAAATTTATTCTTCATTATTCCTTATTGTTTCCTCTGTTGAGCTGAATGGTGGAAGCAGTAATAAATTCATATTACATAGGGCTCTATTATTTGTAAAATAATGTCACCTACATCCCCTAATTTAATCATCAGTATGCTCCCGGGACATAAGTTGAGCTTATACTGTATATTAAAAGAAAATTGACTTGCCAAATATCATACCATTTATCAGTGTAGGATCTAAAATGCAGGCATTCTGCCACCTGGCCTTCTTTGTTTCTTTCTCCTTTCCTTCATCCATTTCTGCCTCATTTCTGTCTTAAAAATATCGCTATCACCGAGATGGCTGAGTAGTTATCAGCATTGATCAAAATCTCTTCTGAGTAAATTTATCACCTATTAATAAATCAGCACATTTGTTGATGCTTCAGTTCCTGCCCTAATTATTATTGTTACTACTTTACTAATTTTAAGATAATCTTAGTTTTTTTCCATACATTTTCTATTTATGTGAGCCTACAGAAAGAAAAATAAAAGTGTAATTTAAAATTCTTGGGATTTTGCAAATACTACGTTGAAGTCTTAACATCCTGTAATGAACATGACAGTAATCCGTTAAATGATTATCGGAGCAAGACAAATCCCTCGATTCCCATGGTGTTGGTTATTCATGTGTTGACTCTGAACAATGTTCTTGCTGATTTAGTTAAGGCATAAGCAATTAGAATGAAGGCCAATATATTAGAAACTCAAATTCAATGGGCAAAAACTACAAGCATTTTCCTTAAGATTGGGAACAAGACAAGGAAATATGCTTTGACAACACGTATTCAACATAGTACTGGAAGTTCTAGCCACAGCTATTAGACAAAAAAGAAGAAATAAAAGACATGCAGATTGGAAAGACAAAAGTAAAACTGTCATTATTTGCAGATGATATCATACTGTATATAGAGAAACCTAAGGATTCCACCCAAAAACTACTAGAACTGATAACTGAGTTCAGTAAAACAGCAGAATACAAATCAAATATCCAGAAATTAGTTGCGTTTTTATATACCATTGAAAAACTAACAGAAAGGGAAACTAAGAAAACAATCCCATTAATTGCTTCAAAAGGAATAAAATACCTAAAAATAAATTTAACCAACAATGTAAAAGACCTGTACTCAGAAAAATTATAAGACACAGAAAAAAGCAATTGAAAAACATAGAAATAAAGGGGAGCATATACCATGTTCATAGATCAGAAGAATTAACATAATTAAAATGTCCACATTACCCAAAGCAACCTATAGATTCAATGCAATTTCTAATAAGATACCAGTGGTATACTTTACAGAACCAGAACAAATATTCTAAAAATTTATATGGAACCACAAAAGAACCCGAATAGCCACAGCAATATTGAGAAAGAAGAACAAAGTTGGAGGAATCACACTTCCTGATAATCAAACTATACTACAAGACCATAGAAACCAAAACAACATGGTACTGGTATAAAAACAGACATATAGATCATTATAACAGCATACAGAACCCGAAAATAAACTCACGTCTTTATAATAAATTAATATTTGACAAAAGACGCAAAAATATACAATGGACTCAAGATAACTATCTTTAATAAATGGTGCTGGGAAAATTGGACAGATACATGCAAAATATGAAAAAGACCACCTTCTTACATAGCACACAAGAATAAACTCAAAAAGGATTAAAGACTTAAATGTTAGACTCAAAACCATAAAAATCCTAGAAGAATACAGAAGCAGTCAAATCTTGGACATTTTGCATAATAATTTTTCTTCTGATATTTCTCCTCAAGCAAGGGAAACAAAAGGAAAAACACACAAATGAGACTTCATTAAATTAAAGAGTTTTTGCACAGCAAAGGAACTATCAAAATGAAAAGACAACCCACTGAATTGGAGAACATATTTGCCAATGATGCATCTGGTAAGGGGTTAATATCCAAAATTTAAAAGAACTTACAAAAACAACACTAATAAGAAATGGGCAAAGGACCTGAATAGATTTTTCTCCAAAGAGGACATACAGATGGCCAGTAGACATATTGAAAAGATGCACCAGGTCACTAATCATCGGAGAGATGCAAATTAAAACCACAATGAGATATCACCTCACACCTGTCAGAGTGGCTATCATCAATAACAAGTGTTGAGGAGGATATGGAGAAAAGGGAACGCTTGTGCACTGTTGGTTGGAATGCAGATTGGTGAAGCCATTGTGGACAGCAATATGGAGTTACCTCAAGCAATTAAAGATAGAACTGCCTTATGACCTAGATATCCCACTTCTGGGAATTTATCCCAATAAATGGGAAAACTTAATTTGGAAGAATATATGCAGTCCTATGTTCATTGCAGCATTATTTACAACATCCAAGATTTGGAATCAGCCCAACTATCCATCAGTAGATGAGAGAAAAAAAAAAAAACAACGTATGGTACATTTACACAATGGAATACAAGTTGGAAATCTTATTCTTGGAGACAGTCTGGATGAACCTGGAGACCGTTATGCTAAATGAAATAAGCTAGTCAGAAAAAGAGAATTGTGGAATTGTGCACCTGAAACTTGTATAATTTTGTTAATCAGTTAAACCCCAAGAAATTCAACATCAACAACAAAAAGAATGAAATGGACCAAATAACAATTATAGTAACAATATTTACTCAAATTTGTATGGTATTTTATACTTATATATAAATACTTTTCCTTTATAAAAGGTACTTTTAATATTGGATATGCTTGATCTATGTAGTTAGGCAGAATAAGGGCATTTTTACCTTCATTTAAAAAGTATTTTATCAGTTAGGTAACAATACACCCAAATTCAGAAGAAACACATTTAAAGATTAAAACTTGTTCTTCTTTTGCCACTTGCAGTGATTTATTACACATACCCAATTAGGTTCTGCATTTCTTTTGTAGTTGGCTTCAATAGAAGATTGTAGAAGTTTTAGCCTTTATAGTATCTTTTTTCCCTTTAATCTTTGTTTCTGATCAGTGAGCCAGGAACTTCCTAATTGGATGGCAGTAAATCAGCACAGAAACTGCCTTATCTTGACTCATTTTTCTAGCTCTGATATATAACAAACATGGGAACAGGTTGAATTTTGGGGTCAAATGGTGTCAGAAACACACTGTAATCTTTTAGATCTAGCCTTAGATTTTAAAGAGCAAATTACAGAATTGTTGCTTTCTGAATCTATCATTATGGCCATGGGCTACCTTGACCCTGTCGATCTGGGGCCTCTTATTACTTCTAGGTGGTTTTCTTTCTTTCAGATTTCACTATTCATCTTGTTTTCCCTCAGATTGATTTTGAATCACAGTTCCTACCCTTAAGTTCTCAGTTAGCTCTCAGATCCCTTGCTCTGGTCTTTCTCACTGCAGGCAGTTTGCATTCTCTCCTGTCTTTTGTTGACTCTCTGCGTGCAATGCTGGTTTGGGAAACCTTAGTGCTGTTTGCCATATGTATGGTGTATGTGTTGTGAAGGATGTTTCTCTCATGCTGTTTTGGTAGCCATTGTAATTTGATTGCTTTTTGAAAGGGGAAAGGATGGAGAAAAATTGTCATGTTTGATTTTACTCATATGTAATATTTCTTAATTTTTTAAAACAAGGACATTAAAAACCATTCCAGGTTAATAAGAGTTGACACCTCAGTGTAGGTTGATAGTTCCTAAGACACAGCAAAAGTTTGTAGAGCATAATTTTGAAAGCATGACACCTTTACCCATAAATATGTTTTTTTTAAATTTTTTTATTTGTAGTTGAAATTTTTAGAATCTACATTGCTATGAAAGAAAATGATACGCAGCATTGTTTGAACAGTAATATCTCTTTGGGGGTATAATGCCTGCATTGTATGATGAAATTTAGATTTGTCTCTTATAAGTTATTCCTAGGAGAGCATGAAATTTTTGTTATTACTTTGCTATATTCCAACTAGAGCCATATCGTATTTGATGAATAACTAATATAGATAATTAACAGATTAAGAGAATGTGTGAGCCCAAGCATAAACAGAAAAGTTGGGAAGGAAGTTATCAGCATTAAAAAAAAAAGGAAATGAACAGGACGACTGGAGCATGAATGAAGGCAATTTAAATTGTGGGGACTTGTATTTCCTTAGGGGTCTATTCTTATTTCTTACTCTGCATAACTTAGGCTGTGTCCACATTAAAGAGTATCTATATCTCAGATATCTGCCAGATGGGCTAGTTAAGTTTTTCAAAAAAGAATCCCATTGCTATATTGGACGGGTGGTTCAGTCTGTTCTCTCTAAAAGGAGTGTCATCTCTGGTGTTTGGGGCCTTAAAATGTCAGGCATGGTGGTTTTCAAGGGGCTCAAGGAACACAGATGGAGATCTCCTCCCTCCCTTTTTCCCCCCTGCCAAATGTGAGAACCAGTAGTCAGCCTGACCTGTTTGGAAGCTTGAAGAACACTTACTACTTGCCTTCCCTTTCCATTACACCTGGGAAAGATTTTTATGCCCAGTTGATAAACCAGCATTTGAATAGAAATACCCCAAAAAGATGAAAGATAAAATACTCCATTTCTTGTGGACCTTTTCCAAAACCAGTTGACGTCCAAGATGTTTAACACATAGAACAATATCTGCTAAAGACTGTTGATTTACTAGCAGGTGGAAGCAGACATTGGAGCCTGACAAAAGGAAGGTCAGGTCTGAACTGAAAATTACTGTCTACTTCCATGGGTATTAATGCTCCGTCTGTTGGCCTTGCCAGAAGGAGGCCTGCCTGCTATAGGCCAGAATCCAGCTACTCAGGCTTTCCACCTGTGGCACAGACACATGCCTGGCCTTGTTTTTCCCCCAGAATCTGGTGGCACCTTTCCCAGGCTCAGATTTCTGGTAACTTCATGAATCATTTCCTCTCATCACTTTATCTATCCCCATAGATCTTTTGTTTCTCTTAGTTATACAGAAACTAGTGGCCTGGTGCATGGATTCATGCACATTGAAAGGAAATTAATTAGAGAAAATATTTTAATATTGCTTTTCCCCCCTTTATAATAGAAGAGTCAGAGATGAAAGAAAATTAGTAAAAGGTATATGAAAATAATATATAAATTAATTAATAAATAAACAATAACAATATGCTATAACAACAAAGACATGATATAAAAACAACAAAAACTTGATATAAAAACAACACTGAAAAAAACAATGACTGATAAGTTGATTAAACTTATTCTAATATCTCCCTGTATACCACATTAAGAGTAAAAACACTTTCAGAGTACTTGACTTAATTTCCCTTGTGATGAAGTATTTACAACTTTAACTTTAATGTCACACGCTCTTCAAACTTGAAAGTGACATATAACTGACCATGTCCACAAATGGGTTCAGGTAGAAATATTCCTATTCTGTCTAGAGCTTGTCCTTGTGATTTATTAATAGTCATCGCAGATGCTGGCTTTATAGGAAACTGTCTTTCAATTAATTTAAATGGGAGGCCAATAGTTGGTCTTCAGATACATTCTGCCAATGACGCTGGCTTCTTTCAGATTCAGAGGTACATTCTGCCAATAGTTCATCTTCAGATATATTCTATCGATGATGCCACTTTCTTTTAGCTTCAGAATCTCAACAAAAACAACCAAATTCATGATTGGCAATGGCAGATCAAAACACAAGCATGTGATTGGCATCAGTGAGAGCTTTATGTGTATTGCACATATGCAAGGAAACACTTATTTTTAAATTGCCAGTGCACATCATATGTACTAGCTGGTCAGTTGGTTGGACGTATATACAGTTGGTCACTTAGCCTTTTATACATGCAGATGAAAGCAACTTTAAAGTGTTAAAATTCCCAAATTATTTCCAGTTATACTAGTATAAAGAACTAAAACCTAGTATAAAAAACTAAAAACCTTTGGGCAGTTCAAACAATAGGAAACATCTGAGAAGGAAAACAGACTTTGGAGCCTGAGGTTTCCTGGCACCTCACAAAATAAAGAATCACAGCTCCTGAGCACCTGCTCTCCTTAGATGTTGGCTACCTCCCTCTAGATCACACTGTCAATGGGTCCTCAAGTACCTCTGTAGCTGTATCTAAAGGTATGTGGTTCAAAGAGGAAAAGTTTTGCAAATTGTGTGGAGCATTCCAAGTCTCATGAGCAACTAATAGAAGATTTTTGAATTGAAGAGGATTGTATTTGCTTTAGAATGTTAGAGCAAGTGCCACTTGTTACTTTTTTTTTTTTGCCACATGTTACTTTTTAATATATATATATATTTTATTGATTTTTTACAGAGAGGAAGGGAGAGGGATAGAGAGCTAGAAACATCGATGAGAGAGAAACATCAATCAGCTGCCTCCTGCACACCCGCCACCAGGGATGTGCCCGCAACCAGTGTACATGCCCTTGACCAGAATCAAACCAGGGACCCTTCAGTCTGCAGACCGATGCTCTATCCACTGGGCCAAACTAGTTTCAGCACCACATGTTACTTTTTTAGTGCTTTTCTTTGTCTATTCTATTTTCCCAACATAATTATCATAATTGTTAATACAGCTTTTAGTCTGATGTCAGCAAAGCTTTTACAAATCTTAATAATGTCCCAGCATGTGGTTTAAATCCATGTGTAGGGATTTATGGACTTAATACAGGATGAAACTATCACATGTATATACAAGCAATATAGCCCTTTCTTTTGAAGAGATTAGACTCCCTGCAAAGTACTTAATGTGTGACATAATTTCAAAATTATTTGCAGCAAAAAAATACCAACAAGTAAAATTAAAAATATTTATAATTAGTTATTTTTGAGGTATAAACATGATTTTTCTTTTTATTGTGGGGAGTATTACAGATATACCCCATTGAGATTCAATTACCATAGTACCTTTTAAAAATATTTTTATTGACTTTTTTTTATATAGAGGAAGAGAGAGGGATAGAGAGTTAGAACATCGATGAGAGAGAAACATAGATCAGCTGCCTCCTGCACACTCTCTACTGGGGATGTGCCTGCAACCAAGGTACATGCCCTTGACTGGAACCGAATCCGGGACCCTTCAGTCTGCGGGCTAACACTATCACTGAGCCAAACTGGTTAGGGCCATAATACTTTTAACTAATTGCAAATATTATGTATCTCTTTTAAATAAGGCAGGATTTAAAACATACAGTGGAATATTATTACTATAAAAGGGCATGTCCTAAATTTCTATTTCCAGAATGAGAAACATACAAATTATAAATATTTGTTACTTCTGCCTTTATCATTTATGGCTGACAGCTCTATCTCCCTTTTTATTTTGGAGGATCTAAGTTTTGTTAAACTATTGAGATCAACAGAAATTATGAAGTTTTGATTATGAAGAAGCTAAAAAAGGTGAGGAGAGGAAAGACAAGTTGCTGACAGATCTGCATTTGGGAGTCTCCAAGAAGTGGTCACCACAATAAACTGTGCTCAGGAGTGAGCTGATATAGCACAATGAACATTGGCAAAGTAGAGTATTTCTAAAGGCTGCTCTACCAGAACGAGGGGCTCAGTGCACTTAATGAGATGCAGAGTCCATCACCAGAAAGTATAGCAACAAAATAGAGGCTCATCATGCATTTGTAAGAGTTTTCACAGAAAAGGTGAATTAATAGATACAAATACTTAGGAGTCTAGGCAGGCGTGTAATCTGGTAGGACCTGAGAAACCATTCAGCTCATTGTAAAGTTCCAGCCACAAATCTAGAATTCAGGGCAAGCCTGTTCTAGTACGGAGACTGGCTAGATGAAGACAAAGTCACGATTCTGGAGGAATACATGCACTGTGTATGCTACTGAAAGGAAGACTTGAGTGCAAAAACCAGAACTAAATCCAGCTGATCAAAATGGTGGGCTTCATGAGTTGATGGCACAAGTGTATATGCAGCTCAGGGCTGTTTAAGCAACAGATGGTGTGGCCACTCTGCCCCTTTAATTTCCCTTTCCTTGAGTTCAGCAGCATTCCTAGACATGCTACTGGCAAGGATGGCATTGATATCAGGGCGATGTAACATTAATTTCATCTGAGTTAAGTTTAAAAATCCCATTCCAAGCTCCATTTGGCAACTGATCTTTCTCACCATTGCTTAATGCCCTGCTCCCAACCATCAAGTTTCTCCTTTACAACTGCTTGTCCAGAGTGAGTACGAATCCAGTAAAATGTGTTTCTTTTATTCTTGAGGAAATATGTTATGCACATCCGCCTCTTATTATCCTCTCTGAGGGAGAGTGTGCCACATAAATTATAGTGATTTATTAGAAATGAAGAACCTACTCTAATGCCCTTACTCAGCGGTTTTCATGAAGTGCTCTGTAAGTAGAAAAACATTTGTCATTTTTTAGACAGATTCAGAATAAATAAAATCGAGAACTAGTGTGAGGTATGTTGTGTTTAACATCCACAATATTTGAAATAAGGTTATGTTGTTGCCAACAGATACTGTGCAGTTAGGTTTATGATAGTTGCATCTGTCCTGAACATGCATAGTCCTTTTTTCATTGTCATTATTCCCAAAAGGATATAATAGAACAACGATTTACATAGTATTTATATTGTTTTAGATATTATAAGTAACCTAGAGATGATTTAAAGTATATGGGAGGATTGGGTGGTATATATTCAAATACCACTCCACTTTATATAAGGAACTTGAGCATCTGTGGATTTTAGTTTTCACAGGGGGCCTGGAACCAATCTCCTTTGGATATAGAGGGATGACTGTAACCTAATTTCCTCCTGAGAGTTTGATAAATTTAATGTATAACTCGGGTTATTTTCATTTCTTTTAATAATGGAGATTTAAAATGCACTCATGGTGGAAAAGATGAGTAAGAGGGATGTGCATTTTCTTTCTAGGGGCCTGGTATACTGCACTTCCTTGCATAGCATTTCCAAGTGATAGAATAAAATGAAGGTCCTAACATTTTATTTTTTTTCCTCCTTTATGTATGTCTAGAAATTCTTTTAAAAAAATTTAAAAATCTTTGTTGTTGAAAGTATTACAGATGTCTCCCTCTCTCCCCACTCCTCATTGACCCCTTCTAGCTCTTACCTGCCCCCTGCCCAGGCCTTCACCACAATAGTATCTTTGTCCATCTCATATATGCATGTAAGTTCTTTGGTTAATCTCTTCTTACCCACCTCCTAGAAGTTCTTATATAAAAATAAAATGATAAATTGGATTAAAGTGGATATTTTTGTATGTAGATACTTATGTATTTATTTAACTAAAACTCAGTGAGCATTTGCTGTATAACTGGTCTGGGTTCAAAAGTGTTTCCTCCAAAGAGATTTCAGTCTAGTTCAAGAGACTGAAATCATCTGGGGTAAAATAATTTATTTTGTGAATTACATTTATCTACCTCTGAGCAATTAGTAATTACTTTACCATTATGAAATATTGTTCTAGTCTAGAAATAGTTATTTTTGAATTTTGGTGTACATTAGAACTTAATGTGCAGGTTCTCTTGGGGATTTTGTTGAAATGACAGGTAGCCTGCCACTATTTCTCATTAACCATGTTCCATAGTCTGTAACAGGGCCCAGGTATATGTATTTGTAAAGGGCAGGCAGGTAATTCTGATGCCAACCAAGCTCATGAACTGCTGCTGTCAGTGCTTAGAGGCCTGATAACAGATATCCATTATTTACCTGTGGCATGAGTGAATTAGAATAATGCAGTTTTGTAAAAATTTGGAAATTGCCTTTAACTTTGAGCCAGAACTCAAGTGAGAGCCACTTACTGACTGCTTTGCTTTGACTGCTGGTGATTTCACCTGGCTCATGGGTCAGAGGGGTTCCACTGGCAGTGTTTTTCCATGCCGGCACGCTTAGGGACATTGGCTCTTGCTTCTTGGTTACTGGTTTGAATGGAACTCATACTGCACAGATGGACCATGGTTTGTGAGGACAGATGGAGAAGGAACAGCAAGTTCACTGGCAGAGCCAACACGTGGGAAAGAACAAGAGAGAAAAGACAAAGGCTGGAGGTGGAGCACTAAACAACACCGACATTCACCTGGTTATTGTAGAAAATGCTCCCTTCTCTTATTGTATCTTAATAAGTGTACATAGCAAGTCTATTTGAAGTGCAAGTCTATTTGATGTTTTTTGCTAAAGAGCAGAAGGAACTGAGTTAAAGAGAGATTCATTTGACTGACTTTCTGTTTTAACCAATAAAGGTCTCAAGTTAGTGTAGTCACTGGATTTGTAAGAAAAATCATTCATGATTTTGGAGTCACAACTTCTTCATTTTCATATGTGGTATTTGCTTTAGTTTTGATATTTTATTTTATTTTATTTTATTTAGTTTTGTGCTAAAAATAGGTATATTTTAAGATATACTCCAGGGAACATAAAATATAATCATTGCTATATATTCTATATTTTATACTCTTCATTTATAGTTTATTCTCCATACTGTTTTAATGTAACTCTTAGCCCCCTCCCCAAAATGCATATTGGAATTCCAATAATTTATCACCGAAGCGTTATTTAGCAAACACTCTATAGAGCATTACTGCCAGGCTGTAAGGTGAACATGGATGCACAAAAGGCCCCTCAGTCGAAGTGAACATTGGGGAAGTACACAGCAAGGGGCCTTGTTCCCACTCCCAGCGAGGCAGCTTACCTAATGCAGAACATCTGGGGAGTGGTTGACCTACTCTTCGGTAGGCTTGGAGAGCTATCATTTCTCTCGCAGATGTAGAATTTCACTCTCAATTTCCTCCTGCCCTACACAGATTGTTCGAAAAAATCACTCACTTGTATGAACTATTCAGTGTCTTTTTACTGCTTTTAGGACAAAGGCCAAACTTATTAACATTACTTTTAAGGGCCTATAGCAGCAGTTGTTAATTGGGGATGATTTTTGTATCCAAGAGGACATTTGGCAAAGCCAGGAGACACTTTCAGTTCTCATAAGACATCTGAGGGTGGGTAATGGTGCTATTGGCATGCAGTGTAGAGGCCAGAGATGCTGTTAAACATCCGATAAAGTGCAGGACAGGCCCTCACAGCAGGAATTATTGATCCCAGAGGTCAATAACACTGAGGTTCAGAATCTTCGCCCTGTGGTGTCTGGACCCTCGCTGTACCAGCTCCATCTCAGGCTGCCCTCCCTTTTTCTCTCCACTGGAGCACACTGGCTTCCTTTCAGTTCTCTGAATTGCCTCTGGTGCTGTCTTATTTCTAGGGATTTTGTTTTTGTGGCCAGCTGTACATGGACTCTCTTTCTACTTCTTTCATTTGTCTAACAGGAATGAACTCTGAACCCTTCAGAGCTCAGCTAATAGCACTCCTCAGGGAAAGCATCCATACCTCTCCCACAGGCGTAGATTGCCTCATGCTTTAAGAGCACCATGTATGCCCATGCTTTTGACCTTATGGATCCTCTAATCAATAATTTGTTTTGTAATTGGCTGTTCACATCTTACCACTTCCATTAGGATATAATTTCAAGAGGGCAGGGCCTATTCACTCTTGTATCCCCATTGTCTAGCAGTGCTTTGCACTTGGTAGTCACTCAATAAACATCAGTTGAATAAATGAGTCATCCAATGGGATAATCACAATAATTTATAGAGAATTAGACCCATTGCTATTTTTGGCACACCATCTGGAGGTGTCCTGTGCCATCTGGATCTATAAGGAATTTTCATTTAAATCAATATCTGGTATTAAGTATATGTAATTTTGTATAGTAGTTAAGGGCAAAGGAGAGTGAAAAATGCTCACCTGTCTATATTCAAATAGTGGATTTGGAGATAGAAGCATAGTGAAAGGGAAACTTTTAAACGTTCTTGGAAGAGCAAGTGTTCCTCTGGTTCCGTGGTGGGCAAACTGAGGTTCACGAGCCACATGCGGGCTCTTTGGCCCCTTGAGTGTGGCTCTTCCACAAAATACCATGGCCTGGGCGAGTCTATTTTGAAGTGGTGCTAGAAGAAGTTTAAGTTTAAAAAATTTGGCTCTCAAAAGAAATTTCAATCATTGTACTGCTGATATTTGGCTCTGTTTACTAGTTCATTTACCGACCACTGATTTAGTTGAACAGGCCAACAGGAAGCAGCGATCACAGGCTATTTATCCCTCATCCAGTTCCTTTTTTGCTGCATACTATGGGGTTAATCGTTTTCCTCATAAGTCATCTAGGTCTCATTGTCTCCCATGGGCCATTTTTTAAAAAAATGGGCTGAGGCATTTTCTAATTGTCTCCACCTCCCCTTGTGTAGTTGAGGTGGGGCAAGGTGTTTCATCCTGGGAGCCTTGGGTGTTTCCACTGTGATGCTGGCTCACATACACAGATCTTAGTTCTTATATCTTCTTCCCTACATCCTGTTTGCCCTGGGGAAATTCAGTAACCATGTCCATTAAAAGTGGACTATGCTGAAGATGGATCACAGAGGCCTATTTCCTAGAGAAGGATATGTTGGTTGTGGCTTTTTGGATGTCATTATTTTGATATCAGTATAAAGTAACTCTCTTTTTCTATCACCATCCCTTGCTCTCCTTATTCTACATCTCTCACTCCAATTATAGCTGACTCAATTTCTACTTTATTTTTTCATTGTTTGATTTTTAAAAAAATATTACAACAGTACAACAATAGAAATTTCTTTTGAGAGCCAATTTTTTTAAAAAACTTAAACTTCTTTTTAAAAAAAAAGAAAACCAAGATGGCGGCCTAGGTAGTCTCCTAAGCTGCTGCCTCATCAACAATTAAAAAACAACAACAACTAAAATCAAAAAGAACTTCACCAAAACCTCAGGAAAGATGGCAGAGTGGAATATCTACATCTAGAAAAAAGGAAAGAGGCTCATGGATTGGACTGGGAGCCACAAAGCGCTGAGGTAGGGAGATGCTGGCGCACGTGTGGAGAGCAAGTGTGGCAGCCAAATGCCTTCCTGGTGAGAGGGGAGGAATTCCTGATTGCATGGAACCCTTCCCAAATGACTGGCCGAAACCCTGGTCGCAGGCTCATATGGGTGGAGTCTGGACTATAGAGAAAGGCACCCAGAGACTCAGAGACTGGGACACCGGGGACCCAGGAGCCACACTCAGCAGGGTCTACAGTGGTGCGAGCAAGTGAATACGTGCAGAGGTCTGACCATGGAGGCTGCCACTGGGGACCGGGAGCCTCAGCTGGTGGGGTCTACATTCGCGCTCGAGTGAATGAGTACATGCTGAGGTCTGACCGCCGCCCCTCCATAGCGGAAGGAGTCAGAAGCTCCAGGTCTGACCACGGAGGCTGCCGCTGCCTCTCTGTACAAGGTGGCTGCCTCTCTGTAGTGGAAGGAGTCAGAAGCTCTAGACTACAGAGACCATCCCAAGTCCGGGCAAGCCCCTGGGGCACCCACGCTCTTGCACGGGGAACCTGGGACAGTCAGGCAGAAACTCAGGGAAGCTGAGGAAGGCAGAGGTTAGGCAGAAACTCAGGCAAGTGCACAAGGCAGGGCAGAAGCCAAGACTGTCAGTTCAGCCCTGAGACTCCGCCCCATCCAAGTTGAGCAGAGGCTTCTGCAGTTTTTCAAGTCTGATCCTATAAGACTGTCTCCAATACAGAATTTATCCCAGAGTAGACACAGCTGATACCCACATCCAATTGGCCTGAAGGTCAGTTCACAACAATAAAGACTTTTGCAACAAGGCTGTACATGCAGTCGACAAAGGGGAGCACCAAGAGTGTCCACCTTAGGTAACTGAGGAGGCTGACCCTCTGGGCCATATAGGACACCAAACACACAAAGCCATCCTACCAATTCTGAAAAACAGCGAAAATGCTAAGACAAGGGAATAGATCTCAAATGAAAGAGATGGAGGATATAGAGTTCAGAACTACGGTTCTAAGATATATGCAAGAATATCCTAGAAAAGCTCGATAAACTTCATGAGACCCAACTAAAAAAGTATACATAAACTGACTAAATTGGAAAACATTATGCGGAGATCCAACAGCAGAATGTAGGAACACAAGAATCAGGTCAAAGAGCTGAAAGACACTCCTTTGGAGAAGCAAGAAGAAAAGTGAATCCAAAAAGTTGAAGATAGTATAAGGAGCCTCTGGGACAACTTCAAGTGCACCAACATTAGAATTATGGGGATGCCAGAAGAAGAGGGAGTGCAAAATACTGGAAACATATTTGAAGAAATAATATCAGAAAACTTCCCTCACCTGGTGAAAGAAATAGACTTACAAGTACAGGAAGCATACAGGACCCCAAACAAGAGGAATCCAAAGAAAAATACTCTGAGACACATCATATTCAATACGCCTAGGGTAAAAGACTAAAAGAAGATCTTACAAGCAGCAAGAGAAAAGCAATTGGTTACCTATAAGGGAGCATCCATACGACTATCAGCTGATTTCTCAACAGAACCATGCAGGCCAGAAGGGAGTGGCAAGAAATATTCAAAGTGATGAATAGCAAGAACCTACAACCAAGATTACTGGATCCAGCAAAGTTATTATTCAGAATTGAAGGGCAGATAAAGAGCTTCACAGATAAGAAAAAGTTAAAAGAGTTCATCACCACCAAACCAGTATTATATGAAATGCTGAAAGGTATTACTTAAGAAGAAGATCAAGTGAATTAAAAATCTGAGGAATAGAATAAACTGGTGAATATAATAGAATCAGGGGCGAAGAAAGGGAGTGGATTGATAATTATCAGGGTGAAAGGGGTGTGGGGGAGCAGAAAGAGACTGGATTAAAATCGTATAACCTATGGGTGAGGACACTGGTGGGGGGGAGAGGTAAGGGCAGAGGGTGGGGAGGGAATCAGGTGGAAGGGAGCTATGGGGGAGAAAAAGGAGAAACCATTGTAATAATCTGAGCAATAAAGATTTATTTACAAAATACAAAACTTAAACTTCTTTTAAAGCTACTTCTTCAAAATAGACTCATCAAGGTCGTGGTATTTTGTGGAAGAGCCACACTCAAGGGGCCACAGAGCCAAATGTGGCTCAGGAGCCGCAGTTTGCCGACCACGGCCCTAGAAACTATGTCTATAAAGATATTGCTATGACATATGTCTGCTATTTTGCTGTCTATGAAGTCTTGTAGGATTTTTATGGTTTCCCATCTTACATTTAAGTCCTTTCTGAATATTATTTTATGTTCATAAAGATGATTACAATTTTAAAATTTGATTGGAACTAGACTGGATACTAAGATTATATCCAATTCCCCAAACTATAATTTTATAGGAGTTTAATAATATTAATATAACACATGGTTCTATTAACTACGGAGAAATCTGTGGGAAATTTAATTAAATATTAACCATGCAATTTGGAGTTGAGAATAAGGGATCATATTATCATCCAACATCCTGCTTGGCTCGCTGTTTAATATATATTCAGTCAAATATGATTAGCATAACTAGGCAACCTGCAGAAAGCAGAAATGATCATTGTCTCAATTCCTCAAATGGAAAACAGATTGAATATCCTTATTCAGTTGATTAATCTATTTATTACCTGAAACTAATTTGAATGAATATTACAGCTAAAGAGAGTAATAAGAAAGCTTGAATTACAGACCATTATATATAAATAAATTCACAGAGAATGAGTTGGCTCTGGACCTTCCTGATATAAGCAAGTCTAATAAACATTGGTATGGTTTCTCTGCCAAGTGATGGTTAACCTTCATCCTACCCCTACTCAGGGTGTAGAACGAGTAAACAGGGTTGGGCTCAGAGAGAGGTGAATATGTCTACTGCTTACATTGCTTGATAATTTAAAAAAATGGGGATTGATCCCACAACCTGGGTATGTGCCCTGACCCAGGAATTGATTCGGCGACTTTCTTGTTCGTAGGTCAATGCTCAACCACTGAGCCATGCCAACTGGACTATATGTACTTTGTTTAGGTACATAGTGAGTGATTTAAATAGATTTTTATGGCAAGCAAGAAAACTTAACCATGATTTAAATAATTGATTCTGCAGAAAACTGCATGTCAACTATAAAACTTAAATATGAATGTTTGGTACACAATATACTCAGAGATTGGTGACATAAGTCATTATACCTGTAGGAATTACCTTCATATTCTGACAGGGTAATTAATAGAAATTTCTTTACTAGTTTTTTGATTTAGGGCTAGCAATTAGCGATGGGTAGAGAATTAGGTGGTAATATCAGTGTTGTATTCTGTGTCCCTGAGGCATTAACTCATTGATGGAAATCCTATTCACTGGGGAACAAAATCTTTGGGTTCTGATAAAATGTAGGGGAAATGCAGACTATACAAAGCAAACCTTTTTTTCCTAGGGTCTGATGTATTTTGCATCAGACGTGTAATGAATGAAGCTCATTTTTCATCACTATCTATTTTCTGATTTTAGGGTTTTGAGAATTTCCTAGCTCATGGACTTTTAGTTCTCCAGGCACTCAGGAATATATGTGATGTCATGAAAAACCTCATGATGTGAGTGGGCATCTGGTGTTGTTTCAGAAGGATACACAGGAAGGGTGATGTTCCTGCCAAAGGTTGATGTAATCCACCATCATTTCAGCCTTTGGAAAGCAAGGGTAGCAGTTTAGCTCAATCTTGCTCTACAGATAGGCTGGGGAAACTTTGTAGTGCCCATCTGACCTGGCTGCAGGGGTCTGGCAGTCTATGTACATGTTTTATTTCAGGGCAGCTTTTTAGTTGGAGGAGAGGAAGAGATAGAAGTTTGGATTATAAATTTTTATTTACTTTTTAAATCCCTGGAATACAATAATAATAGCATCAATAATAATAATAAAAGTAATGGGAAAAACCATAAAGAAATGGGACTTGTTGCCGAGGGAGAGAATATTCTCAGGTGCAAATGTCGTTACTTCTTCTGATTTTATTTTTTAGATAAAAAGAGAAATACGGGAACTTCCACATATTCTGTTTCTGTTGGTCTGGTTAATATAAAGCAAGAGACGCTCACAACACTCTTGATGCTCATAAATACAATAAGCTTCAAGCAGCTTTGTTGTTTTTGTCTTGTTAAAAAAGAGACGTTGAGATTTTTTATTAATGCATCAAGAAGTCTTATATGAGTTGACTTTTAGAAAACTAACAAAAAACCCTATTAATCCTATGGAACTTAAACGATTAAAAAAATCAGGTAATGAATAATGTGATTGCCAATGCCAAAGGTTCTTGAGGCCGTGAAAACTACAAATTGGTGAGATTAGAAATAATACTGAAATTATAACAACAAATACAATGATTTTTTCTTTTTATTGACATATATTTAATATATTAACATTTGCAACAATGTTTTGTATCTTCATTGAGTGTGTGTGTGTGAAAGAGAATGAGAGTGAATGTACGTGGGTGTGTTTGCCATCAAGAGCAACCTTTTTTTATTTTGACTGCATAAAATTTAGAAATGCTAAACAATAAACAATATCTTAGGCAAGAAAGCACTATAAATTGGAAAGAATACTAAAGATTTCTAGTCTATGAATTTAGGGCTAAACTATCCTATGATGTTAGGACTAGATTATGAAGTTAGGACAGAAATAATGAAAATATTTAGTAGTTTGAATGCGGTGTTGTCCTGTTAAAGTTTATTCCCCCCCCCCTTTTTTTGGCATTGCTTTTAAAACCAGCCAAAATTTTTTCAGGTGCACATTAAATCATTTCTATACATTTGTAATAATAGCCATATCATACAATTATGGTCTCTGTTTAAATGTCAATGGTTTAGGTAATAGTGGTCATTTACATCAAAATACAATACTTTTAGTATATAATTCTGAAGGGTCTTATGCGGAATATTGTATTCATTAGAATTATATGAATGAATCTATATTTAAATAATACTCCTGTAAAGTTATAGTGCTGTATACTACTAAGGGTAACTGTGACATCCATTTAGTAAGAGTAGTAAAACTAAAGAGAGATCAATCAGAACTACTGGAACAGAAACACAGACAGATGTTGTGACCTGGTTGTTGGGGTTCAGGTCCCATCTGATGTGGAAGCTGAGTCACAACTGCAGATGACGCTGGATTCTTGAACTCTTACTGTGTGACCTTCCTCCTGGGGACTAGATGATCCATGGCCTGACACTGTAGGTATCTGTGGGCTGTGGGGAAGAGCAGCAGGAACGAAAGGGCCACCTGGGAAAGGCTGGAACTTGGACTTGAGCTCAGCCAGCATTTGCTTGTTGTGTTCATTTTCTCTCCATAGGTACTGGAGCTTTCTCTCGGTGAACTTGGCTGCCACGCAGGCCTCTTCAGCCCTTCTCTGGTGGTATTGAATCTCGTTTTCATAGTAGAAGGTGCTTCTTCGTAGCTCCAGATTCATGTCTTGGACCGTCTTCCTGTACATGTTCAGAAACTGGTAGTTGGAGTTCATGTTTCTCCAGGCGTTGAAAAACTTCTTCTCCATCTCAAAGCTGCGCATTTCCGCCTCAAACAGTTTTTTCTGTAATTGTGTTACAGGATCTTCATCGGGAGCAATTCCAAGCTTCAGCTTCAGCTGTTGAATCTCATCTTGTAGGCTTGAATTTTCACGCTGCAAAGATGCTTTCTCGGTTTTCAGACTCGTTATTTCTGCCGCGAGCTCTCCATTCCTTTGCTTTTGCTCCCACACTTGTCTGGCTATGTCCTGATGTCCCTGGTCAGCGCTTTGAAGGGACAGACTGACGTCAGCAGCATGAGGGACGCCCTTGAGATCAACTTCCAACCCATGGATGAATCGACCTCTTTTTCCTACTTCCCTCTTTTGTGGGAATTCCAAGTTCCCGTCATAAAGGTGATGTCCAAGGTCGTCAGCCACTGACATTGACTGGCCGCCTCCATCCCATCTCAGGACCTGCTCCATCCCTGTGTTCACCTGCCCCAGCCCCTGTTCCCCCTCCCCCTTCTCTTGGATTTTCTGCTTCCTTCCCATAATTTCTTCTTGGCACAGTTTTGGACTTTCTGGATAATGAAAATTTTTGTTCAAACCATCCATTCTGTTCTTCTGAAGTGGTTCTCCATCCATCCCCGATGCTTTTGAGATGAGCTCTTCATCAGTCACTTGGGAAAGTTTAGGAGGTTGGCTGTTGTGTGCTATTTTCCATAGATAAACCGTGTCCTGAAGTGGCAGCTTGCTCAGGTGTTTACTCAGTGCCCTCAAGCACAAAGTCTGCAACAGGAGGGGACTGGCCCCTGCCCCAGGTGACGTGAGGGCATGGTTGACTCCTGTGATGGGTCCAGTGTTCTCACTGCATCTCGCACAGACTGTGCGGTGGGCAGAGCACCTTGCACCTGGCGCCTTCACACTTCTTGAAGCGCGTCGTCTCTTTAGGATGGCAGACACCACCACCAGAGTGCCCACCAGGATCCCCCAGGGGAACGCAGCGGGACCCGGGATGAGTCTCAGGAGACCCGGGATGAGTCTCAGGCTCTCCGGAATCCCCAGCAGAGCCCCGCACAGGCGCTGCAGGACCAGCTGGAAGGCGGATGCGGTGGCAGGCAGCAGGCCCTCCATGGCTGGTGGGGCTCTGGTTCCGCCTCTGACCGCCAGTGTCTGGTGGGCACAGACCGCTCAGAACCCTGTAGAGTGTTCTGTCTCCAAGGGGACCGGGTGCCCAGCAGCCAGGGCTGGTCAGTTGGGCTGGGGGAGGGGAAGCCGGTGGTTCTAGAAAACAGTTCCTAACTTGGCTCTGAAATGGGACCGGGTAAAGAACCAGTAAACTTGAGTGGAAAGTACAGAGAGTCCCCATGTACCCCTGACACCCCGCATGAAGAAGCCCGTGCTATTGGCATGACTGTGGGACGGCTGTACAGCCAGCGGGTGAGTGGGGACGGGCACACTGTTGTCACCTAAAGTCCCTCCACGTTAGCGTCCACGTTTGGTGTTGCACATGATGTGGTTGTTGACCAATGTGTGGTCAGTACTCACCATTATTGTCCCACAGAATACTTTCACTGCCCTAACAATCTCCCATGCTCCACCAAATCATGCCCTTCCCCTGAACCCTGAGCACTTTTCTTGCTCTCTACTCTGATGTCAATACAGCGATTCCAGCTTTTTAAAATCAGTCTCAATATGGTGCCTCCTGTCCATACTCTTCACCTTTCTGTGCCTTGTAGTCAAAGTGGGTTTTTAAAAGGCAACTTTATAGTTGTTCTTTCCCTCCTCCCTCTCTACGCCCTCTTCCACTCACCCCTCCATCACCACACTATTCTCCATGTCCACGAGTTCTCTCTCTCTTTACTTTTTTTCTCAGTTGCCCCTCTTCCCCATAGCAGAGTTGTCTGCCTGCTCTGTATAAGTCTGTCTCTATTTTGTGTGGTAGTTTAGTTCGTTGATTAAATTCCACATATGAGTGAAATCATGTGGTACTTGCCCTTCTCTGACTGGCTTATACCCATTACCATATTGTTCTTGCTGTTGCAAGAAGTAAAATTTTCTTTCTTTTGAAATTTTCTTTCTTTTATCCACTCATTTACTGATGGACACTTGGGCTGCTTCCAAATCTTGGCTATTGTACATAACACTGCAGTGTACATAGGATTACATGTATTCTTTTGAATTAGTGTTTTGGGTTTCTTTGGCTAAATTCTCAGAAGTGGTATTGCTGGGTCATATGAGAGTTCTATTTTTAATTTGTTGAGGTAACTTCATGTTGTTTTCCACAGTGGCTGCACCGATCTGCATTTCCAACAACAGTGCACGAGGGTTCCCGTTTCTTCACATCCTCACCAACACTTGTTATTGATGACAGCCATCCTGACAGAATAAGATGATATCTCATTGTGGTTTTAATTTGCATTTCTCTGATGATTAGTGACCTTGAGCATTTTTTTTTGTGTCTATTGGCCATCTGTATGTCCACTTTCGAGAAGTATCTATTGAGGCAGCATATTCAGGTCCATTGCCCATTTCTTAATTGGGTTCTTTTTTTTTTTGGTGTTGAGTTTTGTAAGTTCTTTATAAATTTTGAAACTTAATCCCTTATCAGATGAATAGTTGGTAAATATGTTTTCCCATTCAGTGTATTTTCTTTTCATTTTGTCGATGATTTCCTTTGCTATCTTAAAAACTCTTTAGTTTGATGTAGTCCCATTTGTTTATTTTTTGTTCTTTTGTTCCATTGCCTGAAGAGACATATCCGAACAAATATTGCTATGATAAATGTCCATGATTTTACTGCCTATGTATTATTCTAGGATTTTTTATGGCTTTGAGTTCTAGGATTTTTTTTTTTTAAAAAATCTTTATTGCTCAGATTATTACAATTGTTTCTCCTTTTTCTCCCCCATAGCTCCCTTCCACCTGATTCCCACCCCACCCTCTGCCCTCTCCCCCTCCCCCCACTATTGTCTTCATCCATAGGTTATACAATTTTAATCCAGTCTCTGCACCCCACACCCCTTTCACCCTGATAATTATCTATCCACTCCCTTTCTTTGCCCCTAATTCTATTATATTCACCAGTTTATTCTATTCCTGAGATTTTTAATTCACTTGACCTTCTTCCTCTTCTTAAGTAATACCTTTCAGCATTTCATATAATACTGGTTTGGTGGTGATGAACTCCTTTAGCTTTTTCTTATCTGTGAAGCTCTTTATCTGCCCTTCAATTCTGAATGATAACTTTGCTGGATACAGTAATCTTGGTTGTAGGTTCTCCCTATTCATCACTTTGAATATTTCTTGCCACTCCCTTCTGGCCTGCATGGTTTCTGTTGAGAAATCAGCTGATAGTCGTATGGGTGCTCCCTTATAGGTAACCAACTGCTTTTCTCTTGCTGCTTGTAAGATCCTCTTTTTGTCTTTTACCCTTGGCATATTGATGATGATGTGTCGAGAAGAATTTTTCTTTGGATTCCTCTTGTTTGGGGTTCTGTAGGCTTCCTGTACTTGTAAGTCTATTTCTTTCACCAGGTGAGGGAAGTTTTCTGATATTATTTCTTCAAATATGTTTTCAGTATTTTGCACTCCCTCTTCTTCTGGCACCCCCATAATTCTGATGTTGGTGCGCTTGCAGTTGTCCCAGAGGCTCCTTACACTATCTTCAACTTTCTGGATCCTCTTTTCTTCTTCCTTCTCCAAAAGAGTGTCTTTTGGCTCCTTGACCTGATTCTTGTGTTCTTCCATTCTGCTGTTGGATCTCTGCATAATATTTTCCAATTTAGTCAGTTTATCTATACTTTTTAGTTGGGTCTCATGAATTTTATCGAGCTTTTCTAGGATATTGTTGCATAACCTTAGAACCGTAGTTCTGAACTCTATATCCTCCATCTCTTTTGTTTGAGATCTATTTCCTTGTCTCGGCATTATCACTATTTTTCAGAGTTGGTAGGATGGCTTTGTGTGTTTGGTGTCCTATATAGCACAGTGGGTCAGCCTCCTCAGTTACCTGAGGTAGACACTCTTGGTGATCCCCTTTGTGGACTGCGTGCACAGCCTTGTTGTAGCTAAGTCTCTATTGTTGTGAATTGACCTTCAGGCCAATTGGATGTGGGTATCAGCTGTGTCTACTCTGGGATAACTTCTGTATTGGACACAGTCTTATAGGATCAGACTTGAAAAACTGCAGAAGCCTCTGCTCAGCTTGGATGGGGTGGAGTCTCAGAGCAAGAGCGTGGGTGCCCCAGGGGCTCACCTGGACTTGGGCTGGTCTCTGTAGTCTGGAGCTTCTGACTCCTTCCGCTACAGAGAGGCCGCCACCTTGTACAGCGAGGCAGCGGCAGCCTTCTCGGTCAGACCTGGAGCTTCTGACTCCTTCCGCTACAGAGAGGCCGCCACCTTGTACAGAGAGGCAGCGGCAGCCTCCGTGGTCAGACCTGGAGCTTCTGGCTCCTTCCGCTCCAGAGGGGGAGAGGCGGCGGTCAGACCTCAGCGCGTACTTGCTCGCGCGCGCGTGCGCGTCTGTAGACCCTGCCGGCTGCGGCTCCGGTCCCTGGTCTCCCAGTCTCCGAGTCTCTGAGTCTCTGGGTGCCTTTCTCTGCAGTCCAGACTCCACCCGTATGAGCCTGTGACCACGGAATTTCAGCCGGGGTTGGGTTCAGTACAGTCGGAAAGGGTTCCGTGCAATCGGGGATTCCTCCCCTCCCACCGCCAGGCAGGTATTCGGCAGCTGAGTGCACGAGCGTCTCCCTACCTCAGTGCTTTTCGGCTCCCAGTCCGATCCGTGAGCCTCTCTCTTTCTTTCTAGTTGTAGCTATTCCACTCCGCCAGCTTTCCTGATGTTTTGGTGAAGTCCTTTTTTATTTTAGTTGTTTTTCTAATTAAATTGTTGATGAGGCGGCAGCTTAGGAGACTGCCTAGGCCGCCATCTTGGATGTTCTCTCCTAGGATTTTTTATGGTTTTCAATTTAGATACCTTTTATTTCTTCTTCTTGTCTAATTGCTATGGCTAGCACTTCCAGTACTATGTCAAACAAGAGTTAGCATTTCTTGCATTTCTGGCTTGGTAGTGATAAACTCCTTAGCCTTTTTCTGTCTGTGAAGCTACTTATTTCCCCCTCAATTTTGAATGATAATCTTGCTGGATAGAGTATTCTTGGATTCAGTTCTTTTCTAGGCATCACTTGTAAATTTCCTTCCATTCCTTTCTGGCCTGATGTTTTTCTGTTGTGAAATCATTTGATAATCTAATGGGAAATCCCTTGTATGTAATTTTCTGTTTTTCTCTTATAGCTTTTAAGATTCTCTTTTTGTCCTGAATGTTTGCTATCATGATTACAATGTGTCTTTGTGTGGGACTTTTCAGGTTCATTTTGTTTGGGCTTCTCTATGCTTGTGTCATGTTTTTCTTCCCCACATCAGGGAAGTTTTCTGACATTATTTCTTCAAATAGGTTTTCTAACTCATGTTCCTCTTCCTGTCATTATCCCACCCTTATTATTTTATGTTGGTTCATTTAATGTTGTCCCAAAACTCCCTTAGGCTCTCCTGCCTCTTAATTTTTTTCTCCAATTACAGTTTAGTTTAGATGTGCTTTGCTTCCCTGTTTTCTAACTTGCTAATTCAGTCCTCTGCTTCTCCTAGCCTACTGTTGAAAATTTCCATGGTGTTTTTTATTTTTTATTGCAGCTATATCACTATTTCTTTTTGATTCTTACATAAGTTGTTAATTTTTTTCACCCATCTGGTTTATGAACTGTATGACTCTTATTTTGAATTCTTTTTTTGACATATTGCATGCCTCTGTTTCACTTGGCTGCTTTTCTGGTGATTCCTCCTTTTCTTTCCTTTGGGGATTTCTTTGTCTCCCCATGTTTGCTCTCACTGAAGGATCTACGTGTCAAGTCATGCAGGGGCTGCTCCTCAGGTGGCAGCGACACCTCACGTGGGCACGGCAGCAACTGCTCCTCAGTTGGTAGTGGGTCCTCTGGTGGGTGCTGCTCACAGCAAGTGGTGGTGGCTCCTCTGGCTGCCGGGGGTAGGCTGCTCATGCAATTTCTGCCCCTCAGATAGGGTGGACTGCTCGTGTGGATGCTGCTCCTTAGGCAGGGGCTGCTGCTCCTCGAATTGGGTGGGCCACTCATGGGGATGCTTGTCCTTGAATGGGTGCAGGCTGTGTGAGGCTGTTGCTCCTAGGACTGGATCAGGCTGCTCACAGGGCTGCTGCTCCTCAAACAGGCGTGGGCTACTCATGAGGCTGCTGCTCCTCTGATGGGGTTGGGTTACTCACGCAGCTGCTGCTTCTCAGGTGGAGGCAGGCAGCATGGGACTGCTGCTCCCCAGACATGGATGAGGCCTCCTGCAGGGCTGCTGCTCCTTGAATGGGGGCAGGTTGTGTCAGGCTGCCACTCCTAAGACTGGGGCAGGCTGCTCAAGTCACTGCTGCTTGTGTGGTGGTGGTGCCCTGGGCTAAAGCATTGGGCCGATCAGAGGGGAGCATGCTTCAGAACTCACACGAGCCTGTGCCTGGGGTGGCTGGAGGCTTAGTGACTGTGGAACTGCAACCAAGTCAGCAGGTCCAAGGCAGAGGTGTCAGTAGAGTCCTGAATGTTTTCAGAGGGTATCCTGGGTGGAGGTGAGGCTGGGCTCTCAGTCATAGAAGCTCTCCCCTTCAAAAAGTTGCTGCCTCTGTGGCAGAGCCTGCCACTCTGAGACTTTTTTTTTTTTTAATATATTTTATTGATATTTTACAGAGAGGAAGGGAGAGAGCTAGAGAGCTAGAGACGTCAATGAGAGAGAAACATTGACCAGCTGCCTCTTGCACACCCCCTACTGGGGATGTGCCTGCAACAAATGTACATGCCCTTGACCGGAATAGAACCCGGGACCCTTCAGTCCGCAGACTGATGCTCTACCACTGAGCCAAACCGGTTTCGGCTGCTCTGAGACTTTTTGCAATGGCATCAGAGGCTGCCTCATTAGGCAAGCCCAATTAGTCTGCCCCCAAAGTTTCTGTGGGATCTAACTGCTACACACACACACATACACACACACACACACACACACACACACACACACACACACACCACATGACCACACATTCCTCTTTTGCTCCCTTATTCTCTCACACTATCTCTCTCACTGCCGCCTTCTTCCTGCCTCTGCAGTTGGGTCTGGAGTGTTATTGACCCATTCATAGATGGAATCTCCTCTTCAGGTGTCTGGTTATGTGGCTCACTCTCTATCACATTGGATAAACAGGATAAAATTCACCTCAACAAGACATGACACAAAGGGAACAAAACACAAATGTACTCATGACATCAGTAAACCCAATATAACTGACCACCAGAGAAAAGAGAATTAGGGGAGAGAAAAGAGAGCACAAATGATATAAAAAAGAGAAAAAATGGTATAAGAGAGACCAAAAAGAAGAAAAAGGAAGAAAGAGGGAAAAAAAATATATATGGGAGAAAACACCAGAGAACAAGCAGATAAACCAAAACATACAAACAACAAATACCCTGTAAAGAGGGTGGTGGCAGAATTTTATGTACATAAAGTAAGGTTAAGGAATTGAATGAATATGGGGTGGATCTCATTTCAGTATAGAGGAAGTAGAAAGAGGATGAGTGGATAAGAAGAAAGAGAAAAATAATAAAATATTTAAATAATTAAAAAATTTGGATAAAATAAAAAATTAGAATGATGAAAAAATAATTTGAAAAGCAATATAAAATAAATAACCAAATGAAAAAAAGAGAAAGAAAAAGAAAAAAAGAGATATAAAAAAAAATAAAAATGAGGGCTGGTTTAAGATCCCACTCTTCTGTACTGTCTGCCACTCCTCAGTTTCCTGTTGTTCTGACTGAAGGCCTCTCTTTAGGCCAGTCCCAGTGGGCTCTTAGGGACTATTCAGATTTTTTTTTAATCCTTTGCATCACTCAGAGTATAGTCTGGGTGTGGCTTTATTGGTTGCCTGGAGACTGCAGCAAGGGGCTATACCTTCAGGAGAAAATACCCTGTCTGGCACATCAGGTATGCCTCAGCACCAGAGTCGCAGCCACCTCTCCCAGACTCCTTAAGCTCCCCAGACTCCACAAGTCTGCACCCCCACCTGCACTTTAGCCCCGGGTGAGTGTCTGTATTTGAAAGGTCCTATGAACTAGGTTCAGTGAACAAAAGCAAAGACCAAAAAGAGGGGAAAGAGCTGCGCCACTGGTAGCCCCTCTCCCCCCGGCATTGCATGGCCTGGGCAGTCACAGTTTCTCAGTTTCTGTGCTCAGTTTCTCTTGGCTATGGACCAAGATCTAGAATCCAGTGCCACCAGCAATCCTGCAGACCTCCTTTCCACAGTCAGACGCTGTGCCTGACCCAAGGGATGTGGCCTCAGTGCCGTGCAATTTCACTCTGACCCTCTGGGCTTGGAGTTCTCACAGTTCTCTCTAGCCCAGATCCCTCATTTTACTTTTCTCCAGGCGTCTTCTGCTCTTCCCAGCTGCGAATTGTCTCACCAGCTGTGTCTTCTTCACCAATTTGGGGTGGATGTTATTCAATTTAGTTGCTCATTCTATCTGCTCTGGGACAAGGTTCAGGACATGTCCATCTATCCTGCCACTGTTTTGTCCTCCTCTCTGGATCTATTTTTGTTCATAAATTTATGTTGTTCATTATATTCTACAAATGAGTGAGTTCATGTGATATTTTTCTTTCTCTGACTGGCTTATTTCACCTAGCATATTGCTCTCCAGGTCCATCCTCGCTGTTGCAAATGTAAGAGTTCTTTCTTTCTTATAGCAGCTTAGTATTCCATTGTTTAGATGTACCACAGTTTTTGAATCCACTCATTTGCTGATGGGCACTTAGGCTGTTTCCAAGTCTTAGCTATTGTAAATTGTGCTGCTATGAACATAGGAAGGCATATGTTTTTTCTGATTGGTGTTGGTGTTTCTGATTTCTTGGGATATATTCTTAGAAGTGGGATTACTGGATCAAATATGAGGGATCACAATTCCAGATATCAAGCTGTATTACAAAGCCACTCTTCTCAAAACTTCCTGGTATTGGCACAAGAACAGTCATATAGACCAATGAAATAGAATAGAGAATCCAGATATTGACCCAAACCACTATGCTCAACTAGTATTTGACAAAGGAGGCAAGATCATACAATGGAGTGAAGACACTCTCTTCAATAAATGGTGTTAGGAAAATTGGTCAGATACATGCAAAAAAAAAAATGAAACTAGACCACCAACTTAAACCATACACAAAAATAAACTCAAAGTGGATAAAGGACTTAAACATGACAGGAAACATAAAAATCTGAGAAGAATCCATAGTCAGCAAAATATCAGACATATGTCATAGTCATATCTTTATCTATACAGCTCCTAGGGCAATGGAAACTAAGGAGAAAATAAACAAATGGGACTACATTAAAATAAAAAGCATCTACACAGCAAAAGAAACCATCAACAAAACAAGAAAGCCCACTGCATAGGAGAACATATTTGCCATTATTATATTTGATAAGGACCCAATCTTTAAAATTTATAGGGATCTCATACATTTTAACAAAAGGAAAATAAACAAGCCAATCAAAAAATTGGCAAATGACTTAAATAGACACTTTTCAAAAGTGGAGATACACATGTCACATGGAGAAGGCCATGAGACACATGAAAACATGCTCAAACTCACTAATCATCTGAGAAATGCAAATTGAAATGACAATGAGGTACCATCTCACACCTGTCAGAATGGCTATCATCAACAAGTCAACAGATGACAAGTGCTGGCTAGGATGTGAAGAAAAAGGAACCCTTGTGCACTGCTGGTGGGAATGCAGACTGGTGCAGCCACTGTGGAAAAACAGTATGAAGTTTCCTTAAGAAATTGTGGTTCCTCTTTATTTATTGGAGTAGTCAGATGAGATTTTAATGGGAGGTAAATGTAGTCCTGAAAGCAATGACCTTTGTTAATTCTAAAGTCTTTCCCCCTCCTTTTCTTCCAGAAAATGATGTGATGATACCACTGCTTTGTTTATGCTGATTTTCTAGAAACTTTGTATGGTGTGTGTGTGTGTGTGTGTGTGTGTGTGTGTGTGTGTGTGTGTAGAGAGAGAGAGAAATAGAGGGAAGTGAGCTCCCTTTCCTATGTAAGTTTATCTATGTGGTCATGACCTTGAGGGCTAAGTCAACTTTCCTCACCTGGATTCATTGTTATTTCAGAGAAATCTTGACCTATGACTAACTAATGAGGTGATATAGAAGTATACAGTGATTCTCTTTCTTTTTTTAATTTTATACTAGTAGTCCACATTTTTGTGTGTCTTGTTTTGATTTTTGACAAGGGCTAGATGAGGGGGAAAGACAAATGTCCTGTCAATTCAGGATGTTGTGTTATATTGTGTGAAAATTAACCACCTTCTCATGAATTTATGCTTTAGGACATGGACCATAAAACTATATAATGCATAGTTTCCTGGAGTTGGAAGCTTTGCAAGCAGAAGACCTGCTAATTATTAGCTATCTGACCTTAAATGAGTTGCTAACCTCTCAGACATATAATTTTTTATCTGTAAAATAGCTATCATCATCCCCGTCTAACAAGCGTAATATTAGTGTTAAAAACATATCAGACAGGTGAACTTGTCTAGCACATCATAAACATTCTAGGTTTTCCATAATTTGATACTTTCCTTTTCTCTTGTCACCCCACTTGACCACAGCAACACTGCCACTGGGTGTTTCCTTTGTAGATTAGAAACTAACCAAATGGTTTGAGATCATTGGAATGAAAACATAAAATTATTGTTAAAAAGCAATTAGTGGAAGTTAAAATGTTTAAAAAATATATTTTATTGATATTTTACAGAAAGGAAGGGAGAGAGATAGAGAGCTAGAAACGTCGATGAGAGAGAAACAGTTGCTTCTTGCACACCCCCTACCAGGGATGTGCCCACAACCGATGTACATGCCCTTGACTGGAATCGAACCTGGGACCCTTCAGTCTGTAGACCGACGCTCTACCACTGAGCCAAACCGGTTTCGGCTAAAAATTTTTTATCTATCTTTTAATTTATTATTTTCAATATGTAACATATTATTTGG
This sequence comes from Vespertilio murinus, assembly GCA_963924515.1. Lineage (NCBI taxonomy): Eukaryota > Metazoa > Chordata > Mammalia > Chiroptera > Vespertilionidae > Vespertilio > Vespertilio murinus. The sequence continues at coordinate 140,816,042 of OZ004707.1, forward strand.
TCATTTAAAATATTCATCTTTATAAATTTTATAATGCACGTCTGTTAATTAAATACATATGTTTTAAAAGAAAATAATTACTCTTTGGTAGCTGTTTGCTGTTATCACAGTATGAATAATAGATGGCGGAGACTCCCGTATTCGATGTGAAGGAGGGGTGAATGGAAGCAACCAGGAACTGGGAAGGGGTATGGCCTCTAGTTTGTCCTTCGGGGTTGTGTACTGGCTGTTGTGGCAGATGTCCCTTTTCCTGCTTAATAAACAAAGATGATTTTACTCACATTTATTCTTGGCTCCTACCTCACAACAGGTGGCCAGTCAGCCTGTAGATGACTCTGCAACTGCTGGCTGTCAGGAGCTTTGAGAACCTTCTGTTATGATTAAAGCAATGGTTTAGAGAAACATAGGAAAATCTACTGAGTATATACAGTGTAAACTCACTGATAAGCAGAGGTAACTGATTCTAGCTGCTAGAATTCACGTGATTCTAGTAACTTACGTGGTATTTCTGTTATGCTGTGTTGACATGTTTGGCCATAGAGGACTCTAGAATTAGCCATGTAGTTAGTGTTTAGTACTTGGCAGCTGAGAATTATTTCATAAATGTCTGTGCTTTGAGCTTTTGGCAGAAGAGGTCTTTTTACCTGTCCTATTAGATTTTTCTTCTTGTAGACAAGGAAATATGGTTCAGAGGTTAAAGACAGGTGGATAGAAGGAGACTCATTGTGAAGGAGACAATGAACTGTCTTCCTGCCCCTTCCGGGTCTAGCTCTTGGTGTAGATAGACTAGGTCCTGAGCCATATCCAGCTTGTCCTAGTAGAAGGCCAGACTAAATCCATGGAAAACAAGAATGACATTTGCCCTTGGACATCATTCCTTGAGAACTTGATATGGTGCTAGAGTTGCAGAGAAATATTTTGGGAGTTTTCTTTCTTATAACAATGAAAGCACAAGGGACATTGTTCTTCTCTATCCATGACATGGCCTCATGGGATTTGAACCCAACTAGTCTGATAACAGATTTTGTCTCTACAGCAGAAGAATTAGGAACGAAACACCTCAGAACTTCCAAGCTAGTCTTGTAGTTCTCCAAAGGAATTGGTGATGGTAAAGTATTAAAACATGGCATTTAAACTCAAGAATTCTACAGACGGATAATTGGGTGAGAATCTCTGCTTTACCATTTTCTACCTTTGACAACTGGACAAATTAATTAAACACTGTGTACTTCAATTTATCTCTAAAGTGAGAATAGTATCTGCTTCATGGACCATTTAGAATAAACTTCAATCAGGGCTGGGTATATGGCAAACTACCACCTATGAGGTTATTTTTTGGGGGGATTACTGGGGGATAGATTCACTCTCTATAAAGTAAGGTAACATTTATGTTCTGTAAAAAAAATAATTAGAATGTTCTGGGATTCTTATATGAAAAAGTGCTACTCAATTATAAATATTATGTATCATAACCCTAACAAAAGGAAACTGAACATTTTCTTACTCTGCTTATTATAGTAAATTTCACTTTCTTAGAGATTTTACATTTATATAATTTCTCATGAAGATAATTTATTATTCTCTAGTAGTATTTTTCTTCCCTACTCTATTGCCCCATGAACAATACTCTCGTTTATTAATTTATTTGAGTGTAAACATTGTCCTCTTAGTTCATGTCCTGTGTCTAGGGTCATGCTGAAAAGCTGTAGACTACATGTTCATTCTTTATCTTCACAAAATTAAATTCAAAATGGTAACTTACATGCAAGTCTAGAAAAATGTCTTTTAAATAAATTCAACTAAATTCTTTTACTGCAATGCTTTTGTCTAATTTTATAGTTATAAATATGTGGCTGATACATCTGAAACCTATATACTTTTTTATTAACCAATGTTACCCCAATAAATTCAATAAAATTTTAAAAATTAAAATTAATAACTATTTGGCTGATGTTGCTTAGCTAAACTTAATTAGAAATAATTATTATAGAAATAGTGCTGTTATAAATGAGATTCTGTGAACCACAGGAAGATTTATTTTTAAAATAGAAAAGAAAATTCCTTGAAAAAAATGTAAGATTTTGAGCTATTGGCTTTTTTTTTTTTTAAAAGGAAGAAGACCTTAAAATTATTATGAAATTAGATAAATTAGGACTATAATTTCAAGCTGTGCTCTGATTTATCTCATGCTGTTTGATATTGCCACATAAGTGATGCCAGCATGGTCAAGCGTTTAAATGCAAATTTATAATTCCAAATGCTTTCCTGTGTTGAAGGCATTTTGTTTAAGCTTGAAATCCCCAAAAGATTGATCACGAGTTAGAGTACTTTCTGAAATGGAGACCTTTGATAAAAGTAGAAGATGCAGCGAATAAGCTGAATAATGCTGTTATTTAGCAAATGCAAAACATAGGCCATCTCCCAGGCTATGCAAACCAAAACAAAGTTGGAAAAAATGACTACTGTCTGCCAGATGATAGGGAATCAGACTTGTTTGTGAGAAGACAAAGGAGGGAGTGTGAAACATGAAAGGTCAAGTCAGGCTGGAGCTAGAAGAAAGAAAATCAGATCAATAAGCAGATCAACCTGCTCTAGTGACAAGGGATGTGTCCAGGCTTTGCCAAGAAGAGAGAAAATCTATCTGGGTTCACCTCAGTGCAAACTGTGGGGAGGCCTGGCAGGGGCTTACATGTTCCTTTCTCTGCTCTGTATGCCTTCTTTGAATGGCTACATCCATCTACTCAGATAAACCTTCTTAAAACAAGTGGGCAGTGAACGTTACACAAATGGAATGCCTAAGAAACCTTCCCATGTCACCAGTGATTTATCAGAGAGCTAGAGAAAAGGCAATAGACTAAATTTAATCTCTCTCACAGTTAGGGATTAGTATTTTATTTTTATTTTGTTAATCCTCACCTGAGGATATATTTTGCATTGACTTTTAGAGAAAGTGGGAGGGAGTTGAAGAGGGTAAGAGAGAGAAAGAATGAGAGAGAGAGAGAGAGAGAGAGAGAGAGAGAGAGAGAGAGAGAGAGAGGAAGAGAGAAAGAGAAAGAAAGATTAATGTACTCACATCCACTGGTTGCCTCCTGCACACCCCCGCCCCCTACCACCTTAGGGATTGAACCTGCAACCCAGGTACATGCCCTTTACTACAAATCACTGGGAATTGAACCTGCATTGTAACCACTGAACAGCACAGGCCAGGGCTTCATGGTTATGGTGTATGTTTATCTAAAAAGAATGATGTCAATGACCTTTGCTTCTCCCAGTTGTTTTAGTGTTAGTAGATCCCCCCCTCCCCTTGGAATATAAATTATGAGTAATCCTCATTGAATGGGTTCCTGCATGTACTGAAATAGGTATTCTATAAAAAAGAAGCAGGGTTTCTTGTTTGCCATGTGAATATGTCTTACCAATTAATGTTGAGTCTTGGCTAGACTACTCAATTGGCTTCTCTGAAGTATATGTAGTAGGTACTCAATATTTTTATTTTCTTTAGGTAAAAACTCTAGTTTATTTTGTAATTAAGACAGAACAACCAGTTTTTAAAAATCAGAGCTAGAAAATAAAATTTGAATTAGGCTATAATTTGTGTCATAAAAACATATATTTTTTATTAGTAGGTGCCTTTTGAAATGCAACGCTTCTTATGCTCTACTAAGTATGAAACAAAGCAAGTTAAAAGACAGATTTTTTTTTTACAATAAACAACAGCAATAAAATGTTCTGGCTAAATTGTACCTATTTGCTTGAATATGGATGATAGATTTTATGTAGAAGCTCTTTCCTATAAGTAAAAACAGTCCACAATAACATTTTTTTTTTGGATTTAAGTCATACAGAGAGAAAGCCGCCCATTGTTGGTGGTCATTATGCAGATGTCAGAATGGTTTCTCATATGGGACATTAACTTGATCCAACTTCAGAGTAAACACAGTCTGCAGAGGCTGTTCTCTGGTCAAGCAGTTGGCCCCTCAAACACTAACACAGAGTCATGGTAGAAGAAGGTGAAACCCATATCTAGGTCATTCTAGACAACTATTTATCTTTTTCTCCATAGCTGTTCATTTTTCACTAACATAACACAGTGAGGTTATGTAGGCTGTAGGTTTTGTAAGGTTGCATTTACAGTAGTCTGTACCAGGTCTCTGCAGAAAGATAAGGAGTGACGCTGAGATCATGGAGCTGATGACTGACCTTCCTAGTGGAAACAAGGATTATCACACTGAATTATGGTGTGGGTGAGAGGCGAAGGAGGGATCTGCCTGATGTAGAGAATGTCTCCACCCTGGAGGCAGCCAAGAGAAATAGGAGCAGAGACTCTTCAAGCAGTAGAGGTAAAACAGCTGATCCTGACGTCGGAAACTGTATCGCATCTCACACAAACAGGCATGTTAGCACTAATCAACACTTCTGATGGTTTTTCACAACCTAGCAAATGTCTACTTAACTCTTCTATAAGCCTCCTAATAATGTAACTGAGGTTAGCCACCCTCTGGCAATAAAGATGAAAATGTGCAGTGAAGAAAAAAATGGAATGCGGGGTAATTTGGTGGGAAGCTTTGGGGAGAGACCTGATTTTTTTCCTCTTTCCTTTTCCCCCTCTTTCCCTTTGACAGCAGGACAAGGTCAGACTGTAAGGTGTGGATGTAGTAGTAAAACTCTCCATCTCAGGTGAATTGAAAAAGTACTGAGGTATGAAATGCTGTCATTCTGACTTGGTGATGTTCTCTAGTGAGTCCAAAAAGTGTGTTGCTGCTGTAGGAAACTGAGAGGAAATTCAGATACACTTCTCCTTCTTAGTTACAAAATCATGGTTCCTAACCCTTGTCTTGGTCTGTAAATCTTGTGCTGTGTGGGTATTACTCCTATAAAATGGTAACTTCCTTGTTTGTTATATCATTTTATCTAGTTTATTCATAAAGTGATTAAATTTATAAAACACCATATATCCTATAACCTAGATGTACATATAATTGTAAATTTAGATCTTAATTCAAAAGCAAATTTATTTAACATAAGCAAAATATTTAGTTTCTTCCCCCTTTTTATTTTTATTTATTTGTTTATGTATTTATTTAAATATATTTTTTATTGATTTCAGAGAGGAAGGGAGAGGGAGAGAAACATCAATGATGAGAGAGAATAATTGGTTGGCTATCTCCTGCATGCCCCACTCTGGGGATCGAGCCTGCAACCTGGGCAAGTGTCCTGACCAGGAATCAAGCCCTGACCTCCTAGTTCAGTGGTCGGCAAACTCATTAGTCAACAGAGCCAAATATTAACAATACAATGATTGAAATTTCTTTTGAGAGCCAAATTTTTTAAATTTAAACTTCTAACACAATTTCTTCAAAATAATTTCACCCAGGCAATGGTATTTTATGGAATACCACACTCAAGGAACAAAAGAGCAGCAAGTGGGTCCAGAGTTGCAGTTTGCCGACCAAGGTCCTAGTTCATAGGTTGATGTTCAACTACCGAGACACACTGGTTTGGCTCTTCATCCCCCCCCCTCCATTTTTTTTTATTTTATTACAAATGAAGGTAAATGCTACATATCCACCTCTTGTTCACATCATAGTGGGCACCTTTTTCTTCCATGTGCCCTTTGCTCTCTATTCCTAAACCAGTCAACCCAAGTAACAATCCCTTGTTATTTCATCACATTTGCTTTTGGGAAATAGCCCCAAAATGCCTTGTATGAAGTATTGATTTCTGTCTTTTTTTTGTTTCATTCTCATTACCAATGCTTGTTAATTCTTTATCTCTGTCTCTGTAGCTGTCTCCCCCTTTCCAGAACATCTATCCACAAAACCACTTAGAAGGTAGATGCTTTGCCGAGACCGTTTTGGCTCAGTGGTAGAGCGTTGGTCTGTGGACTGAAAGGCCCCAGGTGTGATTCCGGTCAGGGGCATGTACCTTGGTTGTGGGCACATCCCTGATAGGGGGTGTGCAAGAGGCAGCTGGTCGATGTTTCTCTCTTGTTGACGTTTCTAGCTCTCTATCTCTCTCCCTTCCTCTCTGTAAAATATCAATAAAATATATATTTAAAAAAAGAAAAAAAAGGAGGATGCTTTAGTAAGAACGATTTCAAGGATTAGGTGTATCAAACAGTATAAACCTGAGCTGATGGATGCCTATGTTTCAGGTCTGAGATTGGCAGTATGTTTGCTTTCCTCATTCAGCCATCTCAGTCTGGGAATGGGAACTACTTGTCAGTGTACACACTGCCTCTCCAGCAGACTTTCTGATACATGGTAGACGCTTAGTACGCAGTTGTAGTAGATGATTGAGGGAGTATGGAAATACTTGTCTTGCTTGACAAAAGGAGTCAAAGTTATGCTACTCAGCTGTTCAGTGTATTCACCTAGAAGCAGAACACGGGTTTAAACCCTAGGAGTGTTTTTCATGCAGAAAAAGGTTAAATCAGATCCATTGTTGTGTGTATCAAGTTCACCAAGAGTTTGGGTGAGGTAATAGGGGTGAGGACTGAATGAGTTAATAGATCCAAAGCCCTTAGCAAGTGTTGGGCACATAGTAACATGCAAGAAGTACCAGTATTTTTGTTATTTTACTAAGAGAGAGGACATAACTAAGAAAAATGGTTGCCTGGTAAGTATGCTCATCAATTCTTCCCAGAGCAAATCATCCTTATGTGCCAGTGCTGTGTTTGCTGTGCATTATGTATAAGTAGATACGTTGCCATCCGGATGGCTGTTTTCAAATACAAAATTGATCATGTCACAGGCCTTCTGAAAACCCTGCAGAGGCTTACCACTGACTTCATAATGAAACCTGCATTCTCAGCATGACCTGCAAGGCTCCTTAAGAGTTAATCTCCCAATTTAATCCCATTTCACAAGCCTTTCACAGTCCCTTGTCACAACGTGGACTGTGTCCCCACTATGTGCTCCTACAATATCTGAGGTTATTTGTACCCCAGTATTTATCATCATCCTGACTTGTGTAGGTCTACTTCCTTCATCTCCACAATTAGACCTCATGTGCTTTGCTGTTATCTAGAACAGGTATTAGCTACCTTTTTAGGGTTTAGTCAATTCTTTAGGCTTAGGGGGCCATACTATCTCTGTTGTAATTAGTTAATTCTGTTATTGTGGGTCAAAGGCACTCATGGACAATATCCAAATAAATGAATGTTTGTTTCAATGAAACTTTATTTATGGACACAAAAATTTGAATTTCATATATCATGAGGTAGTATTCCACCCCCCCCCCCCGCAAATCCATTTAAAAATGTAAAAGTTATGCTTCCTTTGTGGGCCATACAAAAACAGGCAGTAGGAAACAATTGGCCTCTGTGATATTTCCTGATCCCTGACCATAGAAACGAATGAGTGAGTAAAGGGGAATGTTTTCATTGAAGTCATTTTCAAAGGGAACACAAGGGGAAAATTTACACGACCAACTGTTCTCTGCATTAGAGCCTAACCTCCTTAGCGTGTCATTGAAGAATCTACAGTCTGGTCTCTAGGCAGCTAATCTCCACTTATATCTTTTCCATCCATCCCTTGTGCTCCCTTCCCAATATCCTCTATACTGCAAATCATCAACACAACTGGTTGACATTCTCTGAAAACATTATGCCCATTCCTACCTCTAAGTCATGTGTCTTGAATCTTTCTTTACTGAAAATGTTCTTTGTTTTTTTGTTGCTTGTTTGCTTGCTTGAATTGTCTGCTTAGGGAGGTATTGTTCTTCAAGATTCAGTTCTTCCCCAGGAATGGGCACATGCCTCTGTTTCTGTGGAGTTTTGTATCTATCACCGTTGCCACACTCTCATATTGTATCTTAATCCTTATCTTTGTGTGTGTTGCTTTTCCCCACCATGTTTTGAAGGCACATCATATGCCTAATGCCAGTAGAGAGCTTGGCATTGGTTATGATTTAGTAACAACTTAATAAAATAAAAAATATTTTCATGTAAAAGTAAATTCACAATATTCTATTAGACTGTTTATTCCACAGTGATGACTATCTTTCAATATTTATAATGAGGTACTCTCTGAGTTTAAGATGGAAACAGATACAATTAAAATTGAATAAAAAATGTAAGTATTAAGAAATTGAAAATAATTAAATTGGAAACGCAAGAACTAAAAGCATTATGTGTGGTATAAAATATCAGTTTTATAACTTAATTTCAAGCTTAGTTGAGTTGAAATCTCTAGATGTATTTAAAAACACTGTTTTAAGCCTTTGCTTGTTTTTGTAGGAAAAAATAGTGATATTTAATAATATCCTTGCATTTCTATTAGAAGGATGGGGAACAGTAATAGTAAGGGAGATTCCATGGTGAAATGTAATGGATTTTGACTAATTATTATGTTATTTCATCAAATTAACTGCTTTCAAAATTTGACTTTGATGGAGTTTACCTGGAAGAGATGGGAGGCATTTGATAACATAAATTATTTACTGTGCCAGATATTCTTTTACTATAAAGTCTCTCAGATGTTTTGTACATGCTGAGTACTTATTTACTGCAGGAATATTCAGGAACTTATATCACCCTACTACCCTGGGGAAATTTCCTGCGTTCTCCCAAACTATAAGGTTTTCAGTTGAGATCAGTGTTCTGGGTAGATTTCACCATAAATATTTTGGGGAATCTCACTAGGAATTGAAAGCATACTGCCATGTGAGATAAATAAGAAGCTTTTTCATTATTGATCATTTATTTTCATTCATTCTGATAATTATAACATATAATAGTAAGTTTGAAAGGTAGGTTAGGTTGTCATTATAAACAGAATGCTGAATGCTGGATGCTTGTCCTTTATTGAGAGAATTGCATGCCAATAATTGGAAATCAGTATGTGTTCAATTGATACAGGTGTTTATAAAATACTAGAGGCCCTGTGCACAAAATTTGTGTACTAGGGTGGGGGGTTGTCCCTCAGCCCAGCCTGCATCCTCTGCAATCTGGGACCCCTGCAGGATCAGGCCTAAAACCCTGCAGCATTTGGACATCCCTCTCACAATCTGGGGCTGCTGGCTCCTCCTTACCACTCTGCCTGCCAGCCTGATAGCCCCCTAACCAGTCCCCTGCCAGCCTGTTTGATGCCTAACTGCTCCCCTGCTGGCATGATTGTTCCCAACTGCTCTCCCCTGCCAGCCCAATCACTTCCAACTGCCTTCCCCTGTGGGGCTGAGAGGACTGGGGGACTCTGGCTGGATGAGGCAGGGCTGAGGGGACTGGGGGACTCCAGCTGGATGAGGTGGGGTTGGGCACCACCATCTTGTGAGGGTGTGACAGTCAATTAGTATAATCCCTCTTTATTGGCTGTGGGCATCACCATCTTGTGAGAATGTGATGGTCAATTAGCATATTTCCTTTTTATTAGATAGGATGGTAATTAAATGATATCAGCATTCATTCTTTCATCAAGAACCTGTGGTATCTTAGTTATTTTTTACATATTAATTTATTTAATTTTGTAAACAATAGTATAAGTTGCTATTAACTCCCTTTCCCCTAGGAAATAGAGGCTTAGGAAAGTTAAATAATGAGTTTATGTGTAAAATAATAGTAGCTCTGGCTGGGTGGTATCTTAGTTATTTTTTACATATTAATTTATTTAATTTTGTAAACAATAGTATAAGTTGCTATTAACTCCCTTTCCCCTAGGAAATAGAGGCTTAGGAAAGTTAAATAATGAGTTTATGTGTAAAATAATAGAAGCTCTGGCTGGGTGGCTCAGTTGGTTGGAGCATCATTCCATACACCAACAGGTTGTGGGTTTGATTCTCATTCAGGCATGTAGAGTAGTGTTTCCCAAACTTTTGACATATGTGGACCCCTTCTATAATTTTTGTAATGCTGAGTACCCCTCGTCTAAAAAAAATGGATGTATTTTAATAATCAAAATATATTAACTTTTCTTTTTTTGGTACATACACAAAATAATAATAAATGAAAAATAAAATTATTCATAATAAAATATAAATAAAAGTTATATTATAAACAACATTTATTTGCACACCAGACCATCTCACGCCTCACAAGACTGTCTTGACTTGACTCATGAGAATGTAGAATTAGGTGCAGCTAAGCACAGTGCAACGCATATCCCCACCAAACTCCTCCCATACCCCTGGGGGTACACGTACCACACTTTGGGAAACACTGGTGTAGAGGAAGTAACCAATCTCTCTCTCTCTCTTGCTCAACTCTCTCATTCTCTTGCTCTCTCACTCTATCTCCTCCACTCCCTCTCTCTTTAAAAAAATCAATAAAAACACATCGTTGGGTGAGAATTTAATAATAATAATGATAATATTTATAGGGTTTGTGAGGATTAACTTGCATGGATTATAGACCAGACTTCCTGGTGTGTGGTAAGCCCTCAGTAAAAGAGCTAATATTACTAAGGCCATACAGCTAAAAAGTTGTAGAGTTGTGATTGCATCATTGATCAGCCTCACTCCAGAGCCCAGGTTCTTCTCATCATTGTATCCCAACTCCCTGACCAAATTATGTATTGTACAAACCATTATGCTGCCTATTATGTGCTCCTGAAGGACAAAATATAATACTTTTTCTTTTGTGTCACTACTAGTACCCTGTACACACAATGATAAATGTGGTTGACAGCTTGACAGGCTTGGTGGTGACACTTTCTGGTTTTTCTTTCTATATAAATGATTGGTAGAATGATTGATTCTGAGAAGGACTCAGAGGAATGTTACAGTATGCCTTATATTTTATATTAAAACTAGAGGCCTAGTGCATGAATTTGTGCACCGGTGGGGTCTGGCCAGCCCTTCCCAATGGGGGCCCATTGGCCTGGCCAGCAGGGAGGAAGGGCTGTGGGTAGTTGGGTGATAACTCCATCTACAATTGGGGTTGGGGGCTAATCAGGGGTGGGGCTGGCCAGGGAGAGGGGCCACGGGTGGTTGGTTGGCTGGCCCCACTGCCAATCAGGGTGTTGGGGATTGATCAGGGGTGGGGATGGCCGGGTGAGGGGCTGACGGGGGCCTGGATCAAACTGTTGGCTTCCATAGTGCACATCATAGCCACCGGTTGTAATGGTTGTTCTACCATTCAGCTCACTGGGCTTTTGTATTTAGAGATAGTTTTTTTTCCTTTTCTCACTAATATACCACCTGCATCATGATTCTAAATATTGTTTCCCTTGTGCCTATGTAAACAAGGAACAGAGAACAGTTAGAGGATTTGGGCAAGGTTACCAATTTCCAATTAGCTTCGCCAGTATTTCTCATTTTCATCCTGAAGTCATTTCTGTTGGTCATGTCCTGAGATTTTTCAAAATAAGGCATTTTCACTTGAGGAGTAAAACTTTGTGTTTTGAAGGTTAGGTGTTTTTTTTAAAAAAAATCACTTAGTTTCATAGCTCTGGAGAGCTTTTCTGAAAGGGAATTAGAGGAAAAAATGAGCTGTCACTGTCCTTGAGGTTCCTTGTTAGTTGCATAATGATGCATCATTTATCAAATGTAGTTGTCTGTCTTTGCTTGAAGATCCTGCTGTTGGTGGTGCTTCTCCATACGTGTGCATGTGTAACTCAATAAAAGACTCAGGACTAGTACCGTGTTTCCCCGAAAATAAGACACCCTCCAAAAATAAGACCTACTTAATGGGAATCCCCTGAAAATAAGACCTAGCGCATCCTTGGGAGCAAAAATTAATATAAGGCACTGTCTTATTTTCGGGGAAACAGGGTAGTTCTGAATGACCACTGCACTGCCTTGTGTGATTCAGTTTTTTGTTTTTGTTTTTTTGAGGGGAGGATTTTATGTCTAACTAACATAAAATCTACCATTCTAACTATTTTTAAGTATACAGTTCAATGACATTAGTACATTCACATTGTTGTGCAACCATCACCACCTTTCATCTCCAGAATATTTTCATGTTTCCAAACTTAAATTCCATGCCCTTAAGCAGTAACTACCCATTCTTTTCCCCACTCCGTCCCTGGAAACCCCCATTCTGCTTTCTGTCTCTGAATTTGCTTGAGTTTTGGTTTTATAACTCTATGATTTATTTGTTTAAATTGATGTCTACTGTCTTCTGTTTTCCCTCCTTGTGGTTATTATCCAATTACTGGGATTGATGTTCCACTGCTAGATCTTTGCGAGGAAGTGAACTTAATTCTCATGCAGTAAATATTTTACTTCCCTTCTCTGTACAGTAGCCCCTTAAATTTCATTATCACATAATGAGGGCAAGAACTGTATCTGTTCTTCTCACACTATATCACAAATGTGTGCTATTTGTTTGCACTTTATAGAATAACATATACAGGGTGTCCCCCAAATTGTATGCACACTCAAGAGCTGATAGCTCAATTGATGTTTTTCTTTTCAGATTTAACCCATTGGAATTAAAGTATGCATACATTTTTGGGACACCTTGTATATAGGCTAAACAAATGTTGCTGATCTTTATCTTCATCATTGAAAAAATTACTTATATAAAAATCACTTAAACAATATTTTACTGAGATTTCTCTATAATGTTGGAGACTAGCTCTAAAACAGGAACTTACTCTTCTGTAATCACTCTAAAAATAATAACTTATGATGATCTAAATCAAATGACTTTAGACTTATCACTACTTTCCTGATAATAATGTATTTCTTCTTTAACATACTGATCCATCAAATGTTTGTTGAGCACCAATTTTAGGTGCTGTCTGTGCAATAGTGCCAATGATCCTTGAACTCATGGAGAGAAGTCTAGTGGAGAACATAGACTGTACAAATGCGAGCACAACAATGACCTAGTCCTTGTAAATTATGTAAAGGAAAAAGATGGGATGTGCCAAAAAGATTGGTCATGGGCAAACAACTTTAAATTGAGGAAAGGTGAGACATGATAGCTATTTTCATGTTTGTGAAGAGCTATACTGTCATGTAGGAGAGCCAGAGGGCATGTCTGACTGACTCAAAGAGTCCTGTGATAGACATTCTTAGAACACAGATTTTGGCTAATTATTGAAGAACTTAGAGGCATGGTATACAAATTCATGCACCAGTGGGGGTCCCTCAGCCTGGCCTGTGGGATTGAGCTGAAAGTGGCTCTCTGACATCACCTGAAGGGTACCTGATTGCAAGAGGGCACAGACCAGGATGAGGGACCCCACCGGTGCACAATCAAGGCCAGGGCGGGACGAGAGAGGTTGGCCAGCCAGGGAGGGACTGCAGGAAGGCTCCACGGTGTGTCCAGCCCATCTTGTTCAGTCCCAATCAGCTAGACCCCAGTAGCAAGCTAACCTGCCGGTCAGAGAATCTGGTGGTCAGTGCACATCATAGTGCTTGGTCTACCAGTCGATTATATACCCTTTGGTGGTCAGTGCATGTCATAGCAAGCAGTTGAGCAGCCTTCGTATATCATTAGCATATTATGCTTTGATTGGTTGAACAGACCACCTGACGGCTGGACACTTAGCATATTAGGCTCTTATTATATAGGATTTGCTAATAGCTCTTCAAAGATAAAATGCCTGCCTTTAAAATACATACATTTTAAAGTTTTTTTTAGTTTTATTTTTAAAAATATATTTTTCTTGATTTTAGAGAGGAAGGGAGAGGGAAAGAGAAATAGAAACACCCTACATAATAAAATCATAGTATGCAAATTGTCCCCTCAACCAGGAGTTCATCTAGGAGTTTGACCAGTGGGTAGGGTTGGCTGGGGGAAGGGAGAGAGGCCCCAGTAATGGCAGGCAACTGGGAAAGGGAGAGAGACTCTGGCAATGGTAGGTAGCTGGGCTTCTAGTCAGTAATGACAGAGAATCATTAATCAGCTGCCTTTTGCATGCCCCACTCTGGGGATCAAGCCCGTAACTCAGGCATGTGACCTGACCAGGAATCGAACTCTGACCTCCTGGCTCATAGGTCGATGCTCAACCACTGAGCCATGCCAGCTGGGCTGCATGGCCTTTTTCAGGTCCTACCACTGTAGGACAGAAAAATATTACTCGTGAAGATATTGTACCTGAGCACTGATTGGCAGGCTGGTTTCCAAACCTGGTTGGGCATCAGAATCACCAGTTTTTGTGGAAGGGTCTGGCCCAGCATTTGGTGTTTAATCGTTCTGTTTAAGAGATGCCAGTGGAATCTGACTTTGAATTGCTTCATGGTACATTTAAGTATGGCCGCCAAGATTAAAAGTGTCCGAAAACTGAACATATTTTTAGATTATTTCTAGCTCACAAACACTAAATTAATTACCCAGCAGCAATGGTTAATACACTGTCTGATTAGGTTTGAACATTGGTATCTTGCTGTCAAGTCTAGTCCACTGATATGCATGGCTGCACAGTAACTTTGAGGATGTCGCTCTGTAATTACTTGCCTCTTGGTGCCTAAAATAGAATCAAGATGCGATGTTCGTAGGGCCTTTCAACTTACTATGTGTATACAGAACCTACTGAAATAATATGCATGTTAAAGATTTGGTTAATTTGTTTCACATGAGCTCTATAAGGTATTAGTCAACGATCAGGTATCAAAGTAATTTATGGAACATTCACTGTGTCTCAGGCTCTCTTCCTGAAAACTGATCTAAGATTGGTAATTTCCACTCGGTGACAAATTGGGTAGGTTTCGTAGGATAGAACCTGTTGACATGATATCGATTATTGTGAAAGTGTAATGGTCTTTTGTCATTTTATTAGGCTGTATTTGAAGGCGATTTTACATTATCACTTAACTTACAACTAATTTATCATAATTACATATTGACTCTCCCACAGGGCCTCACTGTAGATGGTCAAGGTTTGAAGATTGAAGAGTTGAGTGCATAAGACAGGTTATTAAATGGAACAACCTGGCTTCAACACATCTCACCGAAAAGCAATTTCATATTATTGCAGTTCGTTAAGTGATCCTATACAACTTACAATACAGTTCATTATTCACACTGTGGTACTAGGCTAGTAATAAGGGTGTTTTTTATAATAGAGGAAGTCGAACAGAGCTGCCATGCTGGGTCATGATGATGTGTGTGGTGTTAAGTATCTAGGTGTAGTGTTTGTGTGAAGAATTAGATATTGGACTTACTATGGAGTTAAATCCCAAATGGTACCCTTTAGCAGCAGGAAGTCTTCTTTCCTTTCCTCTGTTGTGTTTTTTTTTTTATTAACACACTTACTTTTAAAATACACTAACCAAGAAAATTCTGTTCTACTTGCTCCTGCATTAGTTCAAGCCTTGTTAATAAGCTGTGATTAGAGATTTGTGGGTGGGTAGTGGCAGGCATAGATTCCCATGGTGCCACCTTTACCATAAATACCACACATTTATAAGGTACAAAGCTTGAATTTATCTCACATTAATTTCCATGTAGAAAAATTCTACCTCATTTATAGTCTGATAACCTAATCCGTCCCAAGCATCCTATTCCACTGAATTTACTGATTTTTTCTCTCGTGCCCAATAGACAGCAAATGTTCAATAATAGGCTAAATTCGCCTGACAGCATCTGCAGATAATCTAAATGTTCTTTTTTGTGAACCTGCAGGATTTTAAATATGGAACCATGAATGCCTCTTGGGCAAGGAATTAATTTCCAGCATTTTAATAAGGAGGATGTGTAAGTGTGCGATGAGGCTGTGAACTCTTTTGTTAAGGGGCAGATTTCAGGGCGATGTTAGTCTGCAGCATGAGCGCACTTACATTATTTCCTGCAGACTACATTTCCCCCAGTGTTTAGATTTAAGAGACTTTTTTTTTCTTACCTTGCAATAATCGGAAAAAGAGGGTTTTATTTTTTTCTCTTCTGAGTCCGTTAGCATGCAATATGCAGCAGCATTACAGGATCCAAAGCATATTGATTCTCTTTGTTATTGGCAAGGTTAAATTCCAAGCAAGTTCTGTGTTTTAGACCGGATTCTTATTTCCCTTTAAATTTCTAAACATTTGTTTTGTTGGGGATAATCTTAGGAATAAGACAAAGACAGGCCGAGATAGTATAATTTGGATGCAGTTTCACTCCAGTAGAGATTTTTCTACTTTTGTGCTTTGAGGAAATCCAATAAGAGCAAAAATTATGGAAATTTGAAGGTCCTAATAAAAATGGAAAATATCTTCTCCCTAACCACAGGCACCTTTGCGCCTTCACAAAGAATCTGCAGATATTAAAATGACAACAACAACAACACTCTGTAATGGACCCACCGTTTGTTTTGTTGGAAATGCTGAGATCTGAGAAAGATGATACGTGTGCCTCCCACTGGTTTCAATATGGAGCATTCACCTCAAGGAAAATAAAAGGAATAAAAAGAATAGGGTTTTTTTTTTTTACACTAAACATGGTTTGTGGTTTTTTGTTTGTTTGTTTGATTGTTTTTTTGCTTCTTTTTTGCCCAGCCAGAATGGCTCAGTGGTTGAGTGTTGACCTATGAACCAGGAGGTCACTGTTCAATTCCCAGTCAGGTAACATGCCCGGGGTGCAGCCATGATTGCCAGTAGGGGGCGTGCAGGAGACAGCTGATCAATGATTCTCTCTCATCATCGATGTTTCTATCTCTCTCTGCTTTTCCTTTCCTCTCTGAAATCAATACAAATATATTTTAAAAATGTTTCTGTATACTTGCCTCAAGAGAAGTATAGACTTAACAACTTTTAATTATGTGACAGTCAAATAATTAACATTTATGGATGATTCTCCATGCCCTGATGTATATCAGGTGGATTCTTATTATCACTGCTAAATCACTTTTATTAATGTTAACTAAATATGACTAAAAATTTAGGCCTTAGAAATTCCTGATTTCTATAGATTCTAACTGTAATGTTAGGCATGCACTATGAAATTACTTGAAAAGTATACACAACTGTATGGTTTACTTTTTATTTTTATTTTTAAAATATATTTTATTGATTTTTTACAGAGAGGAAAAGAGAGGGACAGAGAGTCAGAAACATCGATGAGAGAGAAACATCAATCAGCTGCCTCTTGCACACCCCCTACTGGGGATGGGCCCGCAACCAAGGTTCATGCTCTTGAAGGGAATCGAACCCAGGATCTTTCAGTCCCCAGGCTGATGCTCTATCCACTGAGCCAAACCGGTTTCAGCTGTATGGTTTATTAAGCATGCATGTACAGTGAGCTCACCCAAGCATTTTACTAATGTGGTGGTGGGTACTTGCTCTGTCTTATAGATGGGGCAAGCTCAGGGTTAGTGAGGAGCTCAGTAGAGTTGCTGGTGTTTTTACTCTCATCCACCTAATGCTAGCCCAAGAGCTCACTGGCTAACTTATACTCCAGTCCCAAATGAATGTTTTGTGTAGATATTTTGCATGCTAGAAAAATATACTAGGAATATCTAAAAATTGATGAAGAATTATGTGTTCCTAAGAATGTTACAATGGAGCTAGCTACCTCAACTGGCCAGTTTCCATTATGCTTTTATGGCACTGGCAGAGGTATTTGGGGGCAGTTTTCAAAAGTACATTGACTTTAACATTTACTACTTTGTCGCTAAGGAATTCCCACCAGTGACTGAAGAGGGAAGCGGAAGGAAGATTAGTTTATTCTATATGGTCAGAGAAACTATTATAATAGGAAAAGCCATGGACTAGGGGGAGCAGATCCGCTCATTTTTTGAACATATATGTGTCACAGTTTTCAGAATACTGGTTTCATAATCTGCAAAACAAGGCATATAATTTTCTTATTATTTTCCAGGGGTGATAAACTGATGGAATAACATAATAAATCACTTCTGATGACTTAGGCATTTAAATAATATCAGACTTTCACATGGCTGGGTTTTTTTAAATGTCTGGAGTGGCCAAATGCATTACTCCTTATCTAATGCTTAGTCTCCTTTTTCCTTTTCTTTGGGAGCACTTCATGATGATGATATTATCCCCCAAATCACAAGTCCTCTCTGCCATGTTATTGCTTTCTCAGCTCCCAACAGCTGAGGTTATGTATAATCTTTTACCCCTAGCAGCAGGCTCTGCCATGTAACAAGCTCTCAAGAAATGCTTATTAAGTGAATAAATGAAGAACTATATATAAGGGATTTGAGGTTTTCCTCTTGCTTTTTTTGGTTTTGTTTTGTTATTGTTAACCCTCACTGGAGGATATTTTCCCCATTGATTTTAGAGAGAGTGGAAGGGTGGAGGGAGGAAGCAGGGAGAGAAGGGCAGAGAGAAAAATCATTGTGAGGGTTCCAAGACCGACTGAGTCATGCTGCCCTGGGCTCCCCTTGCTTTTTTATAGCTCTTCAGTGTTTCCCAAAGTGTGGTACGCGTACCCCCAGGGGTACGGGAAAAGTTTGGTGGGGGTACGCGTTGCACCGAAGTTTGGTGGGGATATGCACTGCACCGTGCTTAGCTGCGCCTACTTCTACGTTCTCATGAGTCAAGTTAGTGTCATCCTTTACATTGATCCAAATAAATGTTATTTATAATATACCTTTTATTTATATTTTATTATGAATAATTTTATTTTTTGTTTATTATTATTTTGTGTATGTACAAAAAACAAATATATTTTGATTGTTATTAAAATACATCCTTTTTTTTGACGAGGGGTTCTCAGCGTTACAAAAATTATAAAAGGGGTACATATATGTCAAAAGTTTGGGAAACACTAATCTATATGAAGGTACCCACCAGCAAACATGAAGATATCATGATTAAGGAGACCTGCCTTACCTTTTGGTCTTAGAAAGTTCCTAAAATTCATTTAATTAATTTTAACATAATTTATTACTTTGCAAAATATTACAAAGATCTGAAATTATATATTCAATAAGACTTTTCTACATATAACTAGATGCTGAAGTTTTCGTAGCTTTGCCTTTTTTTTTTTTTAAGCTACAGGATTTCCCCTCATGTGATACATACCTGGATGGGAGCTTTTTTTTACTGAGGAGCATGATTAAGTAACAAAAATTTACTGGTTAGAAAACTTGGTCATTTGAGAAGATGATCCCAGTATGATTGCAGCAACAGTTTTTTTTTTCTATCCGTTTCTGTCATTTTATGTTTCTCTATTCGGCCCCACAATTTTCTTTCAAAGGTCAGTCCTCTCATCATGTGCAATATGGGGCCTAAAATGTTGGCAATAAGATGGATAGTGTCAGGCATTTTTCAAAACACCAAATGACTGCAATCATTTTTCTTGTGTGTAATCCTGATGCATGTAGACAGACATTCCTGCCAGAAAACCAGCTAGGAATATTTGGACATGTTGACAATTTCCTCATTTTGCTAATTCCTTAGTGATTGCCAGCGTATTTAAAGTGTGCTTATCCTGAAGCTGGGCTTTTATGGTAGCATATTTTTAATAGAGTATAATATTTCTTTAAGATGAATTCTAGGTGTGTTATTTTTGAGTAGATTTAGAAGATGTTATAGAGTGTCCTGGTGCATTAAAATACTTCTATTTTAATAAGGTTCAGCAGTGTCATAAAAAAGTAGGTACTAGCCTATGCTCACACACTGAAATTTTATATTTTCTCTGTTACTTCTTTTTCTTTTTTGTTCCTGAGAAGCATTATTCTATCACACTGAGTGGCCAGATTATTATGATCTCTGAACGCATAACAATCTGGCCACTCACTGTATATCTATATAATATAAGGCTATTATGCAAATTGCCCCCTCCGCCATGAGTTCGACCGGCAGGCAGGCTGGCCAACCGCCCATGTCCCCTCCCCCTGGCCAGGCTGGTTGGATACACCGGGCGTCTAATGTATATATTAGAGATCATCATAATCTGGCCACTCAGTGTATATACTTAATTTTAAGGAGTAGAAGTTATATGGAATATTTAACATTTAAACACTTAACCATTTGCAGGAATGTATTTTTAGCTATTTTTGGTTCCTCTATTTTGCCTTCAAATGCCTGATCAGTGCACTACCATGTAAATATTTTTCTCCAGGAGTACCATTGAATCTCTGAGGATTTTGGAAAGTATTCTTTTAGTGACCCTTAGGAAGAGCCTGGGTCTGTTTATTTGAGACGATCTTTCCTTATACAATCACAAGATGGGGCTCTAGAAGTCATTAGACCACTCTTCCATGTGCCCTGCAATATTCCTCATTCAGTAAATATTAGTTGATTGCCTACTAAGAACCAGACACTCTTCCAGTCACCGTGACCAGAGCAGTGAACCAAGTAAAGTGCCTGCCTCCCAGAGTTTGCCTCCTAGTGGGAAGCGGTGAACTATAAACAAAACAAAATCACTGTAATAATAGGAAGTGATGTATGGGAGAAAAGCAGGGTAAAGCAATTGGATTTGATATAGGGTGACTAGGGAGGATCCCTTTGATGTGGCCCAGAGCCCTAACTGAGCTGTAGGAGCAGGCCATGTCCTGTATGTATAAAGAACAGTACAGTCGTAGGGGTCAGCACGGGCAAAGGCCCCGGGGCACAGTGTGCATGGCGGAGGTTCAGGGTGGCGGTAGCAGAGGAGAATGGTAGGAGAGAGGGCCAGGTGACAGATCACATAGGACAGTCATTATCATAACATGCCCATTATGTTTTAGGGGCAAGACCTATTTTTTAATACCACCATAATAAGGAACACATACAGGGTGGGACAAACGGGGGTTAACAGTTCTGAGTATGCAAAACACAGAGTTTATTCTTGTGTTATCATTTGTTAATTATTATTTTCCATCTGAGTAACTGAAAATCTACTTTTGCTCTATTCTGTATTGTCCATTTAGTCCACAAAGCTACCTTAGGAGGTAAGAAATATGATCCTAAGTTTATTATTGACAGCTTAAGTAACTTTCCCAAGTCTAAAGCATTCCCTTATAATGATCAGCTCAGCTGGGAATTTATCTCTCTCTTTTTCCTTGGAAGCAGTTATTAAAACAGTTGATGTGGAGCTGTTGGAGGACAGTGATAGAAAATGGGTGGCAGAAGATGTATTGGTCACTGAATTTAGTGACTCCCATTTAATGGCAGAGTCAGTGCTGGCAATTGACACTTTGCTTGGAAAATATGATGAAAAACTGGAGTGGCTCCATCCACCTGGGAATGACTGTGCTTTCTCTTCTAGCTGTAGCCTCTTAGACTTAGTAGCAAAGCAAAATAAAATAGTCAAAATAAGTATAAATCCAATAATTCAATTTCAGTTTCTGTGTTTTGTAAATCACTTTTCTTTCAAAATTTAAGTGTCTATATCATAGCATGATGATTTTTTACAAAACCAATTATTTGTAGTCTCATATATTTTAGATCTTCAGATAATACCACATAGTCACATAATTCAAAGGATCTCTTTGGTTAAAATATAACAATTTCCTCTTCTTTCCAGCAGAGGGCACACTCCACAACCCTGTTTTACTTGGTCAACGAAAATGCACAGATGAATTACAGAAAGGAAGGTTAAACAAAACACAAAACCTTTCCTAAAGGATAACCTTTCAAATCCTTTGTACACAGTTTACAAAACAAATGGAAGGGAATTTAGGATCTAGTCAATATACTATCATCAGGTTAGATTTTATACTGTTCCAAATTCTCTAAATCTAAAGAACAACAACACCACTAATAAATCCTTGCTATGAATCTTAATAGTATTACAAAAGGAAACAGGTTTGTGTTGTGAAATAGAAAATAATGATATGAAAATAATGAAATTCAAATATAAATACGTAGACGATTTGGGGTAGATTGTTGAAGATTTATTGGCTTAATTTGTTTCTTTTTCAGACGTGATTTGCCTTGAGCAGGTGTGCATATCGGCAAGAGCATCAGGCTGGAGCCAGGCTGCTGTTTGTGTAGCTGACTTAAGACATGTAGCCTGCCTGCACTTCTCTTTCCTTATTTGTAAAATGTAGTGATGTCTGCCCGAGTCACTTGTGCGGATTCCTGGGAAGAAAGCAGGATGGGCAGAGAGGGACCTGCACGTTAGGCCCACTTTGTAGACCAGAAGAAATTGTTGCCATCTCTGGACCTCATTTTCCTGCTCTTAAATGAGCCGGATTATTTGATACTATAGATAGTATGTGGTCCCTAAAAGCACTTGATGCTAAAATTTCACATCTAAAGGGCTGATAAACTGGAAAGTGCTTATAAATGTAATGAACTAAAAAAATCATGCATTTCCCTCTATTTAAAATTAAATTTTGTTATATGTAAATTTCCAGAAACATAACTATATGTTCTGAAGCCACAATGATCTGTATTTATGATCTGACTAGAAAGAGAGAAAGAAGCAAGTCTAATGTGGAGACAATGCAAATAGAACCGGGACCTTTAAAAGGTGGCCAGCATGACTGACCATCAGGGCGGTGTGACAGTTCTTCCTAGGGACTCTCTTTCCCAGGGTGAAAGTGACCCTTGAATCATACACTTATGACTTAACGTACCCATTCACTAATTCATTGACTCACTAATTGAACAATTCTCTTGCTCATCCTGCTTACACACTGCCACACTTCCCACCGGACTCGGTGTTTATTTTTTTCTCTTTCGACTCATGTCTGAGTCCAGAGGAGAAGCGCCCTCCTCATACACAGTACACCTATGTTCAGCTCAAACAATTTTTCTCTGTTTTAGCACCATTTCCCCCCTTCCAGCTGCTGCCTTGTAATATCAAAAACACGTAGTCCCCTTCACTCTTTCGAGCTCTCTTTTTATTTCATTTCGATGAGTTGAAAAGAACCAACCTGTGAGCTAGAAGGTGTAAGAGCAGCGCTGGTGATCCACTTGTAATGAGAAAAGGGAAACCATGCTTTGAAGTGAAAATAGACATAACAAAGACTGCATTTCCAATAACCTGAAAGAGCCTTGGCATCCCCTTCAGAGGAGGCGTGAAAGTTTCTATCTTCTCACTTTCTTTAATTACATGTGGCTGCTCTTAATGTTGGCATTCAAGATAAAATCATACTATTCATTATTTTTGTCTTGCTTTAAAAAAAACAGCTTTATGGAGATCTAATAGAGCTACAAACACTGCGCATATTTAATGTGTACATTGTGATAAATTTGGACATAGACACATAGTTGTGATACCACCGCCACAATCAATATAGTAGGCATAACCACCACCTTCAAATTTGTCCTTGTGTTTTGCATTCCTGCTTAGTTAATTAATATTGAGTAAGTTTAATTCATTGTTATCCATTTATAATAGAAAATGTTTTAAATAACTGTAAATTAAATATCATCTTATAGACTGACTTGTGGATGGACAATCAAAATATTTGTTACTTAGGGGGGGAAGTGTAGACAGCAACTTTTGGGCAATAACATATGGGCCAATTAGGAACTGTCTTTTCTTTTTGAGCCCACTTTCTATAGAAACATTGAAAATTAGGAATCTGGGAGTTTTTACTGCAGTCTGGTTCTGGTGTTATTGAAATCCAACAAATCACACAGAGGGAAATAGTTATGTTTGATTCATTTAAACAAATCTATTGTATATCTACCACGTACTAGGTCTTGCTCTAAGTGCTTGGTAGGTACAAATGAACAAGATAGATACAAACCTTTATTCTTCATGGAGCCTAAATTCTAGTGGTGGAGGGAACAAGAAAAAGGTAACAAACATAATAATCAAATTGTATAGTATAGTTGACAGTTAAAAATACAATGTTTAAAAGAAAAATACAACAGGGTAGAGAGGATTGAAAGTGCTAGGCTGGAGTGGAGGTTTAGCAATTTTAAATAAGGTTTCAGGTTAAGCCTTATTTAGAAACTGAGATTTGAGCAAAACTTGAAGGCACAGGAGAAAGACACAGTGATATATCTAGGATAAGAGCATTTTAGGCAGGGGAGATCATCAATGTAAAGGCCCTTAGGCAGGGGAATATCTGGTGGGTTTGAGGCAGTGTTTCCCAAACTTCTCTCATGATGAGAGTCACCTGGTGGAGTTGTTAAAATACAGATTCCTGAATCCCAACTAAGAAGTGCTAAACTAGAATTTTGGGGAACATATAGGTAAACTTAATGTAAGGAACACTTAAGTACACAATTTTACCTATATGTTCCCCAAAATTCTAGTTTAGCACTTCTTAGTTGGGATTCAGGAATCTGTATTTTAACAACTCCACCAGGTGATTCTCATCATGAGAGAAGTTTAGGAAACACTGGTTTGTGGTATAGTGAGGGGATGAGTGTTTTTCTCCTGGAATGAGTGCAAAGAAGAGTTGGAGGAGAGCAAGTCAGAGGTAAGAGACATGGATCATAAGTAGGTTAGTAAATCATCACTTGGATTTTGGGTTTTACTCAGAGTGAGATGGAAGCCATGAGAGTATTGAATAGAGAAATGATATGACTTGATTTACATTTTTAAAGGACCCCCCTGGCTGCTGTGTTGAGAACAGACTGTCAGCGGATAAAGATAGAAGCTAGGGGACCTGTTAGAATACTAAGGCAATAATCCATGTGAGAGATGAAGGTGGCAAGAGAGGAAAAGAGTCAAGGATATATGCAAAGAAGTGATTATAATAATTACCATGGAATTTCAATTGAGCAAGGAGGTTAGAGAGACATCTGGAGAATGGAAAGACATTGAAAGGGAGCACAGTGAAAAATTAGTAGGATCAGTGTTCTGCAAGTCCCTATGGGGTTTAAGCATTGTTGGAGTGAATTGAGGTACTGGAAGGAATGAGCATGAAGAAAGAAGTGGTCGGGAAGTGTGGTGCATGAATTTTAGATTTTAAAGGGTTTGTAGGTAGGTAATAAGGTGAGTAACAAGACTTGGGAGTCAGTGACTAGTATGGGGTGTAGGACATAATTATCAGAGGAGACAAATTAAAGAAGAGGCCAGGGTTGGGAGGTCTATGTATGAATTAAAATAGCTAAAAATTAAGGTAGGAATTATGTTTTATAAAGTCATCATGAAGTAGGAGTTAAAATTGTCAACCAATGAGTAGAAATGACTCAGCTATCTATAGATGACATCAATAATGAGGGTTTGAGGCTGATATCTGATAAGATTCTAAGCTAGGAAACTTTTTGGAGGAGAGAGGAAGAAAATTCTATAAAATAAAGAGCTAATAAGCTATTGGTCATGATGCCCTCATGCAGTAATGACTGATCAGCAGGAGGCTGCATGTGTGTGTGTGGTGGGGCAGAGCACCCTCATTGCTCCTGAGATGGGGTAGAAGCGGGAGGTGCCTGGAGGAGATGGGACCATCCAGTGGTGGGGAGGGCTGGGGTGAGAACCTGTAGTGCCCCCTGCCACCAGTCCTTTGCCACCCAATGCTCACATTCAGCGCACCCGCCATCCACCTACCAGGGAAAGGAGCACAGTGTGTGCACCACCAGGAAGCGTGCTCAAAACTCTGCAACAGGAATGAGACTTCCACGCTTTCCTCCAGCACCATGATGGTGTGGAGCTGTCACATGCTCCGGAGACTGGGCAGAAGCAAGGAGGCATCTGGAGGAGGCAGGACCAGCTTGAGGCGACTTGTGGGACTGAGGGTGGGGCTTGGAGTGGCCAGAGAAGGCCAGAGGGGTCAGGGGCAGGGCTAGGTGGACTCGAGCTCAGGATGGAGAGGTTAGGGTGTCAAGGCGGGCTGGCAGGCGGGTGGGCGTGGTGTGTGCAGTTGGGCCTCTGGTAATTTAATATAATAAAAATGGAATGTGAGAGGGAAGCTGCAATGAGAAGCCAGGGGGTCATCTACCTCCTCTCTAGGCCCAGTAGTATAAAGGTTGGAAGAAAAAGGGTACAGTGGATGCAAGTGCTCAGGGAGGAGCCAGGATATCTCTTAGAGAAAGAAGGTGAAGATCATAGGAAGGAGAAACTGAGACATGTTTTTTATGGTTGAAGTGTATGCCCCACAGAAAACATCTTTTTTTTTTTAATTACATGAAATAAAATCTATACATATTTACACAATACTTGCAATATATAAGTACTACTAGAGTCCTGATGCACAAAATTCATGCACTTGGGGGGAGGGGTCCCTCAACCCAGCTTGCGCCCTCTCGCCAGCCATGAGCCTGGCTCAGGGTTTCTGGATGAGGTCCGCTCCCCCCTGTGGGAGCACACTGACCACCAGGGGGCATTTCCTGCGTTGAGCGTCTGCCCTCTGGTGGTCAGTGCGGGTCATACAGACCGGTTGTTCTACTTTTCGGTCGATTTGCTTATTAGCCTTTTATTATATAGGATATCCAATGCTCTATGCAAACACAAGGAAGTATAAGCCACTGCAAAACTTCATTGCCCTGACCTGCCCCACCATATTTTTGCCAATTCCTGGGGGCGTTTTCCATTGGCTGGGTAAAGGGGGCCGGTGATGTGGTTCTACAGAAGATGGAGAGGCTGGAGGGCTGAGGGTGCTCTGGGCTGGTGATAACATCATCTGGCTTTTGTTTTTCTGGTAACATTGTTCTGCTCATAGCATGATGGGACCTTTTGATCCCAAGTTTTATTTGTATTAAGATCTCTTTACAATATCATCACTTGGCAGCTAATTATAGTTCTCCATAGTTTCTTCTGATGTTTATGTTGTTTTTAATTAGTTGTCATCATAATATATTTTTGTTTTACTTTTTACACATGATGTGTGTGGTGCTTCCTAGGGAATAAAAGAGATTTTTTTTCCAGTTGAGGGAGCACAGCAAAGTTTAGCAACTTGACTAACTTGCAGAATTAGTTCGAGGGAACAACAGAATCTTAGAGAAGCTCTTATAGGCTAATGTTTTTTTGCTATGGTGTTCTTTTCTCTGCCTTTTATGATTCATATAGAACATTAATAAATTATAGCGATTGCAGTAGGGAGAGGGACAAAGGCAAGGGACTACACTAACATTGGTCCGGGGCTTTTTATTCACAGAAGCATTTTTATTATCAGTACTCCAACGTCTCTCCTGTGTCCCTCTCCCAAAGGCTCCCGACTTCTATCTTTATAGATTCATTCTGCCTGTCCTTGACCTTCATATAAATTGAATCATATATGAACCGCTTTGGGCCTGGTTTCTTTTGTTTAACATTATGCTCCCGAGAGCCACCGTTTTTGATATCATTTAATTAGAGGAGATAGTCTATTTTTATTGCTGCACCGTAGCTCATATTGTAAATATACCATAATTCACTTATTAGTTCTATCTTGGAAGAGCATTTAGGTTGTTTCAGTTTTGATCTATTCTGTAGCATACTGCTTTGAATATTTTTATACATCTTTTGTGTGTGTTTCCACATATTTATGCATATACACCGATAGTGGAATTGCTGTGGCATAGGGAATGGGTATGTCCAGTTTTTGTAAATACTGCCAAACATTTTCCCGAAGTAATTATTCCAATTCTAACTCTCTCCTGTAATGCATGATAGTTTCATGTGTGCCTCGCCTTGCCAAGGCATGAGATGGAATTTAATTCACAGCCACCAAGGTCTTAGGGTATTGACTATCTACCATGTACTGGAAATTATAGTAAGCCGTGTAGGTAACAAAAAAGTAAGTATATTATGCAGTTTCTGCCTTTAAGTTTCTCCTAATCTAATTGGATAGCTAAAGCCTCTGAAGAAACTACAGGACAACAAGGCAATATATAACAGAATGCTAAATTACAGGATTAGGTTAATAATTGGTGGATTAATTTTGTGTGACTTAGTTTTGGTTCCTGTAATTGGTTTTCCTTTTAAAATGTATAAGCAACAAGAAATGATAGTAATATTAATGGGGAAAAGGGGAGTTAGTTAATCCAAGCATTTGCGTAGATTTATTTTGGTTTGACTCTCTTGTTTGTAAGATTTTTCCATTGTAACCATGTGAAAATTTCTGAGAACAGACTCCTATGTCAGCACATAGCTGTGAGAAGAACTTATATTAGCCAAGATGCTACCTCTTTCCTTAATCCCACAGGTTTGGCAAAGGCTCTATCCATCATTTCTGGTATATGTCATCCTCTCTGTGGTGAGAGGAGCTCAATCATGACTCAACTGCTCTAATTGCATCGTTCTATTTCTATGTATTAAAATCCTTTGTGCCAGGCACTGTGCTCAATGTTGACATACAATACCTCGCTTAACCTTCTCAGTAATTCTGGGATATAGATACTAGTGTTAGCTTCATTATGTAGACAAGGAAACTTGGGGCAGGTGGGTAACTTGCTTGGGAGTTTCCAATGGTTCGCTACGGAACGGGCACGTCAGGCTCTCAGTAAGCCAGCTGAATGGCTGATTTCATATCCAATGGACAGTGAATGGCTGCTCTTTACTTTTCTGGAGCCATATCCACATATCTTCTCCACACTTCACCTACGTATGTGATCCTATGCAAGACATTTTCGTTCTTTATCCTTTACCTTCTCTCTTTAGCAAATGCAGGTTCTCATATGAGTCTTCTTAGCTGGATTTTCATGAGGTTACATAGGGGTAGTATTAGATAACAGCCATTGTCTGTAAAAAAGTCACTGAATTGTTTTAGTGTGTGGAGGTGATTGCATGAATTGTTTGGGAATGTCTGGTAAGATTTGTTGAGATGAGAGTCTTAGGCCACGTTAGAAGAAGAGGACATGCTTGGGTGAATGGTATTTTGAATTTGAGTTAAGTTGGAGGAAAAATACCCCTAGAATGAAATAGAATTGTTTCCTCTTATATTAAGATCCTCTTATGGCAAGGACATTTTTCATCTCAAAAGAAATCCCCTAGAATGAGAAAAAAGGAAGCCTTGTATTTGAAACCAGGTTTTGTTCTTGAAGCTGAATAAAAATCCAGCTTCTTTGGCACAGTGCCCTGGCATTATTACGAAGCAGGGCAGCGCTTGACTGCTACGGCCAGAAGAAAATCTTCAGACTATGAGACGCTGCCTATGATATGGGAGGCAAATCCCTCTTTTAGGTGCGATTTCGGCAGGATTAGAAAAATGTCACTTGCATCTTCTCTGGTGTGGTAGGGTTAGCTGTTGAGGAGAGAGAGTTTCCCCAGTGCCTCCCTCATTTTCTTTCAATCGCACCCTACAGGTGCTGCTTTCGCCGACTCATAAACAGAGCTACAGGAGTGGCAGTCAAGAGCACAGAGCCAGAATGCCTGGGCCTGACTTCTGGCTTCCAGCTATGCCAACATATCTAACTTCTGGTGGGCCTCCGTTTCTTCATGTGTAAAATGGGACTAATAGCAAGCAGCACATGCCTAATAGAGTTGGGAGGATGAAATGCTTTTATGTCTGTAAAGCAATTAGAATAGTGTTTAGCGCATAGCGGGTACTGTGCATGTGTTGGCCATTAATATATGAAGTTTTTGTTAGAGAAATACACGTATCTGTGGCATAAATAAAGTGTTTGCCTTTTGATATCTGGGTTCAATTTTCATGCAAGCACTGACTCTTTTAAGGTGTAAAAGGAGATGAAATAAATGAACAAGTGAATGATGTTTTAAAAATACTTTTTCTGAAAATATTTTAAAATATGCTATTTACATTTATTCAAAAATCTGTGCATTTGTAACCGTAGCAATTCCATTGAAATATTAGATTTCCTCTCATACCAATATCCTGAATGACAGGACTTGGCAATCATACTTTTAAGAAAAAATGTCACTCTCCTTTTACTTGTGCTGGTTTACCCCTTAAATCCCTTCCTTATATTCCTTTTAAATTTTTAAATCTTAGGCAAGAAGGGAGAGAGAGAGAGAGAAACATGGATGTGAGAGACATACATCGATCTGCTGCCTCCCTTACATGCCCTAACGGGGGATTGATCCTGAAATATAGATATGTACCCTGACCAGCAATCGAACCCACAGCCTTCCAGTGCAAGGGACCACATTCTAATCAACTGAGTCACACTGGCCAGAGCCCTTTTAATTTTTTAATCTATATAGAACAGTGAGCCTAGGATATTTTTCCCTGCCGACTTACATAATTTACATCTGACCTTTGATTTCCTGTGGATTGTGATTGAGGGGGTTCTGTTCTAAGTTCTCTCCTTAAGTCAAGTGCTTAAACATGGACTTGGCTTTCCTTTGAGAACAATACAAACACCATGTAATACTGCAGAACAGTTTTATACTTTCTGCTTTAAAAATTCATTTACATTTTCTTTGGTTGAATAGGAACAGCTTTTCATCAACATGTTCATTTGAAAGAAAAACGGTGCCTGAGCAGAACTAACACGTTCATTTTTCCTCTAGGTGCTTCATCGATTTGCATGTTCGCTCCCTCCCTCCATCTGTATGTCCTGTTATATCTCTCTTGGACAACTGTTATAGCTTCCTTGTGTTCACCCCCCTCCCCTCATCCACCTTGGCACTCCCACAGTCAATTTACCTCACAACAGCTAGGATGATCTTTTAGAAATGTAAATTTAGTCATGTTCTCCCCCTTTTCAAAACTTTGCAATATCTTCCTTTTAAAAAATGTTTTTTATTGATTTCAGAGAGAGGAAGGGAGAAGGAGAGAGAGAGATAGAAACATCAATGATGAGAGAGAATCATAGATTGGCTTCCTTCTGTATGTCCCCCACTGGGGATCGATCGCGAGCCAGCAATCAGGGTGAGCCCTGATGGGGAATCTAACTAATTGAATCATGATCTCCTTGTTCCTAGGTCAACACTCAACACTCAACCACTGAGTCATGCTGGCTGGGCTCCAATGTCCTTCTTTTGCTTTCAGAATAAAATTTACCTTCTGTCTCTTGGACTTCAAGAGCCACCCTGCCTATTTCTTGCCATTCCCCTCCATGCTCCTTCCATTCCAGCTCTACTGCCTTCTCCCTATTTCTTGAACATAACAAGTTCATTTCTACTGACAGGTCTTTGGCCTTGCTGTTCCATTAACCTGGGGCAATTTTCTCCAGAGAGTTTCAGGACTCACTTCCTCACTTCATTCAGATCTCTATTCAAATGTCACTTTTTTTTTTTCTGGTTACAACATCTCCACATCAGTTGTTGACCACTTTACTCTGCTTTATTTTTTATTATACCACTTATTTTATACCTGGCATATCATATACTTACTTGTTTATTATTTATCTCCCCCCACCCCGACTATAATTTAACCTCCGGATAATGTGGATTTTATTATGTCTATTGCTCTATTCCAGAATTTAGAAGAGAGCCTGGTTAATAGTGCACATTCAATATTTGAAGAAGGAGTGAATGGCTTGTTGAATGCATTCGTTTGGAAACTTACACAGAATTTATGGCTATCCCATGTGATTGACATTACCTATGCTTTGGATGCAGAGATTTGGTTCTTCTTGGTTAGGTGATGAGAATATAGAAAAAGACTGCGAATTGCTTGAAACTGAGACCCTTTCACTTCCCAAAGCAGAGCTTTCACCAGGTAATGTTATTTTGGGAAATGATACCAGAATGAAGAAGTGGAGTACTTGGAAAGAGAAAGATGGAAGAAGTAATAGCTGTGGGCAACTATAACTTAAACCCGCTGGGCAAACTTTGAGACATGGTATTCAATACACCTGAGAATTGTGCACCTGAGACACAGAAGAGTGGAGATATACGCATCAAATGCCACCTGGTCCAGGATTGTACTAGTTGTTAACTCCCATATACTGCAGTGTTGTGTGTGGATTGGAATGGCTTGAGCAGTTCTGCAGTGTTCATGTGGCTGCAGTGGGAGGACCTGCTGGAAGCTCTGGTGAGGAGCTGTTAGGCTACATCTGTACACTGCTAGTTGCTAAGGCACCAACTGCATGAAAGAGGGATACAGGAGGATGGGAGATGGGTCACAAGAGGTTTCTGATAACATAATCTTCACTGTTTTCCTCTTAACCATCTTAATATGATTAAATTAGCTCTCAGACTCTTTAAGGGCATACCTTGCATGATTTATAGTAGATGCTGAATAGATACTTCTCTACTATTTGGCTGCTTTATTAGCATAACCCCACAGTCACTTAATTTTGATAGTACCCTTAAGTACTTTAAAAGTAAAAAATATATAGGCTACTGTACATAATCTATCAAAAATGTAAAAAAGAAATCAAATCAGTCAACCAATGGATTAATCAAATGCATTCTTTTTTGGAGGTGGGAGGGAGCAGCATTATTGGCACATGTTTCATATTCAATACAATTCACCTATTTAAAGTGTACAATTGAATGATTTTTTTTGTATACTTGAGAAGTTGTGCAGCCATTACCACAGTCCATTTTAGAATGTTTTTCTTACTCCCAAAAAAATCCTGAACTCTTTAGCAGTCATCATCCTTCCCTCTCATCTACCTCAAGCCCTAGGCAACCACTCACCTACATTTTGTCTTTATTGAGGATTCTGGATATTTCAAATAAATGGAACCACATAAAATATAGTCAAATTAACTCTTAATTCTTGCACATACTAGTACACATTCATTGATTCATTAAGCATGCATTACCTGAGCACCCACGATGAACCAGGCACTATGATAGGTATACAGGAGCCACAATGTTGAAAACGGCAGACCTGGTCTTAAACTACATTCTAATAGAGAAGACAGAAACAATCCAACAACAACAAAAATCTAGATAAACACATAATTACTGAGATAAATTCTGTAATAAAAACATAGTATACAAATAGAGAAAACTGATTGTGGGAAGGCACTTTGATTGAATTGTGAGGTCATGAGAAAAATGTCTCTAAGCAGTTGACATTATGCTGAACATGCAGGAACTGTCCACGTGGAGATGGAAGAAGGGTAGTCTATGAAGAGGAGCAGTGTTTATACAGGCTCTGATTCAGGGAAAAACTTAGATTATTTGAGGAACTGAAGGTAGACTATTTTGGCTAACAAAGCACAGCATAAATGTATTATGTGCATATAATGCCTAGCTGAATTGCCTAAAAATGAGCAAATTTATTGGCCTGGAGTCTTAGTTACAAAGTTGTGGGCCATCAGTTTGTAGAGAATAGGATTCAGTTGTGAGACATTTTCCATGTTAGACTAAGAAGTCGAGACTTCATTCTGTAGGTAGTAGAGAGAAATACAGGCTTCCATAGGAGGAGAGTGATGTGAGAGAAATGGTGTTTTAGGAACATGAAGTTTTCATCTGCCTTCAGTGTGGATTTGAGGTGAACAGAATAGAATCACTCAAGGCAAATGAACATTCTGTTAACACATACCCTTTAGCCTCCGTTTTTTTAATAATATATTTTATTGATTTTTACAGAGAGGAAGAGAGAGGGATAGAGAACTAGAAATGTCGATGAGAGAGAATCATCGATATGCTGCCTCCTGCACACTCCCTACTGGGGATGTGCCCGCAACCAAGGTACATGCCCTTGACCGGAATCAAACCCGGGACCTTTCAGTCCACAGGCCGACGCTCCATCCACTGAGCCAAACCGGTTTCGTCTAGCCTCTGTTTTGGAGAGTTATTTTTAAGATCTATTTCCATATCTGTACCTAACAGTGACTAGTTGTGGAGTGTCCTCAGTTTATAAATGGGGGAATAGGTTTAGCATAATTAATCAGGAAAATCCTGATCTAAGAGATTTTCATGTGTCTAAGCAAATGGCTATCTACACTCTGTGCTGTTATGTCCAATGATAGGAATTTTTAAATGGCAACATGAGGTGTGTAGCTTCTGACATCCAGGTACCTTGCAGTCTTTTACATTATATGTGTGTCTTCAGGTTAATCCATCATGTAGGTGCATTCTCTATGGCCAATATATGAGACAGAAAGACATTTTAATGAAATAGGTTCCAAATAAAGTCCTGAATTGTATTTTTTTGGGCAGATAAGAATAATACAAACATAAAAATTAGAAAATCATGGAAACACATATATAATTAAAAGCATTACAATATCTTGTGAACTTTAAGTGTTTTACTCCTAAGAATGGAGACAATGATACAAATTGGAATAATTCATATGAATGTGTGGGATGCTGAAGAGGAAATTACTGA
The DNA here is from genome assembly GCA_963924515.1 of Vespertilio murinus. Lineage (NCBI taxonomy): Eukaryota > Metazoa > Chordata > Mammalia > Chiroptera > Vespertilionidae > Vespertilio > Vespertilio murinus. The sequence continues at coordinate 140,849,821 of OZ004707.1, forward strand.
GAGAGCCTTGATTTGTAGTAGAAATCTGAAATTTAAGGTTGGAAGAAAACTTTACAGACATGGTAACAACACAAGTTGGAGGAATGAAACTGATTGTGGACTACTTGGTGAGCAGAGAGGCCTCAAGGAAAGAGTACAGACTAGTTAAAACCTTAGTGCTGCCACTTCCCAGCTGTGAGATCTGGGACATGAAATATAACCTTGTCAGCCTCCTCATCTGCATAATGGGGATACTAATGTTTGTCTCCAGAGTCTTCCCTGAAGGTTTGACATAGTATAGGCTTGGGCATGGCACTCAAGGTGTAGGAGTTATTGTGGAACAATAGAGATTCATTGTCAATTCAGTCTATTCTTTCAATGAATGTATGACTGTGCTAGACACTATTCTTGGTTCAGAGGATGCAATAATTTATAAAACACTCTCATGGAGTTTATATTCTTGTGGACGGATGTATGGTGGCATAAAGGAAAGAACAGTGTAGCTGAAGCAGGAAAGGAAGGGTGAAGGAGTTGGTGAGGAGTGATGGATGAGATCAGAGAGGAAGGAGTGGCCAGATCATGTAGGGCCTGAAGGCATTGTAGGGGGCTGTGGTGAAGATACTGGATTTGACTGAGTGAAATGAGAAACCATTTAAATACTTGTAGGGAATAGTGCCATAGTTGGACTTCTATAAAAGGCTCACTCTGGCTGCTGTGTGGGAACAAACCAGAGGGGGACAAGGTCAAAAGCGTGGAGGATCTTGTAAGAAGTCCAAGTGAGAGTCAAGGGGGCTTTTGGGTCAGGTAGTGGTGCAGCTCTGAGATCCAGTTGGATGGATATGTTGCCAACAAGGTGTTGACGAAATTTACTGATGGAGAGGATGTGAAGTGTGAAAGAAAGGGGGTAATCAAACAAGATTCCTTCTCAATGAAGTTTCCATTTACAGAAATTAGGAGATGGAGGTAACAGCAGGTATGGGAGGAATAATCGAGTTCTGCAGATTTTTTAGGCTTCCAAATGGAACCAACTATCAGAAGTTGGATGTGTGCCTAGCTTTATGGAGAGAAATCTGCACTTAGATAATTTAAAAAAATTCAATTAGAATAAGTTCAAGAGAGACTACAATGGGAAATTTAGATAGTAAGTACAAACAGTTTTTTTCCCCCCAAGAAGTTTTGCTGTGAAGGAGAGCAAAGAAATGAATTAAGCAAGATCAAGAAAGCTTTAAAAAAAACCACAAATAGGGGAGATATAGTTTTTTATCATGATAATGGAAAAGAGCCAATGGAGGGGAAAATTGTTATAATTGAACTTAGAGTTCATGTTAGAAGTTGTGACAAATATTTGAATAATAAATGGCTTTAAAAGCTAATGAATGGCTTTAGACTGCAAAGGCAGCATGAGGCCTTTGTAGAAGTTTGAATAGAGTAGTGACATAAAAACCTTTATGTGTGCCTATAGTGAAATTTGCTGAATTGGTTTGTAAGTACTATTATCTATGACACCCCTTCCCATAAATAGAATGTCTCTGCTTTGTAAACAGCTCACCCTCAGGTAGGTTTACAATGTACTGCATAGTATGTTAGCTCAGTTAATCCTTCCGAGAGTCCCAGACCGTGTATATTAGTGCTGACCATATTTTATAGATGAGGAAACTGAAGTCAGAGACTAAGCAACTTTCCCTAGGCAACAGCTGTAAGTGGTAGAGCCAATAATTGAACCTAGACCGTCTGGTTCCACAATAGAGCATGAAGCACCATGTTCTATTGTCTTTTTTCTTTCATGTATTGTCTTCTAAATTATAGTATTTTTGACCCTGTTTATAGTTAGTGTAGGAGGAGTTTAAAAAGTTCACTATTTCCCTTACCTAACTAGTCTGCCTCCCCATTTCTACTCTACAAATTACATTTCTTTGTTATCCCTCAAATATATTATAACATATCATTTTGTACAATTTATATATTGTACATACAAATTCTGTTGATTTTCCTATACACCCCTTGATGTGCTGGTTAGGCGAAGATTGAAACGGATTGTAATGCTTTCTTAATAACTGTCACTTCATAATTGCATAGTGCTTTATTTTTAACTAAGAACTACTGTATAAACACTTTCATTTACTTCACATAACAACCCTGTGTGTTAGAATAGATATAAATATCTATTTATCCTTTAAACAAATGAAGGATCATGGGATAATGGGAACTGGCACAATGCTTAGCTCAGAGTAGATATTTAATAAGTAGTTGAATAAAAGAATAAATGAACAAATGGTTTACAGTCACAGTCATAAAGTTCTGAGAACAGAGCGATAATAGAAATCCGGGACTCCTGATTGCCAATCCAGGGCTTTTTTCATTACACTGCAGTTGTCTTGAAATGGTTTAATCCTTGTTTTTAAATAAAACACTTTGGCTTCCAAGTACTAGCAGTTAAAATATAATCAAAGTGGTGAGATGGAATTCTCAACTTGCTGTATCTCAATTTAGACCCACTTTTTTTTTATTGGAGAGTTGTAGTGACACCACAGGTAGCAGCCATTTTGTGGGGTCAATATTCAATTAATCTTTCAGCAGATTGTTAATAGAGAATGAATCATAGGGAGTGCTATTTGGGAGGTGAAATGAAGAAAAGATGGTTCTCAGTTACTGAAATCATAAAAATATTGAGGGTGATTATTTACACATTTCGGGTATGTTAGTAGTTCAGACTTGGGCATACTCCAGCTTGGATAATTACTATTTTTCCTTTGTGTAGCTTTCTCTCTATTTATTTTAATTGGCTATGAGGGCAATATGCTTTCTGGCAATCTATTTTGGAGCACTTCTATACATTTGCTTCAAATGATTAGATCTGCCAGATGCCACTCTTGAACTATGTCTGTTCTGGGGGCGGGTAAAGAAGTGTAGCTTCTCACATCTCTTCTAACACAAGCTGTGAGTTGGCTCTGGTTCTGCTCTCTGAGAAGGCGGTGTATAACACTGCTTCTGGATGAGGAAGGCATTTCAGTGGTGGTGCTGAGCCTAGTGTTGAGTTAGCAAGTGGGGAGCACATATTTTTATACTCTTGATTAGCCAGGAGTGATTTCCATAGTCAAGTAACTGTTGGAATGTTATGGGCATTTTCAAAGCCAATGTTATGTATAATGGTTAAAGTTTTGCTCTGTGGGGGAAGGTTAATGGGAGCACCTGTGCTTTTCCATATTTTTTTTTGGGGGGGGAGGAGGGATAACAGTTCATTTTTGTATGGGTACACGTTTTTACTGTCTTTATCCTCTATGAATTGCCAGGCATTTTCCCACACTTTGATGAGAAGGTACATACAATCTGATTTTCAAATGAATTCTATGCTGTTGCAGGAAACTAATGAACACAGACATGAGGTCCCTCTTACAACTAATACATCTTCGTGGGGAGCATCAAGATGGTGTGCTAATTAAAATTTGTCATATTAAAGAGCACGCCAGCCAATATAGAATGCTATTAACAAACATCCACCTTAAATTTTATTTTTTCCTGGTTAAATACATCATGTCATGTGCTATGTACGAATCATTTGAGCAGCTGAAAACAACTTAATTTTTGAGGAAAAAAATTTGGTTCTGTCCAGACATCTCTGCACCTACCTGATACCAAGGTGAGATCATTTCCTTCGAAACAAGGATGAATGCTGTATTCCCAAGTGACAAAGTAGAATGTCTACATCAACTAAAAAGGTAGCCTTCCACTTCCCTTGACACTTAGCAAAGAGCCCGGGCTTGCATAGACCGCTCCTGCAGAAGCATTTTTTTCAGCAGTATTTTGAGAAACATTTCAGCTCAAGATACTTCCTAACTCTTCAGTACATACTGAGTAGTCTCTAAACACTATTGCTGGGGCCAATTACATCACCAGAATACAGCATAATTTGGCTAAAACCTTAGTTTTCTGGTAGAATGTATTTTGACGAGTATAATTAAATGTTATGTCCTTAGCTTGGGCCAGAGGCCAAGTTAAACTGTTATTTAAAGACTATTTCTTAAGCAAAATTGCAGTGTACACAGCAAATGTTTTCAGTAAACATTGTTGAATTAATGAATGAACTAAAGACATTATGTACCCTGTGTGAAAAACTCCTCCCAGGGTTTATTACCGGGAGAGTTTGTTTTTCCATATGGATTCACACACTTCTTTTGATCTCATTACTCCCTAAATGCTTTCTGATCCATCTTAATTTTTAACTTAGTTGTTTTATGCATTTTAATTTTATAAAAAATTCTCTAGACTCTAAATCGTAGAGCATTTTAGAATTCATTTAGGCTAGTTCACTATCAGCTGCCTGAAATGCTTCAAATCCTATTGGGGAATGAGGAGGGCATAGATAGTAATGAAAAAGAAACCACCAACAAAATAATTTCCCCCAAACAGCCCCTTCAGGAGAAAGAGAGCCTTCCTTTGAGACCTGTTGAAGGAGGATGCTTAGTTCAGTTCGGGGCACAGGATTGGTCCCTGGTGGCACCCACATATAAGTCCCCCTGAAATTTGGGCACTACCAGGGCAACCCTACAACCTGGCCCTCACCCACCGTATCCATCGGAAGCACCAATTCATCACTATGGAATCATACTAATTGAAAGAAAGGTTTCATTGCTGTGATGATTTATAATCTTTGACTTATTTTATGTGATTTAAGCCTTAGGGGAGATTATTGATTTCATTATTTTTATTTTTTTTAAAATTATCTTTGTTGTTGAAAGTTTAACAGATGATTTTAATTTGCTTCTGCACACATTTGCTGAGATCTCAATTTAAGTTGGGCAATTTACAAAAGCCGATTTTCCTCCTGAGCTTTCTGAGCCCACTCTGCTATGGGGCAACACTTCTGTGTTTATTCACTTCCTTCCACCAGAGAGACCCTTCAGAAGATGTTACATCGTTTTATTTACATATTTTGGTCATTTACTTTAGGGGGAGGAGCAGCCGGAATAATTTAAGTGTGTTGAGATTAGCATATGTTGGGTTTAGATATCACTGTAATCTCAGAAGTACAACTTTCAACAGGTCACCCGCTATGTAGGAAGCTACAGACTTTCTGGGACTCTGCAGGTTAGTGGCTTGCAGGGGATAATATTTCTTGTCAGTTTCTAACCTAGGCAATCTGCATTTTGAACAAGGCAAAACACAAATTATGCACGATACTCAGGCTGTGCAATAAAGGGACCAGGCCCAGAGAGAAGTACATTTGCACATTCGCTCAGTGATGACACGACCAGAACCATTTATTCCTTTGTCCTGGACCTTGATGAATGGCTGGCTTGAAATGCAGGCAGCCATCTGTAGACTCGTTATAGCACACTCGTTAACGGAAACCTGTGGTACATTTGCTCACCCCTTATTGCTTTTTTTTAATTCAGCTGCATGAAAAGAGGACACTGCAAGGAAGCACACTATGATTTACCAGTTGTGGAGTTCGAGGCACTAAGAGTCTTAAGACCGTACTGCAATTTATTTCCTTTGGATTTTGAAAAGAAAAAGAATTGTATTTTCTGTTCTCATTTATGAATTGGGTGCTTAAAAATGATAGCAAAATTATGATGTTAACGGCTTAGTTTATATTTGGTAGAGGAAATTCAGCTACATAAGATGAGTTTCTGAAAGGAAATAATTTGCATGTCTGAAATAATTCCCCACGATGGAGGTCTTCTGCAGTTCATTTTCCTGACCAAGGCAATCACTTTGTAGCAGATGATGGCTTGATGGTGCTGAAGAATGTCAGCCTCTGACCTCTAAGATCTTATCTTCTCCCTGGTTTTGCTTCTGTTAAGACCACTTTATATAATCCCATATTGTTATATAAAATTATTCAAAATTTGAATAATTTTAGTTTTCAAGCATAAAAGAAAGTTGGTATGCTTTTGACTTTTATACATTTATAAATATAGTTCTTGGCATTTAAAAATATTTAAAATTTCTCTTTTACATACGCTGCTCCTATTAGTCTGAGAGAAAAAACTGTGAGGAAGAGAGAGGTGAAAATTACCAATGCATCTGTAGTGCGCTCTGTCACCAGAGCTCTGTTTTTGTAAGGACTGTATTTGACTTCTACTTGAAAGAATACCATGGACTGATTATCCAATTACATTTTTGATCACATCACTATTGACCAACTAACCACAGTAACACAAATATGTTTGAGTGTGCGCGCACACACACACACATACACACACATACACACATTCTTCCACACTATATGATCACACCTTTTATCTGAAGCAATTACCCCTGTTAAGCAGGGGTGAGTTTTACCACCGAAGAGAGTAAGTGATTTTTTCCCCCCCACGTCTCATGACCAGTAAGTGATGGGCCTTTTTGTAGATCTTTGATCATTTGACTTGGGTCCTATCACTCCTTCACTTAGGAAATACACTGAACATGAAACAAAAGATGGTGTGTCACTGAGCCACTTGGTGTGTGTTATTTAGTGGTAATCAGGGCAAGCCATTAGCTTATTATTGTTATTAATACCAATATTATTTTTTCTCCTCAAGGGCTCCAGATTAGAAGACTGCTGCCTCACACTTTGTCTTTTTGGTACCCAGGAGCTAAAGTGTACACAGGGCAAAATAAACTTCTAATGAAGGTTATTTGCAAAACATTCCTACCTTCTTTATTCACTCACATGTAGGCCATATTATACATGTCAAGATAAGCCCGATATTCCCCCCGATTCCTGGGGCACAGATCGCTAGCTCTCAATGAAGGAACGAGTCTGTTAGACTGGGTTTCTCTCGTGTCAGACAGCATTGTCAGTCAATAGGCATGAAAGGTGGCTTCTAGAGAGTAAACTGCATGAGCAACCAAACTTCACAGGCAAAGCAACTTTCACCCTCTCCCTCTCTCTCTCAATTAAATTCTAAGGCAGTGCTCCTTTCACTTTTCCCAAGTTAAGTCAAGGAGAGTCTGGCTTTAAAATACAGAATAGAATATTCGTTTCCACTCCAATGCATACAGACTGAAGCTTGATGTTCTAACTAGCTAAACACTATGGCAATTCTAATGAGACTTGGTAGATTTTGCATTCATTCTGTGAGAAAACAAGCATCATGACTTAAGTAGGACAAGTTAGGTAGCCACTGAAATATTTCCAAATTGTCAGTTCCTTACCCATCATTGAACTGTACATGAAGTTATGTATATGTGCAAATTTATGCACACCGATTAATCCTACTGAGATAATTTATTTAAAACCTAAATAATATTCCATGTATAAAATATACAACTGAAGGTACAGAAGCTGATACAGTGGAGAGTTCAATGTCAAGTTCTGAAGATGCCACCCCAAGGGAACAAGCGACTTTGGAAAAGAGGGGGATGGAGGAGCAGCCTCTGGGAGTGACAGTTCTGACAAGGAGTCTTGGGGTCCCAAAGATGGTGGCAATGAAGAGAAAACACATTCTGTGTGAAAAACATGGAAAAATGATGGGGGCCTTGGAAAAGTTAAAGTCTGGGATGAGTTTCAGGGAGGTGGCTGCACAATCTAGTGAAGATAAAGCCGGGCTAGGGGCGACTTGGGTGGGGCTTCAGAGGGTCCATGGGGGAGCCATTTGAAGAAGCAGCACTTGTCTTGCCGGTAAGGGGGTTGGACAAGCCTTTGCTTGCAGACACTCTGGTTAAGAAAAAAAAAAGTGCATATATTATTATGGTTGAAAGGAGAAAATAAAATGGTATGGAAGACCGAAAAAACAAAAAACAACTGAAAATGCTTTTAGAATACTAAAGTCCCCGGAAGAGTCCTCATGGCTACTTCCTCTTTTGTGGCCTCAAATCTGAATGGGCCTCTAAGATAACCACAGGAAGGCTTTAAAAATACATGATGGAAAAAGGCAACTCCCTCGGCTTTTAAAGCTTTCTTTTCTCATGCTTGCTAATGCCTTCCTTGAGCTGCCGCTAAATAATTGAAGCCCATCTTTTCACACCTTGTTGAGCATGATGGTGGAAAGAGCCACCTGAGTCAGAAGACCTGGCTTGTGTGGTTCTTACAGCCTGCTAGTCCGTTTCCCACACCAGGGTGTCCGTTCCGTGAGGGCAGGGGCCGCGTGCTCTTTTCATTATTGGACCTTCAGCATCTATCATCGTCGCAATGGACTTGATCCACACACATGTAAGTGCCTTCTTTGGGCCAGGCACTGTTCTAGACGCTGGCGATAGCACAGCGAAAGAAACGAACACAGTCCTTGCTTTGATGGTGTTTACACTCTAGTGGGAAGGCCTATGTGATTAAGCGCTTTGATGAATAATACCGCAGAGTGTGTGAAGCACAGTGCTACTAAGAGTGGTACGGAAGCCCTTTCTGCTAAATGGGCACTTGAGCAAAGCCAGGGACGAGCCTTGAGAATATATGGGGATAGAGAGCTCAGGCAGAGTAAGAAGCAAGAGACCCTGGGACGCTCGGTGTGCTCACAGAACAGTAATAATAATAAACACACACACAATGAGTCTGCCTGAGATCATAGAGGTGTTTGTGTTAGGACTTGGGGCTATTAGCTTTATCCGTTTGGCTTTTAAGCTTGCTCTTGGCCTCTGAACAGGATATTGCACTTGAGTTTGCTGGTTGTTAAAATGCAGGGGCTTCGGACTGGTTTCTAGAGGGCTGATTGATAATCCTCGGACCGAGGACCTAGAATTTCACCCTCCCCAGTTTTTATTACTCAGTGATAATATCGGAAAGTTTCCTAGCGGAGTCAGTGGATATCTGACTGGAAGCTTTTGTTTGCATTCTGCCCTGAGGGTGTCATTTTGGGTCACACAGGGTATAAATGGCAGAGCAGATTTATGGCAGATGTAGCTTATAGTGAAGGAAAATGAGGGGTTCAGGAGAAAATGCATGATATTCCAACATTGTATCTTTTTAGCTTCCCCATAGTCTATTGCATGGCTGAGCCTTTGTAAACTGTAATACATCTTATCTCCTACTCCACCCAAATCATTACATTCCAACTGTTGACCTTGTGCTTCCCGAAATAAGCCTTTCTTCTTCCTCCTCCTCTTTTGTTAAGAATTGAATTTGAAAAGTGTTGATGCACAGGATAAAAAACTTGTAAATAGATGAAAAGTACCCGGAAGAGAAGCTAAACAATACAGTCTTGTTTTCCCACCCAGTTGCTGCTGGGAATAGTCATTCTGGAAAGCAATCTGTCAGCACTCAGTGAGATTATATTTGCACACTCTCCAGGAAGACTCACCCAGGCCCAGGTACACCCTAGGGAAAATTCTAAGGAGGTAAAGGAAGATATTTGGGGATTAACTTTCTCTCCAATCTGTCTATTTTGGTGGTGCTGGGAGTGGTGCTTGAAAGTTAGAGGCAACAAAGATGACTATAGGGAACTGAGGAAGTAACATGTGCAATATGTGTGCTTAACAAGGGCACTCCCAGGCAACAAGCTAGATATAAATGGAGTGACATGAATAGATATTAAGAACCTGACTAGATATTAAGAAATTAAGAAAAAAGGAAATAAAAAATGAAATGCATAGTCTAACATTACATTTGCAAATTAAGCACATTCATGCAAAGTTATTATTTTTATAACGATATGGCCATATTTAAGGACTTACAGCAAGCAGTGTAGGAATGGGGGACAATGGGACAAGGGATTAGAAAGACATTGGAGCACTGTCTGGGTGGCTCAATTGGTTAGAACATTGTCCTGATACAACAAGGTTTCGGGTTTGACCCCTAGTCAGGGCACATACAAAAAGCAAGCAATGAATGCATAAATAAGTGGAACATCAAATTGTTCTCTCTCTCTCTCTCTGTTTCAAATGAATCAATACATAAAATATAAATGTTAAAAATGCAACAAATTGGAAATGAAGCTAAAACAAGAGAGAAGTTTTGCAGTGATGATAGTGTGCTGTGAACCCAGGCATATGATTAACTCACTTCTTTGCTTTTAAGGTTCAAAAGACAGAGGAAAGCCATGAACTATTATTTGGAAATCAAAGAGTCTTTCTGACTCTGCTGGACAGTGTTCTCCTGTGATCCCAAGGACGTACTTCTATGGAGGAAAGAGTCCCTGAAAGTGATTCACAATTCATGAGCATGAAATACACTGAAAGATAACACGCATAAAAGAAACTAGCAAATCGTTTGCTAAATAAGCTTTAGGAGTCATGCTTCTAGTGGGTGTGGCATTTAAAGTATTTCTTTATAGAACAGTGTTGGTAAGGCCTGCCTATGGGACATGGGGTGGGGAGTGAACATAGAGAGCTGTTAATTTTTCATTTTTATTTCTTTTATTTCTATCATGCTTTCTTTGTGAGACTTCTCTTCCAGCCTAGTTCCCATGAAGGCATCTTAAACTGGTCTCCTCCTAGTTCTAGTGGTGGAACTGCCCAGGTGGGGGCATTGCTGTGCTCTTTGCCAAACAGTGCTTTTCTCTTTGAGACTGGCTTTTCGTTTCTATCATTTTCTCTGTTTCCCTCCTAACTTTCTCTGCATGAATTGTGCTCCCTTTTCCAACTCCGAAGACACTTGATCCAATTTGGGACATTTTATGGGCAGTACATCAGTGAATTGCTGGAACATATATTACCTCACTCCTTTCCCATTCTTCCTGTGCCCTCCCTATATAGATTCACTTGGATTTTAGCATTTTTAAAACAGAAAGGATGAACCTATGCTTCCAGCTTTAAGTTCTGAAAAGATGATACAATAGCCGAATCACCATTTCACTCCATTTTCTCTATTTGACTTTGTTCTTTATTTATTTATTTAGGTGATAAAATCCCAAACCCATGACTTTCGAGATGTTCTTCAGTGGCTTAATTATAGAAACCTTTATTGAAGATCCCTTTTCCTTGCTTATCCAATCAGGCAGCGATTACCATTACCATGCACGGATTCTGCTTAGTTATTGGTTCCTCAAATGATAATTACTGTTTATCTAATTATGTGGTAAGTGCTATGCAGGCGCAGGGTGATTAAACAATGTACAATTACAAAGTAAGTTTGGTATTTGGAGGGAGGTTGTTTGACCAAATTTCATCTTAATGATAATTCATTTGATACCGAAAGAGAATAACATCAAGTTATTTGTAGGAAAATGGTAAACATCATTTAGTTTCACATTACCACCTATTATAGTTTAGCACTGAAGAAGCAAAGAGTATTCTCCCGTGAAAATGAATTCCACACACTTTCCTGGTTACTGGGGAAACTAGGCTCTCGGCTTTTCTGGTCAGGCGGTAGTTGCAAGTGATCAGTGAGGAACTGTTGACCACCTCCCTGCCTGCCTAGCTTGAAAAGCAATGCAAATGTAAGCCATATTTAACAAGCTTCTCCTGGGACATCAGTTCTTACAGTTTAGTTTCTTGAAGTATGGGATATGGACTACTGGCATGAGTCACTGGGACTTTGAGCATAGGAGGGGCCTTTTGTCAAATTCTGGGTTCCACCACCCCCTTCACCCCAGAGGTTCTAATTTAGAAGTTCTAGGTTGCGGCCCCCAAATCTGCCATCTATCCCTGTAGACTTAAGTGCTCCCCACGTGAATCTAAGGCATCTTTAATTTTGAGTGTCACCAAGCACCATGGAGGACATTCAGGCCTAATCTGTGTGCCTGTGTTTAGACACCTGTGGGCTGTTCATTCCAATCCCTCCCACACCCTCAACCCCAGTACTTCTGTCTGACATAGGTGAGAAAATTGATTGGGAACCGAAAATCAGTATTACAGGCGTCATAAGGGGAAAGAGACCCATCGGTCTGTTTCAAAAGCTACACATGCAGGGGTGAACACGCCTTTTGAGGGGAGGAATGGGGGTTTAGTGTACTCTGCATGCTCTGATTGGTGGCTTAATGTATAGTCCATATAAGGTACATAGTTAGTCACTCAGGTACTTAGGGACAGGTACTCAAGTTTCCCAATTAGAGTATTAAAAAAAATAGAGACTTTAATACGTGTATATCTTAGAATGTGGAGTGTGATAGGTATGAAAATGGAGACAAGGATACTGGATTCACCAAGTTCATTTTGGAAGACATTTGGAGAGGATGCTAGGTCTTTTGGAGATCTTCATTCAATTCTGCTTTCAAAATAAGGGTTCATTTAATTGGACAGTTACTCGGGTAGGTGAAGTATTTTATATACACTATTCCTTTTAATCCAAAAACCTATTGTAGACAAGAAATATTATACTCCTTTTCACTTGGGAAATGTGGCACAGAGAAGCTAGGAAACTTTCCCAAAGTCACACAGCTCAATAAATACTTACCGCTAACCAAAGTCTGTGTAATTCTGCTGTGGGAGAGGAAACATAATTTTTCATCGATTTTTTTAGGTTGTTGGCTGAGACACTCCCTGAAATAAAAGATGGACTCAAAGGAGAGAAAAAAAAATAGATGTTTAATAACATGCATACCTCCAATATACATGGCTGATATCCAGGAAAATGGAGTAACTTCCTGAAATGGCCCAAGCCACCACTTTAAATACTATCTCTAGCTAAAGGCAAAAGAAGATGTTGGGGAAAGGGGAGGAGGGTTCCCAGGCAGTTATGAGGGGTTATCAGGCAGAGCACTTTAAGCAAGTGTGTGTGGTTGTTATGTAGTTATCCGCACCTTCTCCATTGATTAGAATTTCTAGAAATTTACTTCCCTTTCTATTCCTTAGTTCAGAGAAAGAGACACTCTCACAAATGGAGATTTCCCTTATAAAATCTCCACTCACTGTTCAGCTCTTCCTATGTCTGCTCCTTCTTAAAATTAACCAGCCTAACATAATCCTTATGCCAGAGAGACATATTTTGGTACCAAATTCTGCTCCCCTTCATGACCTCTGAGCACCTTCTTCATGGTCAATGTGGTAGGAATGCTTTCTCATGATTCTTACCAAAGAATTCTTAGTCTAAAAGAAGGCAGATTCCGAGTCTACCAAAGTCTGTGTTATGATTTTCTCCTTTTTCTCTTACCCTCCCCCTCCTTTCCCTCCCCCAATCAAAGGGTGTCTGAGAACCCATCAGAAGAATGAGGACACTGCTGTGTTTGCATTTTAAGAGCCTGGCTGAAAGAAAGACAGCTGTTCACAAAAGTGGCTATTTTGCATTGAATTATTTTATGGTGCAAGAAACAAAGTGGAAGGATGGCTGCATATTCTAGGGAAGGACAAAGACCTGTGGAATGCCCAGGGAAAGTGAGGCTTTTAAAAAGAGTGACAATTTTGCTGCACTGGTCTACCAACTGTAAGGCATGCAAATGCGATTTTTTTTTCTTTTTAGAGGCCAGGGACAGGCTCACGAATGAGTTTCACAAAGAAGAGGTTTCTGTCAGAGAGGCCTTGCTGACAGCAGCACATCTACTATCTGGGCTCAGCCACGAAAGCCACCCAATTCACTGCTCACTTGGTGAACCACATGGAGCAGGAAAGTCAAACAATAAGGCATCTTTGTTTCATAATTTGCAAGAACTCTACAATGGTTGTAGCGTGGAAGCGAAAAGCATAGGCCATCTTTCAGGGAAAGACACAATTAGAATTACAAATACTTATTTAGTATTGGCAACTTGGAGCCATTTTTAAAACTTGGGAGACTAAATATTTTATTTATCCAAAACTGTTGCAAAGAGGAGAATGGAATTGCTGATCACATCAAACATTTAATAAGGCTTTGGCAGAAAAGTTTACTTGAATCTCTTCTTTGCGATTAGAGTGTATGTGGTTTAGAATGTGGATTCATATGAAAAAGTGCAAAATGTTTTGTGTGTAGAGTGATTTCTAAATTATCTACTTTATTTTGTGATCTATCTATATGAAAGGATAAGCAACTGTTACAACAATCGACTGGTTGCTATGACATGCACAGATCACCAGGGGGCAGACACTCACTTACAGGAGCTACCCCTGGTGGTCAGTGCATTCCCATAGCCAGCCTCCCATAGCCAGCAACCTTCCACAGTCTCTCCTCCTGGTGGCCAGCCCTGATCAGGCCGAGGAGTCCCACCCATGTACAAATTTGTGCACTGAGCCTCTAGTTGGATTATAATACACATTGCTGACCAGTGTGAGGAAAAATAAAAATGTCCTTTTCCCTTTTAGTTCTTCTGGCTGGTCTAATAATCAAACTTACACAAGACAGATTAATAGGAGAAACTAACCAAATTTAATTATGTATATTCATACAGGGGTTCCATAGGAATTTGGGACTCAAGACCAGTCAAGGTTTATATGCCATTCTAGACTGGGATCTGGGACTTCCATGGGCAAGCAGGTAATTCACAGATGAATGAGAAAGAGCAAACATTTGGTAAGCAAATTTTTGCTGGGCCACCCAGAAATAATGGAACGCAGAAAGGAATGTAACAGACTTTCTAGGTTCCTCCCTGCCTGCTGCACTTAGTTCATGTTATGCTAAGGTGACCACTCCCCCTAGGAGCAGGCATTTTTATCTAAATTCCTTTAGTCAGGTAAGAAGGAGATGAAAAGCTCTTCTTGAATTTGTTGAGCTTTAATTGTCTTCTGCTTGAAATAATCTGCACACCATGGTGGCACAGTCTGGGAGACTTGTCCTAACCCCCTAAAAATACAACCAGCTTAAACTAATCAGTATCCCTCCAAATTTTGGGGTGATAAAATTTGCACCTCACCCAGTCCAAAGTAAAAGCTGATTCAGACAATTCCTGTGTGATTCCTTGTATTTGCTAGGATGGCAAGCTTTAAGTTTGTTTTTATGATTTCTTTTATTCAGAGTTCTGTATGCTAAAAGGTAAACTGAAACCTATCAAAAGATGCAAGATTAATTGATCAAAAATCAATTCCCACCTGGCAGTGCCAAATTGGAATGGCTAGGAGCCATCTACCCAGAAGCCAGGGAAAAGACTTGGAGTGAACGTGTGGAAACAAAGAAAGGAAATTATTTGATCGGCTACAGCTTAATCCTAGTTGGCTTGTTTGTGATTGTCCTAAGGTTTTGATTTTGTAACCTTGAGGTATTTACAGGCTTAGATTTGAGTTTGCTTACCTACCCCACCATAACCTTAGAACCACCACAGTCTAATGGCCTCCTGGCTTAATTAAGTTAACTGTCACAAGTCAGGTTGTTGGGAAGAAACCTTTCCATTGGGTAACTTGTGAGTCCAATAGTGGCTCAATGGAGAAGATGAAAAGACATATCATCTTTAACATTTTCATTTATAAGAGATTCTTCCAAGGCAACGGAGAGTGAAAGTGGTTTTTAAAAATTTGCCTCTTGCTTCTTCTCTCTTGATGTTTTAGGGCAAACTGTGGCTCTACAGCCACATGCAGCTCTTTGGCCCCTTGAGTGTGGCTCTTCCACAAAATACCATGCTCAGAAGTCGGTTTTGGGCTCTCAAGAGAAATTCCAATCTTTGTACTGTTGATATTTGGCTCTGTTGACTAATGAATTTGCCGACCACTGTTTTAGGGTAAGACAACGAACGCCTAGAATTGCCCCTGCCCCTGAGTTAGAAACTGTTGGCTCATCTGGCTCGGGCCTGGGGGTTTGCATTTGTAATAACTACTAAGTCCTCTTGAGATGATTGGCTGTCCACTTGTTTGCCCATAACTTTGTCTTAAGCATATACTCTCAATTGGTAGTATCGGCCTAGCTGTTACTTAGATGATCTGGTGATAATTGAAGCTTTTTACCGGGCAGCCAATTTGCAAAAGTTAAAAGAAAAAGGAAAACACCTTCCCCCCATTTATGCAGCACACAGGTTTTTTCACTAGTGGAAATAGCATTGGTTAATAATTTAAATGCTCATCTCCCTGCAGGTCTTTAATCACGTACACTGTAGAGACTGGGTTACATTTTGCTGTGAGCGTTGCTACTGAAACAGTGTGAATTGCACTTTTAATTTGTCTCCCCATCTGACAGTACATCTGATCATACTTTACAAAATCTGTTTTAAATGATTGAAAGGTATTTACAGAAAAGCCAATATTAAATAAACACTTAAAAATTAAAACATCAGATCATCTTAATTCAACCACCCCTTTTGTTGCATTTGAAATGTAATATACATTTTGTTCTTACTGAGCTAATCTTCAACAAAACCAGAGTGGCCTGGAGCTACTGATAGAATGGCAGTGAGAGAGGAGAGATGACCTTTTCTTGCTTTGAAGTCACTCAGTCACTTAATTTGCATATGTGAGTACTTGGAATCTTTTTTATATCCCTAGGATTCTTTTTGAGTTTCCTTAGACTTACACATCTGGCACCACTAGTGAACAGAATAGGAGCATATCAGGTTAATTACACAGAGATTGAAAGATTCCATCACACATCTCTTAATGGCAATAGGTTACATTTCTTTTTCTCCCTTTGTCTTGCTTAGTCTTTTCCTGCTTCTGCCCTAATTTTTAATATTGTTAACATAATAGCAGGTCTACTTACTAGAGCATTATTATCTTTACATAATTTTATTCACATTTTTGTTCTTTTCTTTCTAGTCTGGAGAGTTATTATAAGAGTTTTCATTATATCAATGAAATTCTTCTTCCAGATACCTTATGATTTTGATTACTATTACAACCTAACCTCTAGTGTAAGGCATTGGTTCTCAAACTTGGCTGTGCATTTGGAGCTTAAAAAGCAACCAATGGCATTCTAGTTGGTTTGGCTCAGTGGATAGAGCATTGGCCTGTGAACTGAAGGGTCCTGGGTTTGATTCTTGTCAAGGACACGTGGTCTGTCTGGCAGATTACCTCAATAGTGCTGACTGGTTAAGATTATTTTCCTGAAGGGGCTGAAACTGCAGTTAGGTTCGATACTAAGTTTTGCTTTGGTGATTTGGGCTTAGAACAAGTTACTTCATTTGGGGCCTGTTGTGTGTTTCTCTCTCTCTCTTTCTCACTCTCTCTCTCTCTCTCTCTAACACCTCCTGCCCAACCTGCATGGCTTGTGGTCAACCTATAAACCAGGTAGTCATGGTTCAATTCCTGGTTGGGGCACATGCCCTAGTTATACACTCAATCCCCAGTAGGGGGCAGGCAGAAGGCAGCCAATCAATGATTTTTCTCTCATCAGTGATTTTCTCTCTCTCCCTCTCCCTTCCTCTCTATAATCAATATTAATAATAAAAAAATACTTTCCCTAAGTTATTTCTTGTTTGCTTCCTTCTTTTGGCAGCTCCTCTTCTACTATCTGGCTGCTTCTCAAGATGATTAATGCTGCCAGTAATCTGTTTCCAATGACCAGTTTTGGTTTTTTTTTTTGTATAAATCATTTGATCTTTTAAAAAGGTCATTCTACTTCTTGTTCTTCCTCTTCCTCCTCTATTACAAATTGTTCCTTCTAACCCCCTCCTTTTTTATTTTCCTGCTCATTCATTTTCCCATTTCTAGTTTCCTTAAGGTATCCAGGCTTAACACTTCTATATCACACCCCTAAGTATGGAGGCTTTAATGCAGGACTTAGAAGTCATACAAGTTTGGAAAGCCTGGGAAAGTGAAATTATCACCACTCCCAACTAAACTAATTTAAGGTCTTCCTTTCTCTATAGTTCCTTCTTTATAAGCATTGCTGATGCTCTAGTCCAGTTGCTTGACCTTTTATTGACTATAGTAACTTATATTCTTCTATTAATTTCTCTTACTATGATAGCAATAACAGACTTTGAATAGATTCAAGAATATGTATGATGTACCACTTTTTGCCTGATTCCTGCTTATCATTCAAGACCCAGATAACCTCCCCTCAACCACCAGGAAGTCTCTTTACCATGTGATTTTTGAATAAGTATTCTGTATCCATTGTCTTTGTGCCTTTGATTTCCACTCACTGTTGCCCTCTCCTATTTTCTTTCCTTTTATTCTTTTAAATTTGTAATGACATATTTTGCTATATCCAGGGACTTTTTTTTTCCAGTCTGCATTTATCTAGAACTAATGGTTCACTAGACATTATGGGTTACCTTCTCATTTTTGAAATGCAGATATGCCAGGAATGTATTCTTTAGCCTGCTATTTTTTAAACTTATATAGAATGAATCATCGAGGACCATGTTTACATCTCTTAAAATGCCCTTTGAATTTTTTACTCTCCACTAAACTTATACTAAACTCTTTTGACTGTTGTATAGTTCTTCAGACTCTGGGCTTGATCTGCCATTTAATTCTTAACATCAGAACTTCCAAAGGAAAAAATAATTCTTTTGGCTAAATTAGTTTATTTCTTACATTCCAGATGTGTTAACCCTTTTGTGTTTATTTAAATTTTGCCCTTTTATTATTTTTTAAGCCAGTTTTGTTCTTATCCCATTTAACAAATAATAACTTCTGACATTGTATTTTTTCTTGATCTGCCATATTTTTCCCTAATAGGTTCAGTATTAGGGGAACAAAAAATTTTTCAGATATAAATTTAATTAAGAACATTGGATTCTTCCATCAATTTGTAGTGTGTAATAAGTTTTATCATGTACAGTTTTTAGCCAATTGTCAATTCTATTATGTTTTAATGATATATACCAGTGATCTCCATCATAATTTAAATGTTTGATTTTAAAATTATGTATTCTTCTTTATTCTTAGTGTCAAAATAAAATGAGAGGACATTCTATGAAAGAACAAAGACACAGGAATGTTGTGGACCCTCGGGTTGAAAATATTCTCAGGGCTGAAACAGTAGTTGAAGTAGCTGTTTTGACTCTATGCTTGTAACCTGGCTATTGAGGTCTTTAATCGTCTGAATACATGTTCCTTTCCCAGCTTGTCTCTGACCATACATCTTTATTTGCCCTTTGCTATAGTCATATTGGATTTCTTGACATCCTCTGAACATATTGCAACCTATTTTTTTTTCATGCATTTGTGTCTTTGTTCTCACAATTCTGTCTGTATAAAACATCCCTTTGTCTCCTTCTTTGCCTTGTGAATTGTACTCTTATACAAGGCCAAGTTCAAATGAGTATTGAGTTCTTGATCTCTCAAACGTAGTGAATATCTCCTTCCTTTGTGCTGTTACCTCATTATTTTTGTAACCTTTAAAAAGTATTTACCACATTATGTTCTACATGTTTTCTCTGTTAGACCAAGTTAATCAGGATATGTCTTGATTTATTTTTCCACTTAGTACTTAGTAGGTTTTTCAATAGAGGTAATTACAGATACATGTCTCTTATGAATTGCCCTCTTACACAATGCATACAATTAGATTTTGGCAAGCAGACCAGGTTTTATATTTTTAAAGTTGTCTAATAGCCACAAACTGGTTAGGATTTCCCTCCTTATGCATTGAATATGTCAGTAGACAGCCTGTGTTAAATAGTTACCTTCCATATCCTTTGTATAGTTTCATGTATTGTAGTAGGCTCCAAATTCAGGAAGAAAACAGTGTTTAAAGTATATTTTTTTTCAAATGAATCATTTTTAAACTTTAAATCAGTATATTATTATAAATTTTTTCTTGATAATAGTAAATTTATATTGTTCAAGTATAAAGCATTTATTGATTATTTATGGTAACATTATTATATGAGTAACACTAGATATACCATTGTCATAAAGATATTTCTTGGCTTGAAGAGCTTCTAATTTACTTAGAAGGAGAGAGGAACAGAAATAACACTTGCTAAGCTCATTCTTTAGTCTCATTCTTTTGTATTTCATATACATAATTCTTGTTGATACTTATAATAACATTATTTCATTGATGAACAAATGTGGTTAAACTGGTTAATGAACTCACTTAGAGAAAGAATTTGAAATCAGTCAGATTTATGTGTCTCTAAAGCCAACACACTCTGGTTCCAGATATCATCTCTAATAAATATAATAGTTCAGAGAGATATGAATTCTAGGGAAAATTTCTTAACTCCTTTATCGGTTTTGTTGTATAGTTAGTTGAAATAATTATCTTCACATCCACTCAGCAGCATAGCATTGTTTCAATGATTGACAAAAAAATGTGAAAAGTTATTAGAAAAGTGACTGGAACAGAGTAAACTTTAAAAAACTGGAAGCTATTGTTGTTATTATTATGATGATTTAATCATACTACCTCTGAATAAATAAGCAAGCAAAGCAGACCTGTCTATAGTCAAACAAACACAATGAGTTCAAAATGCTGAATGTGGGGCTTAAAATAGTAATGCTGAGATTGAGGACCATGTTGTGTGTCTTATATTTTTTTATAGTGGCTTAAAATGAGCAAGCAGCTTTAATGTGCATTATTAAGGCAGGTACAAATGTAGCTGAAGTATGAGCTTATTATACCACAATATGTGTGTAGAGTACCAAGGGAGATCAAAGGAAGTAGTGCTTGGCTTGAAGAATAGAGTGAGTTAGGGGAAATAAGAATACTGACAGGCTTATAATGTAAGTGCTAGAGGAGGGGTTATAAAAGATACACTACACAAGGAAAATCTATCTATACTAATAAAAGGGTAATATGCTAATTAGACCACATAGACCAGACGTCCTTCCAGACAAATCCACGATAGTGGGGGCTGAGGCAGAGGCAGTTAGGGGCAATCAGGTCAGCAGGGGAGAGCAGTTAGAGGCAATTAGGCTGGCAGGGGAATGGTTAGAAGCCAGTGTTCTGGATTTCGAGAGGGATGTTAGGAGCCACCATTCTGGATTGCAAGTGGTTAGGAGCCAGCGTTCTGAATTGCGAGAGGGATAAAGAGGTAACAGTGATGTCCTACAGGATCGGGCCGAAACCGGCAGTCGGACATCCCCTGAGGGATCCTGGATTGGAAAGGTTGCAGGCCTGGCTGAGGGACCATTTCCCCCACCCCTGCACATGAATTTCGTGCACTGGGGCTCTCGTAGCATAATGAAAGGCCCAGGGATTGGAATAAATAGGTTGTATATGGAAGAAGAAAATGAAGTCACCCCAGCACAAATGAAGTTTTTAAAATTTCATTTTCTACGTTTTAATCAACTGTATTGCCACCTAGAAGAGTAGCTAATGTGGGGAGGAAATAGGGAACAGGTTTTTAATATGTTTTAAATGGTAATATGGTATGGTGGGTCCATTAAGTGAGGAATATGCATTGAACAAGGTGACCTTATTAAACGATTGTTGACCACCTTGACAACACCAAACCAGGACCTAGGTGGCAGAAATGTGGGGCTGCAGACCTGTTCATGGGTTTCATTGCTTGTGTGTATATCAGATATGGACTCTTACCTTCTTTGTTGGAAAATGGATGTCAGTGGTGAATAGATCATCTTTATCTTTCCTCCCCACTGATAGACTGCTTCTCAGAGGCAGGAACTCCATAAATTTTGACTTAGCACTTTGCTTTCTTCTGATATATTTTTACTCCTCCCGACACTTCTTGATTGCTTTTCAAGTTTTGAACTGAAATATCTGGTATTTTAAAGGTCCACACTCCTGTGAACATTGTTTTGAATGGCTCAAAGAGTTGGATCATCTTTTACTTCAGTTTCCAGCACCTTGTATTATTATAGATTGAAAGCACTGTGCCAATCTGACAGTGCTTTAAAAAATAAAAAAAATAAAAAAAATATATATTTATTGATTTCAGAGAGGAAGGGAGAGGAAGACAGAGATAGAAACATCAATGATGAGAGAGAATCATTGATTAGCTGCCTCACACTGGGGACTGAGCCCACATCCCTGGCATATGCCCAGACTGGGAATTGAACTGAGAGCTCCTGGTCCATAAGTCGATGCTCAACCACTGAACCATGCCCGCTGGGCCTGACAGTGCTTTTTGATATAATGTATGCAATATGCTGGACAATGCTTCATTTACTGATCGAAGGAACAATGAAGGCGTAGTGTGCTCTTAAAAACAAGTTATTTTATGAGATACACAGTGGATGGCTATTAGATTCTCTTTAACTTCTCCTTTAAATTTAAATTATTGCACATGAGAACTTTGAACTTCCTCTGGTAGAGGACCTCTGTAGAGCATGGACAGTTATTCTCAGTCTCCATATCACTTCTTGGGAACAAGTCAAGTTGCTGGGTTCGTCTTTGTAAGTATTTATATTTAGCAGGTGATTAATTAGGGTCTCTCGATTGAATTATTGCCTATTTTCAGTAAAGTACACATGCATCTCTAAATACTTAATGTAATAGAATATACATACAGAAAAATGATACATTCAAATGTCACCTCTTCAGTGAAGCCTAACACACATAAAAGATTGAGACCCCCGTTATTTAGTCCCTCAGCAATTGAAGCAATTTAAAATTTATTTGTAATATATGAATTTTGCCCCCAGGTCCACATAGGTATTATTCTTCTATGTCTATTGCTCATATGTAAAGTTACTTAATGCAATAGAATATACACATAGAAAAAGAAATACATAGAAAAATGACTGGCAAAACGTAAGGAATTTCTATTTATTTTTGAAATCTTCCACTCTAATTTTTTACATGTATCCAGATAGTTTAATTTTATTCTATATAATAAAAGGGAAATATGCAAATAGACTGAACAGCAGAACAACCAATCAAAGCATAGTATGCTAATGATATGCTAAGGTTGCTCAACTGCTTACTATGATGTGTACTGACCATCGGGGGTGGGGGGGGGGGCAGATGCTCTGACTGGTAGGCTAGCTTGCTGCTGGGATCCAGCCAATGGGGACTGAGCAAGATGGGCCAGACACACGGAAGTCCCTCCCCAGCCTGATTGTGCACTGGTGGGTCCCTCAGCCTGGTCTGTGTTCTCTCACAATCCGGGACCCCTCAGGGGATGTTGGAGAGCCAGTTTAAGCGCAATTCCACAGGCCACTCCCCTTGGGAGGGTGCCAGGCACAGGGCTCATGGCTGGTGAGTGCTGCTGTGGCAGCTTCTCCTAATGGGGACTGACTGGGCGTGGCAGGCACAGTGGGGCCAAGATGAGCAGGAGCAGCAGGAAGGAGCTGCAGGCAGCATTTGACTGTGGGTTTCAACCTGATCCCGGCAGGCCACCCAGAGGGACCCTCCCCATGCATGAATTTGTACACTGGGCCTCTAGTATATGTATATTTATTGATTTCAGAGCAAAGGGTAGTGGTAGAGAGATATATAGACATCAATTACGAGAGTGAATCATTGATTGGTTGCCTCCTGCATGGCCCCTTCTGGGGATCAAGCCCACAACCTGGGCTTGTACCCTTGACCAGAATTAAACCTTGGGACCCTTCTGTCTGTAGGTTGATGCTCTATCTACTGAGCCAAACCAGTCAGGATCAGATAGTTTAAAACACCTCAAAAGAGAAAGTAGGGTGATAGAAGTTGTTACAAGTGAAAACAAAATGAACTCTTTTCCAAGCACCCTGGAGATGGAATTATATGAAGTAATATGCACCTGCTTTCTTCGGATGATACTGAGCTGAGCTCTTTTCCAATTAAACTTCATAAGTATTTAGTGAACACTTACTATATGCTCAGTTATGGACTTTCTGATGTAGATTATTGGCTCACACTCATTAAATTAAAAGACACACAAAATAAGAAGGTGAAAATGAGGAGAAATTGGAACTTTTATGCACTGTTGATGGGAATGTAAAATGGTGCAGCTGTTCTGGAAAACAGTATAGTTTTTTAAAAAAATTGAAAATCCAGCAATTATACTTCTCTCTCTCTCTCTCTCTCTCTCTCTCTCTCTCTCTATATATATATATATATATATACTGAAATCAGATTTTGTACACCATGTTCATAGCAACATTATTTATAATAGCCAAAAGGTGGACACAACTGGTGTCTATCCATCAATTTTTGAATAAGCAAAATGTGATATATATATATATATATATATATATATATATATATATATATAAAATCAAGCCTTTAAAAAGAAGGAAATTATCACATGCTATAACATGAGGACATTATGCTAAGTTAAATACATCAATTATAAAAAGAAAACAAATATTAAAACTAAACTAATACTCTGATTTTACTTAAGTGAGGTTTCTAGGGTTGTAAAATTCATAGTGACAACATCGATGGGTCGTTGTCAGAGACTTGGGGGGAGCAGTGAATGAGGGAGTTGTTATTTGATGAGTTTAAGTTTCAGTTTTGCAAGATGAAGAGTTCTAAGATTGGTTGTTCGACACGTGAATGTACTAAACACTGATGAACTGTACACCTAAAAATTACTAAGATGGTAAATTTATGTTTTGTACATTTTACTGCCTGCCCTGCTAAGACGATTAAGAAACAGTTTCTTTCCTTAAATGTTTTAAAATATTTGAAAATAAGGTTTTGGTTATTTGCGTGGTAAACTAAAGGAAGAGTAGGAGTTAGCTGAATATAAAGAGAAGGGTAAAAGGCACTGCTGATCATGTGTATATGGAGAAACTAGATGCTAGGGTGGCTGAAGCTGATGTGCTAAGTAGAGACAGGTCTGGAGAGAAAGGCAGGCTTTATACTTCCCAGAAATTGTTAGGACACATGATGAGTTTTAGCTTTTAAGTTTAACCCAAAGACTGAGGGATATTGAGTGCAGTTGAATATATCTCTGATTAGGTGTTTCAGGCATTGTACAATTTCATGTAATTGTCAGCTTCCCAGAGTTGGGGCCCACTAATCTTCTGTTTGCAACCTCTGTCTTGCTCCCTCTTCCAAGTGCTGCTTATGCCAGGTTAAGGAATAATGACTCCATGATGTTGTTAGAGTACTCTTGGAATGAGTCCATCAGTTTCAGTCCCATCCTGGATTCTACTGATTATCTCCCCCTAACCCCCATTTATTGATGTAAAATGAACAATTAAGATGTAAAGTGTACAACATGATATTTGATATATATTGTGAAAAGATTTCCCCCATTGAGTTAATTAACTCATTTATCAATTCACATATTTCTGAGAGAACATTTTTCTATTTTCTTAGCAAATTTTAATTATACAATACTGTGTGTTATTAGCTATAGTCTCCATATTATACATTAGCTCCTCAGACCTCATTCATTTTATAACTAAGATTGGTACATATATCATTTTATAACTAAGATTGGTACATATATAAGCGTTACCTTGAAGTAATTTGTCTTTCTCTGCCTTATTGCCTGAAGGTTCATTCATGTTGTTACAAATGACAGGATTGTCTTCTTTTTTGAGGCAGGATAATATTTCATTGTGTGTGTGTGTGTGTGTGTGTGTGTGTGTGTGTGTGTGTGTGTGTACATCTATATCTCATGCTTTCTTTTAAAAAAATATATTTTATTGACTTTTTACAGAGAGGATATTTAAAGTGGAGGAGACCCAAGCTGAGAAGCATCATTTTTAAAAATATTTTTTTTATATTTTATTGATTTTTTTAATAGAGAAAGGAAGAGGGATAGAGAGTTAGAAACATCAATGAGAGAGAATCATCGATCAGCTGCTTCTTGCACACCCCCTACTGGGGATGTGCCCACAACGAAGGTACATGCCCTTGCCCGGAATCGAACTCGGGACCTTTCAGTCCGCAGGACAACCCTCTATCCATTGAGCCAAACCGGTTTCGGCTCTCATGCTTTCTTTATCCATTCATCCATTGAGGGATACTTAGGTTGTTTCCATATCTTGGCTTTTGTGACTGATGCTGCCGTGACTATGAGAGTATAGCTATCTCTTTAAGATCTCGATTTTAATTGTTTTGGATATGTAATTAGAAGTGGGGGTTACTAGATCATATGCCAGTTCTACTTTTAATTTTTTAGGAAATTACATACCGCTTTATACAACTGTTATGCCGGTTTACCTTTCCACTGAGGATGTACAAGGGTTTCTTTTTCTCTGTGTCCTTGGCAGCACTTACTCTCTCTCTCTTTTAGTAATAGTCACCCTGACAGGTGTGAGGTGATATTTCATTATGGTTTTGATTTGCTTCCCTGATGATGAGTAATGATTGGCACCTTTTCATGTATCTTTTGGCCATATGTATGTCATCTTTGAAAAAAATGTTTATTCAGGTCCTTTGCACATTTTTAAACTGGGTTACTTGAGTTTTTTTTTCCATTGAGTTGTATGAGTTTCTTGTATTTTTTGTATATTAAGCCCTTATTGGATATGTGGTTTACAAACATTTTTCTCTTTTTCTGTAGGTTGCCTTATCATCTTACTATCCAGAAGCTTATTTGCTTGATATGGTTCTACTTGTTTATTTTTTATTGTGCTTAAAATAAACCTGCTGGCATATTTACAGCAGTCTTTTTCTTACATGTGAAAAGAGCAATCTCTAAAATAATGATTAAAAGTATAGTAAATACATAAGCCAGTAACAGTTGTTTATAAGTGATTATGTACTGGTTATAATTATATGTGCTATACTTTCATACAACTGGGTGGACAGTATGTTTGTTTCTACCATCAACACCTCAAACAGGTGAGTAAATGTGCTATACGACAATATTACAGTGGCTACTAAAACACTAGGTGATAGGAAATTTTCAGCTCCATTATACCCTTATGGGACCACAGTCCAAGGGGAATGTTTTTTGAGGCACATGACTTATATACAGTTGATAGCAAATACAGAAAGGTAAAGAGAAGTGTTCTATTTCTCTGTTTTCATCAGGTTGTACATGCTTATGAGATGTTGAGCACATTTACTTCAGCCAGGCAAGTTTGAGATTGAAAGTTTTAATGGTGAAACAGGACTAACTGGTTCTATTTTTAAAAAAAGGCCACAATGATAATTTTAAAAAAGTGGACAAGTGCTATATTTGACAGAATTATACAACTGATTAGTCACACACTAATGTATGGTATAATTGGAGGATGCGCTAACACATCATGTGAGTAAGTGCAATGAGTATATAGATGGGGAAACCAAAAGACCAGATTGCAGTCCGTGTACATTTACTCTCTGTGCTGCTCAGAGTCTGTTTCCTCATTTGAGAAATAAGATTAATAATGAAACATTTCTCACAGGGTGGTTGTGAAGATAAAATGAATAAATGTAAATTGAGTGAACCACAAAACTCTATTCTACAAATATATTTAGCATCAAAGATGTCTAGCATTGTGTTAAATATTGGGATACAGTAATAATTGAATATAGCTATTCTCTTAAGAACACACAATATAATGGCCTAGGTCAGTGATTCTCAAACTTTTTTTGATCTCGTGGCACACATAAACTAATTACTAAAATTATGCAGCACATCAAAATTTTTTTTGGCTTATCTGACAAAAAAAGTATAATTTTGATTCATTCATACCAGATGGCTATTTTTGTATTGATTGTTGTTATTATTTTAAAAATATATTTTTTTTGTTGATTTTAGAGAGAGGGGAAAGGAGATAGAGAGATGCCTCCTATATGCCCCCTATTGGGGACTAAACCTACAACCTGGGCCTCTGGAACCTGTGACTGCCTGGAACCTGCGGCTCCCTTTACCTCATTCATTCTTTTTTTTTTTTTTTTTTAATTGATTTTTATTAATTATGGTATCACATAATTGTCCTTATCCCCCCATTCCCAACCCAAACCCATCCCTACATATTCCCCTACCCCCTTATTGTCCATAGTGCATGCACACAAGTCCTTTGGTTGATCTCTTCCCTTTACCCCCACCCTCCCCTACTTTCCCTCTGAGGTTTGAGAGTCTGATCGCTGCTTCTCTTTTTCTGGGTCTATCTTTGTTCACCAGTCTATGTTGTTCATTATTTCGTCTAGATGTGTGAGGTCATGTGATCCAAGAAATACCCTTATAAAAACCTAAACTGCGATAAGCCTTAATGGTTATCCTGAGAGGCAAATGAATCAGTCTGTAGTGAGTTCCTTTCTGGGCCAGCAGATCTTTTGAGTCCCAGTTTCAATGTCAAATAGTTCCTTGTGTGTACATGTCAGCCATGATATTTCAGATCTGGTTGGTGGACAAATGGTGGTAATGCAGGTCCGACCATCTCTTGTTTGATCGTGGGTATCCTTCAGCAATAGGCAGCCGCTGTCTGTTGGTATGGTGATGCGTCCTCAGCATCTTCCATCTCTGAATTGTCTCTTCTGTCTTCATGGCTGGAGCACTTCTGTCTATTCCTCTCTGTTACTGGATTCCAGGTGGTCTCAGAGTTGTTTTCTGAAACTATACAAACATATTCTCGACCAAAAGTTAATACAGAGATATTCTCTTTAAATTTGACTTGGGATTCTTTTTCATCCCCACCCCACTCCCCCAAATAATTTTCCTCTTGCTTATTTTGACTCCATGTGTGTATTTTTATGGATATCTTGCTGTTAGCGTTTCAAATAAAGGTTAATTTTCTTAAGTACAAAAAAAGTTTTTAGATGTAAATTATTCTCAGTATATTTTTCCTTACATGATATTCTTCCACTGTCACCCCCTTTTTTACTTTAGATAATTGGAGACTTCTGGGGATTTTATTGTTAGTCTTGATATCTTTTACATTTTAATTATTTGCGCTACACTATGACTGCATTAGGTTCATAACATGTTGTGCAATTTTACCATGAGGCGCTCTGCCAATAAGAATTTTTGTTAATACTATAGGAACAGCATTTTGTACAGTACACTCAGTTTTTCTAGAATATTAATTTACTTCTATTAGCCACATTGATTTTCTCTGAGAAATTGGGTACTATTCATATGTCAGACTCAACACTCTAGCAACTATCTTATTTACCATGTGTGTATTAGTGGAATTGATTGTTTGGCTTCTTGAGAAGGGCCTGAGCATTCTAGCTATTAGGCTGGACTTGGAAATTAGAAACCCACTTGCCCCCACCATGGATACAAGGCCTCTCAAACAAGTCTTGTTGCAGTGAAATGGCAGCTGCTGTCAGCCACGTCTCTGTTACATGGGTCCCAAATTGAGCTGTGCATGGGTAGTGAAGCAGCCATGGGGGAAGGAGACCTCCCTCAGAATGGGAGAATGTTCAGGCGCCTGCCAGGTTGCAGGAGGGGTGGTAAGGGTCTGTGCCCCACCTCCGTTGCTCCCCAAGTTCTCTCCTGATGGCCCCTCTGTGACTGTGCCTGTCTTAGGTTGTTCCTTCCATGAGGAATCTTACCCGTCTCTGGCTAACCAGCCATCCTCCGGGGCCAAGCAGGGTGATGTGAGGTTTAGTTCTGTCTCCTTGGTGACCTATGCCCCATGGGCTCCACACCCAGCACCTGCCTCGGGAACCCCTCACCTGCTGGCAAGGTCCGGGCGTTGAGCTCATATTTTTGGGACTCCATGTTTCTTCTCCAGAGAGGGCCTAGCTCCCCCCACTGGGCGGGTGGGACATCCGTGGTGCCAGCCACGTTGGTGCTTCAGCCTTGGCATGAACTAAAAGGTCAGGTAACAGTTGTGGGCATCTGGACCATGAGAAAAGGTTCATTTTTGGCCACAAGGGCAAGACAGGCCAATATAGAATGCTCAGGTGCCTTCTCAGGAGGCCCTCTGCCTAGTGGAAGGGATGAGGTCCTTTCATATAGTTTTTAAATTGCTGTCAGACATTCAAAGGATTGGTTTGTATGTTTTTTGGGGATAATTGTATAATATGCTGTTGTAATTCTAAAATATCTATAGTTGTGTTGCTTTTGTCTCCAACCGCCAACAAAGTGTGTGTGTGTGTGTGTGTGTATTAATAAAATAAATCATTCTTTATTGATAGTCCTTGATGGGAGATACTATTATAGGTAATGGGGATAACCCAAATCTGGGAACAATTATAATGACCTTGTAGAATAATATCATGTAAGGATATTCTTTGCTCTAGGTCATGGAAATTCCATTTTAAACTGGTTGTCAATTTCTTTTTGCTTAGGCAAGGTTTTTGTTTCATTTTCTACACCTTTCCCAGGAGGAAGTAGTGATGGTCCCTTCCTTTGGTGTCCTCACAAGCCAGAATCTTCTATTTAATTTTACACACAAAGGAGCAGTAGCTTAATTTTGTGTCCTACAAAAGGGGAGCTGGGTGGTGCGCTCTATGTAGTTATACTTCCTTGTCCCACCAGTAGTCCTCCTGGATGACTAAGGTGTTTGGTATCATCAGTGACTACTTTGGGCAGGAGGATCAACCCAGGTAAGGGCTCCCACCCATGCAGGATTAGGAACATAGGTCCAGAATTACTTACCCAATAGCCCCAGGTTATATTACCGTACAGCTGATTCCTGCTAGCCTGGCGGTAAGGGCGTTCTCAGGTGTTCTTGGGGTTCTGGTTACCTCACACTTTCTTCTCTCTCTCTCTCTCTCTCTCTCTCTCTCTCTCTCTCTCTCTCCTCTTTCTCTCTTATAATAATATTATTATTATTGTTTTACATATGTGTTCTTATCCCTCCCTTATCCCCCACCCTCCACCTATACTCCACCCCCATTTATCTGTGGCCATTAATGAGGCTCATAAGTATGCCCACAAGTCTCTCGGTTGATTTCTCCCCCTTTCTCCCAGCGATCCCCTCCTTCTCTGGTGTTTGGGGTTCTGATCAATATTACTCAGTCTCTGGGTCTGTTATTATTCATCAGTCTATGCCATTCACTATATTCCATAAATGAGTGATATCATGTGATGTTTATCTTTCTCTGCCTGGCTTATTTCACTTAGCATAATGGACTCCATCTCCCTCCAAGTTGCTGCAAATGGTAGGAAGTCTTTCTTTTTTAACGCAGCATAGTATTCCATTGAATAGATGTACCACAGTTTTTTAATCCATTCATCTGCTGATGGGCATTTCGGCTGTTTCCAAATCTTAGCTATGGTGAATTGTGCTGCTATAAACATAGGGGTGCATATATCCTTTCTGATCCGTGTTTCCATTTTCTTGGGATATATTCCTAGGAGTGGAATCATTGGGTCAAATGGGAGTTCCATTTTTAGTTTTTTGAGGAAACGCCATACTGTTCTCCACAGTGGCTGCACCAGTCTGCATTCCCACCAGCAGTGTAAAAGAGTTCCTTTTCCTCCGCATCCTCGCCAACACTTGTCGTTTGCTGTTTTGTTGATGATAGCCATTCTGACTGGTGTAAGATGGTACCGCATTGTTGTTTTGATTTGCATCTCTCTGATGATTAATGACTTTGAGCATGTTTTCATATGTCTCTTGGCCTTCCTTCTGTCTTCTTTAGAAAAGTGTCTATTTAGCTCAGTTGCCCATTTTTTAATTGGGTTGTTTATATTCTTTTTGTTAAGTTGTATGAGTTCTCTGTAAATTTTGGAGATTAAACCCTTATCAGTGATATCGTTGGCAAATATGTTCTCCCATGCAGTGGGGTTTCTTGTTGTTTTACTGATGGTTTCCTTTGCTGTGAAAAAGCTTTTTATTTTGATGTAGTCCCATTTGTTTATTTTATTTTTAGCTTCCATTGCCTTAGGAGCAGTATCAGTGAAGAAGTTCTTTCGGCATATGTCTGAGATTTTCCTGCCTGTGGATTCCTCTAATATTTTTATGGTTTCCTGTCTTATGTTTAAGTCCTGTGTCCACTTTGAGTTTATTTTTGTGTATGGTGTAAGTTGGAGGTCTAGTTTCATTCTTTTGCATGTATCTGTCCAATTTTCCCAGCACCATTTGTTGAAGAGACTGTCTTGTCTCCATTGTATATTCATGCCTCCTTTGTCAAATATTAATTGAGCGTAGTGCCTTGGGTCAATATCTTGATTCTCTATTCTATTCCATTGGTCTATATGTCTGTTCTTGTGCCAGTACCAGGCTGTTTTGAGAACAGTGGCTTTGTAATACAGCTTGAAGTCTGGTACAGAGATCCCTCCTACTTGATTCTTCTTTCTCAGGATTGCTGTGGCTATTCGGGGTCTTTTTTTATTCCAGATAAATTTTTGGAGACTTCTTTCTAGGTCTGTGAAATATGCTGTTGATATTTTAATGGGGAGTGCATTAAATCTATAGATTGCTTTGGGTAGTATGGACATTTTGATGATGTTGATTCTACCAATCCATGAACATGGTATGTTCTTCCATCTGTTTACATCTTCCTCTATCTCTTTTTTCAGTGTTGTGTAGTTTTCTGCGTATAAGTCTTTTACGTCCTTAGTTAAGTTTATTCCTAGGTATCTTAATTTTTTTGGTGCGATGGTAAATGGGATTGCTTTCTTTGTCTCTCTTTCTGTAAGTTCATTATTGGTGTATAGAAATGCCATAGATTTCTTGGCGTTGATTTTGTATCCTGCTACCTTGCCGAATTCATTTATTAAGTCTAATAATTTTTTTATGGACTCTTTAGGGTTTTCTATGTATAGTATCATGTCATCTGCGAATAAGGACAGTTTTACTTCTTCTTTTCCAATTTGGATGCCTTTTATTTCTTCTTCTTGTCTGATCGCTATAGCTAGTACTTCCAGCACTATGTTGAACAGGAGTGGTGAGAGTGGGCATCCCTGTCTTGTTCCTGTTCTTAGAGGGAATGGTTTTAGTTTTTGCCCATTGAGTATGATGTTGGCTGTGGGTTTGTCATAAATGGCTTTTATTATGTTGAGATATGAACCTTCTATCCCTACCTTACTGAGAGTTTTTATCAAGAAAGGGTGTTGGATTTTGTCAAATGCTTTTTCTGCATCAATGGATATAACTATGTGATTTTTATCTCTCAATTTGTTTATGTGATGTATCACATTTATTGATTTGCGGATATTGTACCATCCTTGCATCCCTGGTATAAATCCTACTTGATCATGGTGTATGATCTTTCTGATGTACTGCTGGATCCGATTTGCTAGAATTTTGTTGAGGATTTTGGCATCTATGTTCATGAGGGATATTGGCCTGTAATTCTCTTTCATTGTGTTGTCTTTATCTGGTTTTGGTATTAGGGTGATGCTGGCTTCATAGAAGGAGCTTGGAAGTGTTCCTTCTTCTTGAATTTTCTGGAGTAGTCTGAGGAGGATAGGTTTTAGTTCTTCCTTGAATGTTCGGTAAAACTCTCCTGTGAAGCCATCTGGCCCCGGGCTTTTGTTTGCTGGAAGCTTTTTGATGACTGCTTCAATTTCATCCATAGTTATCTGCCTATTGAGATTTTTAGTATCTTCTTGATTAAGTTTTGGAATGTTGTATTTTTCTAGGAATGTGTCCATTTCCTCCAAGTTGTTCAGTTTATTAGAATAGAGTTGCTCATAGTATTTTGTAACAATCCTTTGTATTTCATCTGGGTCTGTTGTTATTTCACCTCTTTCATTTCTGATTTTGTTTATTTGGGTCCCCTCTCTTTGCTTTTTGGTGAGCCTGGCTAGTGGTTCATCAATCTTGTTTATCCTTTCAAAGAACCAGCTCTTGGTTTTATTGATTTTTTGTATTGTTTCTTTGGTCTCTATGTCATTCATTTCTGCTCTGATCTTTATTATTTCCTTCCTTCTGTTCACTGTGGGTTTTTCTTGTTGCTGTCTTTCTAACTCTTTGAGTTGTTGAGTTAGATTATTTATTAACACTTTTTGTTGTTTTTTGAGGTATGCCTGTATAGCTATAAATTTTCCTCTCAGTACTGCTTTCATTGTATCCCATAGTATTGATATTGTTGTGTTTTTATTGTCATTAGTCTCCAGGAATTTTTTAATTTCTTCTTTGATCTCATTGTTTACCCAATCATTGTTTAATAGCATGTTATTCAACCTCCAAGTGTTTAAATTTTGGGGGGTGTTTTTCTTATAGTTTATTTCTAATATTATGCCATTGTGGTCTGAGAAAATGCTTGGAATGATTTCAATCTTTTTGAATTTAGGGAGACTTTGTTTGTGACCCAAAATGTGGTCTATTTTTGAAAATGTCCCATGTGCACTTGAGAAGAATGTATATTCTGTGGCTTTGGGGTGAAATGTTCTGAAGATATCAATTAAGTCCATCTGATCTAGTGAGTCATTCAGAATTGCTGTTTCTTTGCTGATTTTTTGTTTAGTTGATTTATCCATTGATGTCAGTGGCGTATTAAAGTCTCCTACTATGATTGTGTTGTTGTCAATTTCTCCCTTGATATCTTCCAGGAGATTTTTTATGTATTTGGGTGCTCCTACATTGGGTGCATATATGTTTATTAGGGTTATATCTTCTTGTTGTATCGATCCCTTTATTATTATGAAGTGGCCTTCTTTATCTTTTGTTATGGCCTTTACTTTGAGGTCTATTTTGTCAGAAATAAGTACTGCTACCCCAGCTTTTTTTTCATTTCCATTTGCCTGAAATATGTTTTTCCATCCCTTCACTTTCAATCTATATGAGTCATTTTTTCTGAGGTGGGTCTCTTGTAGACAGCATATATATGGGTCATGTTTTTTTATCCATTCAGCCACTCGATGTCTTTTGAGTGGAGCATTTAGTCCGTTTACATTTAAGGTTATTATTGAAATGAAATTGTTTGTAGCCATTTTTATTTTTTTGAGACTATTCCTTCTTAACATTTTGTTTTACACCAGCCCTTTTAGCATTTCTTGCATTGCTGGCTTGGTCGTGATAAACTCCCTTAGCATTTTTTTGTCTGTGACGCTCCTTATTTGCCCTTCAATTTTGAATGATAACCTTGCTGGATAGAGTATTCTTGGATTTAATCCCTTGGTTTGCATCACTTTGTAGATTTCTTTCCATTCTTTTCTGGCCTGATGTGTTTCTGTTGAGAAATCATTTGATAATCTAATGGGGGTTCCCTTGTATGTAACTTTCTGTCTCTCTCTTGAAGCCTTTAAGATTCTCTCTTTGTCCTGAATATTTGCCATAGTAATTATGATGTGTCTTGGTGTGGGTCTATTCGGGTTCATTCTGTTTGGGACTCTCTGGGCTTGTATGACTTTTTTCTTTGCTACCTCAGGGAAGTTTTCTGACATTATTTCTTCAAATATTTCTTCTAAACCTTGTTCTTCCTTTTGTTCTGGCACCCCTATTATTCTTATGTTGCTTCGTTTCATGTTGTCCCATAGCTCCCTTAGGCTTTCCTCCTGTCTTTTAAGTTTTTTCTCCAATTGCAATTCAACTTGGCTGTGTTTTGCTTCCCTGTCTTCTAATTCACTAATTCGGTCCTCTGCTTCTCCTAGTCTACTGTTGAAGCTTCCCATGGCGTTTTTTATTGCATCTATATCATTCTTCATTTCTTCTTGATTTTTCCATAAGTTGTTGATTTTTTCATCCATTTCTTCTTGTTTCTTGCATATGGTGTTAATTTTTCCTTCCAACCGATTTAAGACCTCCATGATCCTTATTCTGAATTCTTTTTCTGGCAAATTGCAGGCTTCTGTGTCACTTAGCTGTCTTTCTGGTGTTTCCTCATTTTCCTTCCTTTGGTGAGATCTTTGCTTACCCATTTTTGGTCTTACTGACTGATCTAGATGTTGAGCTTTGCAGGGGCTACTCCTTGGGTGTCAATAGCTTCTCTATCTGCCGTTTCTCTATGGCAGTAGCTACGGTTAGCTGCAGTTCCTCTGGTGGGTGCTGTTCGCAGCAATGGTGCCTCCTCTGGTTTGTGGGGGAAGTTGCTCGTATAGCTTCTGTTCCTTGGGCGGTGTTGGGATGATTATGAGGTTGCTATGGATCTGGATGCTCCCTCAGCTGCTGCTCCCTGGGCCAACAAGACTCAACACCGAGGGAACTAAACACAGATGTACTCACGACACCAAAAACCCCAGTATAAGTGACCCCCTGAGAAAATAGATATTGGACAGCGAAAAGAGAGCACAAATGCTATAGAGGAGAGAGGAAGATATATGGAATAAAAGACAGAAGAATAAGAGGATTGAAGCAGAATTTGTAGAGGCTAAACTTATATAGTGAAAATAAGATTGAGAATTGGATGACTATGGGGAAGGCCTCAATTTAGTATTAAGGAAGTAGAAAGGGAATAATTGGATGAAAGGAAAGAGAATTTAAAAAATGGTAAATTTACATAAAGAAATTAACTTCAAAAATGGTATAAAAAATTAAAAATAGCAAATAAAAAATACTGATGAGAAATAAGGTGGACAGATATAAAAGAAAAGTATCAGACCCGAACCAGAAAACAAAGAAGAAAAGAAGAAAAAAATGCAGAAAGGGAGAAAGAAAGAAAGAAAGAAAGAGGAAAAAAGAAAGAAAAATAGAAAAAAAGGAAGGAAGGAAGGAAGGAAAAAGGAAAGGAGAAAAAAGGAAAAATAAAAATAAAAGTGGGGGGAAAAAAGTAGAGTGTCTTCTTTTGGCTGGGTTATGATTCCGTTTGTATTGTTCTATCAGTTTCCTGGTTGCTATATCCTCAGGGATTATTCAGATTCCTTGTTTTACTCAATGTGTGATCGGGGTGTGGCTACGTTGGTTGCCTGGAGACTGGAGGGCGGGGCTGTCTCTCGGGAGAAAATGGCGACTGTGCTTACGGAGATGACTCAGCACCAGGTCTGTGACCACCTCCCCCAGATCACCCACTCTTCCCCAATTCCACAAGCCCACACCCTCTCCCGCACCTCAGCCACGGGTAAGTGTATCTCAAAGGTCCTGCCAACCAGGTTTAGTGGGAGGAGGCACAGGCACCAGCGCGAGGAGGGATTGCGTTTCTAAGAGCTTCTCTCTTGTCGGCAC
Organism: Vespertilio murinus; assembly: GCA_963924515.1. Lineage (NCBI taxonomy): Eukaryota > Metazoa > Chordata > Mammalia > Chiroptera > Vespertilionidae > Vespertilio > Vespertilio murinus. Next base: position 140,886,166 of record OZ004707.1, read on the forward strand.
TGTGAGATCCAGTTTACCCTTCAGAGTTTGCTCAAATCTAAATCCAGACCCTTAGGATCAGAATCCCCGACCTCCCTAAGTCCCTTGGTCCCCCTCCCTTTTATTTTCTCACAGAAATGCTTAGCCTGTCCTCAGGGACGCGGCCCAGCACCCTGTGGATTCCCCCCTGCCTCTGGTCGCTGAGGCTCCGCAGATTCTCCCGCTTTGATCTTTGATTTTACCTTACTTCCGGAACTTCTGCCCTTCCTGGGTGTAAACTAGCTCACCAGCTGTGTCTCCTCACCAAATTTGGGCTGAATTCCACTCGTTTCAGCTGCTCCCTCCACCTGCTCTGGGACTAGGCTCTGGACGCGTCCTTCCACTACGCCGCCATCTTCCGAGTCTCCTCATTCATTCTTGATATTTAATTTTTTTAGAATTATATTTTGAATTTTATCTTTCCAGTTTAATACAGAATTTTGCCATGAGCATCCTAGTATCATCATATTTGCCAAATGTCTCAACCAAGTTTGCTTTCTAGTGTGAATTACAGACAACCTGACTATAATGGTTGAGTTTTTCTCACATAAAGAGAAGTCTGGAGGAAGCAGCCCAGAGATGTGTCGACACATCATGTGAGTAACCATCAGCATCCCAGCCTCCTCCTTTCTGGTCCACCATCTTTAGCAGGTGGCTTTAATCCCAATGATTACAATTGGGATTCATTGTATCAGGAAGGAAGTGATGAGAGGAGGCAGTTACCTGTATCAGAAAAATGAAAACATTCTTAAGACGTCCCAGTGACATTTCTTTATGCATTGGTGTTTAGGATCATGTAACATGTCCCACCAAGTAGCAAGGGCGATTTGAATTTTTAGCTGGATATATGGTGACAAAGACTCTTTGATCAAACTTTAGGCTCCCCAGAGCCCTCTTCTGGATAAGGCCTCTATTTTGGCTCCCATCCTGTCTTTGGCCTGTCCAGACCAGTGTTGGCAAAGAATCCTGACAATCAGTTTAGGGACATACTCCCCACCCTTGGTATCCAATCAAGTTCCTCATCCACCACCTTTGATGATAAGTCTTTGGCTTGTTAACAGAATTTTATTAGGTAGTTTAGTAAGAATTCTCTTACCCTTGGTGTCTCCTCTTTGTAATTTTCTATCCACTGGTCCTCTCACTCTACAAATCCCCAGCTATCTTTGCTGTATTTGGAGTTCTGATCTCTGTCCCCAGTTGTAACACCTCTATTATGAGAGTCTTGGATAAAGTCTTCATTACCATTTTAGCAAGTGTCAGAATCATTTTTCTTTTAACAATGGCCATTCTTGAGGAGAAGTAGGAGTCTGCTAGCTAAGAAGAGGAGAGGACTGGATAATGAGGAAGCAATTAACAGTGCCTGTGGCATCAAAGGTCTATGTACGCTAAAAGTGAGTCATTTACTTTTGAGGAGCCAGTGTGACATAGAGCATAAATCCTCATAAGTTTGGGATTTACATTTCACTTCCATCTCTGCCAGTGATATACCTAGGAATTCAATAAAATGAAGCCTGTAAAACTTTTCACCTCCATATTTTACAGAGGTATTTGTGCAGTTTAATTAGCTAATGGTTATAAAGTGATTTGAAGAAAGTTACTGCAAGTACATAATGCTTCGTTAGATAATTTTACAAAATTTGGATAAATGTCAAGCAATTAAAGGCAAATGCACTGTAGGTGCTGTTATGTGAGTTCCATTAGCGTTCATCAGAAGTTGACACACCCATTGAGGAAAAGAGCAAATCTCATACTGTTCTGAAATGGTTTTTGAAAAATCCTTACTCCTCTCTTAAATTCTCTTTCACCATCTGCTGGTAAAAGAATTGAGATGGTTGCCTGTGAACTTAGCAATTACATGTGCTAATATAGTAGCAGGAGAAAATGATCATCACACCTGTTTTTACAAACAACAACAACAACAAACAAAACAAAATTCCACTACTACCCCAAACCAAAAACACCATCTGGTTTTCTGTGAAAACAAAATTTTCAGATTCCTAAAAACAACAAACCAACTGTATTCTCAGGTGTTGTTATGAATACCAAAAATGTACTCATTTAACTCCTATTAATTCTTAGAAAAATTGGGGTCTAAAGACAAAGCATCATTCTGACAATATTTTTGGGTCTTCTCCTTCCTTTTGGATTTTGAGAAGATGGTGGAGGGGAAGAAACTTGACTGTGAGAGAATTGTTTCATTTTATTTTGTTCATGAAATCCTTAATACACCTACAAAAGTCAGGATTATGTATTTGTCTCAATTTAAGAAGTATTAGTGCATGAACATTAACATATAAAAATCTTTAGCAAATGTAGGACAGAAACATTTTTTAAAAAAATCTAACTTGCTAGCATTCATAAATTAGAACCTAGCTGTCCTGATAAATGTTATTTGTGTGTTATTGTCTACCACTAAATCTCATGTTCTTATCTTAACAACAAAATCATAATTGAGATTAAATTTAAAAATTTGTATATAATATTGAGCTATTACATTTTGAAATCAAGACAATTGTATCATAAAATTGGGGACATGAGAGTTTCCTGGCACCAGGAAAATTGGTATAAATAAAATCACTGTATGTGATTGATTTGGTTTAGTCTTATTCACCACCCCATTATCCATGTAACAATGTAAATTTGTGAGATTCATGGATTTCCAGTTTCATAGCCCTTTCCAGAAAAACTCAGCCCTCCTCTTGACTATGTATTAAATTTAAAGTTAATTTGATGCACATTTTGATTAAGCTTAATTTTTCCAGAAATATCTATTATATGAAGGTAAACATAGGATAATATTGCGCTCTGGTTTTTCATCTAAATGATAGAGCAAACATTATGTGCCTAACCAATCTATGTAAATGTTTTCTTGAAATTAAGCAATAAATATCAGCCAGCAACTTCATAATCCAGATATTATTTTATTACTCAAATAATATGGGGAATTTAAGACACTATTTTTAGTAAAACTAATCTTATTTATAGATAATACAGTCTACTACATCAAGACCCTCATTATATTCTTTACAGGGATGATGAAATGTGCATATTCAGGAAGGGTTATATTACCTTACTACCTGGTAAGCTTCTAAGAGTTATAAAGTAAATGAAGACTTCAGGTTAATAAAATTTTATGTGGTTTAATGATTTTGTGTAGGTCAGTGAACCTCAAAATAGGGCTTGCTATGAGAAAAAATTCCTGAAGTGAAAAATCTGTATAATAATGTAATAGCCCATTTTTTGGAGGTGTGTGTGTGACTTCTGTTTTCAAATAAAGTTGCTTGTTATCATTCATGTACATGTTTCCCCTTTTGCACAAAATTGAAATTACATTTAATATTGTACTAAGTAGTTCATCCACATAGAATTGTGCACCATTTGGACAGAGTTCCCTCAAGGGTGCTGATTATCTTCTTATACACATTGTTCCCCAAAGTCACGTGCCTTGTCAGCTCAGCCCACCTCACCTGTATATCCCTAAGCAGTAATTCCACAGGTATTCTTCCTATGTGTATAAAGTTCTCCCAGGGCAGGGTGCTGACAGATGGGCGGGGTCAGAAGCAAGTAACTTCCTGAGTCTGTTCTTTAGGAGAAAGGCTCAGGGAACAGGTAGTGATTGTCTCCTGGGATGAATTTGAGACACCTCAGAATTGCTGGGAAGAACACCTGACTCCAAGGCTGTGCAGTGGAACAAGTGCTCAGGGTTGCTATGGCCTTAGACCTTGGCAGACATGGGATTGAGGCCTCTGGGTTGTGCAAGCCTGAATTTACTATCCTAAAGTCTTCCAGCCTTAGGAGGGCTAAAGATGCTGTAGATTTTCTTCTGACATATGCACAGTCGACTCCCTGTGGTCTGGCTTTCAGTGCCTCTCCTGGGCCACCTTGGGCCGCAGATCCTTCCCCACACCTGGCAGGGCTTCTGGGGTAAGGGTGAGTGAGCACTGGGGTTTTCATAATAGGTGGTGTGAGACAGACTCCTTATGGATGAGTCCGAGATGAGGGAACTGCCGCCCCCAGACACCTGGTGTTTCTCTTCTTAGGACTCTCCTCCCAGTCCCTCAGATCCTTCAAGATAGGGCTTGTTCTGGGAAAGTGGCCAATTTCACAATTTTCTGCGTCATCCTTGACTTTGTGCATCCCAGCCCATCCTCTCCATGACCCTCCATCAGGACACAAAAAAGAAAAAAAAAGTTTATTGTAAAGTTAAACTAGGAACCCTATGTACACAGAAAAATGTTGATAGACAGTGATCAAATCTACACTATGTCCGAGAGCACCCTTTTTTTTTGAAAAGCAATTAACTTGAATTTACATTTCTACTAGTATATTACAAATTCCAAGTGTAATATAATATGGGTTATGTATTTGTCTGGATGTAAGAGGATCAGTGTAGGAAGATTAACATGTAAAGCCAATATAGCGATACTTTGCTAAAGCATTCTTTCCAAAAAGAATCTGCTGAGACAAAATGCAATAAAATGGAGTCCTTTGACCCTGCCTCCCTGACCCCACAACTTTCCAAAGATAGATGTTCTTCTTAGAATTTTGAGTGGACTTTATTTTCAAAACTGTTCTTATTAGTAGCTCCATAGTTGCTTTAAATTCGTACTTTAATTTCAGCGTCTCAGTTAAGCTGATTTCTTGACCCTTATTTCCAATGCTAATGGTAGACTTAAGAAAATAGGTACCCTTTTAATGTGCTTTTCAAAAATTGCCCATTAGTGATTTGTCATCAGTAAAACGCCTTGATCTCTGTGCCTAATTTTGTCACTCTTTGCTCTGTCCTCTCTGTGTCCTTGTGATGGATAGATAAAAGGTTGACTTTCTGTGATACTAAATTTGTCCAAACGTGCCCTGGTGTTTCTCTGGATGATGTGCTTCCACATTGGGGAAGCACAGAGGTAGGCTTCTCAATTGCACAGAAATCATGGAACTTATGTCCTGTACGTTACTCACAAATATCTCTTTAGCTGAAGCCGCTGCTTATTAATCATATGATTTTTTAATGTATAGGCTAAAATCCCACAGAAATGTGGCAAATAAATGATGATGGAGGCTGTGAAAAATGTCAATTACTCAGTGAGTGGTTGGCAGTAGTTAAGTCTCAGGGAAAAGAGGAATCTTAGGTACATTTCATGTTTTCTTACCTGGCAATGAAACCTCACTGAAATTACACCTTTTTGAGTTACTGTTATTTAACTGTTTTCCTGATTTAAAAGCTAGTGCTTTCAAATAGACTTGTGCCTACTTTGCAATGGATTAGTATCTTTTGCATTTAACTTCTTGTTACAGAGGTCCGTAATTTGACTGAAATAAGCACTTGAAAAAAAATACAGGCTTGGTGGAAGGTGGTAATACAAAGTTTTAGGGCTTTTTAAAGGCAATGCCTTTGTTTCTTTGGAAAATGCAAAGAATGCCTCCTCTGCATAGTGCTCTCAGGAGGAGGCAGTGGGTTCTCAGGACACTGGACCAGCTCAGTCATTTATTACTTCCATTGACCTCCGTGAGAGCCTCGTTGCCTCATGGAGAACACGATAAGGAGGAGGAGATGAGATGAAGATACCCTTTACAGTTTTGCTTTGAGTCAATTTTTGTGGTTCCTATTGACCATTACATTAAAATCTAGGTAGACATTGGTCTTGTCTTGCAATAGTAGCCTGATACTGCACGTTTCAGCAAAACTACTAACCCAGCCCCCTAATATATGCTCAGTTCTTCTAATACATCTTCTTTGCCTTGGTTTATGCTGTCTTTAGCATGCAACATTTCCCTTACTGTTCCCATTGTCACATTTAAAATATCACCTCCTATATGAATCTCTTCTTCTCTCTATATCTTCTATCAGATATGTTCTTTCCCTCTCATTTAGACTCCTATGATAATTTTATTTCTTCCTCTCACGAATATATATATTCCTCCTTATCTACTATTTATTTCTACTCCTATCTCTTTCCTCCCCATGAAGTAGTAGGGAGTTCCTGAAAACAGAGGCCAGGGGTTATTCATATTTAAGTATCCAACCAATAGGAACGGTAGGCATGGTCACTATGGGAAAACTGTGTTTAGATCCAGACATTTACTAGCTCCAGAAGATTCCTACATATTAACCACTTCCTCCCACCCCTAGATTCACATTCACTTAAGTAAAGTTACTTGTGAAAGATTTAGCCTTGTGCTTTTCAGAATAAAATGACATACGCAAAAACTGGTCTTGGTTTTCTAGTCTGTTTTAACAGAACTTAATCTTTCTATTTTTACAAATATAAAGAAGGAAAATGATCTAAAAAAGTTTATCTTGGATACAAAGCACTTGGTTCTTTATATGGCCACATATGTAATCATATGTATATAAAATCATATATCCTATATAATAAAAGGATAATATGCAAATTTGCCAAACAGTGGAACAACTGAACAACTGAACAACTGGTCGCTATGTTGTGCACTGACCACCAGAATGTGTACATTGAACATGGTGGGTGTTGGCTCCGGTGGGAAGGTGGACCAGGTGAGCAGGTGTGCCAGACCAAGGTGGGGTGTCGGTTGCTGTCATTGGGGTGAGCCGATGGTGGTTACTGAAAATGCTCTGCTCCCGTGTGTTGTGGTCCCACCCGCTGCTCGCACTTGCTGCTGGTGCTAGCCATGCACACACCCATTGCCAACGCCGACCACCAGCCTCAATCGCTCGGCGCAGTCAGCGGGTGTGAGAGGGGCTACCAGCCTCTTTCCCCCCTAGGGTTTCTCCACCTCCTCCTGCTCCTGATGGGAGATCAGGGCCAGCAGCAGCCTCTCTCACCCACTGCCGTGATGGCTACACTCATACCTGCTGCTGGTGCCAGAGCTGCTGCTTACACATGCTTTTGGCACCAGCCCCAATCACTCTTTGCCTTCAGTGGGTGCAAGCAGGGCCAGTGCTGTCAGCACATGGGAGCAGCAGCAGTGCGAGCGGGGGTTGTGGAAGGGGCCGGAGAGACAGTACAGAGGATGCCTACCGCAGCCTTATGGCTCACAGTTTCTTTCAAGGCATATATATATTTATTCATGGAGCTTTCCTGATTCAGAAACATATAAATGATTTCTCTTTTAAATTCCCATCTATCTCATAACCTTTCTCTAGCTTTAGATATGCAGTTTTTAAGGCAATATAAAAAAATCTAAAAATTCACCAATTGTAAAACTATGGGTTAGAAATAAAATGTCAGCTTCTTTTTTCTTTTCCATAAATAGTCAAGTACAAGTATTGTATTTCTGAAAGCTTTTCTATTTCCAATAGGTTAGTCTTTGTCAGTTCTTGAAGTTTTTTTTTTAATGTTGATGCCAGAAAGATGAGTATTTAACTCCTTGAAATCTAAAGAATAAAAGTTAATTTGCATTAATTAAAATAACTTAATGATAAGAACAAGGAATAAAAATATGTAACCTCTGAAAGGTTCATGCAAAGCAAATTGTGGATGGAAAATTTTGATATAAACCTTTAATATTTAAAATCTTTTTATAATCCTTTATATTCACTGAAAGACAATGTTTTTTTCATTGTCAGAGAAAAATAATTACCTAATGAAAACATGGAAATGTTGACTGAATGGTTGGACATTTTTACGTTAGAGAGTCTGGTTGGAAATGGGTAGCAACAGATGCCTATCTTGGTTCTGTCTATCTGCCCTCCTGACAATCATCATTTCTAGGTGTCATTTTTTTTTCCTCTGAAAATTTTATATTTCCAGTGACTGGTCCTAGAAAGATCATATTCTTTGTGCATCATTTAGTAAGAAAGGAAAACCTAAAAAGATAATATGACTATTTCAAAGTAAATAAATCCTTTCTTGTGTGAAAGGATCTTTTGATTTCTATTGTTTTCCTTTGCCTTGTAATACAAGATGTATTAATGGGATAGAACTAAGTATATCAATATATTTAACTACTTTTTGTGATATGTAATGAACTCTTTTCTCTAAAGTTTAGGCATGAACTTAAAAGGTCAAGGAGATAAGACTCCCTAAGCTATTGTCTCAATTTTGCTGAGGGTTGATGATTTCAGTAAGCAAACTCTTGATTTTTTTCCTTAGTGTTTTTTCCTTTTCTTTTTCTTTCAACAATGAAAGTACATGTTCTAAAAAAATATAGGAAAGTTCAGATGTAAATAGTAACTCAGAGTTCTTGCTGTGCTTAGAACGATCATGCGGTCCTTTCCATACCTGAGCTGATAGGAAATGGCATCTATGATTCTATCACTTTTATTTCCAAGACTTAATATGACACTTTAAATAGCCTATCTAATAAAAGGGAATATGCTAATTGACTGTCACACCTTCACAAAGATGGCGGCACCCAAACCAATAAAGAGGGAATGTGCTAATGGACTGTCATGCCCTCACAAAATGGCAGTGCCCACAGCCACAAGATGGTGGCACCCAGTCCCCTCAGCCCTGCCTCATCCAGCCGGAGTCCCCCAGTCTCCTCAGCCTTGCAGAGGAAGGCAGTGGGGGTGATCAGACCAGCAGGAGAGGGCAGTTGGAGATGATCATGCTGGCTGGGGAACAGTTAGGTGTCAATCAGGCCGGTAGGGGAGTGGTTAGGAGCCAGTAGTCCAAGATTGTGAGAGGGATGTCCGACTGCCAGTTTAGGCTCCAGATTGGAGAGGGTGCAGGCTGGGCTGAGGGACACCCCTCCGCCCCCCCACCCCCAGTGCACAAATTTTGTGCACTGGGTCTCTCCTGTAAACATATTAGGTAATGCTATTTGTTTATGTCTGTATTAACATAATTTACATTGTAGCTATGTCATGGGAAATACTTTAAAGGTAATCTATATTCACACTGTGTTATGGTTTTTGAAGTTTGTATACATCTGATGTATAGTTTTGGTTTGGTATGAGCTACTGTTGTAATTTTTTTTGGCATTTTATTCATAAAGAATTTTTTGAAGGAATGACAGCTTGTCAAGGATTGTGAATAAACACATTTTTACATTAAAAATAAGCTGGGAGCATTTTCAGAGACTTGGGACTAGGAATGTGCATAATGAAAAGAAGCAGAAAAATATATAGGGGTAGAAATTAGAAATATATTCCTTGACAATCCATATTCCTTACCACTTAGCCATCAGTAACACCAGGAGAAAGTCAAATTGCTTCTCTGTGTTTGGCCATTTTGGTTAGTAGATTGCTTAAAGTGCTTTGCATTTTTTTCTCAAGTGTGTATTAGTTAAGCTATATTTAACTTTTCTTTCCTTATAAGGTGAATATTGCAGCTGGAGAAATCTCAGACTGAAGCCTTAAACATTAATACAAACTAGTTTCCACAGTAGGTACAAATAGTCTTTAGTGTGATAGAATTATGCCTGAACAATTCCTGCCTTTTGAAACTGGGATGGTAGGTATAGAAATCAGAATACTAGGATTGTGGCATATTTGAAATAGGATAACTGTTGAAAGCTTGTTTGGAGGTGGTGATGAATGACGAAATTGGAAAAGCAGTGACATGGCAAGGTGTTAATCCTTAAGATTAACAAACTGGCTACCCCAGTGCCCTTGACCAGAATTGAAACTGGGACTCTTCAGTCTGTAGGTCAGCACTCTATCCACTGAACCAAACCAGTTAGGGCTTCAGATTTATTTTTACAGATACTCAGAGTGAAAGCCATGCAGATAGCACGTTGGTGTAACTCTGATGTTTGTGTGGTACCTTCTCTCTCCATTGCTTCCCAGCCTTCCAGGCACTTAAACGGCACAGGAGCAAAATTAAAACCAGTTTATTTCAACCAACAGCCCAGAGACCCCTCTGATCATCTGTAAAACCAGAGAGCCAAAGGGCCAAACTCGAAAGATTTATTAAATGTTAGACTATCTCTGGCAAACAAAATATTTTATTCTATTGTCAAATCATAGTCTTAGACAGGGAAATAGTAAAGTCTAAGTAGCATTTTGTCAGGGCTTTGTTGCCCATTTTCAAATAAACACTTATTTCCATCAATAAGGAGCATCCTAAGAAAAGCAAATGTAGTATGTGTGTAATACACACACATGCTCACATGTTTTATTATTTAACACACACTTTCCATATGCCAAGCACTGTCCTAAGCATCTTATATATGTTAACTTTTATTTATTTCAGATATGGAACTGCTTTGCCAATTTACTTGTATATGAATTTACTAGGTAATTGATGTAATGAAACAAATTCTTAATCGAATATTCTACTCTGAGTCTTCCTGGATATGCCTGATATATGGTATAGGCATAATAAATTATCTGAATAGATATTTTATTAAGAGGAAATAGGTATAATAAATATTGATATAATTACATATTGCTACCAAGATTCCATGTGGCTCCAAATCCTATTCACTGAGGGTCCTCACCTCATATAAGCCTGAATGAGTGTGGGTGTTTCCGTGGATCATTCTTGAAAGGGTGCCATAGACAGCATTATTGACAGTCCCTCTAGAACTCATGAATGAAGCTATGGCACATTTTTAGCTGTGTGTATTGATTTCTGGACTTACTTTGGAGTTTGTAGTATATACCTTAGTGCCATCTGGAGAAGGAAGAAAGGATAAACTACATTTCCTTTGTGACATCATCTTTATTTTCCTCTTTCCTGCGATGCCCTTCATCTTCATTTTCTCTATAGCTTTTGTTTTCCAGACATAATGCCGCGGCGGCTTTCCAGTGGGGTTCTGACCTCCCCCCACTTCTCTGATGGTTTGTTTAATTTTTATCTCACATCCAAGATCAGCCGTAGAATTAAAGCCACCATACCTGTATACATTTACTGCAGAAATACTCATTCTCTGTTTACTTGTTAATTGCAGTCTGTAATGTTTTCTGGGTGGGGAATAGTCCATGTTGCTGACATTTCTTCTTTTTAAAACATCAGACTTTTTTAATTTAATTTTTTTTGTTGCAGAAAGCTCTCTGAAATGAATTATATAGGTAGTTGCCTGCAAAGACATATAATTTAGTCTTTTTTTTTTAACCAAATGTCTGCAAAAATCACTCTTCCTCTGTGCTCCTTGGAGCCCTTAAAGAAAACCACTTGTGTGGGACTGCACTCTCCTGCACCAGGTCTCCTGTTTGCTACTGAGGTGACTCTTCTGACTTCCTTTCTGTTTATTCTCCCTTCAGCAAGGTGTCTTCTGTAGCAGCTTCCTTTTCTCAATCCTTCACCTTTAGTATCTGATTTGCAGTCCTGGTCATCTGAGGCAAATCTATAGTCTAGGAAAAGCAAGTTGAACATGCTTGCTAAATTGTAGAGCCAATAAGAAGTCAGTAGGCTCCAGTCCAAAGACAGTCTCACCTTTCCTATGAATAAGAGGGTTGGTGTTAAGAAAGGTGGCTCAAAGCTTGTGCCTACTCTCTTACCTCTATGGTATGTATTCTTTGTTTTTCAATTCCCATTGGCTGGTTGCCTACTAACTACTGGTCATTATAATAAGTTCTGATTGTGTAGCAGAGAAGAAACAGACATGGAGAAGTCTTGTAGGCACACAGACATGAACTTTTAGTGTCCAGGAACATGGGCCAGGCTGCTGTGTCAAGAACTTTGCACTCACAGTTCCTTTTGGTCTAGCTCCCTCTTTCTCTATTCTGCACAACTGATGGGCTCGTTTTTTTCAGACCTTTACTTTCAGACCTTTCAGGGAGGCCTTCTCTGATTGGCTGGTCCATAGCTGGCTTCACTGGAACCTTTGTGTAAAGGAGAAATTGGTACCCACCTGAGGCCATGGCTCTGTGGTTGACCGGTGAACAAGTAGATGATTTGCTGGGCTGCCCCTCTGAAGATACTTGGGGCACATTATAATCTTTGTGATTGTCATTTCTAGAGCACTTTGCCTGGAGCCAGTTTTTTTTTTAATAATATATTTTATTGATTTTTTTTACAGAGAGAAAGGGAGAAGGATAGACAGTTAGAAACATCATGAGAGAGAAACACTGATCAGCTGCCTCCTGCACACCCCCCACTGGGGATGTGTCCACAACCAATGTACATGCCCTTGACCGGAATCGAACCTGGGACCTTTCGTCTGCAGGCTGACGCTCTATCCACTGAGCCAAACCGATTTTGGCTGGAGCCAGTTTTGTATAAAGAAAAAGCAATTTTCAGGCTACACTAGCCTCCTAAACTTGACAACTTTGTGTAGTGTTCAGAGTGCACAAGGTCCTTTTGAGGCCGCCTGACCGCTCCTTCTACCTCCCAGGGCACATCTCCCTATCATCTCCCTGCTAATTTTATTTTCTTCCATAGTGTCTACCGCTATCCAGGAAATGAAAATGTGGGCCCCTTGTTCAAAACTATTAAGAATTTTAAGACTGCAACAGCATAGCATTAAAGGAAGCACAGACCCTTAGGAGCTCAGGGCCCTGTGCAATTTGCACAGGTTGTATGCCCACGAAGCTCGCAGTGCCATCATTTTAAAGACTGTATATTTTACTTCTTTATTCGATTACTTGCCTTTCTCCCTAGGCTTGAATATAAACTCAATGGGGCCTGTGACTTTTCTGTTCCATTCTGTTATATCCGTGGCAGCTAGAACAGATTATTTGTTGAATAAATGAATGTGCTAAGCACTAGGCCATAGGCTTTAAATATATTATCTCCAAAGCCAATTTCACAGATGAGAAAGCTGAGTAAGACAACACTGCTAAATCTGTTGTCTCATGTCTGCGTAGGTGGGGGCAGGTAAGCTGTGCCATTTAGAAAGAATGAGGTCCTAAGGCTCAGGGAAATTTTGTATCTGCCCCTAGAGGGAACATCTCAATGCCAGAGAATTACTCTTTTTCTTCGAATCCTACTTCGGGCAACAACTTATTTTTGTCTCTTTTGCTTAGAGTGGGTGAAGGGAACAGTCACTTGAGGGGAGGCAGCCAACAAATGTGTTTTGCTGTTTCTCTACATTTACTTGAAAATGCCTTTGATAATAACATTACATACTTAAAAAATTTAATAAATTTGTGAAATAGACAGGGATTGTTCTTTCTTACTCTATACATGTGAAATTTGAAAACCAAATTGGCTGAGGTCATGTAAGTTAGTAAAGAGTGGGGCTGCCAAATCCCAAGGTTTTTTGTCTCTGGTTCTTTGTTTTGATCAAAAGTTAATCTTTAAAAAAAATGATTTTTTAAAAAACTTATTGAAAACTTCTTTTTTTTTTGTGATAAAGGCTTACCATTTATCTGTTTCTATGTAATGACTACTTTGAAGAATGTCATTATTTTTCTTACCGCAGTGATTTTTGTTAAGCTCATATAAATCCCATAATGAAAGTAAATGCATATTAAGAATTAGCGTTTCTGATACATTGCTTGGAGTTTAAAATTGGTGTGGCATAGCACATCAAATACTTGATAAGGTGCTTATAAACTTATAAGTAGCTAGATGAACTATTGCATTGATTTGGGGATTAAATGGCAATTCAGTCTGGCTTTTGATGAATTGGAGCATGATGAAGTTTTCTGGAGCACTATGATATAGGCAGTTGCTTATGATAAATTTCTGTCAATGGAGAAACAGATCATATTTCTGGGAAAGATAGCTTGAAATACTTCTTATCCTTTTGGAACTTGGGTGTCTTGTCATTCACTATTGAATGATTAATTCTGGAAAGTGTTGTCAGAAACCAGACATTCTAAAAATAAAGCATGTTCCCATAAAATGTTTTCAGGGTAAGGCATGATAGTGAAATGTAGCAACTTGCAATTCATTTCTCATCCTGATTCAGTTGAGGGTGCTACATAGTCAATAATTAGTTATTTCATGTACTCATGACAGGCCCAGTTGATGCTTATAAGTTCAGTGAAGTGGACTCTTTTTTCTCTCTCCATAAATCTTACCCAATCTGAGACATATAGGAGCTCTTCATTTTATAAGTGAGGTCCAGTCCTCAAAAGTTATAAATATGTAAGCAGAACCACACATTCAGTGTTCTAAGGAAGTGGTTATTTAAAGAAATCTTTTCAAGAAATGGAGAATCTTGCAAGAGCACTCAACTTCATTTATTTAGATTTTGGTCTAGGTACCTCTCTCATTACTTTCCTGTGTTATTGGGTTCACTCTGTGCTAAGTGGAAGATTATCTCCAGAGAAACTCTTGCTCAACTCCAATACTAGTATTTGAAACATAGCATCTGAGAAACAGGAAAGTGTTTCTGTCATGTGTCACAATAGCATGAATAAATGTCTGAAGAACGTGAGGTCAATTGGTCTCTGCTCTAAGGCAGGGTTTTCCCAGGTAAATGAGCATCCAGTTGGTATATATATATATATATATATATATATATATATAATTTTTAAAAGAATATATTTTTGTTGAGTTCAGAGAGGAATGGAGAGGAAGAGAGAGATAGAAACATCAATGATGGGAGAGAATCATTGATCAGCTGCCTCTTGCATGTCCCTCACTGGGGATCGAACCCACAACATGGGCATGTGCCCCTGACCAAAATCAAACCCAGGACCTTTCAGTCTGCAGGCTGACACTCTATCCACTGAGCCAAACTGGATAGGGCCAGTTAGTATATATTTGATAGTACCAAGGGTTTATCTTATATACCATCTTGGAGTTCAGTTTAGCATGATAAAAAAATTGTAAGATGTGGCTTATCATACTAGCTAATAAAAGAGTGACATGCAAATTGACCATACCTCAGCCACACCCACAAATCATGCACACCAGCCAATAAGGAGCAAGTATGCAAATTAACATAACCAAGATGGCTATGACCAAGGAGAGAGCAGGAGGCTTAGGTTTCCCCAACAATGGAGGAAGCCAAGTTTCCATCTGCTCTGGCCTGGCCTCCGCTTAAGGCTACAAAGTTTCAATTATAGAAGATAAATAAATTCCATATACCAGGGTCTCCACTTGGGTTACTGGGGTGTGTGGCCAGCCTGTAAACCACCACAGGCCCCTCACCCAGGCCACCCCACACCCCAAGGGAACCCCACCCTGATCCAGGACACCCCTTAGGGCAAACGAGCCGGCCCCCACCCATGCACCAGGCCTCTATCCTATCTAATCCTATCTAATAAAAGAGTACTACACAAATTGACCATCACTCCAACACACAAGATGTCTGCCCCCATGTGGTCAAAGATGACTGCTCCCATGTGAACACAATATGGCAGACACAATATGGTCAGTAGGGGAGGGCAGTTGGGAGGGAGTAGGCATGTAGGGGAGGGCAGTTAGGGGTTACCAGGATGGCAGGGGAGCAGTTAGGCATCAATCAGGCTGGCAGGAGTCATTAGGGGGTGATCAGGCTGGCTGGCAGAAGTGGTTAGGGGCAATCAGGTAGGATTGGGCCTAAACGGGCAGTCGGACATCCCTCGAGGGGTCCCCGATTGGAGAGGGTGCTGGTTGGGCTGAGGGAAACACCCTCTCCCCACTCCCCCTCGTGCATGAATTTCATACACTAGGTCTCTAGTCTCCATATAAAATGCAGTTCCTTTCTGAGGTGCTGAATCTAATTTTTATTGGTGTTGGGACTCAACATTAATTCCTGATGAGAAGATAACTTATCTTCAGTACTTCAATTAGTGTCATTAGTGGTGGTGCACTTATTCCTAAATTCTGAATGGGAATTTTGTGACCTGGGATTACTGTCAGCCCATCTCTTGAGGGCTTTCTGGTCAGATTTTTCTCTTCTCTCTGTTAGGTGTGGTCTTATTTCAGGTCACTCCATGGGTTTTGGTTAGGGGTGGTTTCTGGGCAACAGTGTCTATCTGACAGTCTTGGGCTAGGCAGAAACAGGATTTAGGGTGGTGAGTTTCTTTGGATTTAATTTACTTGTGTTCCAAGAATTTCTTTTACTTTCAGTTTTAAAATGCATTGCACAAATCAGGGAAAACTATTATATTTCAAGTATATAATAAGCATGGGGCAGTTGTTAGCTGTGAGGCCTTGGAGAAGGTACTTAACTTTCCTAAAGTCAAATTAGATGCTAATTTGTCTGGCAGAACCCTGACTCAAAGCAAGGAATGGAATCTCCTATACCTGTCCAGTTTTCTCCTTGCTGTTTGTAACACTTAACAGGGATACTTTCTATTAAAGGACCTCCAGATTGTAGGGTTTATTAATGAGATTTAGAAAAATTTAGAAATTCAATGTGCATATGCTTAGCACAGTGCTTAGCCTATAAAGCATTCAATGAAAGGTCATTGTTATTATTCTTACTATTTATTCGCTACTATTACAGTGGCTACTATTATTAAATTATTTTGAATATGTTTAGACCAATAAACAGGTAAGTGCTTCAATTAAAGTTCTGTACCAGGAACTTCATATATATTATTTTATTTAATTTTCATGACAAACTAATGAGGTAGATGTTACCTCTCTATTACATGAATATGGGAACCGTAGCTTAGTGCTACTATGAATATCTTTGCTAAGAATATTTAAGAAATTAAACTGGAATTTGAGCTCCATCTGTTTGATCCCAAATTCTTTGTCCCTTCCTGCATGCCATGAAGCATCAGAGATACATCTAGAAATAAAATAAATTCAGGTCAGCATTGAAAGACTCCTTCTTGCATTAGCACAAGTATTTCCACTACCTTAAGTCTTTTTCACTATGTAAAATTAGTTTGGGGAAATTGATAGTCAGCTCAGCTGGATGAACTCACTTTTCTACCAACTTCCCTGGCTACACGTAACCTAGCTCAGCGTTTAGAGTTTCATTTAACATTTGACTTGGTGGCACCATGATGCAACAAAAGTCTATCACAGTGGACTACCACAAGTCATTAAGGAATCAATTCTCTGCTAGGAAGAGGAAGGGTGTGGATGGTAAATGGAGTCACTTGGGTGTAGGAAGTCTAGAGCCCTACTGAATAGGATGGAAGTGCTTTGGGGCATAATGGAAGTGCTTTGGGGCATTCCATAATGCCCCTGTGCTGTAGCATTAAAAGATATAGGGGGTGTGTGCTGGGGCATTAAAAGATATAGGGGGTGTGTGATGTCTTTCCCCTCCTTGCTGGAACATCATCTGTTTTTTCTCTTTTCACCTTTCTGGCTACTTCATTTCCCAGCCTCAGAAAGCATTTGTTCTTGCCACTCTCACTCATGGCTCACCACCTTACAGTTTCCTTTCAAAACTGGAACACGAGTGGGAAAGGAAAATAGCATTGCCGCGTGTGCATTGCGGCCCCTTGCCTTTCGCTGTAAAGGGCACCATCCTGATGGACCCGTGGGCGGCATTTGAGGTGGCCCCGCAGAGACTATTCCCCAAATAGGAAAAATCTACAAATTGTCCTTCTCCCTTTCAAATGCCATTTGGGTGTTTTTTGTTTATGCAGGCCAGCTAATAATAGACACCGCTTTACTACTTTGGTTAAGAGAATTTGTTTTTCTGGTACAAAATTCAATTTGAAATAAGTCAGTGATTTATGATGTTATTTGATGTAGCTGAGGTAAAAAATAATAATAAAGGTATGAGGCGAAGGAGGAAATTTATGCGTAGGTATATTCGCAAGGAATGAAAACATAGGTGAAGCAGAATTGTCTTCAAATACATTCTTGCAGGCAAGCAAGAATCCTATGTACAGGATTTTGATTATAGAAATTGCCTGGCACAGACCTGATACAAAAATTGGTTTGTGGTATATTACTTTTTGTGTTCCAGAAGATTTCCCAAAGAAGATAATTAATTTGATAAAGCTGCTGCACAAGCACGCTGTGCGTCTGAAAACAAAAGCCCTTGTAACATTACAAAATGACTATGACCACCGGGGACATAGGCAGCGAGGCTTAAACAAGACCTTCCACCCTGGGTATTAAAATAGCTTATTTCTGTTTAGTTTTGGGGGCTATTGGAAGAAGCAGAGCAGATCCAAGATGTGTAGTTTTACAAAAGACCACGGGTCAGCTGCAGTGAAAATTACAGGGTAGGAGTGCGCATTCCTCATTCAGGCATTCATATAATATGCTTATTATAGAAAGGCATTAAAAGGCATGTATCCAATTTCACAACAGCTGGATAGAGCTAAGGGCTCCCATGGCATACGGTCAGGGGTTACGCCTTCTTTATGACATTGATTTCAGTTGGAGTACTACAGCATTTGCATCTAAACTGAAGTAAGTATTTTTGTGTATCAGATGAACCGAGGTTTCTTAAGTTTTCCAATCTAACACAGGCATCCAGCATGAGATTAATTTTCATGTGCATATAGCAGCTATTAATTTTGAGGGCTTAGAGACAACACATGGGATGGATCAGAGTTTCCGGTAATCCTAAAATTGAAACAAACAAAAAAAAGATAATACACTTTAATCAGAATGCCTTATGAAAACTAGCTAATTATGTTAAGATTACACTTGATGGTGGCATAAGGAGCAAAACGTGTTGGACATGTTTTAAAGTTATAGCTACTTGGACATGTAGTAAAAGGAATACAGCAGTCCCACCTTAGCCACAGGGGATACAGCTAGTACTGAACCTTATGTACACTATGGTTTTTTTTCCTATGCCCACATTCCTATGATGAAGTTTAGTTTATAAATTAAACACAGTAAGAGATTAACAACAATAACTACTAATAAAATAGAATAATAATGCTATATAATAAAAGAGTAATATGCAAATTGATCCTAACAGCGGAATGACCAGGAATGACTAGTCTTGATGACATGCACTGACCACCAGGGGGCAGACGCTCAATGTAGGAGCTGCCCCCTGGTGGTCAGTGCACTCCCACAGGAGGAGCTCTGCTCAACCACAAGCCTGGCTGACAGCTGTGAGCATAGCAGAGGTGATGGGAGCCTCCTACCTCCTCGGCAGTGCTAAGGATGTCCAACTGTGGCTTGGGACCACTTCCCTAGGTGGACATCCCCTGAGGGCTCCTGAGTTGCCAGAAGAATGTCTGACTGCCAACATAGGCCTGATCTCCCAGGGAGAGGGCCTAAGTCAGCAGGTGAACATCCCCTGAGGGGTCTTGGACTGCGAGAGGCTGGGCTGAGGGACTTCTCTTCCCCCCGAGTGCACTAATTTTCATGCACCAGGCCTCTAGTACTGTAATAAAAGTTATATGAATATGGTCTCTTTCTCTCTCACAAAATATCCCATTGTACTCACATACAGCATGAATATGCTGGATAAAGGGCTGATTCGCATCCTGTGTGGGACAGAGCAGGACAGTGCAAGATTGTGTCATGCTACTTAGAATGGCACACAATTTAAAGCTTATGAATTGTTTATCTCTGTAATTTTCCATTTAGCAATTTTGGACTGCCATTGACCATGAGTAACTGAAACCTTGGATCAGGAGGCTGTCAATGATCTCTCATCTGTTGGTCTACGTATTTATTTTATCAAACCAACTATCACTGGGTTGAAGAGGGAGATAAGTTCTCACTGTACTCCTTGAGATGTTGGCACTACATTACTTCTGCCATGGAATCCTCTTAGGATTTTTAACATCAAGGCTATCAAAAGAGGTGCTACCTCCATGTGGACCATCGTGCTTCATGGGCCCTGACAAACTGGATTATGGACATCACTGTTTAGGACGTTAGTTTCTTCCTAAGTCATACAGAATACTATGAGGGGGTACTGAAAATTGTGAAAATATGTTCTAAGGTCTTGAGGAACTTGAATCTGGTGGAAAAATGAGTTTTGGAGCTACCCACTGAACCTACTGTCCAAAAGTAATGCCCTAAAATATTGACTATATAAATGTTTTTTTTTTCTAATAGAGGCAGTAACATGGAGCAAGTTGATTAGGATCAGGGACTTTGTATCCAGCAGTTCAAATTTTGGTTTTGCCCTTAAGTATGAGGTTTTAGCTTTCTTGTTGGCAATATAGAGCAAATAGTGTATACTCAGAGGATTGCCATGAAGAGGAATATGATAATTGATGTGAACAGTTTAGATGAAACTTACCACATACTAAGTACTCAGTGCATGTTTCTTACTATTATTGAAATGGCTTCTTAATATGCAGGGGTAAAAAACGTAAGTTTCTGTTTTTTTTTTTTCCTTCTGAATTTAGTTTGGCTCTTATAATTAAAAAAAATTAATCTTCATTGTTGAGATTATTACAGATGTCTCCCCCCCCCCATAATTCCCCTATACCTGGTTTTCACCTCACCCTAGGCTCTCACCAGCCTATTGTCTATATCCATAGCTAATGCATACATGCATATAAGATCTTTGTCTAATTTCTTCCCACACCTTTTACACCCCCTCCCTCTGAGAATCATCAGTCTGTTCTATTCCCATGCCTCTGATTCTATTCCATTCACCATTTTTTTCTGTTCATCAGATTTTTTATTCATTTGATTTTTTAGATTCAATTGTTGACAGATATGTATTTGCTATCACTTTGTTGTTCATATTTTTATCTTACCTTCTTTTTACTATTCTTAAGAAATACCCTTCAGTATTTCCTATAATACTGGTTGGGTGGTGATAAACTCCTTTAGCTTTTTCTTATCTATGAAGCTCTTTATCTGACCTTCAATTCTAAATGATAGCTTTGCTGGGTAAAATAATCTTGGTTGTAGGTTCTTGTTATTCATCACTTTGTATATTTCTTGCCACACCCTTCTGGCCTGCATAGTTTCTGGTTGAGAAATCAGCTGACAGTGCTATTGGTACTCCCTTGTAGGTAACTGTTTTTCTCTTGCTGCTTTTAAGATTCTCTCTGTCTTTTGCTCTTGGTGTTTTAATTGATGCGTTTTGGTATGGTCCTCTTTGGATTCCACTTGTTTGGGGCTCTCTGTGTTTCCTGGACTTGTAAGCCTATTTCTTTCACCAGGTAGGGGAATTTTTCTGTCATTATTTCTTTAAATAGGTTTTCAATATCTTGCTCTCTCTCTCCTTCTGGCATTCCCATAATTCAGATGTTGATACACTTGAAGTTGTCCTGGAGGCTTCTTACACTATCTTCATATTTTTGGATTCTTTTTTCTTTTTTGCTTTTCCATATTTCAAATCTTTGACTTGATCTTGGGATCTTTCAGTCTGCTGTTGAATCCCTGTATATTATTCTTTATTTCAGTCAGTGTATGCTTAATTTCTGACTGGTCCTTTTCCTTTTTTTTATTTTTTATTTTTGGCATTCTCACCAAGATCCATGAAAGTCTCACTAAGTTCCTCAGAGGTTTCTAGAAGATTCTTGAATAACCTCATAACTATGGTTTTAAACTTTATATCCAGTAGTTTTCTTCTTCCATTTCTCTTATTTGTGACATGTTCCTTTGCTCTACATTTTGGTTGCTTCCCTGTGTTTGTTTCTATGTATTGGGTAGCTAAGTCTCCTTGAGTTGATAGAGTGGCCCTGTGTAGTAGGTGTTCTATAGGGCCCAGTAGCTCAGGCTCCCTGATTACCTGAGATGGACACTCTTGGTGCACTCCTTTGTGGGCTGTGTGCACAGTTTTGTTGTCATTGAGTTTTGATTACTATTAGTGTGATTGGGAGGAATTGAACTCTAGGCCAATTGGTTGTGGGGAACAGCTGTGACTATAGTGGGAGAGCTGCTGTGCAGGAGACACCCTTATGGGGTAGGACTTGCTTCAGTGGGGCTTTGGTGCTCACTGAGTCTGGCCTTTGAGTATATCTCTTATGGATATGAAGAGTTGTAATCTGATATGGTCTCACACTGAGTACACTGGCTCTTGGGTATCCAGGGAGATGCAAAGTCAGTCACTGACTGGGACCACCCACCAGGAGCTACAGAGAAATTTGCAGATTCTTCAGTTTATATTGGGTCTAGAAGTGCTCCAACTGAAGAAAAGCATGCTGGTGCTGGTGTGGGGTCTTGGGCCTTTTCTTGATAGGTTTGGGGCTCCCTGACCCAGCTTCAGCTTGCTTGACAAATATTTAGCCTGAGAAAAGACAGATCATTTATATGCAAAAGCTTCTGTGCACAGCTTGGATGGGGTTGTAAATTGGGTGGGGCAGGGTCTCAGGGAATCACCAGGGCCGAGCAAACAAATGGCTTCATCAGTCTTGCACTGGGGCGGACCTAGCATGGGAACAATGACCACTATGAGCACCTCTATCTGGAAGAAAGCCACCCCCCACATTCCTGCCTTAATGCCAGACAGTTCAGTTTCTTCCCAAAGGTATCTAGGTCCCCCAGAGACTCGCCCAGCACTGGAGCTCATAGGAAGTGGGAACTTTTAAATTCTGTTTGTGGTGCTGGCCTTTTCAGAGGAGCAGTTGTGTCTCCAGTAGCCTATGTGTCACTCAACCCTAATCTGCACTGGTTTTTACAACCTGTAGTTCTTGCTGCCCATAGGGACTTCTTTCCCCCTCTGGAACCCTGGGCTGGCGGTCTGGTGTGAGGCTTGGACCCCTTGCTCCTCTGAGTAGCCTCTGTAGAGGTGTTCTCCCTCTCAAGTAAAAAAGCGGCACAGCTGGGTGCTGGACTAGCCCGTTTGGTGCCTCTGCATCTCTTGTCAGTCTCAGTGTGCTTTCTTCTTTGCTTCTCTAGTTGTAGTATATCCATTCAGCCAGCTTTCCCATGGTTCTGGATTTTAGTTGTAATTTTGATGTGGCTGTGGGAGACAGCAAGTACAGGCATTTACCTATGCCGCCATCTTGGTTCTCAAGACTTAATTTTTACTCTAGGATAGGATACTTAATCTTGCCAGCTTAAGGTTGTACAGTCACTTTTGGTTTAGAACTTGTCTATTTTGGGTGAATTGTCAGGTAAAGATTATTCTCCTCTCTTTCTCCCTAATGACAATCATAATCTCAAGGGGCTTTTGAATGGTTTTGGCATCAAAGAAGTATTAAATGATGTTGTATTATGTGTTGTATTATGTATTATGTGTTGATTATGTATTATGTTGTAAATGTGTTGCTTCTTATTTGCCATCAGTTGCTGTTGTACTGACATTGTATTGATCCTTTGGTGACATGGCCCTGTCGTGGCTCTTGATACTGAATTGCCCATCCAGCTCTATTGGCCTGTTGACCCCAGAGCCCTTGCAAATTGAGCTTAATGATGTTATCTCTATCATGATTATTAGTGATTCTACTCTTCCAGAAGAGTATGCTAGAGATTGGGATAACACAGACAGAATAAGGGTGCTAAGGGATAGCTTGTGTAACCATAAATCTCTAGGGACACAATGGCTAGGGGACAGTTGCTTATGAAATCTTTAAAAGCAAGTTTGGTTAAAAATTATGATAGCTGGTTTTTAATCTCAAATGTCTATTTCCAAATTCCATGTTCCTTTCACTGTTGCCATCACCACCTCAATTTAAAAATAGATATACTTTTATTTGTACTGGTTTTTACTTTAAAATTTAAAGGTGACCATAAATTTCACCAACAGGAGAGCTAAGGACACTCTATTACTCCAGACCTCCTTGATTCCACCTAAGGGTCAAGAGAGAACCCTAGATTCTTTTTACATAATTTCCAAGCACTCTCTGTCTTACTATCACATTCTGCCTTGAGCTCATTAGGACTGGCTTCACTTGCCCTTTATTGCTTTAAAGTTATTTCCCACAAGAGATTCCAAACCTCTCCCACATTTTAATTTTCATTAGAATTTCTTATCTCCTATTTTGCCTCCTCCCACCCTTCCCATTTCCCATAACTTTTCCCTGGGCTCTTCAGGTTCTGTCAGGAGCATTTCTTCTCTCTCCTCCAAGCCCAGCACCTCATCCTCATCCCCACTCTTCCCTGATGACTATCTTCCTGGTTTATTGAGAAAACTGAAGAATCATCAGAGAACTTCCATCAGCACATTTACCCACCACCAGCATTGGCATTCCTGTCTCCTACCAAGCAGCAGTGGTTCTGAACACTGTGGGCATACTGGAATCACCTGGGGATTTTATAAATCTGTAGATGCCTTCTACACCAGACAAATTAAATCAGAACCTGTTAGTTGGGGCCTGAGTATTATATTTTAAAAATATTTCCCTGGAGATATTTCTGTCTAGCCAGCATTGTGAACCATTACCTTAGAAAAAGTATTCCTGTTCCTATCGAAAGCCAATCCCTCCACTTTGTTTAGTGGATTCTGTTTATCTCATCTCCCAAAGACATGGCTCTAGTGACTTTCCTTCTCTTTCAGTCATCAGTTATTCACCTTTTTTATGGATCATTTTCAGCAGGATACAAACATGCTGTCATTGTACCAATATATTTTAAGTTGCTTTTTTTAGTGCACTTTTCCATCAGTTCCATAATCAGTTCTATTATTTTACATCCCTTCGCTTTTCTTCCATTCTCTCTTATAACATATTTCATGTGTCATCACTCTGCTAAACCTGATCTTATTTAGATAACAAAAGACTTTCATTAGGCAAAATCTAATATTCAGTTCTTAATCCTCATCTTGTTATATTAACAGCATTTGACATAGTTGATCACATACTTTTTCCTTGTTAAGCTTTCTTTATTTGGCTTATTTCTCTTACTTCATTTTCTCTCAGTCTCCTTTATTGGTTGCTTTTTGTGTCCCTGACTGACCTCTCAATGTTGGTGGAGCCTTGAGTCCAGTACTTAATCCTCTTTTCTGTAGACTCACCCATAGTCATACCATCTACTTCTATATTTAAATAATATCAATATGTTAGTGGTTCCATAACTAGTGTTTGTATGTAGATCTTTATACTTAATTCTTCACTTATATATTTGAATTGCTTAATTCCACAATTCCATGGAGAACTGATAGCCTTTTCCATCTCAGGTAGTGGTAATTCTGTTCTTTCACTGCACAACCCCAAAACCTTGGAGTCATCCTTGAGACCTTTTTCTTTGTTTCTTTTATCTTATTTTATTGAACTTATTGGGGTGACATTGGTTAATAAGATTATATATAGTTTCAGGGGTACAATTCTAAAATACATCATCTGTGTATTGTATTGTGTTCACCACCCCAGTTCTAGTTCTCCCATCACCACTTATCTCTCTATACCCTCTTGTACCTTCCTCTACACACCCCCTTCCCTCTGGTAATCACCATACTGTTGTCTGTGTTTATGAAGGTTTTGTTTGTTTTTGTTCAATTCTTCCACCTTTTCCCCCAACCTTCTAACTCACCTCCCCTCTAACAGCTGTCAGTCTGTTTTCTGTATTTATCAGTCTGGTTTTATTTTGTTAGTTTGTTTTGTTCAATAGATTCCACATATAAGTGACATCATATGATACTTGTCTTTTTCTGACTGGCTTATTTTACTTAGCAAATGCTCTTCAGGCCCATTTATGCTGTTGCAAAGGGTAAGTCTTTCCTCTATTTTATAGCTGAGTAGCATTCCATTGTGTAAATGTACCGCAGCTTTTTTATCCATTCATCTACTGATGGACAGAGACTTTCTTTTTCTTATATTCCCATTCAGTCTATCAGTAAGTCTTTTTACCTTCAAATTATCTGGCTACTCTTCTGTTATTACTCTGGTCTAAATCACAAATATTTTGGCCTGGATTAGTTTATAATCTCCTAAGTGGTCCCCCTTCTGTCTCCCTTCCTCCATATATCTCAATCAAGCAACCTGAGTGATATATTTAGGACCCAAGCCAGTTCTTGGCAATCCTCTGCTGAAATACTCCGGTAGCTCTTTTTGCCACTCAGAGTAAGAACCAATTCCTCATAATGGCCAGTAACTCCCATTATGACCTGACCCACCATTGGCCTCTGACTCTTGGCCTTTGCACTGGCATTTCCAGAGGGAATTTTTGCCCCCAAATTGACATGGCTACTACCTTATCTTGTCTCAGTGTGTATCCTGTCAGTGAGGGTTGCTCTGACAACCCCCATTTGTCCTTTATTTTTTCATAGCGGCTTAACATTTCCACTTAGTATTCTATATGGCAGGATTATTATTATACTATTACATTATCAGAATATTACATTGTTCTACATAGTATACTTAATAATTCAGTTGTCAATGGAAAGAATGTACATCATTTCATATTTTACTATCTCATTTAGTGTCCAAATTAGTGCTAATTTATTATATCAGTTATATGTTATATTAACACTATAGATATTTTAATTTCAATGCTTCATAATGCTTCAAGTACTTTAAAAATGCTCTTCGTGATCATTGTTTTAAAATTTTATATATAATAATTTCACTTTTGCAATTAACTGAAGAGACTGAGAAATTTTATAATGAGTCAACATCAAGAAAGTGAAGTGGAAAATTGATGATATTATACTGATAAACTGGGCCAAAAATGCATTTGCCTGAATTAAGCAATTGAAACAGACTTTACTGTTTCGGGTTGAATGCTTACCTACCATTCTTTGTCCCATTTCCTTATTTCCTACTCTTACTCACATGTTTAGACTTGAGAAAATGAAATAAGTGAAGAAATTGACCATTATATAATTAGAAAACAAAATACAATGGTCAGAAGGATTGCATTGGGGAGGGGAGAGGAGAGCTGAGTGTTTTTCACAGATAGAAATTATTTAGCTACCCAGAAAAGCAATTTGAAAGGCTTTCTAGGCAAAAAGCACAATATTGACAGAAGCCTTATATAAGAGACATTGCTGTGAGAATGAAGAGGTAGTGTCTGGGGAAAGGGAAGTTGAAAGGTAGAAGGGTTGGACTTGAAAGACATATGAATATTAAGTTAACAGGTCTTCTGGTTGAT
The DNA here is from genome assembly GCA_963924515.1 of Vespertilio murinus. Classification (NCBI taxonomy): domain Eukaryota; kingdom Metazoa; phylum Chordata; class Mammalia; order Chiroptera; family Vespertilionidae; genus Vespertilio; species Vespertilio murinus. Next base: position 140,912,748 of record OZ004707.1, read on the forward strand.
TCCTCTATGCCCTATTTTCAAAATTATCTTCTGCATTTTAAATAGAGCATCAGAAAAAGAAAGCCAAGAGGGAAGTAAGGTCTTGATTGTATAAATAATTCCCCAAGAGAAAGTCGAAATCAATATATTATAATAATAAAAAAGAAAATAATAATTGATACAAATTACTTAATGGGCCATTATAGGTGGTATGCTTTATGCTTTATACTCAGGTTGTTATTTAGTTATTTAATACTTATAACAACCTAAAGAGATTGGAGCTATCATTATCATCTCCGTTTTACTGAGTAAGAAATACAGATGGTACCGGCAAACCTATGTATTCACTCAAATCTTTCTGAATCCAGAGCTCTTAACTGTGGTCCCAGTATTTCCCAAAGAACCTTCCCTTGCTACAGATGAAGACTCCTAGGCTCCACACCAGAGGTACTGAATTAATGGAACCCAATAGTCTGCATTTTAAACAAGCATGGTTCTTATATCTGATATAAATTGAGAATCCAGTATATCTCCAGTATATGCCTGCCAGTTGGTCAAGGTATTCAAGGATTTTTTCCCCACATGATTTTTTTGGGCCTTTCCATATGTGCCTAGTGTGTAACTTGGATAGACTTTTACTCAAGTAACAGACAAACATGTTCATCCTTTATTTCTCTGGCCTCCACTTTGGAAAGTAGGACCAGAGGCTTGTTTCCCATAGAAATAAGTGGCCCTCATGCTTTAACAGCAGGGGGAAACGCACTGCCCCCAAACATCCACCAGCTCATTCCCTTCAGTCTCCTACCTGATGAGCTTTTCGATATGTCATTCTAGAGAGCACAGGGCAACTATTGGAGTGGAGGAGTTATGCAGGGTGTAGAGATCAATTGAATAAAAGGAGGAAATGTTTCACAAAAGAGATCTTCATCAAGAAATACTATGCCTTGGGAGGTAGTGAGCCCTCACTGATGGACATAATCAAACATAGACTGGATGCTTAATTGTTAGGGATACTACATAAAGAAGTGGATATGACTTTGACCTTATTAAAGAAAACTAAAGGTTTTAATTTCTGACAGGTAAATATTATAAACAAAAAATGTGCATGCACTCTTTTCAAAATGCTATCTAGACTTTGATCCATAGGGGCTGTTTGATGCTTTTTCTTTCTGTTTTATTATGTCACAAGAGCTTTTCTTGTCAAAGGAAAGTTTTCATGCCTGATAACTTCAGATCTATGCTATTAAGGAGTCCTATCAGGTTCTCCTGACAGTTAACACTCTTGATCTTGAACACTCACCTTCATTTCCCTCTCCTACCCTGTATATTTAAATGGCAGCACTGGGGGCTGGGAGATCCAGACGACTCACTCTCATTGCCTTGCACAAGTTCTTACTACTCCCAGTGGGGCATTTAGGTTAATTAGACATGAATGACAATGATGTGAGTGAACTTATTATAGTTAATATACCTATTATGAATACATTTCTATGCAGCATCTGTACATAATTTGGATAAGGAAGCATAAAACCTGAAATACATCCTTCCTTAATTATTTCTCAAACAAAAAAATGGAGAGCATCTTAGATTAATTTGGAATTTTCACTGTGGTTCTGTCAATAGGGAATACGAGGTTTATCTCGAAACCACACTGAAGATTTGCTGTGACATATGGCTCAGATGTCCCCACTCGGAAATTTTTTTCTCAATAAGAGTGGGATGAAGGCAAAAGCCAGAGGTGGGTGAGTTACGGAGCCAAGAAATAAGAGAATAAAACATACACACAAAAGCCTAGAGAGTCTTCCAGTAAATTTTACACAACTTCAGAGATGACTTAATAGTCATGCTATTTTTTGGGCTAGTCAGATTACAGCTGGAGAGTAAAAACAATAACACTATAAAAGCAACTACCCATTTATTAAAACCTTTCTATGTATCAGATACCCTACTAAGCATTATATTCACTACATTTAATCTTTGTAATCAAGCTTTACGGAATATAATGAAACATTATGATCCCTAGTACAGGGAAATTTAGATGAGGAAACAGACCAGAGAGGTTAATTAACTTGCTGAAGGTCAAACAGTTGGCAGTTTTAGAGCTGGTATTCTAACACATTTATCTGACCACAGGGCCTATATATATATATATATATATATATATATATATATATATATAACTATTATGGTATATATTCTCCTTTTATTACATTTAGTTCTGGATCTCATCTTTCAATAGGGACATAGACAAACTGAAACCTGTTCAGAAGAGAATGACCTCAGGGACAAAGGGTTTTATGTCATTTCATATGAAGAAGGACCAAAGGCCCTGAAGATGGATTGGAGCCCATTATTATGGGCACCTGAATTCGCATAACATAGGGCCAGGAGCTACTGAGAAAATTTGTTCTAACTGGGGAGAGTAATTTTATCTCCTTGGGATGATTTGGAAAAGATATGGGACATCCTCTGAACGGGGATCTTGTAGAGAAGATTGGATGCATGTTTGGACTATGAATTTCATGCACTGGGCCTCTAGTAGTATTATACAACACAATCACTTTAAAAGGTTTCTATTTAGATAGATGCTTCTTTTGTCACTCTTCCTCTGAATTCAGTGAAACCATAGCTCTCAGGACTCAGATGAACGGTTGTGAGGATATGGCATCTAGCTCCTTCTGTCATCTGAGTGACCTAGAGCCTTGTTTCATAGCTACCTTAGAGGCACGTGTTCCTCTCTAATCAGATTGTGAATTTCTTGCACGAAGGGCATTGGCTTCTATTACTACTGACCCCATTCATTGGTTTGAGAATTAAATGACTGAGAAACCAAAATAGTACAGTAAACATTAATCAGAAATGTTACAGATACTTGGAAGTCAGGATCATGATCCCTATACACTTGCTTCCCGTGATTCACATCCTCCTGACTTGTATCTGTCCCATTAAACAGGAAGAAATGTGATCCTTTGGCCATGGCCAGTATAGTAGTCAGGCTTTCAAAGTGCCATCTTAAGTTAAGCAACTCTGAGCAAATTTCTTCCCCAATGTCTCCAGTTTTTTCCTTAACAAAAGCTGTTGAATTAGCATTACCTTCAGGTGTGATTGTTTAAAACAATCAGCAAATACCAATAAAGTCTTTTGAGAAATGTCAAGTCTTTGTATTATTAATACCAATTGGTGATTTGGATTTCTTGGGAAATATTCAGATGGGCACTTACTTTATTTAGTAATCAGGATCATTTTATGCTCAATTCCTTCCTTCATACCTCTGTCTATTTTCTTACCTGGTTCTTTCTTCTTAATTTTGTTTCATTTAGTATAATAAAGCCTACAGCATCAAAACTAGGAGAAAAGATTGTTCGTGGTTACCTCCCTCACAACTGTTGCATAGTGTTTTTAAAACTTTCAAATTTGATGCCTTTACACAGATCTGCATCACCTATTTACAGTACTCACTACCACTCCCTCTTGTGCCACCCCAGAACAATTTCTCTTATTTATATCACCAGTATTGATTCTATAATTTTTTAATTTTGTGACCACATGTGGCTGGTGGCAGCCATATTGGAAAGCAGCTTTCTAGAAGGAGGACTACAAACATTTTGCAATGTATAAACATCAGAATGACAGCATATTATAGAGAAATGAATACTTTGAATCCCAGTTCTGGCTTTTACTATCTGGGCAACTTTAAAGCAGTAATTTACCTTTCTGAGCCTTGGATGCCTCATACATAAAATAGAGAATTTATAAATGCCTTTAGAGTTGTTTTGAGGTTTAAGAGAGATAATGTATGTAAAGTGCTTTGCAGGCATTTGACAGGCAACGTCCCAGTGGGGAGTTGGGATAAAAATTTTAAGTTATCTCCTCAGTAAGGGCTCCATCAGAACTACTAGCTAGTGGGAGTGAGGCATTAGCTTCTGTTTGGATTGGTTCGGTTCTTCTTCTTTGAGGTTTTCTACATCCTTTTCAGTGTCCTATGTAGTTTGCATTTGGATTGCTCACGTCCTTCCTGAGAGCCTTGCTTATTGTTTCCTGGCTGCTATTCTGCCGTTTGACCTTCTCAGGTTCTTGATAGATCTCTCACTTAGGTTTTTTTTGTCATCAATCCTGGTTTCACCCCCAGTTCTATTTGTGACTCACTGTCTGGGCTTGATGCCTGTTTTCACTTCTCTGGCACCAACCCTGGTTTTGTTCTTGTTCTGCCACAGGAAGAAAAGTAGGGCCAATAACCTTGATCACTGAATGCATGAGAAGCGTGGGCCTTCTAAAGATTGGGGTGCTTTTCAGTATCTGTACCTGAACCTGACAGTAAATTCCTAATAGTATTTAATTTTGTACCCAACACAAACTATTTGCAGTGCTGAGTGAGTGAAAAATGTAATGGTTTAATTCAGACATGCAGAGTGGAACACAACTTAGCTTACAGCTTAGTGGTACATGGAACTTGCTTGATTAGGAATAATGGATGCAAGAGAAATGGTAGGGTTGTTGATAGTTTAGAGTTTTTGGAGAGTTGGGTCAGTTCTGTTGCCTCTTCACTTGACACGCTACCCAGAACCTGGGTGAAGGTGGGAATACAGAGTAGAGAATTGAGAAAAGAAATGTTCTATGTCTGAGAGATTATAAAAGTGTTAATTATGGTAAATTACTATGACTTTCTGTTCCCCATCCAATCTTAAATGAATATCTCAGAAAATACCATGTAAAGCAAACACAGCTATTTTCTTCCGAGGACACAATACCAACAGATGCAACCTCTGTGGACATCTATACATGATTCAAGTCCTTAGCCATGAAGGGAACTTATAGGCAAACTACTTGTCTTATTTCTGCAAGTCCCGAAGACAAAGAAACAGCCAAACATCTGATCTTTGAAGCAAATGCCTCCTAAAATAGAGCTGTCCTAATCATTGGCAGGGTTAGGGCTGATAGTTACATGTCTTGAGGAAACACAGATGGTTCCGAGTTGCACAGGGTGAGTTTATAAGCAGGAATGGCAAAGAGGGTGCTAATTGTATGGCTGCTTTTGCTGTGCTGTGTGGGGTCTTGACCTTTACAAAGTTTTCAGACTCAGCACAATTCCTCCCTCTTCCATAGTTTTCCCTTAAATGTGTTCTTTCCTCTTTGATTTCTTCCATACATTTTCCTTTTCCTCTTATATATTTTAGTCTATTGCATGGATTTGGTAAGAATAATGCATAACCCTGAGAGTTGTCTTGCCAGCTTATAAAATCTGTGTGTTATTTAAGGTTTCCTATGGTTGTTTTGTTTTCCAATTAAATTGGGAGCTTCTCTGGAAAGAGAATATTATTTATGCCACTTTACCTCCAAGTCCTGCCCAGAGGGTGTTTGTGGATTATGTTTTTCACAGAGTCAACCTCTGGGAAAAAGATTGTCCACTGAGTGGAGAGGCAGGCAGAGTCACGGCCGTTCAGCCACCCCAGCTTCTGCAGCTGTCAGCTGGCCTCAGCTACCTCTACTTTGTGGAAGTCAGGAGGGATGACCCTTTCTAGCAACTCAAATTAGTCCTATAAGCATGTTCTTAACACTCAAGTTACATATCAATGAATAAAAGAGTGGAACATTTCTTTTCAAGCTGTGGATTATATCCCTGAATTCCCTGAATCATTTTATTTGTGCATGCCTTGTGTCCTGAGCCACTGAAAGAGAAAAGAGTTGGAATGGGGCAGCAAAGCCACTAGCCACACACACACACACACACACACACACACACACACACACACACACCTGAACTCCATACACCACACACACAGTACACACATACAACATTCTAGTGATTCCTTTTGGGCCCTGTTTTACATTGTATTGGGAATTATTTACACACATGAATTTTTGATGTCAGATCAGAGATTTGTCCTATGTATCCTTGTGCTTCCTCATAATGTCCTTTAATAATTGTTTGTTGAATAAATTTACCATCTTTACACATTTAAAAGGCAGTAGTATATCATGTCTTCCTTTCAATAGCCTAGAAAAGTTTTCTTTAAGATGAAAATGCACTCAGTGAATATTCCCATCTTCTACCACTTTCTTTAAAACTATATTCTAATTTTCTACTTTGACTTTCAACAGTTTACTGTGCCTTTTAATGATAGGAAACCAGAAGCCTTAGGTGGGACCACTCTCAATTCCCCCTTCCCCATTCTATAAACATCTAGTCGGTGGTTTACCATCTCTTTGCTGCGTTTGTCACTGCTGTTTAATTCCTGCCCACATGACTGTCCCCCATTGTCTGCTTCACCTTGCACTTCTCATGTCTCTGTCTTTGACAGGCAGTCCTTCCTCTGCTTCTCCTAAATACTGGAATATCCCTAGAGATTTATCTACTACACCTCTGCTAACAGCAAACTCTTTCTGCCTCCTACTCCTAACTCCCCACACCCCACCATGCTTTGACCCTCAAATGTATATTCCTAACCTAGATGGCTCCACCTGAGGCTCAAAACCTCCCAAAAACCACCCTGCCTGTTCTTTATACCCATGAAGAGGGTCTATGCCTTTTCCATACATCCGAGGCATTAGTAGGATGCTCTAAAATTGCCTGATTTTTCCATACATTGGTAACTCACCTCCATTTTTACCAACAAGAAAATAGAACTTTGAAAATGCTGTGACTTCAAGGTCAAAATGCTTACAATAGTTTATGAATTTGTGACTGATGATCTACCCCGTGCAAGGCCTTGGATGCCTTTTTCTCCAGATTTCCTGGTCTGTGAACATCCTTCACTATGTCCATGGGACTGAAAACTGTCATTTCCGGTGACTTGCTAATAGTGAAATGCAGGCTCCTTCATGCAGAACTTGCTTCCAGAAATTATACCATTGGATCATTTTAGGACTAAAAATTACACTTTAGGTGAGGAAATAAACTAACTTTGGGGAAAGTTAGTATCAGTTTGGCTTAGGTTTATAAAGAATGCAACATTCTGATAATAGAATAAAATATAGGGGTTGGGAAATACCGTGAGGTGTTACCTAGTTTATTTCTTCACTTTGTACTTAGAAGTCAACAGTCAGTGTTCAAAATAGTTAATGCTTCTTCTTGACAGCCCATAAAGGGCCAGCTTCACATCTCTGTTGCTACTCTGAATCAGATAGTACACTTTCTTTGTTGTGAGGGAGGTTAAAGTTGTCAGGATGCATGTTAACAACATGATTACTGAATATTGGCTTTCTCCATGTATACTCAGATGAATTGAGAAAGCATTGAAAAAGACAGAGCTTTGGGCCCTGAATGTGAACCAGTGTGTCTGCGTGCTTGGTAGCAGTAGATAGATGTCAGAGGCATTTTGTTCAGAGACTTAATAAAATGAATATTTGCCTTTTGGTAATTTTCAAAAAGCCATTATCCCCTGTGTAGGAGGAAAGAATTTTTCATTATGCTTTGCTTTTATAACTGAGGAGAACAAGAAGACGTTTTTTTCTAATTAAAATCTCATTTCATACTAATTTGATATGAGGAAATTATTTCTGGAGCCCTCCACAATTTTTAATATATATAACAATGATCTGTCTGGTGATATGAATTCTATACATTTATTTAGCAATTTACATATTCACTTATGCACAATATCAAGCTTGATCTTTAATGCTAATGAAATAATATCAAGACCATTTTACCTTTTGAGAGGTTAGGTAATAATTTTCCTTTAATTTGGATCATTGTTATTATAACAATTTGTAATTCTAAATTAGTATCTTGATGTCAAAGGTAATTGGAATGTTGAGTTACTGACCTGTAAGTTTCAAAAGAACTGACAATCTATTGCTCTTTCACTTGTGGTACTTCTCATGTCTTTCTAATAATTAGCAAACTTATTAGAAGGCCTGGTAATGAAATGCTTTTGAACAATAATCTCTTACTCCATGAGAAGATAAGAGACTACTTTTTAAAGATAGTCATAAAATAGTTCTATTATACTGCAAGACTCTCATGTACTACTGAATTAGATACATTAATTCTCTGTGGAACAGAATAATACTCTTGGCTATCTTCCTAGGTTTAACCAATTTATTATTATGAAATGGAGAACCAGAAAATGAAAAAAACACACAAAACAAAATACCTCTTGAATATTCCATGAGTACTGAATGCAGACTTTCCTCTGAATCCTTTTTAGCATTTAATTGTTAATGGCAACCAACTGAAGATATTACATGAAAAAAAAATCTTGGTAAATAAAATCAACATAGTGGATTTTTGTACTTTTCCATTGAATCGAAGAATTGAGGCCAAGTGAAACGCTTATTTAATAAACTTTAGGCACATTGAAAATTTGGAAGGCTCCTTCTATTTTTTTCTTACTATCACTTATTTTATGCTCAATAGTTATGAAGTAATGACTGCCAATGAAATTGAATAAGTATAAATTTTAATTTCAAGTATATACTGTAAGTCACGAGGAGAAATCATGTAGACCTTGGGTTAGCATACCCTAGTTGAAAATTATAAACATTTTAAGTTATTTATTGAAGTGTTTCATAATAAGAATGTTGCCTGCTTTATCTTGGTTAATCATCAATGGGGTTGGTATTATTCTCTTTTTATCTAAGAGGAAGTGAAGGCTCTTAACTACTCTAAGGGCGTTTATTTAGACATAACACCTAGTTCATCCCCTGGCAGAGTAAGTGCTCAGTGAATACCTGATGAAGGAAAGATATGTAATAGTACAAACCAGTAAGAGGTAGAGCCAAATTTTGCAAGTATACCTTGAATTTATCTACACTCTCATTCTTCTACAATACCTCTTAAATATCTGAGTTTTGGGGGTTTTTGTCCCACCAGGAAAAAAAAACAACATGTAATATTTTCATCCAAATGTGCAAACTTTTATTTGGACACTGTTTACCTTCAAGCAGGTATAATGGCTGCAAAGCCAAGGGGCTCCTGGTGTGTGTTATGTGTTTAGATCATCACCAGTAATTGCTAGAGTGTATTAATACTGATCAAATTGATATTTTCTTTACCTTATTAGTCATATAGTTGACATAGATGGATGGTTTGAAGTTTCCACTTACAACTTCTATAACATTGTGTCAGTTTCCCCAAGCAGGTCAGGGTCCCCAAAGCATGGCTTACGGAAGTCTTCAGTAATTTCTGATGTGGGATCGTAAAAGAATAGCAGGTTTTGTTAAAAGCAAGGCATTTCCCCCCAAATCACTTAAACTATTATTATTCCATTGTCTGAAAGATAATTTTAATGAGAGTAAATTACAATAAACTTTGTAGAGAAGAGCTTTTGCTCTTGAAGTTCCTCAGAAGTAAAAATAAAGTGACATGTTTTACTTCATGAGTGCAATTGCATTTTTTTGACTCATGTAATAGTTGACATACAGAGAAAGGAGAGATTTTAAATGTTTGTTAAAATTAGAAAGTGGCACACAAATTGAGCAATTTCTCCATGACTATTAATTTTGACATTCAAATAAAAGGAATTCAGGGGATAGTTATTGGGTAGCAAGAGGAAGGGCTTTATACAATTTATTTTTAAACAAATATTTATTGAATGCTTAGCATGAGCCAGCCACTGTTCTAGACCCAGATGGTTGGAACACGGTAGTGAATAAGACAGAGAAGGTTCTCTGTGTGAAACTGAGATGCTAGTGGTAGGAGTCAGAAAATATGCAAACAAATACATTATTATTGATGTTCTTTGGATGGAAATAATAGTAAATTGGATGCTATATGATAGTTAGAAAACCCTCTCTGAAAAGATTTGACCAGAAATCTAAAGAATAAAGAGGACTTTCAGGCAGAAGAACTAGGCAGTATTAAGGATCTGAGGACTTGAGTTTGGCTTTTTAGGAAGGAGGTGTGAGTGGGAGGGAGAAGGATAAGTGATCAAATGTAAGTAGCCTACCAGGTCATGGTAAGGAGATGGGATTTTGATTTTATTTTGATAATAATACATTGGTTGTACATTAGAAACTTTAAGATTCAGCATCAGAAACTTTTTAAGTGATGCAGTAGTAAGATTTTCAGTAAAAATAAAATGATGGCTATCTATGTTTTTAGGAGGAAAATGCTATGGTGAAGAGTGGGAGGAGGGATTAAATAGGAGATCATTGTCATAGTGAAGATCAAATTTGGACAAGGATGAAGGTGGAAAAAAATAGGTGGGTTTATTGTATATTTCAGATGTTGAGCATAGGATGTGCTGAAAGTTTAGAAATGGAGGTCAGTGAAAGGGAGAAATCAAAGGTGACTTCAGAATTTTTACTTGGCTGGATGGTGATACAATGAAGAATGAGGCAAAAATAGTCGGTCAAGGAGAAGGAAGGAAATATATCAGTCAGCCCTTCAAGTTTGACACATCTACTAGCCACCTCATTAAAGATGCTAAATTCCTGGTTGAATAGGAAAGTTTGGTTCAGGTAAGATGTTAATATTGGAGGACAATTTTGTGAATTACCAGTGAGGCGATCATACTAAAGCCATGAATCTGGGTGAGATGATCCGGAGAAATGGTGAGCAGAGCCTCCAGCCCAGTCTTGAGGTACTGCAGTGACCTTTCAGAGGTCAGCCAGACAAACAGATATCGGCAAAGTACCCTGAAATGAGAGGCCAGTAGGTTAGTAAGAGAACCAAGAGTATGAGAATGTTCAATTCCTCACTTCCAGAGAGAGAGAAAATGTTTCTAACAAAAGAAGGGTGTGCTCAGTTGTGTTTATATTACAGGGAGGCCTAGGAGAATGGGGACAGGAGGTGGTTTCTGTGTTTTTTGAACTGAGCATGGATAGTATGCTATTTCCAGCTTTGAATTGGATGATAATACAAAAAGTAGTCATGCTATTGATATTTATTTTAAAGGTGGTGACAATTGGTCATTTTTTAAAAAGTAAAGGTATTTCTAAAATGTAGGGGTGGGCAAAAGTAGGTTTATAGTTGTTCATATGGGAAAAGACATACAAGTTATGATTATCACAATAGCTTCATTAACTCAAAAGAATGTCACAGTGGCACAATGTACTTAGGCACAATCTCGTAAGTGCTCACATTGCGGGCCTTCCTTATTTATATAATATTGTAGTCTTTGAAAATCATTAAACAAACCTGAATTTTTTTCTTTCTATCCATATATCTTTCATTTAAGTTTTTAATTTCTTATTTAATTTTATTTTTATAGATAAAATAATTAGCCATTTGCATGCATAAAATATTAATATTTTAAGAAAAACAAAATGAAATATAATAATGTTACATGCAATAAACATTAATATTCTCAAGAAAAAAAGATTTAAAATATAATATTACCAAAACTGTACTAACATAGTATATCACAAGAGTTGTAGGGAATATTAAAAATGTGCAAATTCTAGGATTACTTCTATTATATTCTAAGACATTTTTTTCCTCTGCCTCTATTTTTGTTCATCAGTTTATATTGTTCATTATGTTCCACAAAAGAGTGAGATCATGTGATATTTATCTTTCTCCAACTGGCTTATTTCACTTATCACGGTGCTTTCCAGGTCCATCCATGCTGCTGCCAATAGTAAGAGTTTCTTCTTTTTCATAGCCGTGTAGTAGTCCATTGTATAGATGGACCACAGTTTTTTAATCCACTCATCTGCTGAATTTTAGTAACCTGCTTGGGGTGAACCCCCACTGACTCCTGAGAAGGTTTAATTAAAGCCTACTTTTGCCCAGACCTGTATATCTCCCAATTTCCATGGTGGGGCTAGAAGTCTTAGATGGCATTATTTTGTGTATAGCATAGATTTAATAGGTTACTGGGAGGTTGGATTCCTATAGTACCATACCAGGAAAACACAGGTTCTTTAATGTTACTGCTCCTTGGTTACATCAATAGGTTGCAATGATAGAGTTTAATTGGCAGGTTGGCAGAGCTGGAAGACCTATTCATAGCCATAGACAAGTGCTATAATACCCCGTTTTCCCGAAAATAAGACAGTGTCGTATATTAATTTTTGCTCCCAAACATGCGCTAGGTCTTATTTTCAGGGATATATTATATTTCCGTGATGTAGGTCTTATTTTTGGAGGATGTCTTATTTTCGGGGAAGCATGGTAGTCATAAATCTATATTTGATAGAAAGTATACTGCTATACTAGTCATGTACACTAAATAAGAAAACTTTGAGGCCTTGTCATGAAACAAACAAACAAACACCAACAACACCAAAATCCAACAGACCCCATTCTTGTTAATGGTAACATGGCAAATCTGTGGCAGGATGTCTGACTGTGTGATCATCATCATTAACTGACCTGGCTTTCTATTTAAAATGGTCTCTCCATGCTGTGGGGGACATAAAGTATCAAAGCCATTTCATCAGTATGATGCCTTCAATTCAACTATAAACCTCATTCTGTTTATCCTGATCTTACCTGAGAAAAATAATCCATTGTTATAGGCCAAATATATGTGCGTTCTTCAAATGGCCTTTTGAGAAAACCAGTTTTTGCACTGTAATCACAAGCCTTCAATTCAACTTTAAATCCAATTCTATTTATTCTAATGTTATCTGAAAAAAAAATAATTTTCATAGGCCAAGTATATGTGCTTTCTTCAAATGACCTGAGAAAATCAAGGTTTTTGCATTGTAATTGCACTTTTATGTCTTTTTCTACTGTAGGAGTTCCATATATTTGTTCAGCTACCAATAGCAAGATATAGTAAAATTTAAAGAATGTTTTTAAATTACAAAGGTGGAAATAGAGTTAAAAATGGGAAGACATATTCACCAAAGATACAACTAATAAGGAGTTTATAAAGAATTTACGAAACTCTACATCAATAAAACAATCCAATTAAAAAACAGGCAAAATGTCTGAATAGACATGTCTCCAAAGAAGACATATATATGGCCGATAGACAAATGAAAACATGCTCAATGTCATTAATCATCAGAGAAATGCAAATTAAAACCTCAATGAGATATCACTTCGCACCTGTCTGAATATCTATCTCATTAAATTACCGTAACAAGCTTTGGCAAGGATGTGGAGAAAAGGGAACCCTGTTGTATTGTTGTTGGGAATGTAGTGCAGCAGCTGTAGAAAGCAGTATGGAGTTAGCTCAAAAAAATTAAAAATGGAACTGCCTTATGACCCAGCGATTCCACTTCTGGGAATTTATCCAAAGTAACCCTAAACCCTAATTCGATAAAATATATGTACTCCTATGTTTATGCAGCATTATTTACAATAGCCAAGTTTTGGAAGCAGCCAAAGTACCCATATATAGATGAGTGGACAAAAATGCTGTGATATATTTACACAATGGAATACTACGTGGCCATAAAAAGGAAGAACATTTTACTCTTTGTGAAAGCATGGATGGACCTGGAGAAAAATATGCTAAGTGAAATAAGCCAGTCAGAGAGGACAAGAACCATACAATTTCACTCATATGTGGAATTTAATAAGTACACTGAACTACCAAGCAAAATAGAGAAAAATTCATGGATAGAGTGGGCAGACAGCTCTGGTGATGGTGGTGGTGGTGGTTTTCTGGGGGTGGTGGTGGAGGAAGGGGGGTGGAGAGATTAAGCAAAAAATAAAAAGAGAGAGAACTCATGGACATGGACAACAGTATGGTGATTGTCAGGGTAGGAAGGGTGGGTGGAAGTGGAAAAGGGCATGGAGGAGATAAATGGTGATGGAAAAACAATCACGATAACAAAAATAAGACCAACTATAATGTTGCCTTTAAGAAACTCACTTTAACTACTACGCACAGCAAGATAAAGAGTATGGACAGGAGGCACCATATTGACACTAATTAAAAAAAGCTGGAATCGCTGTATTGATATCAAAGCAGAGAAGAGAGCAAGAAAAGTACTCAGAGTTCAGGGGAAGGGCATGACTTGGTGGAGCATGGGAGATTGTTAGGGCAGTGAAAGTATTCTGTGGGACAGTAATGGTGAGTACAGACATCCCACATTGGTCAACAACCACATCATGTGCAAACAAAGCGTGGACCCTAACGTAGAGGGACTTCAGGTGAAAACATTGTGTCCATATCCACTCACCCGCTGGCTGTATAGCCGTCCCACAGTCATGCCAATAGCACGGGCTTCTTCATGCGGGGTGTCAGGGGTACATGGGGACTCTCTGTACTTTCCACTCAAGTTTACTGGTTCTTTACCCAGTCCCATTTCAGAGCCAAGTTAGGAACTGTTTTCTAGAACCACTGGCCTGGTCCCCTCCCCCCCACCCAACTGACCAGCCCTGGTTGCTGGGCACCCGGTCCCCTTGGAGACAGAACACTCCGCAGGGTTCTGAGCGGCCTGTGCCCACCAGACACTGGTGGTCAGAGGCGGAGCCAGAGCCCCACCAGCCATGGAAGGCCTGCTGCCTGCTACCGCATCTGCCTTCCAGCTGGTCCTGCAGCGCCTGTGTGGGGCTCTGCTAGGGATTTTTGAGTGCTTGTGACTTGTCCTGGGTCCTGCTGCGTTCCCCTGGGGGACCCTGGTGGGCACTCTGGTGGTGGTGTCTGTCATCGCAAAGAGACGACTCTCTTCAAGAAGTGTGAAGGTGCCAGGTGCAAGGTGCTCTGCCAGCCCCACAGTCTGTGCGAGATGCGGTGAGAACACTGGACCCATCACAGGAGTCAACCACGCCCTCACCTCACCCGGGGCGGGGGCCAGTCCCCTCCTGTTGCAGACTTTGTGCTTGAGGGCACTGAGTAAACACCTGAGCAAGCTGCCACTTCAGGACACAGTTTATCTACGGAAAATAGCACGCAGCAGCCAACCTCCTAAACTTTCCCAAGTGACTGATGAAAAGCCCATCTCAAAAGCATCGGGGATGGATGGAGAACCACTTCAGAAAAACAGAATGAATGGTTTGAACAAAAATTTTCATTATCCAGAAAGTCCAAAACTGTGCCAAGGAGAAATTATGGGAAGGAAGCAGAAAATCCAAGAGAAGGAGGAGGGGGAACAGAGGCTGGGGCAGGCGAACACAGGGATGGAGCAGGTCCTGAGATGGGATGGAGGCGGCCAGTCAGTGTCAGAGGCTGACGACCTTGGACATCACCTTTATGACGGGAACTTGGAATTCCCACAAAAGAGGGAAGCTGAAAAAGGAGGTGGATTCATCCATGGGTCGGAAGTGGATCTCAAGGGCGTCCCTCATGATGCTGACGTCAGTCTGTCCCTTCAAAGCGCTGACCAGGGACATCCGGACATAGCCAGACAAGTGTGGGAGCAAAAGCAAAGGAATGGAGAGCTCGCGGCAGAAATAACGAGTCTGAAAACCGAGAAAGCATCTTTGCAGCGTGAAAATTCAAGCCTACAAGATGAGATTCAACAGCTGAAGCTGAAGCTTGGAATTGCTCCCGATGAAGATCCTGTAACACAGTTACAGAAAAAACTGTTTGAGGCGGAAACGGAGAAGTTTTTCAACACCTGGAGAAACATGAACTCCAACTACCAGTTTCTGAATATGTACAGGAAGATGGTCCAAGACATGTATCAGGAGCTACAAAGAAGCACCTTCTACTATGAGAATGAGATTCGATACCACCAGAGAAGGGCTGAAGAGGCCTGCATGGCAGCTAAGTTCTCCGAGAGAAAGCTCCGGTACCTATGGAGAGAAAATGAACACAACAAGCAAATGCTGGCCCAGGTCAAGTCTAAGTTCAAGGTCCAGCCTTTTCCAGGTGGTCCTTTTGATACCCACTGTCTCCAGGAGAAAGGTCTCCCAGTGAGACCTCAAGAATTCAGCATCACCCACAGTTGTGACTCAGCTTCCACAGTCTCTGGGTCCTGAGCACTCACAACCAGGGCACATCTGTCTGTGTGTCTGTTCCAGTAGTTCTGATTGATCTCTCTTTAGTTTTGCTACAGTTACTAAGTTTATGCCACAGTAACCCTTAGTAGTATACAGCATTATAACTTTGCAGGAGTATTATTTAAATGTAGATCATTTAGTATAACTCTCGTGAATACTACATTCCCCATATGACCTTTTAGAATTATATACTAAATGTATTGTATTTTGATTTAAATGTCCACTATCTAAGTTTGACATGGATGCTTAAACAAAGACCACGAATGTATGCTGTTGCTCTTATTACAAGTCTGTAGAAGTAAATTGATATGTACCTGTTGGTTTTAAAAACAATGCAAAAAAATTGAACAGGACAACATCCCATTCAAACTGCATAATATTTTCATTATTTTAGTCCTGAATTCACAATTAAGCCCTAAAATTATAGGATAGTTTAGCCCTAAATTCATAGATTAGAAATCTTTAGAATTCTTTTCAGCTTTATAGTTCCTTCTTATTCTCTTTTGTCTAAAATACTATTTATTGTACAGCATTTTTAAATTTTATGCAGTGAAAATTTAAAAAAGATTACTGCTGATGGCAAACACACACACACTCACATACACACTGAAGATAAAAGGTACTCTAGCTAATTTTGAATCTGAAGAAAATATAAAGACATTATTGCAAATTTTAATATACATTTTAAATATATAAAAAAGACAAAAATTGTTTTTATTTACAATAATAATTTCAGTATTTATAGTCTGACTAGTATTAAGTATTTACAGCCTTTAGAACTCTTGGCAATCACATTATCCATTATGTGATTTTCTTAAATGTTTAAGTTCCATAATACTAACAGTTTGTTTAAAAACATCCTCATATAAGACTTTTGATGCATTAATAAAAAAATCTTAAGGTTACTTTTTTAACAATGCAAAAACAACAAAGCTGCTTGAAGCTTGTTATATTTATGAGCATCAAGAGTGTTGTGAGCTTCTCTTGCTTTATATTAACCAGACAAATAGAAACAAATATGCGGAAGTTCCCTTATCCCTCTTTTTATCTAAAAAATAAAATCAGAAAAGGTAGCAACATTCTCACCTGGGAATATAATTTCCCTTAGCAATAAGTACCATTTCCTCATGTTATTTTCACGATTTTTGTTATTATTTTTGATGTTGTTATTTTATATTCCAGGGATTTCAAGAGAAATAAAAATTTATCATCCAAACTTCTGTCTCTTCCTCTCCCCCAACTAAAATGCTGCCCCAAAAGAACACATGTAGCAGCCTCTTGCAGCCATGTCAGATGGGCACCTGGAAAGTTTCCCCAGCCTATCCATTTGAGCAAGATTGAGCTAAACAGTTACCCTTGCTTTCCAAAGGCTGAAATGATGGTGGATTACATCAACCTTTGGCAGGAACATCATGCTTCCTGTGTCGCCTTATGAAACACCGTCAGTTGCCCACTCACATTATGAAGTTTATCATGAAAACACATATATTCCTGGGTGCCTGGAGAACTAAAAGTCCATGAGCTAAGAATTCACCAAACCCTAAGATCAGAATATAGATAACGAAGAAGATTTACCTTCATTTATTGCAGAATGCTGATGCAGAATATATTAGATGCTACTAAAAAAGGTTTGTTTTGTATAATGCTGCATATTTCCCCCTACATTTCATCAGATCTCAAAGATTCTGTTCCCTAGTGATCAAGGTTTCATTAATGAGTTAGTGCCTTAAGGATACAGACTCCAACAACACTGTTATCACCTAGTTCTCTGCCCATCCCTAATTGCTGGGCCAAAACAAAGAACTAGTAAAGAAATTTCTATCAATTATCCTGTCAGAATAGGAAGGTGATTCCTACAGGTGTAATGATTTATGTCTCCAATCTCTGAATACATTGTGTGCCAAACGTTCATATTTTAGTTGAGTTTTGTAGTTGACATGCATTTTTCTACAGAATCAATGGTTTAAATTATGGCTAGGTTTTCTGGCTTACCCTAAAAATCTATTTGAATCAGTCACACTGTACCTAAGCAAAGTACATATAATACTATTTCAAATTTGTTTTACTATTTTATTATTAAATCTTTTTTGTTGAAAGTATTACATAATTTACTTTTTACTCCTATTGACTATGTTTCACTCTTAATTAAAATATTATTTCTATGGAAAGATAAACTCAAAGTTCATCTATTCACTTAGTTATATGAAATGCAACCATATGAAAATGTCATTTTTGTGGCTCAAAAACAATTGAATATTGACATTTTATATGGTTCAACCTGATACACTCACTCAAAAAAGAAAATCAATTGAATAGCATGAGATGTAAGAAAGTTAGGAACAATGATATATAAATCAAAGTCCTTCTATTTCTATATTACCATGTACAGTTAATACACATAATGTATATTATGGGTACATGACATTATGAGCAACACTTTGATGCATATTGACTCAAGAGCAGCTAAAAACAGGTGGCACATTTTTAAAATTATCAGGCACTGTAAGCAGTAGTTGTCTTCACCTCTCTCTGAGCACAATTCCCTTAACCAATTCCACACACCAACTAGGGGCATGATGAAGGTTAAGCATCACTTGGTAGACAAATCACATAAATGTGAGCCCGATGTTTATTAGACTTGCCTATATCAGGAAGGGCCAGAGCCAGCTCATTTGTGAATTTATTAATATATAATCATCCGTAATTCAAGTTTTCTTGTTACTCTCTTTAGCTGTAATATTCAGTCAAATTAGTTTCAGGTAATAAATAGGTTAATCAACTGAATAGGATATTTAGTCTGTTTTCCATGTGAAAAATCTAGGCTATGAATACCTCTGCTTTGTGTAGGCTGCCTAATTATGCTAACTATGTTTGACTGAGTATATATTAGACAGTGAGCCAAGCAGGATGTCGGATCACAATATCCCTTGTTTTCATCTCCAAAATGCATGCTTAATCTTTAATTAAATTTCCCTTGGATTTTCCCATAGTAAATAGTATCCATGTGTTATACTAATATTATTGAATTCCTATAAAATTATAATTTGGAGAATTGGATGATATAATCTGAAAATCCAGTATAGTTCCAATAGAATTTGAAAATTTTAATCATCTTTCTGAATATAAAGTAATATTCATTAGTCTTTTAAAAGATCAAACAATGAAAAAGTAAAGTAGAAATTGAAAGTCAGCTATAATTGGAGTGAGAAGGTTAGAATAAGGAAAGCAGGGATGGTGATAGAAAAAGGGAGTGACTTTAGCACCAAAAGAAGGATATCTAAAAAGCCAACCCAACATATCTCACTTTGTCCATAACTACTACATAAAACCATATGTGCTTAATATCAGATATTGGTTTGAATAAAAATTCCTTATAGATTCCGAGGACATAGATCACCTCCAGGTGATGTGTCAAAAATAGCGATGGGCCTAATTTTTTAAAAATCACTGTCATAATCTTATTGGATGACTCATTTATTCAACTGATATTTATTGAGTGATTATCAAGTCACTATATTAGACATTGGGAATAAAACAGTGAATTGGCACTGTTCTCTTGAGATCATATTATAATGGGGGTGGTAAGATGTGAACCACAAATTACAAAATAAAGTTTTAATGAGAGTATTAAATTTTTAATAAGGTCAAAGGCACTGAAACACATGGTGCTCTTAAAGCACAAGGCAATCTAAGCCAGTGGGAGAGGTATGGATGGCTTCTCTAAGGAGTGCTATTAGCTGAGCTCTGAAGAATTCAGAGATCATTCCTGTTAGGCAAATAAAACAGTACCATAGACTATTGAGAAAACTGAAAGGAAGCCCAGTGTTCTGGGAGTTGAGAGGGTAGCCTAAGATGAGGCTGTCGCAGCTAGCAGGAACAGACCCCACAGGGCAAAGATCCTGAAACTCAGTACTGTTGTCATTTGGGGTTAATAATTCCTGTTGTGAGGACCTGTCCTGCACTGCACTTTATCGGATGTCTTAACAGCATCTCTGGCCTCTGCACATTATATGCCAATGGCATTATTACCCACCTCCAGATATCCCTCGAGAACCAAGAATATCTCCAGACTTTGCCAAATGTCCTCTTGGGATAAAATCATCCCCAATTAAGAACTGCTGCCATAGGGCCTTATCGACAATGTTAATAAGCCTGGCCTTTGTCCTAAAAACAATACGAAGAAATGTAATCATTTATGAAAATGAGTGATTTGTCAAACAATCTGTAGGGAAAGAGGAAATTAATTGAGAGTAAAATTCTACATCTGTGAGAGGAATGATAGCTCTCCACGCGTGCAGAAGTGTAGGTCAACCTCTCTCCAGATGTTCTGAGTTAGGTAAGCTGTCTTGCTAGGAGTGGGAAGAAGGCCAGTTGTGTACTTCCTTAGTGTTCATTTATTTACCTGGATCATTTTGAGGGGCCTATTGTGCATCCATGTTCACCTTATAACCTGACAGTAATGCTCTACATACTGTTTGCTAAATAATACTTTGGTGTTGAATTGTTGGAAATCCAGTATGCATATTGTAAGAGTTACATTTTTAAAAAGTATGGAGATTAAGCTTAAAATGAATATGTAGCAATAATTATATGTTGTAATAATTATATTTTATGCTCCCAGGAGTATATCTGACTACATCTGTTTTTAGCAAAAAACTAAAAATAAAATCAAATATCAACCAAAGCAAATATCAAATACTGAAAATGAAGAAGTTGTGCTACCAGAACAAGGAATTGTTTTTCTTATAAGTAACACTAACTTGAGACTGTTATTGTTAGAAAAGAAAGTCAGTCAGCTAATCTTCTTAACTCAGTTCCTTCTGCTCTTTAGAAAAAACATGTAAAAATATGTCACTTTGTTGCTTTTTATTTTTATTCAATTTTGCTGCCTTGTTAGCTATTTTTATTATAATAAATATGTGGAAGGTACTTATTATGTAATTTTAAAGGGCATAAATAAGATAAAATTGCATGCCCTTCAAATAGACTTGCTATGTACACTCTTATTAAGATACATTAAGAGAAGGGAGCATTTTCTACAATGACCAGATGAATGTTGATGTTGTTTAGTGCTCCACCTCCAGCCTTTGTCATTATTTTTTATGGGGGGGGCGGGGAAATTTTTTTTATTTTGTACTTGGAATGTCACTTTTATTTTTTTAAAAATTTAATTGTTGCAAGTAATATATATATATATATATATATATATATATATATATATATATATCCCCTTACCCCTCTCATTGATCTCTTCTAGCCTGCCCCTGGCTCTCCCCCAACCTTTGTCTTTTTTCTCTTGCTCTTTCCCATGTGTTGGCTTTGCCAGTGAACTTGTTGTTCCTTCTCCATCTGTCCTCACAAACCATGGTCCATCTGTGCAGGATGAGTTCCATTCAAACCAGTAACCAAGAAGCAAAGGCAATGTCCCTAAGCATGCCGGCATGGAAAAACACTGCCAGTGGAACCCCTCTGACCCATGAGCCAGGTGAAATCACCAGCAGCCAAAGAAAAGCAGTCAGTAAGTGGCTCTCACTTGAGTTTGGCTCAAAGTTACAGGCAGTTTCCAGATTTTTACAAAACCGCATGATTCTAATCCACTCATGCCACAAGTAAATAATGGATACCAGCCCGGCTTCTAAACACTGGCAGCAGAGGTTCATGAGCTTGGTTGGCATCAGAATTACCTGCACTGCCCTTTACAAATACATATACCTGGGCCCTACCACAGACTATGGAACATGACTAATGAGAGATAGTGGCAGGCTACCTGTCATTTCAACAAAATCCCCAAGAGAACCTGCACATTAAGTTCTGATGTACACGAACATTCAAGAATAAGTACTTTCTATACTAGAGCAATCATTAGTAATGGGCAAATGATTAATTATTAATTGCTCAGTGATAGGTACATATAATTCACATCATAAATTATTTTACTTCAGATGATTTCGCAGCCTCTTCTACTAGTCTGAAATCTCTTTGGAGGAAACAAAATGACTTAATCACCTTTGTACCCAAGACCAGTTATACACCACATACTCAATGAGTTTTAGATAAATACGTACATTTCTACATACAAGAATATCCAATTTAATAATTTTTCTCATATTTACATAAGAAATCCTAGGAGGTGGTTGGGAAGAGATTAACCAAAGACCTTGCGTGTATATATGCAAAACCCATGGACACAGCCAAGGGATGGGGAGCGGGCATGAGTTAGAAGGGGTTAATGGGGATAAAGAAGGATATTTATAATACTCTTAACCATAAAGTTAAAAAAATTTAAAAAGAACTTTTAGACATACGCAGAGGAAAAGAATGAAATGCCAGGACCTTTACTTCATTCTATCACTTGAAAATGCTATGCAAGGAAATGCAATATACCAGGTTCCTAGAAAGAAAAGGCCCATTCCTTGTACCCATCATTTCCACCATGAGGGCATTTTAAGTCTCAATTATTTAAAAAAATAAGCCAAGTTATACATAAAGTTTATCAATCTCTCAGGAGGAAATTAAATTACAGCCATCCCTCCATATCCAAAGGAGATTAGTTCCAGGACCCCTGTGAAAACTAAAATCCACAGATGCTCAAGTCCTTTGTATTCTTATATAAAGAGTAGTAGTATTTGCATATACCCTGCCCAACCCTCCCATTCACTTTAAATCATTTCTAGGTTACTTATAATATCTGAAACAATATATAACGCTATGCAAATAGTTCTATTGTATTCATTAGGGAATAGAATAAGTTTAAAAAGACTATACATATACAGTACAGATGCAACCATCATAGACCTAACTACAATATCTGTCAGCAACAACATAATATTGTTTCAGATATTTTGCATGTTCAAGTTAAACTCTCCTCCCCTTACACTAGTTCTCTATTTTATTTATTCTGAATCTGTCCAAAATTAACAAATATTTATATACTTACAGAGCACTTCATGAAAACTGCTGAGTTGTAGTCACTAGAATAGTGAGACAATACATTTCTGTTGTTTTAAGCCACCCAGTCTTTTAGGAACCATGAGAAGTGCTGGCTAATGAGGCTAAGAGATCATGGTTAAGGGAGGTGGGGGGGAGTAGCATGCTGTGCCATAGGACCAAAGGGGAAAGAAGTAAAAATGCATTTAGAGTAAAGAAACAAGGAAGAATTTCACAGAAATTACCAAAACAATTGTTTTCCCTCTAAAATGACTTTTCTGGTCAGGGGAACAACTATAACTGGGCGTGTGATTAAGTAATCTCAAAACATTTTTGAGATATCAGTTGTTAGCAGCAAACAATAATGAAGCCCTTACATGTCTATAGGACTTTATTATTTGACATGTTTTCATCATTGATTTTCAGAACAGTCTGATGAGGGAGGCATTCCTCCGTTGTTTAAATAGGACACTGCAGCTGCAAAAGAACTAAATTTTAAATGAAATTGTAAAATGTGCAGCATTATGTTAAGTGTTTCAATATTTAGTATACACAACAACCCTCTGGAGGAGGTGTCTCGTCCACCATTCTAGGTCAGGAAACATGGAGTGTTAGGTAAATTATCCATGATCAAGGTTAGTAAGAGGTTAAAAAAAAGCAGTAAAATTTATACCTGTTGCTTCCAAAACTCAAGTTCTTCCCAGTACATCATAACTGTCCTTCATGTGGACTGCTGTGCTCCATGAAGTAGTTTTTGAAATGAGACAGGTACTGAAAGTGGATTTATTAAACTGCAGCTTCCTAGATGCAGAGAAATAGTTAAAAATATTTCTCTTATCTGCAAGGCCTTTATGCATAAAGTAGTTGAAGAAATCATTCATTCATATGGAAATAATTACAGTTTATGTTAATAAAATACAATCCATTTCCCATCCAAATGTATCAGTTAAAGGGCCTTCCTGGTCAGGTGAACACTTTAACTGGCTCTGTCATTAGGAAATCTCAAAGTAGAAGTTGGAAGTTACTATAGGATCATGTGTATACTTCTTATTCTTCTCCTCAATAAACAGTAAAATATCATTCCAAGACAAAAACAATACAGTACATTCCAATATAAAATTAAACATTTATAATAACAGCATGTTTCCTTACCACCCTGAAGATTAAATAAAGCTTTATGGTTTAATAAAGATTTCTCATGGGACTTAGAAGGCTGTTTTCAAATACTGTCCTACTTCATTTTAAGGCATTTTTTCATCTTTAAGTTCTGAAAGAAGATTCCTATATTGCTTAAACTCCAAGTATCTAGAAGAGCTAATTATATAGCATTCTTTTTGATATTAAATGTTTTTGGAATCACAGAGTTATAAAGGGTGTATAAGAGGCATTATGGGTAAGGCATTTAAGACTTACCTATATAGTCTTAATACTTTCTATAAATGTATTGTAAATATTGATCATGAAGGAAAGTCACTAAAGGGCTGTCTTTACCATGGCATCTATTCCATTTCGGAGGGGCATTTCCAGGACAGAGGGGGAACTGCCCCCAAGTTCTGTCCGTCCCACAACCAAAAGCCTTTCAAGGCACCACTCTGCCCCAGTGTTCAGGCCAATCCTGATCTCATAGAGGACTATTGTGAACACCCCTGGCCCCAAACTTAGGTTCACACAGAATCAGCATATGTCTCCTGGCTGCTAGCTCAGTTCAACTGCTGTATCCCCATTTTGGTCAGCTGGATTTAGTTCTAGTTTCTGCACTCAAGTCTTTCTTTCAGTAGCATACACAGTGCATGTATTCCTCCAGAATTGTGACTTTGTCTTCATCTAGCCTGTCTCCCTGTTGGTACAGAGTCTTGCCCCAAATTCTAGATTAGTGGCTGAGAACTTATAATCAGCTGAATGGTTTCTCAGGTCCTACCAGCCTACATGCCTGCGTAGACTCCTAAGTATTTGTATCTATTAATTCACCTTATTTGTGAAAATTCTTACAAGTGCATGATGAGCCTATATTTTGTTGCTATACTTTCTGATAATGGTCTCTGCATCTCATTAAGTATTTTGAACCCCTCATTCTGGTAGAGCAGCCTTTAGGAATACCGTATTCTGCCAAGCTTCATTGTGCTATAGCAGCTCAATCCTGAGCACAGTTTCTTGTGGTGACCACTTCTTGAATGCATGCAAATGCAGAACTGTCAGCACCTTTCCTTTCCTTCTTTAGGGTCTTAATAATTAAAACGTCTTAATTTCTGCTGATCTCAATTGTTTAGTAAAAATTAGGATCTCATAAAAAGGGAAATAGAGCTGTCAGCTGTAAACAATATAGGCAGAAATGGATGAATATATTTTGCTAAAATCACAGAACAGATTATAGGACTGTGAAAATGAATGAACTACAATTGGATGCAAACACATCTTAGAAATATGTTGAATGAAATTTTTTTAGGAGATTACACATAATACAATAGTACATTTAAAAAGCTTAATCAAGCAAATTATAAAATATATTGGTTAATGATACCAACCATATATATTGTAACATTATTTTTTAAAGAGGAAAGTTAGTAATTACTTTTAAATAAAGAAAAGCAGCAGTTGAGCTGGGAAGGTGCACAAAATAAAAACAAGCATAAGGCTTGATTCCTAAATTGGTGATGGGTTTAGAAGGTGGTAGTTCACAATTATTTTATAATATACTCCCTAACTGTACTTAGTACATTATCTGTTTTTATATATATCAAATAGTATAGAAAAGTATTATCTCAAGTCAGTTATAGGATCATCTTTACTGATAAAAGGAATAAGGTGTTAGGTAGATTCTGTGTCCTCAGGGAACTGTATTTTTGTTGTTGTTGTTGCTGCTATTTACATCACAATAGCTTGATGGCATGCAAAAGGAAAACGCACAGATAATCTAAAATTTCATCTCTCTTTGTAGGTTTAGCTTGGATCCTGGGGTCTTACAAAAATCAGAGCATATATTTAGCATTTCTTTTGACAATAAGACATGTTGTTTAGTGCCTACTGAACCTTCTTCCTTTATCCTTTCATCAAATTTTAGGAAGTGCCAGCAAGATAAGAATAAAGAAAATCAAATAAATCATCTGCCAAAGGCTCAACTGTAAGGTATAGTAAATAGTGCAGGAGTACTGATTAAAACAAGCAGATTGAAAACCTGATAACCTAAACCTCTCTAAAGCATGGAGACTGGCAAGGGAAGCGCTTTCAGCATTTGAAGTGGCCCCATAGTACCAGGAACAAGGATGGGAATGTGAATGTAAGCACTTGTCAAGAGCTGTGTATTTAACCGAAAAGATAATCGTGTGCAAGTCTGTGGAATCCATGGAAGATGAACATTTGGAGTTTAGTAGATTATTAAATATTTCATAATGTTTTTTTTTACTTTCATGAAAGTATAATATAATTAGATTTTGGCTTAGTTTGTGCTTTTGACTGCCATTGTTAATTTTTTTTTTTCATTTCAGAATTTTATGATTCTACCCCTGAGTCATAACTTCCTTGTGCACTTAGCTTTGGCAAATTTAAGGATTTAATTGCTGTAAAAAGACAGAAGTGAAAAGTAAAATAAAGAACTGATTCCTTTGCCTCATTCATGAGCATATTTTTATTGAGGTAAAATCAGTATATAACATTATATTAGTTTCAGGTGTACAACATAAAAATTAGACATTTGTATTTTGTACAAAGTGATCACCATTATGAATCCAGGTGCAATCCATCACCATATAATTGACCCTCTTCACCAATTTTGGCTAATTCCCTTCTCCTCTGATAATCACCAATCTGTTCTCTGAATCTATGAGTTTTATATTAGATTCCTCATGTAAGTGAATTCACACAGTATTGTCTTTCTATATTTGACTTATTTCACTTAGAATAACATCCCCACGATCCATCCATGTCGTCACTATGTAAGATTTTCCATTTTTATGGCTGAGTAGTATTTCATTGTACATATGTACTATATCTTACTTATTTATTCATCCATCAGTAGACACTGTAGGTTGTTTCCATATCTTAGCTATTGTTAATAATACTACAGTGGATATAGAGATGCATATATTTTTTCTAATTAGTATTTTCCTCTACTGTGTGTTGCCATGCTGGAAGTGGGGTTTTTGTTGATAAGGCAACTCTGCCTCTCCTACAGATTTTTTTCTTTATTGATTACATATGTGTCCTTATCTTTCCATTGCCCTCCCACCCCATTCCAGTTCATGCCCTCACCATCTTTATGTGGCTCTTTCATCCCTTGTCATGAAGGGAGCTGTTCAGCTAGTTGTAAGGATCCCCCACCCCCACCCACCGCAGTGGAAATTACTTTATAGGTACTTGTAGACTTAATGTACATATGGGAGATGGTGAGTTCAGGCTCTTTCTATGCCACATCTTGCTATGTACAATCCTGTTGACTCACCAACATTTGATAGTTGTATTCATCCTTCTTTTTCCTTTGACCTTTTCTTCCCTCCTCCCTCTTTCCTCTATCTTCCTTCTCTCTAATTGCTGAGTTGATTTGTGGTCTTCTGTCTTAAGAAATCCTTTCTCATAACAGTCCTTTGTGGGGAAAGAGTAACTAATATAAAAAATCAAATACATGAGGAATTTGCATAATCTGTTTTTTTAATAGATTGTATTAGGATATTAGATTACCAGGTTATGTTCTACTTTCTACTAGAATACATGGGCATCTGTGCTTCCATTCTTCCATACATTCATTCATCTAATAAATATAGGCATTAAGTGCCTACTATACACCAGTGCGGTGGTAGATTTCTGGGATACATAATTGAGAGTAACATGGTCCCAGCCTCCAAGAAGTTATCTGTATGCCCTAACATGATTTGTAGGTGTGAAATGTCAAAGATCTGAGGTGTTGAGGTTATTTTTAGAAAAGTATGGTGTTATTCTTGGGAGTATTGGGCGTTGTGAATTTCTCTCTATTTCACTGTATTTGTGATAGCTTTGAAACCCTTGGGTAAATTCCAGGTATCAGGGTTTAAGTTTATGGCAGCATCATTTACAATAGTGAAGATATGGAAACAACCTGTGTTCCTCAGTGACTAAACAGATAAAGAATGGATAAATATTCATGGTATATAATGAGTATATATATATATTTTCAAATATTATTCAGCCATAAAAATAAGGAAATCCTGCCTTTTTGAGACAATATGAATAAATATTGAAGGCATTATGCTAAGTGAAATAAATTAGACACAGAAAGACAAATACTGTATGATTTCACATACATGTGGAACCTAAATAAGCATAACTTATAGAAACAAAGAGTAGTATATTGGTGGATGCCTGGGATTGGTGGGTGGGGGAATATCAGGAAATATTGGTCAAAGGGTAAAAACTTCCAGTTATAAGATGAATAAGTTCTGGTTGTGTAATATTTAGCATTGCAACAATGATTAACAACACTTTATTGTATACTTGAAAAATAGAAAATAAATCCTAAATGTTCTCATCATACACATATGGGCACAAACACAAAGGTTTGAGGAGATGGATGTATTAACTTTATTGTGGCATTCATTTCTCAGTATATCTGTATATCAAATCACCTGATTGTACACTGTAAACTTACACAGTGTTATGTATCAGTTATATATCAAAGCTAGGGTGGGTGGGCAGAAACCTATCACCAGAGCCTAGAGAGGTGTGTTTTACTTTGAGTGAGTGAATGGGTGGATTGGGGGAAGGGAGAGTGTACCCTGTGTAGGGTTGGAAGCATGTAGAAGAACTAGGGTTTATAAATGGAATTGAAATATTTGTCACTAATTTGTGGCTTTAGGGATGGCAGGAAGTTCTGGAGAATATTTGATACACCTTGTTTTTCTCACCTGATTAAGAAAAGTATAGTTGTGATTCCTTCATCATCTGACTAAATTTCATAGCTTCACTTCTGCATAGTTCTTGGGACATCCATCCATCCCTTCATCCATCGATCCATATTTATCAACTGCCTTTAGGTTACCAGACACCAGGAAAAACATATAAGGCATCTTTGTGGAGCTTAGATTTTGCGCTCCTTGTGTTCATATAGGAAAACTAAAAAAATACTATCTAAAGACAGTGAAGGTGGCAATCTTAAATTGTAGTAATCATGCTGAGGAAGAGGCTTGTTCACTGTGCAAAGTGTTGGCAACAGATAATAAATGTTAGTTGGTTTAATATTCATGATTTTTTTCTTCACCCATATTTTATCAGTTCTAATAGCAGTGTCAGCTTGCCTTCAAATACAGGATATGGATAGGAGACACATTTCTTTAAATATTCAAAAGGATCCAAGATTGCTTTAGCTGTGAGCTTTGTGTTAAAAAATAACGGGAACCATGCAGACAGTCCTTACTCTGAAACCTTAATAAACCAAGAAATTTCATTTGCCAGACTATCACTCTTCTATTAATAAGAACATGAAGTATTATGGAGCAAATGTTCATGTTCATTTATAGATATCATCAGGACTTCAGGTAACTGACAAATGACTGCATAGTACGTAGAGAAATGTTCTAAAGGTATTACTAGTCTATCTAGCCAAAAAATGTGCTTACTATTTCCTTTATATTTTCCCAAAATGCAGCACTATCTCTTTGCTGCTGAGCTATATTTGTAGTTGTCTCCCTGGATACCTGATTTTTATTTTGGAGTAGATCCAATGCAAATCTCCACATTAATGCAACACATGCAAAGGTCAGAAGGTCCAAAGCATGGTGCTCACAGCAACTGACCTTTGTTTCTCTGGAGCTTGGCAGTACTTGCTTTTACTTTGTATTAGAAAAACTTTTCTATTTAATGATGTATGGCATGAAGCAGCTGTTTGGATAAATATCATTTAGGAATGTCTGCTTTCCAGTAGAAAAAAAATCAGTTTTATGTTATAAAAGTTTAAAGGCTATTTTGTACTACCCATAGTCTTGAAAACTAAAGGCAACCATGGGAAATTAAAAGTGAACACTCCCCCTGCCCTCCAAACAACTGTCTTACAATAATTGATTTAACTATCAAAACAACTTAAAACAAGCAAATAATTTTGATTATTTTATATTGGTTTATGAATGTATAATCAATAGATGGATAGTTTTGAACAAACTAAAATGTAGAAATATACTTTATAAATGAAATATTTTTGTGTGGATGTTTATAAATGGAGTCATTTATAATTTGAAACCAACAGAAACCACATCCATATATTCTGTCTTCTTTCTGTTGAAATGCAAGAATTGTTTCCACTACTGTTTCCATCATGATTTGGATCCCATTTTCCATAAAGGCTTTGGTCCTCCCACTTCCCTCTCACTCCTGACTCATGCAGTTCTCCTCTCCCCCATATTCCCATCAGCACATACACATTCTCCTGCATTTCCCCAGTGTTTGGACCCCACAGCTACTACCCTGTTTTCTATATTTACCGTCTCCAACTCTTTATCTTTTTATTCCACTCCAATGGGTCTTCAGTTCCAGTAGGTGCTCTTTTTCAAGGTCAGCAAGTCTTCCTTCCCTGATGCCAAAAGCCGTGGTTACTTGTTGAGCTCACATTATTCAAACCTTAAACAACAGTACAAACTTTGCACTCAATTGAGTATTTTTTCTTAGGACACTTTTTTTTGTGTGTGTATGCCTGGGACATCACGCTCTCTCAACTGGTTTCTTTGAAGGCTCCTTCTAAATGCTTCCTAAATCCTCTTCTTCTGATCCACTTCTCCAGTGTGGATACACCAGGTCTTGGTCTTCCCTATTTATGATATGACCCCGACTTAGGGTTGGCAAATTTAGCAAATAAAAATATAGGATGTTAATGTTATATCCGACAAGGGCCTAATCTCCAAAATTTATAGAGAACTCATACATTTTCACAAAAGGAAGATAAACAATCCAATAAAAAATGGGCAAATGACTTAAATAGACATTTTTTGAAAGTGGACATACAGAAGGCCAACAGACACTTGAAAAAATGCTCAAAGTCACTAATCATCCCAGAGATGCAAATCAAAATGACAATGAGACACCATCTCACACCTGTTAGAATGGCAGTCATCAACAAATCAACAAATGACAAGTGCTGATGAGGATGCGGAGGAAAAGGATCCCTCGTGCACTGCTGTTGAGAATGCAGACTGATGCAGCCACTTTGGAAAACAGTATGGAGTTTTCTCAAAAAATTAAAAATGGAACTTCCATTTGACCCAGTAATCCCACTTCTAGGATTATATTTCAAGAAATCAGAAACACCAATCAGAAAGGACATATGCAACCCTATGTTCATAGCACAATTTATAATAGCTAAGATTTGGAAATAGCCAAAGTGCCTATCAGCAAATGAGTGGATTAAAAAACTGTGGCACATCTATGCAATGGAATACTATGCTTCTGTAAAAAAGAAAGAACTTTTACCATTTGCAGCAGTATGGATGGAACTGGAGAGTATTATGCTAAGCAAAATAAGCTAGTTGGAGAAAGATAAATGTTACATATCTCACTCGTTTGTGGAATATAATGAACAACAGAAACTGATGAACAGAAATAGATCCAGAGACAGAGAAGCTTTGAATAGACAGTCAAACTTCAGAGCGAAGGCAGGAGAAGGAGCGGGGCGGGTAAGAGAGCAATCAAAGGACTTGAATGCATGCATATAAGCATAAGCAATGGACACAGACACTAGGGGGGTTAGGGCATGTGTAGGGGCATGGGAGTGGCCAGGGAGAGATGAATGAATGAGGGAAAAAGGAGACATATGCAATACTATATGTAATACTTTAAACAATAAAGTATTAAAAAAATACAGGATGCCCAGCTGAACTTGAATTTTAGATAACATTTTTATTGTTATGTGTTTCATATAAAACACACACACACACACACACACACACACACACACACACTCACCTCTATGTATCATCTATCTATGCATCTCAGACTGTTGTGATATATCTATGCTAATAAAAGAGAAACATGCAAATTACTGTCTCTCCACTACCCTATCATCCAAATTAGAGTGAGTATGCAAATTAACCTGAAAACATGGCAGCAGCCTCCCTTTCTGCCCCCCACCCCCCGTGCCACTCCAGGCCTGTGGGGGTGCCAACTCCTAAGGCTGGCTGCAGCTCAGGAGAGAAGAAGCCACTGGCCCCATGATCCCAGGCCACAGATAGCAGCAGAAGTCTCACATTGCCTGCCCTACGTCCTGGGGGAGTCTGAGAAGTCGGGCCCAAGCACCTGAGGGTGGCTGCAGCTTGGGAGAAAAAGAAGCCACCTGCCCTGTGATCCCAGGCTGCAGACAGCAGCAGAAGCCTCACTTCCGCCTTCCCCCATCTGGGGTAGATGGAGAAATTGGGCCCTAGCACCTGAGGCTGGGTGCAGCCCGGGAGATGAAGAAGCCACCTGCTCCATGATCCCAGGCCACAGCCCGCTGGAGAACTCACCCTCCCTGCAA
Organism: Vespertilio murinus; assembly: GCA_963924515.1. Taxonomy (NCBI): domain Eukaryota; kingdom Metazoa; phylum Chordata; class Mammalia; order Chiroptera; family Vespertilionidae; genus Vespertilio; species Vespertilio murinus. The sequence goes on from OZ004707.1 coordinate 140,944,904, forward strand.
TCCCTGGTGCCAGCCATTATGGCTATAGTCCAGGCGAAGCCACCTGCCCTCCATCTGCAACCAGCCTGGGCGCCTATGGCTGACCAGAGGGAGGGAAGTCTGGATCCAGGGCCGAGGCAGAGGTGGTTAGGGGCAATCAAGCCAGCAGGGGAGCAGTTAGCAGGCTGGAAGGCAGAAGAAGTTAGGGGCCATCAGGCAGGCAGGCTAGTGGTTAGGGACCAGCAGTTCTAAATTGTGAGAGAGATGTCTGACTGCTGGTTTTCCCCTGAGGGGTCCCAGATTGGAGAGGGTGCAGGCTGAGCTGAGGGACACCCTCCCCTCCACCACCATGCACAAATTTCATGCACTGGGCCACTAGTTTTAGTATAAGCATGTTTCATGCATGTTTGGGGGCATACTTATGTGACAAAAACATATTCATTGTATCTGAAATTCAAATTTAACTAGTGTCCTGTATTTCAACTCTAACCCTGTGTCAGGTAAGCTTATTCCGATACTTGGAATTAAATACTATCTGTATGACCCAAAACTTACCTCTCACTAAAGCTCTAGTTTTGTGCTCTCAGCTTCCGAAAGTAATATCCTGGATATCTACCTTCTCAAACTCAATATGTCTAAATGAGAATTATTTAGTTTCATCCCCTCGTCAGTCATCTCACTAATGACATCAATGTTCTTTTTACCACACTCATTAAATCTTTGGGCAGGTCCCAAGGCTTATACATTCAACTATGTGCACCTTTCTTTATTTCTACTGATGCCTTCCTAGGCCACATCATTATGAAACTTGCCTGGACTATAACTCCAGATTTCTCCCTGTTCTCCCTGCTTCTATGGCACCTGTTTCCCACAACTATCTGTCTATGCAAAGATACTTTTAAAAGAGACCTTTACATAATGTCAATGAGGTTGTATTATTTGGCCTGCTGTTTCAAAGCTCGCTTTACTTCCACTTTCCAATGGCTTCTCACTGCACTTTGAATAACCCAGATTCTTTATTATAACCAACAAGGACTCTGGCTAGTACCTCTCTTCAGACTCCTGCTTACCTCCTCCAGCCATGCTGCCTCCTCTTCATTTCACTAGCACTTTATTTTTACAAACTCCTCCTTTTTATTGCCCGCATTTGCTTTCCACTCCTTTTTCTCATGGTTTATTCATTTGTTCAACATCCTCCTTACCATCCTGTCTCATGTTGCTTCTGTACTTTCATGACTCTGTATCACATAACTATTTTTTATGTATTATATTACTGGTGTTTTTAGATCTTCATTTATTTTTTTTCTCTTTTGAAACATAAAGTCCATGAAGAGAAACACCTTGTTTTTTTGTTAATTATTTTATTTACAGCTCCAAGAATACAACATAGAAGGTACTCAACAAATATTTGTGGACAAACATTTGTTGAATGAGTGGTTCTCTAAAACAGATTTGAGGTGTGATGTGTCATGAAAATCCCAGCGTATTACCCTTCCTCAGCTTTGAAGACAGGTGTAGAATTTCCACTGCTTTCCCCCCACCAGCACATACACTGCAATGGTGAGTTGGAAATTGTTGGTGAAAAAACAGCAATCAGCACCAATGAAAACACTGGAATGATTTCATCTGCTGGTTTGAGCTGGCTGTCTCTGAGGAGAGAAGCCTGAGATATTATACCCAGTCAGGATCCTGCAATGGATTCTTTCAAAGCCAAATTTCAGCCTGTCAAGAGGTGGAGAAAATGATTTGTGACCAGAGAAGACGGTAGATTAATATTTCTGAAATACTGTGCACTAAACCCCCTGTAGCTACTCCTTTGTTCCCGCTATTAAAGACCTCCCTTCCTCTGGTACTGGAATTGCTTTGCTTTTACCAGCATCTTGGCTTTGATCTAGACACTTCCCCTGCCCCGAGATGGGGTTTCCCGTTGAGGTGGAACGCTCCTTAGCCCCTCTGGACAATGCAGTTGCTGAAACAGACTTGGGTCTTTGTCTCACAGCTGCCTTTTAGAGTCAGAAGGCCCTGCATGTCTGGAGCAGCTGTGATGTCTGAAGCAGAGAGAAGACTGATTTGCCACTGGGTACCTTGTACCTGGAGTAATGAGAGTGGCAAATTACTTGCTCACTGAGCAAACATGACAGGAATGTCACGGAGTGGATTTATATATATGCAAACACGCTGGGGTCACAGAGGTGGGAGTTCCACAAAGTGACCCTCTCTCTGGAAGACAGCCCTCCACATCACCACCTTGCACTGGGAAGGCTCTGCTTAGCAGAAGCTGCATAATAGCTGCTTAAAACACAAAATACTTCTAATGAATAATGTAATGCTCACGGTACAGCAAGAACTAGGATAAATTGTGGTGCCATTTTAAAATGAGAGTCCTCAACTCACAGGCTATTTCTGGTGTTCATCTTGGATCTTGTGGCAGTGGAACATAAAACACCTTCTTTAATAGAGTAAAAGAAATTGAGTGATTTATCCTAGTCATGGTAGGCCTTTAGAAACTCTCATTTGGTAATAGAAAGAAACCAGTGGTTAGTGGGGGAGCAGACGATTTTTCTAAGTTTAGGCAGCCCAATGCATAGAGAACACTCATGCTTCTAAGAAGCATTTGGGGCAGACAAAAGAACTTTAAAACCCTTTAAGTAACAGAAGGAAGGGATAGTGATATTCGGTTAAAACATTTTAAGATTTCCAACTTAACAATTTGCACAATTCACTTTAAGAAGTACTGCTGATGCTTTTAGCTGTAACCTATGAAAAAACACACATTAAAATGATAATTTTGTTTTGTTCACAAGTTTAAAAATCTGTTTATTTTAACAAGTAGTCCTGGATTTAGGACACCTTTTTCTTTTTCTTTTTTGGTACTCATTCGTTAATCTTTCCTCATTTATTTTTTGAGACACTGGTCTGTGCCTGGCACCATGTTCAATGGAAGGTACTACAGAGATCAAAGGACCATTCAAGTTCTTAAGCAGCCCATTCCTAGTAATCCAGATTGTAATATAATTTACGTCCAGAGAAAAGAACCCCTGTTAAGCCTGATTGTGGGACTGAGCCCTGGTGGAGAGTCATAAGACAATATTCTAACGTGTTTTTTAGTTTCTTATCTGCTTTCCCTGCCTCCCCTTAATTTCCACAATATTGATTGGAATAGTCAGTGGGGGTGCAGTTAGTTAGTCTAGATAGTAAACAACAAATGGTGACATCCTTTAACTTGATTCCTCATGGGAACACAGAAAGTATGTATGTTTTCTGTGTGTTGTGCACCCTTCGAAAGATTTCATTTGTGGTGGCTGATTTAATAATGATGTTACTCCTTTTAGGCAGATTTCACTTGGCAGACAAGGAGACGATTGGGGAGTGAGATGAAATAACTTTGCCGAGGTCATACATGTACCCTGTTTTTCCCGAAGATAAGACAGCGTCTTATATTAATTTTTGCTCCCAAAGATGCGCTAGGTCTCATTTTCAGGGGATGTATTATGTTTCCATGAAGTAGGTCTTATTTTCGGAGGATGTTTTATTTTCGGGGAAACATGGTAGTTAGCAGTCAAGGCTGATCTGTTATACAGCCTTCAGTGACCACAGGGGAGTTTAACCTCTTCTTGGGAGGAGGAGGATCAGAGGAGCTTTGGTTGAAAATAACTGAATCTACATTTAAAATAAGAAATATGCTTCATGGTAGGTGCCAGAGCTTCTGTCTCCAAAGTTTCTTCCTTTCATGGCTCCAAAATTGGATGATTGATTGGTGTAATTGCCAAAATCATTGTAGCATTCTCCACCTCCCACATGGCTGCCATCATTATCAAATCCATTATAGCCATCCCCACTGCCACCATATCTAACACCATATGCACCCCCACCACGACTGCCACCGAAGCCACCTCGATCACTGATGTCCCCTTACAACCAGAGTTGTCATTCCCACCAAAACCACCTCCACGACACCTCCAAAATTTCTAGAACCACTTTGACCTCTTTGGCTGGATGAAGCACTATCCATCTCTTACTTAGATGGGGCTTTCCTTACTTCATAGTTGTGGCCATTCACAGGATGGTAAAACGCTTTATTTGTGTGGAGTTACATTTCTAGGGGTGCAAGGTCCCATGCCCCTTAAACCAGTTCCTAAAAAGGTGCAGCTGGGGATCCAGTAGAGCTAAAAGGAGGGCCAGTGTCCAGAGCTTCTGTTCCATTTAGCAGCCTCATATGTTCAGCATTCAAATGAATTAAAAGTCCCTTAGTCCAATTGTGGGTCCCACATAGCTGTCACGCAGGAATCTGGCATGCCAGCGAGTGAGAGAGACAGAGGCTTCTTTGTTTAGAGGTTTAAATATTCAGGTTTTGTGACCTTGCAATGGCCACACTTATTCTGGCTGTTGATTCACTCCCAGGTGTAACTGACAGACTGGTAGGCACCATTCCACATCTCACAGACCTTACAGGGCATGTGACTAAATTGTCTATGCTTATATTACCTAGTCTTTACTTTATCCCTTTTCTGTTCATAATAACCAGGTTATTACAATGGTTTCATTCACATTTAATAATACAACTCCTGAGAAAGGAATCATTTCCCCCTTTCCCCATTTCATAGTTGAAGAAATTGAAGCACTTGTTAATTTTGTCCACTGGCCCAAAATTGGTAAATGTCAAAGCTAGGGTTTGAATGCAGGACATCTAGCTCCTGAGTTATGTATCCACTACTCAGTATTGTAATTATGTATCATGCCACAATCTTCACAGTGGGGTTCAGGATTTGAAGGGGGGGCTGATGCATAAATAAAAACACTATATAAGATATATGAATTTAGAAGACATTGGAGGCCAGGTGGAGACCTCTTTCTTGAAGAGGCACACTGACTTCTGGCCTGTCTGCTATTTATTTACTTGAATACACATTTGGCCTTTAGCAATGTATATGAGCATATCAAAGGTAAAGTTTGGTAAATAGTAAAAGGATTATCAGGTTAGGGAATTGCCTTGAGCCACCACTATCTCAACAGACAGGTGCTTAGCACCAGCCCTGCTAACACCCAAGGTCCATTGGCCTTCCCTGTTCCTTGTTGCACTGACAGTATTGGCAAGCTGTGGCTTCCCTCAATATCAATGTCAAATTAGGTGGCCATGATTATAGCTGAATAATATACACCAATTTATGAACCACACTATTTTATCTTTTGATATTTTAGATGCCTATGGGAACTAACAATATAAAACAATAAAGGTCAAGAACTAATCTATTTTAAGGTACATTTCTTTTCATTAAACTGTAAACCTCAAGTGATCAATACCAGCATGTTGACACAGATGGGGACAGTTGTGGCCCAGAACCTGACCTTGTCATGAGGGTCTGATGATGGAATTGGGCCAAGCTTGGGTCTTGAGGAAGGTCCATTCTGGTAGGTGAGGCATGGCATCCAGGCAATAAGGCAAGAGAAACATAGCCCAGAGAATTATTGTGAAGGGCAGGAGAAATATAGGGGGTCCCCCGAAAATGGATACACATTTTCACAGCTGATAACTCACTTAATTTTCACTCCTTTTGAGGTTTAACTGATTTTAAACAATGGCCAGGGAAGATTGTCAGGAGATAGTAAAGAAAAGAGTTGAATTTAAGGAATTGCATTTTAGGTGTGTGTGTGTTGGGGGATAGGTCAGAGAAGGGAGACAAGAGCAAAGTGAAGTGTTTACAGCTGCTCCAAAGGAGTCAGGCCCGGGAAAATGGCAGAAGCTGAACTGGGGCACCACAAGAGAGCTAGACTGACAGATGTGATGTGAGTCCTATAGTATTGGGGCAGATCTTCAAATTCATATTCCAACTACTAAGCTCATCCCAATTACTAGAGGGAGGTTTGAGCCTGAAGAAGGGGGATGCTTTTAGGAAAAAAAAATGTTTCCTCTTTTATCAGAGGGAGGCCTTGTGATATCCTCTTCGAATCATTTGTCATAACTATGGTGATTATTGCTAGATTTAGATGCATTCCATTGGTTGTACTTACAAAGTTCCTGATTGGTTTTTGAGATAGAGTGAAGACAGTGTTCCTGGACATGCTATCTGCCTTACACAGGAATAAAAATTTTGAGAGGAGAGAAATATCATTTATATTAATAGTATTATCTGTTGTCAGAAGGTGGGCACTTAGTCTGTTTAGAAAGGGCATAACATCAATGATCAAGCTGCTGGCATGAATTGAGAAGGGTGATGCCTAAAGCCCAAACTGTAGGAAGTCCAAAATTACTGCTAATCATCATTGAGGGCCATTATGTAGTTTTCCAGCATATAATTAACCTTCTTAAATACATTGTGATGCAGTGGTCATTTTTCCCCCCTCTAACTGACAAAAAGGGTTAACACAGAATCCAGGGGGCAGCATGTGACCTGAGGTGGAGGATACATGTTCCCCTGATAATTCAGAAATTGGATAATGTCCCCAATAGATGAAAGCAATTTTATTGTCACCTACATTTGATGTTTGTACAATGTGGTGTCAGCAGATGGTGTCAGAGGTTCTGGGAACTTGATTATTTTTGTCAATGCTCAGCACAGAAGGTGCAGAACTGAAGAGGAATAAAGGAACAAGGCCACCCTGTGTCCTGGCTCTGTGTCATCCTTCTCCTTTTGTGCGAGATGGAAACTAATGTGGAAGCCAGGGTCTCTTTCTCTACCATTCATCGGGTGCATACATGTCCACAAATATTGCTGTAGAGTGAGCTGGTAGAAGGAACAAGGAATTTGTAATCAGAAGACCTGGACATGGGTCCTAAAGCTCTTACATGGGGTGTGTTTCTACTGGGTGAGTCAGTTCACCTCCATGAGCCTCAGTTTCCTTATTTTTGAAATACCTTTTCCAGAGGTAACTCTTTAAAAAATAAATAATTTATTTATTTAAAACAATTATCAGAGTGACATTGATTTTTAGGATCATATATGCTTCAGGTAGAGATTTCTCTGTTACAAGATCTGTGTATTGCACTGTGTGCGCACCACCCAAACTCAAATAACCTTCTGTCACATGTATATGGTCAGAAAATTTTTGACAAATGAGCCAGAAATGCACAATGAAGTAAAGGTAGCCTCTTCAATAAATGGTGCTGGGAAAATTGGAAAACCACACGCAAATTAATGAAACTGGATTACATTTTTCCCCATGTACAAAAATTAATTGAAAGTGGATCAAAGACATAAATATAAGGTCTGAAACAATAAATGGCACAGAAGAAAAGCAGCTGTAACTCTTTTTACTGCATTCCATAGTGTAGGATGAAGCCAAATAAGACTGCCTGCTTTTTCTATTCCTTGAAGGTACCACATTGAGTGTTTTTCCCAGATGGTTCCTTTTTCTTGGTGTGCCTTTCTTTTTATCATCTCTGCTTATTAATATCTTACCCATGCTTCAAGGTTTAGTTTGATTATTTATTTCTTCAGACCCAGGTATAACACTTATTGAGGATGTTCTTAAGAGTCTGAAAAAGTGAAGGTGCTTCACATATAGTATCTAATGTAACCACCAAAATTGCGCAGTAAATCTGTTTATTCTATTCTGAGGTGTGTGTGTGTGTGTGTGTGTGTGTGTGTGTGTGTTTTCAAAAAGATTTGAGAAGGCCATATGGGACAGAAGATTGGTACTGTTTTATTTATTTATTTTATAGATCGGAAAACTGGGTTGAAACAATTTTCTTTAGTTCATAGAACCAGTCTAGAGCGAAGACATGGTTAGGTTACAACACAGAATTTTGATTACTGGCCTGGCACTTTGTCCTATTTGTCAAAATTTTATGAAGGTAACTTTGACTCCCTAAGTTTGTTCTGTCTCTGTAAACTACTGTGATCTTCTAATGCTTCATGCATTATTCTCTTATGTATATGATCTTATAAGTCTTCTATTTCTCTCTTATGAGTCCTTTAAAGGAAGGAAGGGACTGGAGAGTAGTATCACAATGCCCACCATAGGGCCTTGCATAAAGTAAGCATTTAATAATAGCTATTTTGGATGAATACATGGTATTTCCCCAGGCCATTTTCCCCAGCAGCATTTCCCTTATGCTTGTCTGTTAGCAAGTGTGCCTGTGCCAACTGTTTAATAATTACTATGTACCAATGACACATATATAGTAAATAATACTTTGACTATACAATTTCAGGCTAAGAGCCTTTCTGAATTTAATTAAAAATGCCACTATATCCTTTTCTTTATGGATATTAATGGAAGACAAGCAATACATAATCATAAACTTACTTACAATAAATTTATATTATAAGATGAATTATTTTGCTTACCATGTTATTGTCAAAACTCAAATTAAGAATTTACAATGTTAATCAGAATGTAGGCTCCATGTGTGTAGGGATCCCGATGATACCTGTCATATTCACAGCTATATCACTGGTATTTAAAGTAACAGTAGATGTTTGATATGATTTGTTGAATGCCTCATGAGGCTGCAGTTTTCATTGGATAATGAACCTTTGACTTATTAAATAAGATATTATTAGGATGAAAACTTGTAAGACATTATCATATATGTTATCTCTTTATTTTTCCCGACAACCCTGTGAGATATTTAAGAATTTTAATACTGCATTTTACATTAACAAACAAATAAGTAAACAAATAAAGAAGTTAATAAGTTGAGGCTCAAAGATATTATATGTCTCCAGAAATCATCTACCTATGCAGTAGCAGGTGAACAAGACTCTAATCCCATTACTCTTTCTGTGTTTTCATATAGTTGGTAAAGAATATAAACACAGAAGAGAATATTGGCCAGGGCAACCAGGATAGATGCCTTTTTAAGGCTAGAAAGTTATGTGTAATACATTGAAGTGATTTAAGCATCTGAAAGATGGCACCCCCAAGGAAGCAATGCTACTGAGTTTGGAGAGAGACTCTGAATTTGAGGCAATTGTGAATGGTCCTCTGAGACTTACACTAGGAGAAAAACTCAGTTCAGCCATTTAATGCTCCATATTCTCGCTTTGCCCCCTACTTCCGGCTTGTCTGAACCACAGGCTATTTAAAGCTTCGGATTGTGCCACTCTTCTCAATACCCTTTTGTACTCTGTAGTTTTTGTTCTTCCCAGTTGAAAGGAACCAGCTGACTTCTTTGGTATTTTTATAGTTTGTACTTTATTGTTTTCCTCCAGTGTTTTCAACCCATTGCCCAAATGCAGATGTGTGATTGCTACTTCTAGCCCAAGACATCTGCGTTTCAGTGGGTCCCTTTCTTTTTCTCATTCCAAGTTATAATCCTGATGTGCCACTGCTAACATACAGCCTCAGATCTGGCCCCTGTAAGAATGAAGACTCTGGTTTCAACATCTGTGTTCTCCCAAGGAAGGCAATGTTCGCTTTGAGTTGCATTTGTATGCTAAACGTTTTCAAATCTAAGGGCCTTAAATACTCATAAAAGCACAGTCATTTGATGTAAAAGCACTCGTTCAAAGTCCTGTAAGTCCAGGTGTAATTTTTAATGGGGTAAATAAAAGTTACAGGGGAAATAACTAATTCACTTAAGGTCATTTTTCCTTTTATATGCTCCCTTCCTGCTCTGTTTGTTCTGATCCAGGTCAGAGTTTCCATAGCCTATGGCTAGAAAGCACTGTCTCTTCTAAAGCCTACCCAGAAAAACGCTGGCTTACATCAGAGACCACACACTGGCTGTCTACAGGCTGCATTTGGCATGCATAATGCTCTTAAAAATGGAATTCATTGAGAACATTTAAAAATTGCGAGATTTCAGATATTCTGAATTTCTGGCTTTTTTTAGAGGCATGGGAGGGTATGCCAGAACAAAGCTCGCATTTTCCTTTCCTCAGTGGGCTGGAGCTCAGTGGTTTCTGGAGGTGACTTGGAGGATAAGAGTGAGCCATTTCTTCACTTACTTTACTGTTCCGACTGGCTTCATCAGAGATCTCTAAACAGCTAGTGACTTCCTCCCTTCCTCCCGCTAGTATTACAAAGGCAAATAGCTAAGTTTATTTACAAACATGCATAACTTGCCCCTTTCTGAGCAATCCTAACACACCCATGGTCAAGATATCTTTTATTATAAGCCTAGAAAAAAGATAGTAGGAAACATATTAAAATGTTCTATTTTATAAGTATTGAAAATATGACAGCATCATTGTTTTCATTATCAAACTTTAAATGGAAAGAGTTCTTGACCTGGAGCTAGAAGAGTTGGTTTTGAGTTCTGGATTTGCCACTTACTAACTTTGACCTTGAGCAAGTCATTTAACTTCTATGAGCGTGTCTTCTCATCTTTGCAAGGGATTAGTATGTCTGTCAGCCTCTTGGCCATGTGTACCTAATGTGACCATGGGGTATAAGTTCTTACCATGCTATATGATGGTCAAGGGTCAGATATTTTATGGGGAATCAGAGCTATAGCATCTGATTTCTCAAGGAGCCTGGAATCTGGTTACACAGACAGGACTTACATATAAGGTAAATGGCAGTTGAAAGTATCCTTCTGACTACAAAGGATGGAGGGACTAAATGTTATCAGATCTAAGAAAAAGTGTATGGCTATGCACTCAAAGTTAAAAAGACATATGTTATTATTATTATTTATTGTTTTATTTGCTCCACAAATATTTATTCTGTATTTACTATGCAACAAAAAACATAGTAAGTGCTGGACATAAAGTATTGAAATAGAATGCCTCAGCTCTTCTCTTATAGAATTTGTATTCTAGTAGAGGAAGAGAGGGACAATAAATAAACAGATCATTATAACGTCAAATACTGTTATGTTCCATGAGGAAAATAAATGTAGGTTATGTAACAGAACTGATGAGCAGAGCTGTTCTCATTATGACTCTTGCCGTACTACCTTTTTCTTTATTTTTATTGTGATAAAATGCACATAAAATTTATCATTTTAACTGTTTCAGTGGAATTAAGTACATTCATAATATTCAGAAACCATGGCCACTATCCATTTTCAAAACTTTTTAATCATCCCCATTAAACAAAAACTCTCCATTTCTTCTTCCCCTCAGATCCTAGTAACCTCCATTCTATTTTCTGTCTCTATGAATTCATTTGCCTTTTTTATATAGTGCATGTAATTGGAATAATATATTTTTACTTTTTTGTGTCTGGCTTATTCCACTTAGCATGTTTACAAGGCTTACCCATGTATCAGAATTTCCCTTTTTTAAGGCTGAGTAATATTACACAGTATATTAGTATACACACCATAGTGTTAATCCATTCACACTATTACCTATTATAACCTGACTTGGTAATAAGTCTAATTTGTAGGATGCTTTACAAAGAACTATAATATCCATTATACATGGCAAGAATAGTGTTAACTCAGGGATTATTGTCACAAAACTGTGGTATCTGACTCAGTTGTTTTATAACTTTCTATCTGATGTATTTTGAAGCCTTGTTACCAACAGTGAAATAAGAGTATATGAATTGGGAGGAAGTAAGGGCAGTGTTTTACAGCAAATATGTAGTAAGGTCCAGTTCTACCGACTCCCCTATTGTAGGACATTCCTCTTCTCAGGGTGTTTTGGAGCATTTTTCAAAAATTAGATTTAGGCTATAAGCTTCTACCACCACCTTGGGACATAACTTCGTAATCTAATAAATTTCATCATTGAGCAAATTTCTTAAGATTGCACACCACTTGAGGGCTGCTTTGCAGTGTGATTGCATCCTCCCCCAAATTGCTTGCTCTGTGATTGAGGAAGCCAAGTTCATTCATAAGGAAAATGTTAGGAGTGGAAAGAAACAGTTGATGGCAAAGAGAAGGCAGAGTTAGTGTACACAGCAGGTCTTCAAAGAACATCTTTTTATTCAAGGTCATTTCCTTGTAACGTTGATGAGATGCTGTAGCTAATTGATTGTTTCTATCAATTAGCCTTTGGTAAAATTGGTTTTGTTATAAGTACTTTAGTTTAAAGTCACAGAACCTAAGGGCTATGGTAAGTGAGGACTGACTTACTGTATTATGTGATTGACTTTATTCAGGATAGGAAGTCCAGAAATTGGAAAGAATAAATATGTGAGATTTTAAAAGGAGCAGGAATCTTGTTACAAAGGAACAAGATGAAAGAATATATTACAGAGCTTACTGTAGACTGATTCTTATAGCACATAGTGGTTGCTGCTTTGATTATTTAAAAAATATATATTTTATTATTTTTTTTACAGAGAGGAAGAGAGAGGGATAGAGAATTAGAAACATTGATGAGAGAGAATCATCGATCAGCTGCCTCCTGCACATCCCCACTGGGCATGTGCCCGCAACCAAGGTACATGCCCTTGACCAGAATCAAATCTGGGACCTTCCAGTCCACAGGCCAATGCTCTATCCACTGAATCAAACAGGTTTTGGCTGCTTTGATTCTTAACCAGTTGAGTTCTCAGTTGCTTTAACTATTAACTGAAAACTGGATATACCCTGTTTCCCCGAAAATAAGACAGTGTCTTATATTAATTTTTGCTCCCAAAGATGTGCTAAGTCTTATTTTCAGGGGCTGTATTATGTTTCCATGAAGTAGGTCTTATTTTCAGAGGATGTCTTATTTTCGGGGAAACACGGTAGTACTTCATTATATTTAAATCTGATAATGTCCCATTTTTGCTCAAAAGGAGCTCATTATATATGAAGTCATGTATAAATATCAAATACATACAAGATGTATGTGTGTGAAATTTAGTTACAAATATGTAAGCAAAATAAGCCAGCAAGAGAAAGACAAATATTACATGATCCTACTTATATGTGGAATCTAATAAACAAAATAAACTGACAAATAAAATAGATTTGTAGGTATGGATGCCTGGAACAGACTGACAGATCTCAGAGAGGAGGGGGTTGGAGGGACAGGAAGAAATTAACTAAATAACTTTTATGAATATATGCATAGCCCATGGACACAGGGAATCGTGTGGTGAAGGCTTGGGGTGGGTCAGGGGCTAGGTGAAGGGGAGAAAAGAGGGGGAACGGGAGACATCTGTAATAATACTCTTAACAATAAAAAACAAACTCGTGTGTCAGCATCACTGTCTCTTTCATCATGCATTGTGCTTGGAATTTAATGCTTGTACATGTGTTGTCCAAAAATCTTGCTTAAACTATTATTCTTAGAGCAAAGTACAGAGATGCTGCAATGAGCTAGATTAAGTAGCCTCTTGAATTTCTTTTTATTGCTTTTTTTTTTGACGACATAGAATGGCACGTCTTTCAACATGTAGCTGTCATTGTCTTTTTCATGGTTATTTTGCTTTGATATTTTTGATGGTAAGATGAGATGTGTGAATGTTTGTACCTTTTGGGTTATGGCTATATGAGGCGAAGCTTTCAAGTTTTTAGCCTTTCTGTTTCGCTGACCTCTGAGAGGTTCTATGTTGAGGTTAAGGTCAACCATGGGTAAAGGTGTGTTTTTCTCCTCATTGCATGCTGTTGCCTAGTTAGTATTGGATGGCATATTGACCATGACTGCTGAGTGAATTCACAAAGGGAAGAATCCCTCATATCAGTAGCTGTAGCCACAGTGAGGATATGTGTTCTTCTTGGACCACAAATTTTATCCTGACAAAGAGCCCTTGAAGATTATTTTTTTCGTCATTCTTACTTATTCTTTGGCTCCTTTGCTAACATGAAGGAGAAGGACCTGGGAGCCGTGGATTTCTTCTGCTTCCTCATTTCCCAAGAGAGCACAGACTCGGGAATAAAAGGAATAGAAGCACTTAACTAGGGCCAGTGGTAATAGAGTAGACAAATATTTAGAATTGATTACAAGACCATCAATTATTTGTTTTAATAACTATATAAGTTTTATTAAAAAAGGAAAGAGTAGTTTGTTATGATCCTGTATGTGGAACTTAGATGTGATGTGCTGAGCTAGCTCTGTTTTTGCCACAGTAATCACAAAATTAAATACTAGGATTGTGATTAAACTGCCAATAAAATGTGTTGAAAACTTTATTTCTTATTCTACTTAGTGATACTCCACCCAAGAGTTGTGAAATGTAACCAGTTCAAGTGGATACTTTGAATTCAGGACTCTCCTCTGTCACTTACTACTTGTCTTCAAATTATTCTTTCAGATTCTTTATGTGATTTTACACATGTAGTTTAGTTCTCATGAGGATTATTGAGTTATTGTGAGGATTCAATGAGATATTGAATGAGCTAGAACATGTTAAGCCAGTATATTGGAAAATCTATAAAAACATAAACAGTATCCTATATAATACAAAACTAATATGCAAATTGACCGGACAGTGGAATGATGTGCACTGATCACCAGGGGGAAGACACTCAATGCAGGAGCTGCCACCCTGGTGGTCAGTGTGCTCCCACAGGTGGAGCACCACTCAGCCAGAAGCTGGGCTCACGGCTGGTGAGTGCAGTGGCAATGGCAGGAGCCTCTCCCGCCTCAGTGGCAGTGCTAAGAATGTCTGACTGATGGCTCAGGCCTGTTCCCCGTGCCAGTCAGACATCCCCTGAGGGTTCTCGGACTTTGAGAGGGTGCAGGCTGGGCTGAGGGACTCCCCTCTCCCCGAGTGCTAGTTATTAATAACTTCAGTTAGCATGCTGTGTTCTACTTATCTCCAGGCATTTGAGGAATATTTGTTCTTATACGTAATGATCCCAGAATGCTGTGCATTTATAGATTTGATGTCTATTTCCTGATATCCAAGTATTAGTATTTATTTTGCAGAGCCACCAGGAGACTGTTAGTCAGCCCTATTCCATTTTTAGCTTGTTGCTTTATAGTTTTACCTCCCAATTCTTTAGACTTAGAATAAATTCCTAAAAGTAGGCTTATTTATCAACTATGATTAAAACACATGAGCTCTTTTATTTGTTGCTCAAAGATTTTTAAAAAAATATATTTTATTGATTTTATACAGAGATGAAATGAGAGGGATAGAGAGTTAGAAACGTCGATGAGAGAGATACATCGACCAGCTGCCTCTTGCACACTCCCCACCAGGGATGTGCCCGCAACCAAGGTACGTGCCCTTGACCGGAATCGAACCCGGGACCTTTCAGTCCGCAGGCCTACGCTCTATCCACTGAGCCAAACCGGTTTCAGCTGCTCAAAGATTTTTATTCTTCACTCAGTCCTAGCCAGCAGGCCATGTTCCAGATATTATTAATAATATATAATAATAGCTACAGTTTGAGCGCCTATTCTGGCTTTGTGTTAAATGCTTTATATACTTTGAATTATTCCGTAGAGCAGTCCTACCAACATGTAATACTATTAATGCATTCCCTATGGGGGCATAAATACTCACGTTGTTAAGTAAAGTTGACAAATCATTTAATTATTATGTGTTAAAGCCAAGATCACACTCAGGCAGGTATTTCTGATTTATAAGCCCATGGTCTGAGAGTAGGGCCTTTGAAGAAATAGTAACACCTTTGATTTATCATACATCTTATTAAATCCAAACTGTCACATGATTTCTTGTTTATTATAATGGCATTCCCCTTTGAAGAATAGACAACATTTGAATTTTATAGATAGAAAAGGAGGGTAAGCAATTCAGTTGTAATAACAGATGCATAGCATTGTGGTTTAGTTTAGCCCTGGCTATTTCGGGTGTCTTTCTAGTGCTTTCATAATCTCAAATAATTGCTTTATTTTGCTTATGACATTTTTGTCTGTTTGAGTATTAGAGCTTAGAGTTTTAGAATAATGTATGCCTCTGGAGAAATCATTTAAATGACAATGCATTTCTATTTCCTATTATTATAAAACTAGAGGCCTGGTGCATGAAATTCATGCACAGCAAAGAGGGGGGGGGATCCTCTCAGACCAGCCTGCACTCTCTCCAATCCAGGACCCCTTAGGGAATGTCTGACTGCCAGTTTCGGCCCTATCCTAGGGATTGGGCCGAAACTGGCAGTTGGACATCCCTCTCACAATCTGGGACCAGGCTCCTAACTGCTCACCTGCCTGCCTGCCTGATCACCCCTAATTGCCCCTTCCTGCTAGCCTGATCACCCCAAACCGCCTCTGCCTACCAGCCTGTTAGCCCCTAACTTCCCCAATGCCAGGCTGGTTGCCCCTAAATACCCATCCCTGCCAGCCTGGTCACCCCTAACTGCCTCCCTGCCCCCCGCTGGCCTGGTTGCCCCTTAGTGTTCCCCCTACCAGCCTGGTTACCCCCAACTGCCCCCACTCTGCTGGCCTGGTAGCCCCCAACTGCTCCCCTGCCATCCTCTTTTCCCTTGACTGCCCTTCTTGCTGGTCTGATCACCCCTTACTGCCCCCCCTGCTGGCCTGGTTGCACCACGCAGCCTGTTGGTCAGTTGTTTAGTTGTTCTTCCCTAATCCCCCTGCCATTCTTATTGTCCCATGAAGCCTGCTGTTTGGTTGTTTCTGTGAGGATGTCATGACCAATTTGCATAGTACCCTTATATTAGTACAGATTTAGGTGGAAAAGGCATTTGCACAAAATCAACACTTTGATGACACTTTGCTAAGCACAAAACAAACACACTCCTTGGCTTTTGTACCCATCCAAATTGCAATATTGTGGGGAAATAAATGGAAGTCTAAAATCTGGTTGAAGAAAGGGGGTAGTTCTGAAATGAGGCTTGCATTTGCTGCCAGGCAATTTTTAGAAATAATGGTGATTTCTTGGCTAAATCTCTAGGGTTGACTTTTTAACAGAATGGAATTCAGAAAGTAGATTTATCATGAAACACTATGTATCAATAAAATGAGAATTTTAAAAGTTGTTTCGATTAAAAAATATTTGAGAAACTGATTTAAATTTCAATCTTTGTTCTGAAGTTACCTAAAAGTTAATTGAGTTAACCATATGACTGGCATATGAAAATCCAACTCTATAAATTTTTGATGGTAATTTATAAGATGGGAAATCCAGATTCTAATTATTTAACATGGAGATTCTAATTCAAGTAATGTTGATGGTAAATGTGATGTGAAATACTATAATGTGACGTTGTTGGATATATGAAGTAAAATAAAAACAAAATGAATAGCAAAAATAAAAATGACTAGAATTGACCACTTCAGCTTCTGGATAATTTAACACATAATGTAGGATTATTGGTAGGGCTACATAATTATCTCTTAAATTTGTTACTATATATTTCTTTATATATAAAATGCATATATACAGGAGTCCCTTATACTTTAATACACATCTGTATCTACTTAGTCTATATGTACCTATCTACATAAAGATAATTGCTATTTCAGTAAATAACTTGCATATTCTAAATGCAGTCATAATCTTTATAATAAAATGATAGTCAAGTTAGACATTATTGGATAAAACCAACGGTATAGTGAAACTTGTCCTAAAATGTCCTATTAGTAGGATTATTTTAATAAACTACCAAAAAGCAATGAATGACTTAGTTTTGGAAGATATATTTGTTTCTACATAAAATGTGGAAATTAAAAGTAATAATAACAGCCCTGGCTGATGTGGTTCATTTGGGCATTGTCCTGTGCACCAAAAGGATGCTAATTCAATTCCTGTTCAGGCCACATGCCCAGATTATGGGCTTGATTCCTGGTAGGAGGTGTGCAGGAGGCAATCGATCGATGTTTTCGTCTCACATTGATTTTTTTTCTCTCTCTCCCTTTCTCTAAAAATCAATACAATATTTTAAAAAAGTAATAATAACAAAAATAACTTATCTATCTATCTATCTATCTATCTATCTATCTATCTATCTATCCATCTATCTATAAGCCTAAGTGACCTGCTGACAGCCCAATTGGCTGGTAGCTATGATGTGCAATGACCATCTGGGGGTAGACGCTCAACTAGGAGCTGCCAAGTGACAGCAATTTTGCAGAGAACCCTCTCGCACTATGGGATCCATCAGGGGATGTCAGAGAGCTGGTTTCAGCCGGTTCCCCAAAGGCCAGACTGAGGGACCCCATCTGCCTGAGGGGCCCCGCTCATTCCGCAGATGCTCTTTGAGCCCCAGCGCCGCCCTAGGTGCGCTGGCCATGGAAGGAACGTGGGAGGTTGGTTCCAGGGCCTGTCCAGCCCATGTTGCCCAGTCCCGCCCTGCTGGCCGCTTCCTAATTAATTTCCTTTCAATGTGCAGGAACCCTTGCGTGGGGCCTCTCGTTGTAATTATAATAACATTGTAATAATAATAATATTTACTTGTAGAATGTAAACGTTTACAAAAACTTAATCTTTATAGTCTACTCTCACTTTGGTATCTTTAATTTCTCTCTTCCTCTGACTCTTTCCCATAACCTTATTAAAATCTCTCTAGCTACCACTCTTCCTTTACTTCCATTTTCTCTGTGTTTCTTAAGAGATTAATCAAGACACTGTTTCCATGTTTTCATCTCCCACTTACTCCTTTTCTCACTTTATATTTTACCACTCCACCAATATGCGCACCGTTCCCGCCATTGGCATTTCTAACTGATGAATATAATATAAATTTAATAGTTTACATTAAAAGAAGTAATGAAACTTCCCCATTAAAAAGGATTCATCTATTCTGTTTTGATTACATATTCAATACGCACATTCCTCCATTGAACATGTAGATATTGAACATTGTAGACGGTGTTCCATTGCTGGAGTAGTGCTAAATGGACAGTATATGCCCTCATAGGAATTACACTGTAGTGGGAGAAAAAAGCAAATAAACTGCTTAAATGTATTATATGTAGATAAGATAATTTCATATTGTAATAAATAAAGTACCTCAGCATATTGGGAGAAAGAGAGGCTGTGGGGTAGGTATCGTTGGATCTGGAGGGCAGAGTGGTCAAGAGGTGCTCTCTGCAGAGACTCTCATAAACAGAAGCTCACCAGGAAGAGATGGGAGGGAGAGCCTCAAGGCAGAGATGAAATTTAGTGTAGGGTCTAGACCATGCTTGGCATATGGGACAGAGGGCAGGCCACCGGGGAACAAAGGGAACAGGGATGTGAACTGAAATCAGAGAGGGGGAAGCTTGAGCCTTTTCTCTGGTTAGAAATTTACATTTTTACTCTCATATCAATGGGTGGGTAAATTCTGTGATTTTAAGTAAAGTGTGAGGTGGAGTAATGTGATCTTATTTATGTTTTATAAAGATCATTCTGGTCCCTATGAGACAAAAAGAATGTGCCTTATCGATTAGAGTATTTTACCTCAAGGTACTAGTTTTGGCTGTTGAAATCCATGCTATTCTAATTAATTAACACCAGGTTTGTTTGAATGTCAGATCATTGTAGAGAAGTATCCTAAAGAGCTGTATTGCCTTACATGATCATTATGTCCACAGAAGTGCCTTAAGCTCAAGAAGAAGAAAGCTTTTTATCTCTTTCTGTATAGGATTCTCCCCTTTTCCTTTCCATTTTTTCTTCTTTAGACCAGTTAAGCTTAATTTCTGTTTGTAGGGGGCAATGGTTTTTCTAATAGCCTAACGGTTTTTTAATTCTTGTTTACTTACCATTAAATGCACTTTTAGCATAGGTCAGGAGGGAGAGGGTTTCAGTATCATCCAAAAGACCACATCTCAGTGTGTCTAACTGAAACCGGAAGAGAAGAGAAGAGAGGGAGGAAGTCTGAGATGTGAATGTCAGTCTGCCACTCGGACAACTTTTCACTTCAGCATCCTTCACTGCCAAGGTTACCATTTCTCAATTATCCATTTCCCCTGTGCTGTGTGCAGGCTGCTGCTGCTCGGGGAGCATTTTCAAGGTTTCCTTCTCTGTGTGTGCATTTCTCCTGCAGTTTCCTGTTTCTTTTCCCCTCAGCTTTTGCTGTTAAAAACTACACTTAAATTTTGTTGTTTTTAAGGTGAATGTGACATTCTGAAAGTGTGTTGGACCCTTGACTGGTGGGAGATTTTAAACTGGGGCCTGGCGGGTAGCACCTTGAATGGGAAGTGGATGCCCCCTCCTGTGGCTCCCACACAAGATCAGGAAGAAACATGCCATTCAGCCTTTGCTCCTGTGTGTTTTCTTCTTTGATACAGCCCCTTTGGCAAAAATCTTCCTTCTCTCCGCGTGATCGTTATTTGAAAAGCAGAATAAAACTCTCATTACAGATTGGATTTCTCCGTTCTTTCTTCTTTTCCAGTTTGCCTTTCTCATCCCCTCTCCCTCACCTCTTTCTTACATTTGTCTCCTTCTTCATCCTTTTATCATTTCATCCTAAAGAAATGACACATACTTCTTCCTCCTCACATTGACAACTACACAATATATTTGGCTCTAAGGCACCACCAACATTCAATAAATGCTCATTTATCAGTTCTTAAGCTCAACTTTGGGCCAGGCTGTGGGTATTCACAAATGTATTGAACACAGGTCCTGTGGGATTGTTAGGGATCTTATGTTAGAGTGGAGGATGAGAGATAAGTGAATGGGGAATAATAATGCAGTGTGGCATTATTTATGTCGTGCATAAAGAGGGTGCTCAACATGGTCCTGGAGAAATCCAATGGGAGAAATTCTCACTTGCACTCTGACCAGCGAATAGCAGTCAGCATCCTGAAGAATGGATGGGGGATGGGGTGGGTGGCTGATATGTTTCAGGTGACATGGAGGTGAGGTATGCTGGAAAGCATTGAGGAAATTTAGTAGAGTTATAATAAAGTGATGGGAAGAACAGTATAAAATTAGATTAGAGAAATAATGAATCAAAAAATTTTTTTTAACCCCGATACAGGTTTTTATACCTTGCTAAGGATTATAGCATTTTCTACCTCTGAATGTAAAGAGGAATCATGTGAAGATTTTAATCTTATGAAGGTTATCTCATGGTCATAGTTACATATTTGGCTAAGCACAGAGAATGCATACATTCAGTCAACAGTATTTATCAGGCACTTACAAAGTGTTAAATACTTTTCACAAACATAGCTGTGGAAAAGGCAGATACCAAGCCTGTCTTTAGTTTCAGAGGATGGCGATTTTGGTGGCAGGAAGTCCAGTTAGGAGGCTGTAACCTGTGAAAATTTTGGTGGTCTACAGTATTGCCATTGGGATGGAAATAAGTGCATGCATTTAGGAGATATTGAGGAAGTAGTATTAAGAGAAGATGGTAATTGACTGGTCAGAGATGGGATTGGTAAGAGGGAGAAGGCATGGGTCTTTAGAGACCTCCCAATGTTAACCTTCATTCTGCTTCCTCTTTTAGTTTGACAGCCTGGTGACATTGTGGGTGTTTCCATTTTCATATGTCTAGTTATCTGTTTGAACAGCTGTCAGTTTTGTCATCCCATTTGGTGGGTACATAGTGGAATGGCAAATACAATGGGTCACTGACCTTGTAGCAGAGACCATTTGCTATGGGAAAACTATTATCAAGAATTATGCTAAGCAGATCTCTTTGTCAGATGAGTTTTGCTAAACTGCTACTTTTTAAAAGATGATATGCAGTACAATAAAGCAGTAGGGATTGGATGTAGAAGAAGAGGCAAGATCATTGGCAAAAACTGAGAAAATGTAGAGTGTCATAACAAAGTTAATAGTAAGAAGGCTGAGGGGAAACAAAGGCGGTGAAAGATTGAAAGTGGGCATTTGTCTATTGAGGGAAGAATTTTATAACAGATTATTTCTCTAGGAGGTTTCCCGATGGCATTTGAATCCTTTGTTACTCTGTGGAGAGAGGTTTTTTGGAAAATGTCACACACTCAGATATGCCTCTTGTTAAAAACATCTGCTTAAATATGTTGAACCCAGTATTTTAAAAAAAATATATTTTATGTATTTTTAGAGTTAGAGGAAGGGAGAGGGGAGAGAGAAACATCAATGTGAGGGCAAAACATTAATTGGCTGCTTCCTGCACATCCCCTAACAGGGATCAAGCCCACAACCTGGGCATGTGACCTGACTGAAATCAAACCTAGCAACCTGTTAGTGCATGGGATGACATTCAATCAACTGAGTCACACTGGCCAGGGCTGTTAAAACCAGAATTTTACAAATACATTTGCCCCAATGTTTTTCACTAATACTGCATTAATATTCTGTGGAACTGGTGTCTCACAAGATACAACTAGGAGAATGCTGGTCTAAGTTATGATTATAGTAAGGGTTAGCACTTATTGAGATTTTATTATATTCTATGCATAATGTTAAACTCTTACATGAATGATTTTATTTAGTCTTCATATCTATAACACTATGAAGTAGATACTATTATAATCCTTATTTCAGTGACCAAAAAAGATCTCCGTGTTATTAAGTAATTTGTCCAGTTATATAGTCAGTAGGCAGGAAGCCAAATTTTAAAACAAATAGTTTAATCTAAAAAGTTAGGCATCTATCCCTTTGTCCACAGTCTGACATGTTACAAGAACAAGGTTCACAGAGGACTTCCAGCTGTTGATGCCACTGAAACTCCCTTCATTCTCCCCAGAAATGGGACTGTCCTCTCATGTGCTCCAGGATCAACATAACATCCAATGATTGAACATTCTCTAACTTCAAAGTTGTTGATCCCTATACATGTCAGCCAGTGGGTCAGGCATTTCAGATGCATTTTCCCTATTACAGAAGAAGAAACTGAAGAACGAATTCAGAAACCCACACAAAATCACATAATTAGAAGCTGGTAAAGCCTGTACTCATGTCCAGACAGTAAGACTCAAGAGTGAGTCTATCTTCTTTATTTTTTAAAATTTCTTTACTGATTAAGGTATCACATATTTGTCATCATCTCCTCATCTCCTCCCTAGACCCCTCCCCACACATGACCCCCCTCTGTTGTCCATGACGACTGGTTAGGCTCATATGCATGCACACAAGTCCTTTGGTTGATCTCTCCCCCTTATCTCCACCTTCCCCTACGTTCGCTCTGAGGTCCGACAGTCTGATGTATGCTTCCTTGTCTCTGGGTCTGTTCTCATTCATCAGTCTATGTTGTTCATCATTTCCCCTAGATGAGTGAGAGCATGTGGTACTAGAAATACACTTATAAGAACTGAAAATGAGACAATCAATAATGGTTATGCTGAGAGGTAAATGAATCAGTCTGTAGTGAGTTTCTTTCTGGGCCAACAGTTCTTTTGAATCCCAATTTCAATGTCAAACAGTTTCTTATGTGTTCATGTCAGCAATGTTATATCATTTCTGGAGGGTGGACAAATGGTGGTAATGCAGGTCTGACCCTCTCTGGGCAACATGCAGTGATGCACAGCTGCTGACTGCTAGTATGGCAAGGTGTAGTCAGCGTCTTCCATCTGTGGACTGCTTCTCTTCTGTCTTCATGGCTGGAGTAGTCCTGTCATTTCCTTTCTGTTGCAGGAATCCACATGGTCTTGGAGTTGTTTTCTGAAAATATACAAACATATTCTCCACCAAAAATTAATAAAGGAATCTTTTCTATGTCCTTAATCATACAACGTTGCTTTCTCAGCATCTGAATGAGTGGGCACAAGGCTAGGAAATGTTAACATACATGTATATTACATATACATGATATTTTAATTTATTGTTTTACATATTTACCAGTATGAAAGGCTTCTTTTCAAAACCATATAGCCACCATTGCTACCACTGAATCATATTTTTGGAGCTGGTATAATTGGAAACAAAGGTGGGAGGAGAAAGCTAACTTGGAGAATTCAGGAGGAATCAGGCTAGGTCAGGAACTGACTTCAGAACTTACTTGCAGTAGAACCAAGTCAATAATCTGCAGGTTAAGCACGAATGAAATTGAGAAGACACTGAGTGATGGACATATGCTTTATCTCCCTAAAAAATAAATGCATCATGACTACATTTTATATTAGTTTTGCTTTCCTCTTAGCAATGTAGTAATATAGGATTTTAATATTAGATAATTATGGGTTTGGATTTTTATTTTATTATTAAACATTACTTGAGGCCAGTTTCTAAATTTTGTCATCTATGAAGTGGGGATAGTTATACCAACATCTCAAATTTGTTCTGAAGAGCAATTGAAATAATATTCTATAAAGTGCTAGAGAAAGTAGGTGCTGAACTTTTATTGTAAGTAGCTATGATTTTATAACATTTCTTTGCTTTCCTTAGTTTTGTGTGCTCAACTTGAAAATGTTAACTTGGTACTTTTTTCTACCTGCTTTTCCATTTTCCCCCTACTTCTGATAAGTATAGCACAGAGGAGTTCAACAATATTAAAATATCTGCGTGTCTCCAGCAGTAGTGATGTATAACGACAAAGCTATTGTACCTGGTGACTTTTTCTTACAAAAAAGGGCATATTAGGAATAATAGATTTGAAGTGATTTTATTCTGTGCAGAAATTCATCTGGCTCATTTTATCTAAACTGCTTACCCTGACCATTTCACTTGGCACTGAAGGAGGAATATTTAGAAAAAAAGTAAAATAAGTCACTATTTGGAGATTATTCAAACAACTGTTTGATTTTGTGAATAAGTTATGTGTATGGAGAGGAAATGGTACTATTTCTCACTGATTTAGGCTATTGTTAAGTGAATGAAGACTGACTTAGGCAGTATCTCTCTTATCTCAAATGAAGGTTGCTTAGAAAACATTTTTTTTCTCTTCATGTTTCTATACAATGGATAGCATTTTAAATATAAAAAATGCAATTTTATGCAATTTTCAGGAGTTAAATGGGTTAAGGTGTCATGGAAAGCTTTAAATGTGGCATAATTATAATGAAAAAGCAATGACTTCATATACTTAGGATTTTTATTATTATTTTCTATTTGCAGGATGAGTAAGGGATACTTACAGAAAGCAACAAAAGGAAAACTGCTAATAATAATATTTATTGTAACCTTGTGGGGGAAAGTCATATCCAGCGCAAACCATCATAAAGGTAAGCTCTTCTGCTTTCTTTTTCAGCCGCCTGTAGCAGGTGACTTCCTTCAACACTGACCATTATGTTCCGTCTTCACTGGGATATTAATTTTACTGGATGTGGGCCCCGTGGCAATGCTCTGCAAGTAAAAAATGCAGAGATAGCTATCCTTATTATGGCTTTGATAGGGGAAGTATGACTATGTAAATGCTTCCGGGATAGTTGCCATTTCTGCAGATTGTGTTCAAAGAGGATGGAATTGTGACTCAGACTTTCACATCATGTACAACTTAAAGAGAGTGGTGTTGGAATGTCAGCTTGACACGTAATAAAGATGAGCTTCAGGTTGTAGTCATCCTCATCATGAAAGCATCTTTAATGATATGTCTCTTAACAATATGCCTATATGGAAATTTTCCGTCAGTGCATTTTGTGAATCACACTTCTTCGTGCCAGGGTACCTTCATAACCACCATTTGGACTCTCCATCTAGGCTGATACTTAGCTGCCTGATTATGCTATAGAACAGAGTGAGAATATTTGTTTCATACATGTTTTAAGCTTGACAGCTCAAAATTACATCCTGTCTGTTCTCTTTCCTGAGCGTGAGACTTGATACAATGAGTAACTACCTCTTTCCAAGCGAATGAAAATGGGGCTATTTCTGAGCTGTCCCTACCAAAATCATGTGTTTATAATCTGAGAAGTCAATTTAGATTTTCTCTGAAATATGATTTTACAGTTTAATTCTCTTAATTTAGCCTCTGTAAATTCTAGAGGCTAGCGACTTACTTTCTGATTTTGAGTTGGGGTGAAAGGGGAGTTAAGACCACCTTGAATTCTGTAACACTTAAATTAGTTACACGTGTGCAATTAATTAATGGAACATTAACAGCAGGGAAAGGAAAGATGTGGCGTGAAGGAGTGATGTTTTATCAGACAAAATCTTTTCCCCCTGTGTTTAAACCAGAGCCATCTTTCTAAATATGAATTTTATGAAGAGGTTTTTTTTATATTTCATAACCCTGTTTTTGTCCCACTGTGTGTGTTTATTATATATATTTTAGAGTTTTCTTTAATACTACACACTGACCCACATATCAAACTTTAAATTCTCTTTAATAATTGGTATTAATAAAAGATGTTGAGAGTCCTAGGACATTATTCCTTGTGCCTCCAAAATGGCAACATTGTCCCAAATTTAAGGACAAAATAGTGTTAAGTACTCACCTTTAAAAAGAGTTGAAAACCATTGGGGCCAGCCCCCCTGTCTTGGTCTTATCAAGAGAAGACTTGTCATCCTTACTATCTGGAGGACTATAATTCTATTATGTAAATTCATTAACAACCAAAAATTAAGCAACATGCTATTTGGAGATATATATGTACATCCCTCCCCAGCTTATAAAAAATAGGTGATTGAAGATGGGGAGACTCACAGGAACTGTGACATCAGCCTGGCGAAGCAAGGGTTTGTGAGAAAGATGCTTTCCATCTGCAAAGCCAAGTCATGGGGTCTCTAAGAGAATTACGCACGAAGACTACCCTGCAGTGTCTATTACATACACTTTTTAAAGCTACTTTTGCTAATTTTTAAGTTGTGTTATGGTCTATGATAACTCTGAAACTAAGGTTTTCCCTTACTTTTTTCCAAGAAAATACTTCTTGGACATAAGAGATTACACATCTCAGAAAATCTACTTAAAGTGCCAAACCCAGTACATTATAGAATGGGTGTTTCATTCTCACCTTATCACTGATATTTTGGATGAAGGTTTGAGAACAGATTTCTCTGTACTTTCCTTTTTCTTCATCCCCTTCTTCCTTCCTTTCTTTCTTTTATATTTTCCATACAAGATGCCCTTTTAGTTTAATGTATTTTAGATTTAAAATAAGAAGTGAAATGTGTATATTCCCTTCAGGAATGTTCATAAAACAAACACCAGTGCGCTCACCACCCAAATGAGAAATGTAACATTTCTAATACTCTTGAAGCTGGCTATATCTGCCACTCTGATTTCATCCCTTTGCCTCTTCCCCAAATAATCACTATTCTAAATTTTGTTTGATTTCACCATGTACGTATATATCTCCAAATGGCATCTTGCTTAATTTTTGGTTCTTATTGAATTTATGTAATAGCATTATATTGTATTTTCCTATTTTGCCAGAAAATATATTTGTGGTAGTTATTATAGTTGATGGCATGTAGCTGTGGTTTATTATTTTTTTAATGTTGCACCATATTTTATTGTATGAAGT
This sequence comes from Vespertilio murinus, assembly GCA_963924515.1. Taxonomy (NCBI): domain Eukaryota; kingdom Metazoa; phylum Chordata; class Mammalia; order Chiroptera; family Vespertilionidae; genus Vespertilio; species Vespertilio murinus. Next base: position 140,971,900 of record OZ004707.1, read on the forward strand.
CACTGCAATTTATGTATTTGTTTTCTGGTACGTAAGCATTCGATGTTCTATTTTCTTGCCATTATAACCAATATTTCTATGAACAATATTGTACTCCTGGTGCAATTGCACAAAGCTATGTCTCGAGCACATTCTGAGGAGCATGACTTGATGGAATTTTTGCAGTTTCTTGGTGAATCTCATTCGTGATACTTTATTTCTTTTAGGATTTGTGATTTTTAAAAAATGTTGTAATCCTATTGATGAGACTTTTAAAGGCCTCTGCTTAGGATGCACTCTTCCAGAGATGGTTTGCATATGCCAAGTGCCGTAGGTGAAGTTCTCCAGAAGCAGAGCCACCCAGGAATTCTTGTTTATATAATTCATTGAAAGAGTGCTCCCCGGGAGAGCAGCAGAACAGAGCAGGAGCTAAAAGTTAAGCACAAATAGAGTCTCAGCTGGAGAATTGCCTGGTCAGGTCCTGGGAGGCTCTGAAACATGATTTGCTCCACAGAATTGGCCTGTCCTTGAGGCGAGATGGGCAACCTCTTCTATCCTTGTGTCCATTAGCTATGGATCTATTATCCATGGTATGGAGGGGCTTTCTTGGGGAAGTGGATACTCTTTAGCAGAGGGTGAAGTCTCCAAACAAGGGAGGGGCTTTAGATAGTAATCTAACATTTACAGCAAATGGAAGACCGGTGCACAGCTGATAGAAAGGATCTTGGTAATGAACCGGCTTATAGTCCTTTGCAGTCTCCTCTTTGGGCCCCTTCAGATCTGCTTGCTTCTCAGCTAAGTTTACTCCATCCAGCCATGGCCAGTGTGACTTGGTTGAGTGTCCTTTCTGCACTGAAAAGTTGCCTATTTGATTCCCATCAGGGCACTGGCCCTGGTTGCTGGTTCAATCCCCAATAGGGGTCGTGAAGGAGGCAGCCAATCAGTGGTTTTTGCATCGATGTTTCTCTCTCTCCTATTTCCTTCCTCTCTCTCTCTAAAATAAATAAATAAATAAATAAACAAACAAACAAATAAATAAATTATAAATAAAAATTTAAAGGTTCGCTCCTTCCTGGCAAAGCTTATAAAAGATTCTGGTTGGTTAGAATTTCCAAGAAACTGTACTTGAGCAAAAGTGGGGCCCCCTCTAATGCACTTTGTACCAGGATCATTATCAATGCTCATTATCTACCCTGACCCCTAGACACTTTAGGCTGCCCTCTCCTCAGCTAGCACTTCTGCTCATTAAAGAGGCTTGCCTCATGTTTTATCCAGATCACATGCCTGAGGGTTCTGAACCCTGGATTATAACACTCTTTTTAAAAATATATATATATTTTATTGTTTTTTTTACAGAGAGGAAGAGAGAGGGATAGAGAGTTAAAAACATCGATGAGAGAGAATCATCTATCAGCTGACTCTTGCACACCCCCTACTGGGGATGTGCCCACAACCAAGGTACATGCCCTTGACCGGAATCGAACCCGGGACCTTTCAGTCCGCAGGCCGACGCTCTATCCACTGAGCCAAACCAGTTTCGGCTATCACACTCTTAAACTGTGTGTACTGGTGGGGTCCATCGGCCTGGCCTGTGGGGATCAGGTCCAAAACAGCTCTCCAACATCCCCTGAGGGATCCTGGATTGTGAAAGGGTGGTTCTAGGGTGATGCACCCCAGAATCGGGCTCCCTCCTCTCTGGTTCCAGGTGCATTACCTGAGAACCGCTGTTGCCAAGGGACCACAGCTCGGCAGCTCCTGCACTGAGTGTCTTCCCCCTGGTGGTCAGTGCACTTCATAGCTACTGGCTAGTTGGCTGGTCAGCTGGTTGGCTGGTTGCGTAGGCTTTTATATATATAGATTTAGTCATGGTGATGTCAAGAAATGCCCAGTGGATCATCTGAGAGCCTAACATATTCTTACTCATCCCAGTATACAGGAGATAACCTCTTCTTCATGATCGCCATGGTCCTTTACCCCAACGGTATCTAACTCCTTTCTTTTTCACTGTCTGTGGGGCTGAGAAGCAGCAGCTGTAGCTTTGTGTGTATCAGGGCTCTTACTCTTGTCCCTCGAAAAAGCATCTTCTTTCTGGGAAGCAGTACTTCTAGACTCACTGAGTCTATTTGTAGTTTTCGTAAAGAATATTTTAGATTTGCCAAAACTGGTTTGGCTCAGTGAATAAAGTGTCGGCCTGCCGACTGAAAGGTCCTGGGTTTGATTCTGGTCAAGGGCATGTACCTTGGTTGCAGGCACATCCAGTAGGGGGTGTGAAAGAGGCAGCTGATCAATGATTCTCTCTCATCGATGTTTCTAACTCTCTATCCCTCTCTCTTCCTCTCTGTAAAAAAATCAATAAAATATATTTAAAAAAAGAATATTTTAGATCGGATAATTCTGATGAAATACTTGCTTTACTTAATAATTTTTGAGTACCTACAATAAGGGCTTAGAGTATAGCAGAACATAAAGGAAGCAAAATCTTTGTCTTTATGGAGGTTTTTGTCCTAGAGGTGGGAAGATAGTTAACAAAAACAAAAATAAAGGTTTTACTGTGTAAATGCTATGGAAAAAAATAAGGAAATAAAGTGGTATAAGAAGTATTCAAGAGGAATTGTAATTTTCAGTAAAGTCTTATAGTAAAACCTAAAGTTTTCAATAGAGACAGATATGAATATATTTGGGGGAAGGATATTCCAGGCCCAACAGCAATAAGTATGAATGCTTTCAAGTAGAAGCATTCTTGCAGACAAGGAGAAATGGCAAGAAGAGTGGTGTGAATAGGACAGAGCATATCAGAAAGAGAGTAAGACATTAGGTCATTACAAAACAGGTTAATATAGGAGAATAAAAAATAGAATAGACAGCTCATCAAAACACTGGTGCAATGGCTTTGTGTTATCAAAAGCAACCCAATGCAGTAGTATTGTGTTATTCTGATTTTTAAATATGTTGTAGAACCACTTGTAGAAATCTAGAGCATTTGGATTTGAAAAATGAGAAATCTAAAAATCAGAAAATGTCACCTGCTTAATAAAATCCTCTGAGCTTTGGGGACTAACATATTCCTCACACAGATGAATTAGTTTACTGCTCAAACCACCACAGAGATTCAGCCCTGAATTATCAAAATTGTTTTGAGCCGGGTGTTTTATGGGGGGTGGTGATTAACTCAGAGGAGTGTGACAGCCAGTCAGAAAGTATAAGCAGTATTTCCCCATTGGAAGCAATTACATTAGATATAGCTTTAGATTTTGTGGATCAGAGAGGAAGCCTTTGAGTTCAGGACTCCAAGTTATCAACAAAATATACAGTCAATAAATAACATAGTCATTAATTTAGAGGGTTGATATGTTTTCTTGCCTTTTTCTTCCTCTACACATATAACCATCATTGGATATTTGGGTTGGAAAAGAATTTGTATTTATTGTGAAAGACCTATAAACAGGTGAAAATTATATACAAAGAGAAAAAGAATAAAAGTTCTTTGACTAGCTGAAATTGAATATGTTACCCTTGTCATACAAGGTTAATACTAATCTGAGTTAGACATTTTGATTAAATTGAAATTTTTTTCAAATAAAAACTAAATTTAAAATAAAAATGATTTTTAGTTCAAAGGCTAATGAGAGAGTAGCCATTTAATTTTTTGGGTAGCTTTTCATTTGTTTTTTTGGTTCACTTAGTAATTTACTCATTTATCCAACCAACTACCCAGGAACCAAAATATGTAATGTCTATTAAGTGTTGGACGTTAGGTCCAGTTCTGGAGATATTAAAGTGACCAAAAGCAACACAATCCATGCCCTGTGGATCTTACAGTGTAATTGGGAAGGAAAAACATTAATGTGATCACCAGACAAATAAATATTTGCTCAATAAAGTGCTGTAAAAATAAAATTCTTTCAGGATAAGAATATATAAGTTGTAAAATAGATGTGGAGGAATCAGGAAAATCTCTTCTAGAGAAGGAACCTTTGAACTGAGATCTGAATGGGGAGTGGAACTTAAGTAGTCAGAATGCTCTGGAATTAAGAGCAGTCACTGTCTAGAGGGTAAACAGCGAGGACTGTGGCACACAGTTTGCAGGGAGAGGAGGCTGGGCAGATCCTCTGCGGCCAGATTCCGAATGCTTGTTCTCTTACAGTTAAAATTGTTTGATCCAATTTAGCTAGGGTATTACTAGGGTTCTCTTGGGCTGGTTTATAGCTGATTATTATGTGTATCATAATTTAAGAACTTTGGTTTATAATTTATATTGTTTTAAGCACCTTGTTTATGATAACAATCATATGAATGGCCCAAGAGAAAGAAAAATGGCCATAACATAAACTGACTCAATTTTGGACTTTTAACAACACATCTTACCACATAGTTTATTGAATTTCCAAAGTAATACATATTTATTTGATAATTTTGATAAGAAAGAAAAATGTCAATAGGAGAAATCAAGTCACCCATAATTTTTCCACATAAAAATTATCAGATGGCATCTGGAGATCTAATTTATGAGCATATTAAGTGTATTAGAGATCTTGGTGTTCATTTGCTTATTTAATTATTCATACATTTATGGAGATAGACTAGGCATGTGAGAGACTGTGCTGCTCTGAGCTGGTGACTTGGCTTTAAATTATGCAGGTCAAATTTCTTTTTTCCTGGAGTTTATTCTTCCATATCTTGAATTTTTTTTTCTTTTTATTTTAAGACTAGAGGTCCAGTCTTAAAATAAGACTCGTGTACTAGTGGTGTCCCTTGGCCTGGCCTGAGGGGATTGTGCACATTCGGGGATGCGAAAGGACTGCAGGAGGGCTGTAGGGTGGTACAGCCCTCCGGTCTCGCCCAGTCCCTATCAGCAGGACCCCAGGAACAAGCTAATCTCCCAGTTGGAGCATCTGCCCCCTGGTGTTCAGTGTGCATCATAGTGACTGGTCGAATGGTCAAACAGACACTTAGCATATTAGACTTTTATTATATAGGATATCTCATGCTTACAGGATAGTGCATGAAATCCATATGTATACTCAAAAGGATATTTATAAGGCAAACAACTGTGCAATTACCAACCAGGATAAGAAATAGAATACTGTCAGCCCCTCAAGCTTTTTATGGGTCTCCATGCTTATAACCTTTCCTCCCACAGAGGTACTTCTTTCCTGACTTGCTATGCCTAAATACTAGATATTGTTTTGTCTTTTTTATTTTGTAAAAATGTAATCTTACTATGGGCATTCTTTTCAGTGTGATTTGCCTTTTACCATTGACATTTTCTCCCGAGATTCACCTGTGTTGTCATATAGGATTGCATTGTATGAATATACTGTGATGTATTTATCTTTTGTTGTTGATGAATTTGGGTCTTTCCTGCTGTTGGTTGTAATTGACAAAGCTGCTGTGGACATTATTTTACATGTATTCTCATTCACATGTGCAAAATTTCCCCAGGGTACATTTCTAAGAATGGAACGTTAGGGGTCATATGATAAGTACAAATTCAACTTTACTTTTTCCCCTCACTTAGCAATATAATTAGCAAAAAATGAAGTATCCTTACTTATACTGTATCTTCAAACTATCTATAAAGCATGAAGAAATATTATAATGTACCCTAAACTACTTTAAAAAAACCTTCGTTGTTAGATTTTTTGAGATTATTTTGTTTGTTAATACTAATATAAACACATTTGAGTAATCGTTTTTGTTTATATTTAATATTAATTATTAAATAAATTTATTAATACATTTTGCTCATATTCAATTTCTTTATATAGTCAACAGAAATGAGAATTTTTGAAGTAAAATAGATTGAAATAGTGAAGTTTGTATCATTGAACATTCATTCTAATTGTGAAAAAGAAATTCACACTAATTGTAATTAATTATTTGTATAATTATTTACAAATTACAAGTTAATACTTACTTTACCACTTAGCTGAGGGGAGATCCATGCATTTCATGCTTGGCCTCTCCTGTTCCTCATAGTATCTAGCATAGATAAAAATATGATATGATCTCTTCCTTTAAATATATTCTTAATTTCATATTTCAAAACCTTGAACAGAAGGTACAAAAGAGTTTGAAAAAATCAATGGTGACTAGTTACTTAAAGGATTTGTTTTAAGTTTAGGATGTATTTGCAGGTATAAGAGTAGGGAAATTCTGAATATTTAATGTTAAAACAAGTGAAGTAACCCTACGTATTATTTCTAGTATGACTTTATTTATTTGGAGTAAGAAAGGGAGAATCTTTCACTGAAGTTCCTCTCTCATGCATTTAAAATGTGTGTGTGTGTGTGTGTGTGTGTGTGTGTGTGTGTGTGTGTGTGTGTGTAATGAACCTAAAGCTGAGCAGGTCTATTATGAGTAGAGTGAATCTTACTATTTGAGACAATGGATATAGTTTCTGGTATTCGTGGGTTTAACAGTCACTGAATGAAGTTATGTTATTACTGCATACTTTCATGGTCTTAAAAAAGATGAAAATAAAAAAAGCATTTGTCCTTTTGGCTGAAAACAATTTGTTAATTGAAATTATTTAGTAACTTTTAGTCACATACTGGATACTTGAGTTAAGAACAAGCATTCCATAATTTATTTTGGGGAAAATATTTAATACTAAAGGCCCAATGCACGACATTCGTGCCATGGACGGGTGTGTCCCTCAGTCCAGCCTGTGCCCTTGGTATCCCTCGGGGGATGTCCAGACATCCCTCTTGCAATCCAGGAACCCTAGAGGGATGTGCAGACATCCCTATTGCAATCTGGGACACCTCACTCTTTACTGCCTACCTGCTCACTCCTTACTGCTTGGCTCGCTGCTCCTTAGCACTGCCACGGAGGTGGGAGAGGCTGCTGCCACTGCCAATGCACTCGCCAGCTGTGAGCCCTGCTTCTTGCTGAGCGATGCTCTTGCTGTGGGAGCGCACTGATCACCAGGGGCAGCTCCTGCATTGAGCATCTTCCCCCTGGTGGATAGTGCACATCATAGCAACAGGTTGTTCTGGTCATCTGGTCATTCTGCCACAAGAGTTGCTGGGCTTTTATATATATAGATACTCCTCTGATCCTCATCACCTAGCAATAATTAAAGGAAATAAAAGAAGTCTTGGATTTATTTAACTTAGAGTAGAATTTGCTAATACTTGTTTACTCAGAGCTGTTTTTCTCAACCATTTTTTTCATTTTTGTTTTCTAGGGAGCTTTTTAGATATTTTTTCCTAGTTGATCTCCTCTCTCTTGAAATCTCAATACCACAAATATACTATATATCTCTTAATGTGCTTATGTTTCTGTGATTTATAGATAAAGAGAATAAGATTTTTTTCTCATTTCCCATGAACCAATTTTCATCCCCTTACGGGATGATATCACCCTTGTGGAAAAATGTATGAATCAGAGATGATTTTTGTTACTCCATAGTACCTGTTTTTTAGTACTACCATTTTTTTCCCTACCATTAATCATCAGTTAGAAAAGTCCCTAAGCCTAAACCGGTTTGGCTCAGTGGTAGAGCGTTGGTCTATGGACTGAAAGGCCCGGGGTTTGATTCCGGTCAAGGGCATGTACGTTGGTTGCAGGCACATTCCCTGGTAGGGGGTGTGCAAGAGGCAGCTGGTCGATGTTTCTCTCTCATCGGCATTTCTAGCTCTCTATCTCTCTCCCTTCCTCTCTGTAAAATATCAATAACATATATTTTTTAAAAAAGAAAAGAAAAGTCTCTAATAGCATAGCAAGATAACAGACCTTAAGGACTTGGAGGAGCTAATATAATCTACTAGATCAATAATCTAATTTTAATGAGTTCACTGACAAAATACTACTAAAGGCACTATCAATCCCTATTTTCGGAAAAAAAAACCAAAACACAGACCACACATTGGGACCCTTTTGGAAGTATAAAACTTCAGGTAAAGAACAACAAAGTCAATCTTGAAAAATGGCAATTTTGGGCTGATGTGTAGTAAGATCATGGGATGTCTTCACAGGTCCTCTCATTGCATGTTCGGTATATCAGATGGACAAACAATTTTTCTGTTCTTATTAATGTATGGTAAATATTGTAGTGACTTGACTTCCCATAATTCTTAGCATACTTTCTTCAGATTATTAAGATTTGGGGCTCAATTTTTCTTTTGACCTTCACTTCTAGCAGCATTTTTCTAAATTATTAGGTTCAAGTTCAAAAATACCTTTGAAAGATGAATGAAAATTGTTCTAATATTTCTACCAAGGTGATATAGCATTTTTGTTTATGAAAAAGAGTTCTTAAGATTTTATTTGAGAACTCTGTATTCTGATAAATAATATCACAACTCCAAAACAATTAAGTAAGAAAACTGTTAAGGAAAACTGATCTTACATGTATTTTAATATAAGGTTAACTAAGAGCTGTTGTCTTAGATTATGTAACTTGAATATTATTTCAGTTAAAATGGAAACTTTATTTGTGATTGAGTGAGAACTTTAGTTACAACCTAAAATAACAGCCTGGTCAAAGACAGCTCTGAGAATGACAGTCACTTTTTTTTTAATAGAGGTATTTAATTTTTTTTCTGTAAAAATATGAAGAGATTTTAACAACTGTTAACTTAAAGCAGTGAACATTCTGCAATTTCAAAATTCAATCTGTTTCTCTAGAAAAACTAACGACTCAGTTCATCTCCCAGGGGCATTTCATCAGGCAAGTTATTTTGTGATCATAGCTTGCAGTTATCCTTTCTTTCTTACTTCCCACACAGATTTGCTCCTGTTTCTCTGAGCTACTGTTCAACCACCTACACTTTCTCTTCCATGCAAGTCTTTTGCTCGATTGCAACATGCCATCTCCCACCTACTTTCACCGACCCTCTCAAGCTGACACATATTTTTGCACTTTCTAGTAACTCTACCTTTTCAACACTAAGATGGACTTGTTTCTATTATTTCTTCTACTGTTGGTATTATACGTATGTGAACTTGCTTTGTCCTTATCTGTGTGTGAATAAGTAAGCTTTAGTTACATATTCATTGTGTTCACTTTTATTACACAAGTGTGTGGTTTGTTTGTTTTTCTATTCTTTGGGATTTAATTTTTCTTTATTGTTTAAGGTATTACATATGTGCCCTTATGTTAAAATTGATGAGTTCCCTGAAAGCAAAAAGATCTAGTGTATTTTGATGGTTTCTTGGTGCTGAAGTAGTGTCTGCTTATAATAAATGCTCAACACATATTTGTTGAATAAAAGAATCATAAATAAATTACCAGGAAAAAGAGTATTTGAAAGGAAAGAAATCAATGATAATTTGATATTATTTCTGAAAGTTAATTGTATTCGATATTTGACGTGTAAATTACTTTGAAAAATCCCATTTTATGTGAAATAAATATTTCATCTAAATGTATATGAAAAAGATGCTTTGCCTATCTTTGATCTCAGTGTCTTCCAGTGGTAGCATTCTAGAGAAGTATTTGTTATAGTGTTTCATAACAATGTTTGTTAAACAAGAACAACGTTATGGGTGATTTTATGTAAATAACATGTATTTTGAGACATTTACAGAGTCAGAAAATAATACATAGGCTATAATTTTTATACAAATAACCTAATAATTTAATAAATATTCTTTTATGAGGTTGTACCATTTATCTATAAGTTCTATTTCTTTTTATAACTTGAGTTCCATTTCTTTTTATAACTCCTGTGCAATTTGTTTCAAATCAGAAAAAAAATTTGTTCAGTTGATTGATTTTCTCAGTGAACAAGTTATAATTTGAAAATACATTATAAAAGAGCTTGATTCATTTCCAACTAACAGGTGGCACTCAGTTTCCTTAAAATACTCCCCCAGATACACATTTGCAAAAGCACATTAATTTTGTGTATGGGAAAGAATTAAGGGGCTTATTATTATTTGTATCATATCATTATACTTCTAAAAATTACACTTCTAAAAAGCAATAAATTGCTCCCTAAATGAGTCAAAATTTAATTTTATTTTCTAAGAAATACCTTTTAAAACTATCAATATTTATAAAAGTCTTATCAGTAAAATTAACATTTTTGTATAGAGTAGAAACTAAAATAACTTACATTTTATGACTCTTCAAAAGAAACTTCATGTGAATTATCATTTTTTGAATCTCTACAGCAAGCCAGTGTAGAAAAATGAGCACCTGTTATTTCTACTTTACAGATAAAGAAACTAAAATTTCAAAGGTAATAATTTCATCCAAGGGCATTCAGCTTAAATCCTAAATTCTCCTGACTCCAAATTGCCTTTTCTTTTCACCACTCTGATCAGAAAAGTATCTTAAATACTAATTCAAGTTAGTCTTTCTGTTCGTTTATCCTACAAATGCAGTTTCCCATACTCATGAACTTGTACAGGAGTGGGCAAATGTAGGTTTACAGTTTGTATAGAAAATAACACAATAGTTAATAAATAATAATACAAATTAAACTGTGTTTTGCATATGCACAACTGTATACCTACTTTTGCCAGTCTCCGTATTTGAGGGGAAAAGTTCTTTCATATATCCTACAATTTATTTTATTATTAAAAAAGAAATTACACTTTTGTTCAGTCATCCCTCGCTTTTATTCTTGGTCCTGTGAAGGTCCTGTGATACCTTTCTTTCAAGTCACCAAACCATAATGATCTGTAATTTTTATAGTAATACAAATTATTAGGCCAATGGAAAATACTTTTAATATATTCTATAGGTTTTACTTTTTCATATTGTGAGTCCATTTCTGTATCACTAATGTATTGGATGTCTCTATAATAGGAAGTCATTTACTAAGTAATTCAAATCTGGTGATGATATTTGGATGTTAACCAAATAAAATAAATAGGACACAAAACTGGATATTGAATTACCAAAGAAAATGACTACTTCGCTAATCACTTAGGATGAACATGTCTACCTCCCCAAATAAATTGTTTGCTGGGATGGGCAAAAGTAGGTTTATAGTTGTTCATATGAAAAATTATATAAGAATAAAAAATAATAAACTCTGTTTTGTGTACTCATAACTATAAACCTCCTTTTGCCCACTCCTGTATTACCTGGCAAAGTAGAACAAAAGCTTATTTTATGTAATGACTTCTGTGGTTAATTCAACCCAACCTTTCTATTGTATTAATAAGGGAATTACAGTCTTGCAAAATGGGGTTAGGCAAACATTGATCTATTCTACCAATAGGAACATCCTGGACTCTTTCCATGTATTATGTTGTACGTTTTGTATTTTGACAGAACCTCGCTGGCGGGTCATTTCTATGAGTGCTATTGGCAAAAGGCCTTTGACTTTAGAGTTGTCAGATGATTGCTTTTGCCTCTGGACACACTGGGCAACTGTACAATGGGTGATTTCCCCAGAAGGGTACTGATCTATCTAATTCCTCCAGGTATTTTCTTTAATGTCTCAACTCTGGCTTCTCTCAAAGCCTTAATACCAAATTCTCATAGGGAAATTTTTTTGTGATAAGATCCTGTTCTTGTTAATAAGTCAGAGGTTGATTGTGAAGTCACAGTGTTTCCAAAAGCAATGTTCAAGGTCTCTGTGTCACTTGTCTTGTTCCTATAAGACACGGAGATGCTTTGGGCTTAGGCTATTGGGAGCCAGAATCTAGGGTTGAAAAAGCCCTGGAGCATATTGGGATTTTCTGTATGCTTTTTCTTTTCTTTTTTTCTAGAGACAGTGTTTTTGAGTGGGTAAACAAGGTAACCTAGGTAAAAACTATTGAGAATAATTCAAATTAAATTATAAATGTTAATTGTCTCACTGAATGGCCCATGTCACAGGAAAGACACTCCTGTATTTTTGTCAGTACTACAACTGCTATGGACATGACTGGGCTGGATCTCTCTCAGAACCCAGAAATTTAAATGATCAACTCAACTATTTGGTCACTTTTCAGTGCATCATTTGACTTTCTTCTCTTCATGAAATATCTTGGTTCTCTGCTACCTGTGTTCCCAGGAACCCATAGCTGCCATGTCAAGCAGCCCATCTAATAATGTTTAATTCCTTATGATTTAGACTCATTTCTATATGTGATCCTGAGCTCAGTGTGACAGTAACTTGCATTGAATTTAAGTCGGTCTGTATAATTAACATATAAATACACACCATGTGTATACTTCTTGAGTTTTGTGATACTGCCAGATGGAGGTTGTTTTGTCGAGTGTTTTCAAGACAGGCAATAATATACCATTTCAGGATGAGAAAATATTGTTACCCTTCATAGACAAAGATGATTTTCTGTGAGCTAATAATGGATTCTCACATGGCTGATAATTGTTCATGAGTCATGCTTTCTAGCCAATTTGTTATCTCTCTATAACTGTGTTTTGTGATATTTTATTGAAGCACAGTGACTTCTATTTTAGCAGAACAAAATTATTATTTCTGTTTACTTTCATTTCAAATTAGATCATAATGGAAATCTTTGGGTGTAATGAGCTTTAAAAACTAATTCCTGTAAAAATTATCCATTTAACCTAAATAATAAAAGCCTTATCTTGGTAACATACATTTCTGTATCACAAAGAAATAATAACCATTTGAAAATATGTAGAAGATGTGGCCTCCTTTTGTGCTATTATAACAATGAAACAAACCTTTCCTTATGTTTTGACAAATGGCACCATATGCATGATTCAGTTCTGAATGCTGAAACTTTGAAACTGTACTTGACCAGATTTCATTCTTGCTAAAGATGCCTTGAAATATTTTTCAGAAAACCACCTTGATAACAATATTTTTCAAACTGGAGATGCTTGTCATGCTCAGTGTCAGTCTTAAGCTCAAGGCTGAAGTATTTCTTTATTGGCTGAAGTGTAGAAGCAGTGAAATTTTCATGGAGTCTCATTTGGCTGTTCCATGGAAAAATTAATTAATAAATAAATAATGAGAAAGTACAAGTTCACAACACTCTCATCTTTTAAAGCAACACATGACTAATAACTATATTTATGCATACATTATTAAACACTTTTAGAACTATCTCTTATAAGCCAATCATGTGTCATTTTCCCACTATTATTAAAATTGAACAATTCCACCCCCAAGTAACCAATTGACCCAAAATTTCAGGATTGAAAAAATACTTAGAGGTCATATACTTCTAATTGCTAATCAGCGCACAACTCCCTTCTATAGTACTCCTGACTAGTCTTCAGCTTTTCCTACATATTACCTCAGCTTGCTATTTCACAAGTCCACCTACTTCATTTGTTTAAACATCAAATTGAACTTGTTTGCAAGTTCTATCTCTATATATTAACTAGAGGCCCAGTGCATGAAATTCATGCATGGGGGTGGGAGTGTTCCTCAGCCTACCCTGCGCCCTCTCCAATCTGGCACCCCTCTCATAATCCAGGACTGCTGGCTCTCAACTGCTTGCCTGCCTGCTTTCCTGATTGCCCCTAACTGCTTCTGTCTGCTAGCCTGATCACCCCCTAACTACTCCCATACCAGACTTATTGATGTCTAACTGCTTTCCTGCCACCCTGTTTTCCCCCAACTTCCCTCTTCTGCCAGCCTGGTCAACCCTAACTGCCCTCCCCTGCAGGTTTGATCACCCCCAACTACCCTCCCTTGCAGGCCTGGTCCCTCCCAACTGACCTCCCCTGTTGGCCATCTTGTGGAAGCCATCTTGTGTCCACATGGGGGCAGGATCTTTGACCACATGGGAGCAGCCATCTTGTGTGTTGGAGTGATGGTAGATCTGCATATTAGTATTTTATTAGATAGGATAGAGGCCAGCTTATTTGCCCTGAGGGGTGTCCTGGATCAGGGTGGGAGTTCTATTGTGGTGTGGGGCAGCCTAGGCAAGGGTCCTGTGGTGGTTTTCAGGCCGGCCACTCCTCATGGTGACCCAAGTGAAGGCCCTGGTATCTGGGATTTATTTATCTTCTACAATTGAAAGTTTGTAGCCTTAAGTGGAGGCCTGGGTTGGCCAGGGTGTGCAGAAAGCTTGGCTTCCTCCATTGCCAGGGAAACCCAAGCCTCTTTCTTGCTCTCTCCGTGGCTGCAGCCATCTTGGCTGGGTTACTTTGCATATTTGGTCCTGATTGGGTGGTGGGCATGGCTTGTGGTTATAGCAGCGTGGTGGTGGTTAATTTGCATATTACCCTTTTATTAGATAGAATACATTTGTTTACCTATTTATCTGTGTATATAATGTATCTACTTCCAGAATTAGAAGTAATAACATCTGCTGCATAACTTCAACCAATTAAAAATAGATAACAAGATATCACATGACTATTCTTCCTATGTAATAGTCTTTTATTTTATTTATTTATTTATATATTTATTTATGTAAATATATTTTATTGATTTTTTTTTTTACAGAGAGTAAGAAAGAGGGCTAGAGAGTTACAAACATCGATGACAGAGAGACATCGATCAGCTGCCTCTTGCTCACCCCGACCTGGGTATGTGCCCGCAACTAAGGTACATGCCCTTCACCAGGATCAAACCCAGGACCTTTCAGTCCGCAGGCTGACGCTCTATCCATTGAGCTAAACCGGTTTCGGCTATAATGGATTTTTAAATATTTTCATACACATATCTTATTTTATACCACCCTTCTTCAGAATTAATATCAATAAATCTTAAAAAACAGGCTTTTACCTTTATAATACTTTGAAGACTTGCTTCTATGTATGCAGCTTAATTATGAACTACCTAAAGCAAAATAAAATGAGAAAAACAGTGTTTTGAATTTTTTTTCCTATTGTTTTCTTTGCAGTTGTTTGGGCAGCTTCACTTTCTGGCTTCTCTAAATGTAATTTCCCCAATATCTAGAATCCTGCTGCTTCCTAAGCAGTGTGCCAACTTTGTTTTAAGAACAGAGTGAAGTGAGGTAATTCAGCAAAGACTCAGTGGTCTCAGATCTGTAGTACAAGAAAGAAAAGTCTTTTTTGAAATGGTGATCCAAGGTTGCCATCTTCTTTCTCAAGTGCTTTTACTGATGTGAACTTGTTCTGAAGCTTGTCTCAATTCTCCTGCAAGGCCTAAGGTATATACTCAGATGCAAAGGCAGCTAGCCATTCCCTGGTCTCTCTCTGTCTACATGGTGGCTAATCTCAGCTCTCCTCTGCAGTCTGGCCTTCCTTCCTCCTGTGGACTTGCTCTGCTTCTCCATGCATAGGGCCACCCACCAGCTCTGAAGTGTATACATTGGCTGCAGCCACATACTTCTATAATATTCCAGAGACTAGTGTATTTCTGTATCAAGTGAAAATTCCTGAGATTCCCTAAATCAGCAGTCGCCAACCAGGGGTCTGTGGACCACTGGTGGTCCATGAAGTCCAAAGGGTTGGCAACTGCCAGTTTAAGGAAACCTTTGGCCTAAGTAACTGTGGCTTAAGGTTAAATAGGGCTTGTATGGGACATTTCAACGGGAATGTCTTCCGTATAGAACAGCCCTTTGGTTTTCCCCCAACTCTTTCAGTTTGTGGTTTTGATGAAATTAAAATATCATAAAATATGAAGGCTGTTCATGCTTTGAGGTATTTGAAAAATTGAATTTTCTGGACCTAGAATAGATGCTTTAGTTTGATTTCTAGAAAATGCTTCGTTGAGTGCATTGGGCCTTGATATGAGAATCCTCTTAAAGGGCTCATTATAAAAATCACACCGACCTGAATAAGCTCAGTTTCTTAACTTGGCCTTTTATTCTTCATACAGATTTATGCAATTCATTGTTTTTAAATGGAAATGTCAGACATTTCAGAGGATTTGTACCTGATATTTTAAAAAACAACAGAGTTCAACTTTAAAAAAGAGTCAAGACTATACTGTGCCAAAATAGCATTTGCCCTTAGAATGAAAGCATTTAGTTGCGCTTGATATTGGTCATTTAATCTCCCCCAAATAAAGATCAAGTTCCCTCAAGAGTGAGAAGTTCTTTGAGTAAACTAGACTATATTATTTTCCTCTTTTTGTCCCTGTGTGTGTAGTGATCTAACATAGGTGGCCAAGAGGATGCATGATATACCGTATTTGCCGGCGTATAAGACGACTTTTTGGCCCTGAAAAATATGCCTCCAAGTGGGGGGTAGTCTTATATGGCGAGTATATAACAAACTCTGTATTTTTAGTGGAAATGTTAGGGGGTCGTCTTATACGCCCAGTCATCTTATACGCCGGCAAATACGTATTTTTCAGGGCCAAAAAATCGTCTTATACGCCGGCAAATACGGTATACCATGAGCAAAAGAAAGAAAGGCTTCTTTATGCTTCCTTATGAAGACTGTGGCATTAAAATATTAAAATTCCTTGGTACTTTTCTTAAAGCTTAAGCTTTATTCAGCACTGACCAGTCTTTAAATTGAGGGTAAGAAACTCAAATCATGACTTGATTGATTAGGGATTTATATGGCTGTCTATCTCTTTATATCATCTTTCCTGATCAATTTGGATACCCTATTTATCAACCAGTGGATTTTAAACTTTATATCTTGTCACTCTTTGAATCAGCCTTATTCTTAAAAGTATACTAGTTTGAGACAGGTCCTTCTGAAATATGTTTCTTTTGGGAGAAATCTCATTTTGACCATTCACATTTTAAATAAAAGGATATATATGCATATGATATATATATATATATATGCATATATATCCTTTTATTTATATATATATATATCACAGAGGAAGGGAGAGGAATAGATAGAAAGATTAATGATAAAAGAGTCATTGATTAGCTGCCTCCTGCACCCCCACACTGGGGATCGAGCCTACAACCAAGGCATGTACCCTGACTGGGAATCCAACTGCAATGTCCTGATTCATAGATCGATGCTCAACCACTGAGCCATGCCAGCTAGGCGGGAGAGAGCCTTTAACACAATATAATGCATCTAGTCTGCTACGGTCTGCTCTCACTTTGGTTTCACACTGTTCATTGAAGATATAGTGTGCATGGGCCACGTTTACCCTGGGACCCACCTATTGGTACAAGTAGACTGTGGCCTGACTTCTTGCTAGTATTGACCCTTGCTCCAGCTGAAAAACATGGATGTGCATAGTGCCCTTTGTAAATCAGGGACTCTGTCAGTCTTGGTTGAATTAAATTGAAGAATCTTTGTGCCAGTACAAGATCTTTTTTTACAATGGGAATCTGGACTCTTTCCTGCTGATAGTTGACCTTGATTAGCCTTGATTTCTGCATAATTTTTGACTTCTGAATGCTTGCCTTGACCTTAACTAAGTTCTACATTTCCCTTATGATTCCTGCTCTTGGCCTTTCAAGTGTCTATGTGTCTATTACCATCCTCACTTTCCCATTGCCTTGCCGGGTATGAGAGTCTTAGAAGAGAAATTGCATTAAAACCCCGTAGAAAAGAAATCAGGTCATTGTTCTCCTTTGCTAGAAGGCTGGTCATGAAAATAGTACATTTTTTGCTTACCTGGAGATATTGAATATTTAAAAAGAGTCCAAGACTCTTTTTAAAGAAAAAAAGTCTAAATAATTTTCAAAGTATATAATAGAGACCGAAGACAGCAAGTTATATTGGGAGTTACCTTACAAATATGGAAGATTACCTGGCAACTGGCATAAAATTGTTTTACTCTACACTTGATATTTTTTTGGCTGGCTCATTTGCTCTGTCATCTCTTAACCAGTCTCTTTTACTGAGCTTTCTATTTCTAGAATCTGTGCAGTTTATTTGTCTACTCTCTGGTTGAAGGGTGTAGTTTGCAAATTAACATGCATGTAAAATTAAAGGAAGGTTTGTCAAGGAACAATAAAGGTAGATGCTTAATATATACAATCTTATAACCAAAGTAAATTTAAGAAGTTTTAAAGTATGCGAAGTTGCTTCCTTGTGTCAAACTGACTGGCTGTGAAACATGCCAAATAACATTATCACTGATTTATCATACTCTCGACATAAATATGCAGGCGCGGTGAAATACAGCACTGAGGCACTTCAGGCGCATATATAAAAATAGCTTTGAAGCATATTAAGTCAGAATTAACCTAAAAATGCCACTGCTTCCCACTTTACAATACACCTAGTCACAGCCCTGTGCTTTGTGAATTTGAGTGCTACAGCCTTGAATTCGGGTTAGAATTGCTGCCCCTCCGAAAACAGCAAAGACTTAAACCACCAGCCTTATCTCTCTTAGCCCTGCCTCTTCCTGCACTCGCTCTCTGGTTCATGCTTCCTGAGACCCTGACCAGGGACATTCCATATGTTCACACAGCTCCAGATCTTTGCCTATGAGGCTCCTTCTACCTGAAGCCTTTCCCCCATGTCTGTGTCAACTCTGCCTGACTCATTACTCCTCATTCTTCTGGTACTGATTCTGACCCATCTTTTACCTTCTTGGGTAGCATCTAAGACATCTCTTCCCGAGAAAGCGTTCTTTGATCCTCCTGGACTGGGTTAGATATTCCCTGCACTGCCCCACAGGACAACGTGCTCTTTGGTATCTTGGTACTGACAGTGTGGCTCTATGCATACCTCCTGGGCTGTCCCCCTCTCCAGACTGTAAGTTCCTAGAGGAAAAAGATTGCTTGCTTCAGTGCCCCAGAGGCACAGGCAAGTTTGAAGATCTGACAGGACAAGCCTGAGGGAAGTCCATACTCTGATACTTTCTCTTCATGTCTAATGATCTTGATATCACCTGGTTTCCTCGAAGGCAGCTTTTCTCAACCTTGACATTGTTGATATCCTGGGATGGATAAATCTTTGTTGTGGGAGTCTGTCCTGTGCACTGTAGAATTTTAGCATCATCCCTGACCTCAACCCATTAGGTACAATCAGCCCCATTCCTGGCTCTGCGCCCGCCCCCTCTTACCCGTCTCTACCCTCCCGTATGACAACCAGAAATGTATTGCCACATATCTCTGGGGATGGGACCTATGGTTTTCCCCAGTTGAGAATTGCTGCTCTAATAGTATTCATCATATTCTTTAAAAATGTTATACTTCTTCAAATTATTGATCAATGTATCCTTTAAATGATATTTTCAGGGGAGTCAAGCACTTCCATTCTTCCTGGTGCCCCAACCCTCTGCTATACTTCTGCAGGATTGGACATATAGTAGGTGCTCAAAACTGTGTGCTGAAAGTATTAAAAATGCCTGGGAAGAATACATTTCTCAGTGATTGAACTGCCTTTTTGTTAGTTTGCCTCTTTTTCTGCTTCAGTTGGAACAATGTGAAAACTGTCCATAGACTATATCCCTAATCCCATCTGGCCCCTAAGGCCCTCATGATTCTAGGTCTTCCTACTGACTAGGCTCATCTCAGATGGTTTTCCTTTTCAGCTTGAAGGATTCTTTCAACCTGTCAATCTTGTGTCTGCTTTGAGCCTTGGGGTCTGTTGTCTTTTCTGTCTGGAATATGCCCCCCCCCCCTCTTTACTTACCTGCTAATAAATATATTAAAAACTATAAAATTTATATTCAGCAAGCTTTGAAAAGAGAAGGATTTATTGGAAGGAAGCATGTTATGCACATAATAGTAAGAAGGGCAGGAGAAATAAGGCATTGGGAACAACTGACACCAGAAACTTAAATGTTGCCTGGATCCCCTTCCTGTCTCTGCCTCTCATGTCCCTACCTCTCTGATATGCTTTCATTTTATTTCCTTCCCCCACATGCAGAGAACAGAGGCACAGCAATGTGCCGAGTCTCCCTCCTTAACCAACAGTTCTACTGTCATCAGTGGAAGTGAGTTATATCTTTCCTCACAGAGTGCTTGGGGTTGGGTCCTCATGTTATCACACGGAAAAGAATTTTCTGAGACTTGCATGGAAGATAAGTGATTTTTATTAGCATGTATTTACATCCTTGGTTTTCCAAAGTCCCATTTCCCTTAACCCAGTTCTGGAAGACATTCAGTTGGCATTCAGTAGAGATAAAAGCAAAACCAGCATCCAAAGTTTCCTTTCCATGGTGGAGTTGGGCTCAGTTTAGCATCTGGCTAGTTATAGTCCATTAGTCTGTTGTTTGGGGTTCACATGGTTATGGGCCATGAGGGCGAATGCAGGAGAGCTAGGAGAATGCGTCCCCTGTAACAAGAGTTCCAAGAGAGCAAATTTGTTTGAAACTTTTGACATATGTGTACCCCTTCTATAATTTTTGTAATGCTGAGTACCCCTCGTCAAAAAAAGGATGTATTTTAATAACAATAAAATATATTTATTTTTTTTTGGTACATACACAAAATAATGATAAACGGAAAATAAAACTATTTATAATAAAATATAAATGAAAGTTATATTATAAATAACATTTATTTGCACACAGGACCATATCATGCCTCACAAGACTGTCTTGAATTGACTCATGAGAACGTAGAATTAGGTGCAGCTAAGCATGGTGCAGTGCATATCCCCACCAAACTCCGGTGCAACGCGTACCCCACCAAACTCTTCCCGTACCCCTGGGGGTACGCATACCACACTTTGGGAAACACTGGTAGGGGATCAAGTATCCCAAATATTCCCAGGCTTGCTGTGACCATGCCTACCCTGGCCAATGACCTGTTCCCAAGTGTGACTGACAGAAAAGTACCTCCCTATTTCAGCAGACTTGACTGAGCATTATCCCTTCCCCCAGCGTTCTGTGGGGAATCGACTGGCAAGTGTTAAACTGCACCTTCCTGGCAAAGCTGCACATGTGACACGTCTATGTGCTATTTGGCCCTCCCTTTGCTCCTCTCTAGCTATTTGTAACTAGTTCATTAAATGGTATCACTACCACCAGAGACGCATAAATTTTCTTCTTTTAAGTTTAGTCACCAGAATTGGTTCACATTGGATCAAATGTCCATGCTGTGCCTGGTTTAATCAGCTCTGGCTGTGGATTAGGCTCACATAAAACAGATGAGGCAGCAAAGAATTATTTCTGAATTTTGTGAGCCACCTAGTCAACTCAAATGTTGTCTACTCCAGTGGCTAATTATTTGCAATCCTTCTGAGCTCATCTCTGATATCATTGCTTCAAAGAACCCTAATTAAAAGCTCTTGTAACACTTTGGATTTCCTTATAACACTAAAATTATGATTATTTTCTTATTGGTATAAATTTGTTTGCCATCTCTCTCCCACTCGAATGCAACCTCCAGGAGTGCAGCAACCACGTTATTTTCAGCAATTAGCATAGTCTTGCTAAGAGTACACATCTGATTAGTAGTTATTGAATGTAGAAATGAATTCCTGGACTCAGTCACAAAACTCCTAGCAAATCAGACATATAAGTGATATATTAGAGAGGGAATGTTAAATAATTCCAAAGTAGTTTTATTTAAAGGAATATTGGTGACTTCAAATAATATATACCGTGCCCTGACAAGTGTTGCTCAGTGGAGCATCATTCCCTGCACCAAAAGGTCACCAATTCCATTCTTGGTCAGAATGCCTGCCTGGGTTGTGGGTTTGGTTCTCTGTCAGGGTACATGCTGGAGGCAACCGATCAATGTTTCTCTCACGTTGATGTTTCTCTCTCTCTCTCTCTCTCTCTCTCTCTCTCTCTCTCTCTCAAATCAATACAAGCATTTAAAAATAATATACATACTGTCAACACCCAGATTAACACTCATATTTGAATACTATCGCTAAAATGATTATATATCAGAAGTACTTTGCAAGTTATATAATAGTAAGGCAGCCCCAGTGGTTTAAGGGTGATACTGTGAATATAAAACAGCATTCATTTTTATCCCTGTGAGGATAGATGCTCAGTCATAGAGAAGGAATTACATATGGAAATAACAAAGGGTATGACATAAACTTTGGTTGTTACAAACTCAAAGAAATAGTAATAATAATAAATTAGAATGGCTCTGAAAATAGAATATTGATTGCAATTTCCATCAAATCTGTTAGTTGTTATGTCATTCACAAGATATAGATAAGTTTAGAGATGAAAGATATGGAATGGTCAATTAGAGTATATGAAACTTAAAAACTTTGGTTACTTAATAAAACACCACACATAAAATTTAAATACAAGAAACAGACTTCAAAAATTTTTATGACAGATAAAAGGGTAATACCTTAAATACATTGAGCACCTTTTATGGTACAAATGAAAAAGAAAAAAAACAACAACCCGCAAACACTTTTATAGGTTAGTCGGAAATTCACAAAGGAAGGAAGACACAAATTCCCAATTAATATGCTAGTATACACATATAAAAATTGGTTCCATTTCACTCTTAATTTGCTAAAAGCATAACAGTGACATAGATGTGTAATTAGCAAATATTCTGAGTACTAAGTGCTAGCTAATTTATGGTCAAAAGACATTCATGAACTTGTTTTGTGGGATATAATTAGGATAACTTTAAAGAAGCAATTTGGCACTATTTTGTGAGAGCTTTGCTTTTGTTACAAAATAATTTACTCATCCAGTGTCACTGACCCTCAGTGTTTTAGAAAACCACTTAGTCCAGCAGCTGCTTTAAGGAGGAAACTGTAAAATTAAAAACTGGCAAAGAAATACATTAATTCACCCAACTGTTAGGAAGGAATAAGGAGTTTTCTTGGAGGTGGGCCCTCCGAATAGAGCGTGGCCTTATCATCCCTGTATGCATCACCTACATTTCCAGGTTGGGATTCAAGAATCTAAGACACCTGCAGAATAATCTGTGTAAAATCTTCCCAGATCTCATTTTTCCTAATGTTTTATGCATTTTTTTCACTCACACCTTACTCCTCAGAAATATATATTTTAGTTACTTTTCCCTCTCGAACCTATTAAAGCTTTTCACATGCAAACACCATCAGTTTTTATAATGGTTAATTAAGTTAAGTAATTAAGTTCAACTGATATGAACATGTTTGGGGGTACAGGCAACTGATTTTTGATAAGTACATAATTTAACCAATAGGATCAAGTAGCCATTATCCAAGTATATGTTGCTATTGGTGTTGGGAAATCCATTAATTAAAAGCTTAGAATGGAGCAGACAAACCAGAGTTGTCTAAGTGAGTTAAGGGAATGTTTGCAGTACTGACTATTATTTCAATACTGAAGATGCTAAGTGCAACTGTACAAGTACTATCTCTCCAATGAACTATAGACCCTGTAAGGGTGGGTGCTACATCTATTCCAAAGCTACTCGTATATTGCTAGAACCTATGATAGTGTCTGGCATAAAATAGATGTTAAACACCTATTTTCTTAAGTTGAACTACAGGAGAAATAGAATGTTTGTGCTCTTTCATTTAATAATGCTTCACTTCTATAAATTTTAGGAGCAATTCAGACCAATAAGTTTAAGAATAATTATTCAGAGTATTCAGTCCAGCTAGTGTGGGTCAGTGGTTGAGTGTTGACCTATGAACCAGGAGGTCATGGTTTTATTCCTGGTCAGAGCACATGTCTGGGTTTCAGACTTGATCCCTAGTTGGAGGCATGCAAGAGGCAGCCGATCAATGATTCTCTCTCATCATTAATGTTCCTATCTCTCTCTTTCTCTCCTTTCCTCTCTGAAATAAATAAAAATATAGTTTAAAAATATATTTATTGATTTTTTTTATTTTTTTTTTACAGAGAGGATGGGAGAGGGATAGAGGGCTAGAAACATCGATGAGAGAGAGAGACATCGATCAGCTGGCTCCTGTACACCCCCTACCGGGGATGTGCCCGCAACCAATGTACATGCCCTTGACTGGAGTCGAATCTGGGACCTTTCAGTCCGCAGACTGACACTCTATCCACTGAGCCAAACTGGTTTCGACAAAAATACAGTTTTAAAAAGAATAATTATTCAGTGATTTTTGACAGTTTAAAAATAGCTATAGGATTACTCATTAAAGCATTGTTTGTAGCTGTAAAGTATGAAAATATCTTAAAACTTCAACGGTATGAAAATAAGTAAATTAATTATGATGTGCCTGGTAAAATATCTAGCTATTAAAAATAATTTGTTTTTTTAAATGTTAAAAGTCTCCTTGTTTAAAGAATATAGGAAGTGCTCAAAATTTGATGTGTTTTTTTTGAAATTACAGTAAAAACTATGTAGAACATTATTCTAATTTTCAAATTAATATAGTTATTTATAACTGCATAGGTCAAAGCCTGGGAGGAAAGCACATTGTTGCTCAGCCTGGGGTGTGTGTCACTTTTATTTTCTTCTTAATACCTGCTCACATTTTTACTCGTTTTATAGTCAGAAGAACACATTCATGTTTGAGGTGGAACTGATTTTCTTTCCTCAGGCAAGGAGAGGAAATAGATTAGCATTTCCTTAGAAATGCAGAAAACAGTCAAGGCAGAGCAGCTGAGACAACAAAAGCAATTATGGAGGATTATAGCCACAGAGGAAGAAAAATTTTTTTAAATTACTGGAAAAAGAGGTTGTGTTCCAAAAAATAAGTTTTGAGTGACTAGAACCATGAAAGAAATAAATTATAGGATTTGATGTAAAGAATAATTGCTGAAGCTTCAATAAGTTATACAGCATTATTGATTTTATTGAATAGGGAATGGTAATAAAGAGAAATGGCTGTCACTTAATCCAGAAAGAAGAAGAATCTTGTCAAATGATAAGATCAACTGCTGGCAGGATCTTAATGCTGGATATTTCTTGTACTTTTTTTCCCTACTTATTTTTTATCTATAGTGTTTGTTCATTGTTTGAAGTTATCTAATTAGGATGGCCCCTCATAAGTTTATGTTTTCCCAAAGAAGAGATGTTTGAAAACATGTATTGACCTCTTAGCAAAATATGGTACAACGCTTTTACTTCAGGTCACTGTACAACTGTATAGAGACTTACAGCCTGTGGGCGTGCTCTGTGGGAAGAGGCGTGGCAGACTGTTCTGAAGGCACATCAGTCTGCTAGAGTTCCCTCTGCAGAAGCCAAAGTCACAGGGTCAGGCTAAGGTCAACATTGTGAACCAGAGGAGTTATTCATAGCAGAAATAAGTGCTGATGTGCAGGTAAGAAATCCAGCAACAAACCGTAACATCAGACAGCCTGGTACTATTAATTTTACTGACTTCCTGCTCAGGCTCTCATTTCTCAAATCTTCACTTCTCTTGAGTGGGAAGAAGCAAGAGAACTCTGTAAGTGGACACATTTCCACAGCTGGGCCCAGGAGCAAAACAATGAGAGTAGGGCAAAAGCCATATCTCAGCTATGCTGATTTATGGTGAGGATTAAGTGAGCTAATGTGTATGAAAGTATTAAAATCAGTGCCTGCATATGGAATGAACACAGTGTAAGCAAGAAAAGGGAATGACGAATTTCAGTGAGAAGGGATAATGGTAAAGAGACATTCCCTGGAACTTAAAGGATGAGTAGAATTCTAAGGAATTATTCGGTACAGTGATTTCCATCGTTGGTTTATGGACCAACTTTGGCTGTATAAGAATCACATGGGAAACTTCATAAGAAAACAGGAACTCTAGGTCCTACCTAGATCTTGCAACAGGGCTACATAATGTACATATTAAATCTCCACAAAGTATTATGATACACAGCCAGATTTGCGATCATTGAACTTGGAACAGCAGGTGGAGTATGACAGCATAATGAAATGCAGAAGGTATGGAGGTTTGTTTGGAGTGGAGAGTCACCTAGTTATTTTCCTTTTTTAAAAATATTTTTTTTATTGATTTCAGAGAGGACGGAAGAGGAAAAGCGAGATAGAAACATCACTGATGGGAGAGAATCATTGATTGGCTGCCTCCTGCACACCCCCTACTGGGAATCAAGGCCACAACCCAGGCATGTGCCCTTGACGTAATCAAACCTGGGACCCTTTATTCTGCAGGCCAATGTTCTATCCACTGAGACAAACTGACTAGGGCTCATCCAGTTATTTTCCCTTGGAGACATCTTTCTTGGATCTCCTAACTTCACCTGCCATCCTTCCCTAGTCTTTTTGAAGGATCCTTCTCATCTTTTTGGTTCAGTTCTTGGACCTCTTTTTTCTTTTTCTTTCTCTCTCTCTCTTTCTAAACTCCCATGGTGTGGTCAGGCAGAACCATGGCTTTCAATACCATTTATACACTCATAACTTCTAATTTTTTAAAATCTCCAGCCCCAACTTTTCCCCTTATTTACATAATCACATGTTTGTCAATCACATCTAATAACATTTCAAATCTAACTTTTCCTACCTCCTGACCCAAATACACTTTTTCCTCAGTCTTCTCCATCTTCACTTCCTCGTTGATAAGGTGAAACACTGGAATTATCCTTGACACCTCTCTTTCTTTTACACTCAACATTCACTCTATCAGCATATCCTATTATTCTCTTCAAAATATGTTCTTCATTTTTTTTTACACCTGTAAAGATGCCATTTGATTTCCCCAAGACAGTCCACATTTATGGGTGTTAATAACATTTTCTTTTACTCTCAAAGGTATTCTAATCTGGACAATGGTTATCTTAGTTGCCACATTAATACATTTCACTTTCATCTTTCTCCTGAACTATTGCAATTGATTCTCATTGCCTTCCTACTTTTATTATTTCCCCCAACAGTGTGTTATCCATAAAATAGCCAACATGAGCTTTTCAAAATATGTTATCAAATCATTTTCTGCTCAAACCCTTTCATCTTTAGTCAGAGTAGGCTAGATTATACTACTGAAATATATCCCAATGGCAAACCCCTCAAAGGGCTCTCACTCATACAACATGTCTATTGTGTGTCCAGGGACCCAAGCTAATGGGTTGTTGTAGCTCAACCAATTGGAATGTGCATCCTTGGTTGCTCAGGCAGGTGAAGAAGATATAGGCTGAATCCTATATGACATTTTTACTGCCTTAGCTCTTAAAAGTACCATATCACTCCCACACATATTTCATTGGCCATGTCTAGTCAAAAAGTCTTGCCCAAATGAGAAATGCAATTTTTATGGCCCCAAAGGGAGAGGAGAATTAGAGATTCATGACCCTACATAATGTTCCCAACATCACTTTACTCAGAATAAAATTCAAAGCCTTTGTGATAGCCAAAGGATCATATGCAGTCTGCTTTCTGGATACTTTTTCTTCCTCACTCTATTCCAGCAATTCCTGCCTCTTGTCATTTTTGAACACTATGATAACATAGCTCTTCCTAGAGTGCTCTCTCTAAAACTAGAACTAGATCCCTCATTTTATATATGTCTCTGACCAGATATGTCTTATGAAAAATATATCCCATTACCACTCTATAAAATTGTACTCCTCAGTCCTTTTCACCCTGTTTTACATTTCTTTATATCACATATTTCTAGTTTGTCTGTTATATGCTAATTTACTTATTTTCTATATATTCTTACTATAATATATGCAACATCATAGGAAGGACGCTGTCTGTTTGGTGCACAGCTTTATATAATCCAGTCCCTGGGATAGCGTCTATATAAATTGTAGGTGTTCCATCAATATTTATTGAATTAATTATAAATAAATGAAGTGATACTTTTAAATACTAATGGTGGATGAGCTACTGAGGAAGAGAGAGCAGGAAAGAGACCTGATGAAATGACCTCTTGAAATGTTTTCTTTTGAGAGTTTGCTAGAGGAAATGAATCTGCTAAAAAAATTGAAACTGGGAGAGAAGAATAATAATTTGCTATGTCATGAATGTATAGGTAAAATGAGGTTCTTGTAAGGTTGAAGAATATGGAAAATGAGTAGAGGACATTGAATTTAGTAAGTAATAAAGCTATAAATGTTTTGGACATCTATTGCTGCACCATCAGTCATTTCAAACTTAGTGGCAAAAAGACAATCATTTTGTTATGCTCATGAATTCTTGGATCAGAAATTTGGACAAGGCATAAGTAGTTTGATTTATTTGGGCTCTCCATTGGAAATACTTGATTGGCTTTGAGTGACTTGAAGATTGGGGCTGGCATCATCTGGAGGCTTTGTTCACATGTCTTGTGCCTGGTCTGTCACAACTTGAAGATGAGGTTTAGCTGGGACTGTTGACCAGAGTACCTGTAGGCGACTGCTCCTCTGGCTTGAGTTTATCACAACTTGATGTCAGGGTTGTTCTGAAAGGGTGTCTAGAGAGGGGGCATCTAGTAAGTGAAGAGTCTAAGAGGGAAGCAGATATAAATTGCATGGCCTTTGATGATCTAGTTGAGGAAATCTCACAGTGTCATTCTCCGGCTGTAGGGTGTTGGATACAAGTGAGTAACTAAGGCCAGAACAGATAAAATAGAATAATTAGATTTAAGGTGAGGGGAATTAGACTCTATCTCTGGATTGGTGAGTGGCAAGATCACACTGCAAAGAGCATGTGGGGAGGGAAATTTCATTGCTACCATTTTTTAAAATACAATTTGCCACAACTGGTAATGTTTGCTGAAACAACTGATGTATGTAAATTTTTCTTCAAGAAGTTTTGTGGTTAAATGAATAAAAGAATCAGTAGATTAGACTTAAATGGAATATTTTAAAACTTCTTATTTTCAAATAATAAAAACACAACAACTGAGGAGTTGAACCAAACAAGTTAAATAACCTGCACCAGGAGTACATTTGGGAGGAAGCCAGCTTCTAGAGTTAGTGCTGATAAAGCCTCATGCTTCCTCTTTTCTAAATCTTTGCACAATCATAGAATCCCATAAGAGTGGGTTGATCAGAATCCCCTGTGCTCAGAGGAGATTTAACCAGAGAAGTTCTGAGTTGGTCAGTTCTATATTGGGGTTCCATGTGGAATTTTCTTTTGAAAAAGGATTTTACTGCAAACACACACACACACACACACACACACACACACACACACACACACCCCACAAAAACAACACCCTAAAAACAATAAAGTAGATGTATCCAAAGGTTTTTTTACATTCCCAACTTTCTATGTTTCCATTCTTTTAATTTCCATAAACTGACAATGATAGCAATTTGAAATATTAAAGATAGAGGCAATGGAAGAAGAGTGTAGAAATTACCAGTTGTGGAAATCTTTACATAATAAACACTGAGGTAGGATGCTTAACACATGTAATTCCATTAAATCCATTCACTGCTGCAAAGTAGGTGTTATTATCCATAACTTATAGAAACCAAGGCTCATATAATTTAAATCACTTGTCTAGGGTGACTCAAAACTAAAATGGTTAGTATACAAAGACAGTGTTGTTTTAACAAAAATGGACACCAAAAAATTTTAAGAGCCAAATTTGGAAAATATGTATATTTATTGGAATTCATTGCTATGAATAAAGTATTTGTTTCTATGTGAAACTTCTTGTGTGTTTGGTAGATGTGCCTTGGATACAAATTTGGCCCACTGAAGCCAAGGCCAAAGTTAAATTTTTATAATCAAAGAATAAAATTCTGAGGTATTATTATAAATCTAAGGTTTTATAAATTTTGAAATTATTAAATGTTATTATTAAAATATCAAGCACTCATTTAAATGTTTGACATTATAGTACAGGAACACTACCTTTTCTGTACTCTCACTTTTAGAGCTTCTGCAGACACTCTATTGTTTGTGATATAAAATAAATCCTCACAGTCCACCAAAGTAGGTAAGGGGAGCAAGATATTTTGGAGACTATATATTTTTTCTCAAACTTTCTTCTTTTTAGTGTTTGTTTTTGGAATTTTTTGTGTTCTTTGTATTTGAAATAATTGAATATCTTTAATATTATAATTGTTTATAAGCTAAATAATTCCAGAGAGCTTAGAATTATGATATAATTCTTATTCTACCTTTTTACTTACATTTCACAAAAACTTTTAGACAAAAATGGATATCTTTTCTAAAGATATCTAGCTAATATTTTTACCTAATATCTATTAAGTACATGTTATTTCCCAATTTGTTTAATGCTTTGGATGCTTTTAAGCATTTTTGACAAAATTTAGCTGCTTTATCTATTAAACATCAATTATTGAAGCATTTTGCTCTTACAAAAATAAATTTGTATTAGTGGCTGAAATTTTTCACATAGCACATAAAAAGATTTCCAAGTTACATACTCACATATTAACAATGGACTCAAATGACTTGCTATTCATTTATTTCATGTGACTATTGTGAGTAGAAAATATAGGTGATCTACTCATTGCATGATTATTGATCTGAATCAATTTCAGTGAAGCCCCGAATGGCATTAAGTAGCTTTTTCTCAAAACCATGTCCAAAGCCACACCTAAAAGCATGGTTGGGCTTAATACCAAGGCTGATGCCATACCTTGAACTCAACCCTATTAAATGCCTATCTCTTTGTAAAAACCCAAATGTCAACTAACAGCTCAGAAACCAAATGTATCCTGAGACTTTGTTAGTTTTAAATAGAATTAATTAATACTCCCAAATATCTCACCAATGTGATACGACATTTGAGTAAGTTTAATTTAAGTTGTTATTGGAAAAGAAACAAAAACATTATTAATTTATTCAAGAATATATTTAAATTCAGAATCAAGTAATCCATGTGGAGTCATTAGATGGCTATTCAACAGTTTACATATTACTCAGAGCTCAGTGGAATCACTATTAATTCTCTTTAATTAAACTTCTAACATTTAGTGTTGAGAGTTACTGTTGTGGGAACCAAGAGATTTGACTGAAATAAATTTGATTAGTTAAGCTTATTGAATGCAACCCTAAAAAAACTTAAGAATTGCATATTTGGTTAATTAATAAAAAGGTAGCAAATGAATTGATTGAAAACAACTTGGTCACAAAGAAGTTTGCTAAAACAACACTTTTATTAAAAATTTGTCAAAACAAATAATTTCAATACTGCTTTTCAAATATTAATTACCTTGGTAAAACAATTTTTAATTTTAGTTAACCAGTTACTATTACCACATGTATTACAATGTACATTTATATAAATAAAGTTAGTTAATATTATAATTCTACCATTTTGGTAGATTCATACTATTTTTACACTCCCAATAAATGTATTTTATTAGTATGATTAATGAAAAATTAAAGTGGCCCATACACATATAGATTTGTGACCACATAGTAAGGTAAAAATTATTGATTAAGAGAATGGATTTGGAAGACTAAATGTGAGCTTTAGTTATATAATTCGTTGGCTTTGCAATTTTTGATTTTCTAGTCAAATGACAAATATGAAATTGGTCATGTTGGTTATCAGAAAATAATTGACTTTCTTTTATCATGTTTTCTATGTATCAATGATTGAGTGAAAGCAAGATTTACTCAATTCACTCCTTCCTCTCTGACATCTGAAACCGAAAAGAATTGATCAGATAGATGATCGATGATCCACACTGCTAAAGGGAAACTGAAACTCTAGGTAGACGGAGTATGAGTGGTTTCCATTGATTTCATTGAAAAAGTGGACATGGATACATTAATGTAACTAATTAATACCCCATTTAATCAATCTCCTTATTTTCAAAAACGGAAAGTGGGTGAAATGAAGTATTTTTGAAGTAGAGAGTTTTCTGTTATTAGAAGGTATCTAAGCCTACCTGAAGATCCATTTGTAGTAGGGATTTACACATTATATAGTGATTTTAAATTCTCCAAAGAATGTTCCACAGAATGGTAGTTATAAAGTATGTTAATATGTATTGTGTTTTAAATCTTTCTATGTTCTATTGCTGGGGTAAAATAGTTAAAACTCATTCCTTTATTTCATACTCATATTTTTGATATGCTAATTTGCCTTATGAATTTCAAAGAAAATAGTAGATTTTAGATGTTTTTCAAACTTTTTTACTTTTATATCCTGTATTCCTATCTCACAAGACTCTGCCTATCCAATTAAATACACATCAGAAAACATCATACTACATCTTATAGCTCTGAAATTATTTAAATGCAATCATTTTTTTTCAAAGTGGAACTAGTAATTTGGAAGGAAACTAAAACGAGTATGATGTCTAATAACAAATATGGTGGAGAACCTCCTATTTCCTCAAAAATATACATGATCCTTTTGAAATTACAAGGATGTAAGTTCAGCAACATGGCAAAACCCAAAATAAAACTGCTTTAAACAAGACAGGAGGCCATTTCTCTCTCATGAAATCTGAAATGGTATTAGAGCTCTGTGTCAAGAATTTATCAAGACTGAGGATTCTTCTCTCTTGTGGATTCAGACTCCTAACATGATCCCTTCATCTCTGTGGATCAAAGGGGCAACAGGAGGACAAGCTACTTTGTTTTATGGGTACAATTTGTAAATTTCACATAATAGTTCTACTCACATACCTTTCCCCCAAGCTGAATCATATATCAACCTGCACCTATAACTGACTGGGCTTGTTTTTTTTTTCTGAGTATGTGCCCAGCTAAAGATTGGGAAGTTTTCTTACTGTAAAAGGAGGAGAGAATAGATATTTGAGAAAAACCTACCATCTCTGTTATATGGCCTTATTGTCAGTATAGTTGCTTCTGATGACATACTGGTAAGGAAACACTGCCTCTAGAAATTAAGATTGCATTTATTTACTAATCTCCTGTTATTCCTTAAGTTTGTATTATAACACTCAAGAAAATCTAGTAAGGTATAAGATGTTAATAATATGAGAGAGGGAGAGGGAGAGAGAGAGGCAGAGGGAGAGGGAGAGGGAGAGGGAGAGGGAGAGGGAGAAGGAGAGGGAGAGAGAATGGGAGGAAAGGATAATAACACAGAAAGAGAAGACAGAGAGAAATTATGGATTGAATGAGGAGGTAAAAACAGGCTAGACTATGCACAATGGATCTTACTGTGAGTCAAAGCTGAGGATAATATTTTGCATTTAAGGTGAGATAGCCTGGCCACTGGAAATTTAATAAGTGCTGTGTTAAAAAGACACATCAGCTGTCTGACTCACAGCCACGCAAATATTCTTATACTATTTGGTTTATCATGATGTTCATACTTCATATTTTTTTACATTACATAGATTCTAAGCTTAGGAATATTTTACAATTTTCTTTTTTTTTAATTTCAAAAAGTTTTTGTGATTCAATATTTCTAAGATTGCATGCTTTCTTAAGTTATTAATTAACAGTCACTTCTGGCTATTTGACATTAATAGTCTCACTTCATTCACAAATTCAAATATAAATATGTAATTTATATACATATATATATATCAAAATATATAATTTATATACTAGATATACACATATGTATACATATATACTTAGATATATCAATAAATAAATAGTTATAAATACCTCCTCTGCAGAGAACTATGCTAAATGCTATGGAAGAAGCACAAAAAGGGTAACCCTTTGTGTTACACATATTTTAAAAAGAGAAGTGAAAGAAAACAAGAAAATTCTTTAAAACATGCAAATTATAGGACTTGTGAGCATGGTGTTATTTGCTTGTCTGGATCTAACACTCATCATCAAGAAATAACTTGCTTTTCATAGCTGAAAACATAGGTGTTATCATCCTGCATCTAGCTGTAATTGCTTCAACTCAGGGTGCTGCATTAAGAAATGAAAAGCATGCGGGGAGGTAGGGAGATCTGGGGGAGATAAGAGATCAACCGAAGGACTGGTATGCATGCATATAAGTACAACCAATGGACACAAAACTCTGGGGAGGGAGGAGATGTATGGGAGGTAGGGGAGTAATGGTAAGATATGTACACAGATAATAATTTAATTTAAAAAAGAAATGAAAAGCATTCAAAGAATAATATATATAAAATAGCAACATTCTCTGAACGTTCATCAATCCTTTCATGCTCATCACAGCTATGCATCTATTTTTTTATAGGTCCAATGACTTACTCTATATTCAAAATAGGGATGAGAGGTCCTTTTCCGCCCTTTAATTTCCCCTAACAGAAAAAGGGAGTTGCTATGTTTCAAAAGATGTGTATGCTCCAAGTAACAATTTGCATTTGTGCTTTATGTATTTCTATGGAGTCTTTTAATGAAACACCTATTTTCTTGTTTTGATAATACTCAAAGCAAAGCATTCCTTTTGAGTTGTAATAAGAGAAATACCCTGAAAAGCATCTAAATAACCTTACTCTCCTTCAAACTTGCCCATGTTCTAACTCAAGATCCTTGTTGCTTTGCCACCTTGAGAATGTGTTATATGCAGTCACTATGTCCACTTCCTCGCTAACAACTTCTTTACATTAAACTGAAACACAGTAGCAGAGGTTTCCTCATTCCTTGCCCTCATTCTCCTCACCTTTCTCCTCAAGCTTCCCCTCTCCCCAGCCCATTAAATACATGTACCAAATCCAACCATTCCCTCCGCTCAAGCCAATAGTACCTCTTAACTCTCCCAATTCTGTTAATGATGCTTCTTTTCTCCCTCACACAGGTTTGAAACTTCATGTTCAATTAGTCTCCCTGTATCATCTGTGTCATGCAGTCCATTGTGCTCCTTATTCTAGGGCCCACGTCTGCAGTGTCCTTCTTCTTTGTCTGCATCCTCTGCTCCATTCCAGTTTGGCTCAGCCACTCATTATTTTTTAATTGACATGGTATCCTTCGCTCTTGCTTTTTCCAATAAGCCACAATGCCTTTCAAGACAAAACCTCTTGTTTTCTGAGCATGCCCCTCATTCTTATTCTAAGTGCCTTCATTCACTGTCCCCCCTCCCCCCGATAAAATGTTCTCTTTCATAATATTATGAAATGTCCTATTTCATAATATTGCCCATCTGTAAGACTCATGGTCATTTATCAGAAAAAAAACCCATAATATTTTTAAAAAATATTTTTAATTGATATTTTACAGAGAGGAAGGGAGAGAGATAGAGAGCTAGAAACGTCCATGAGAGAGAAACATCGACCAGCTGTCTCTTGCACAACCCCTACCGGGGATGAGCCCGCAGCCAATGTACATGCCTTTGACCAGAATCGAACCTGGGACCTTCAGTCCGCAGACCGACGCTTTACCACTGAGCCAAACCGGTTTCGGCAAAAAAACATAATATTTTTTGATAAATATGTTATAGGTGGGTTTATACCAGCAATTTTACTTTGCTAAACACATTTATTTTTCTCTGTTCTAAAACTATGATTCTTTAAGATATCTACCATGTTGTAAATAATTTAAACTCTTTTGCATTGACAACACAGTCTCAAAACTGTGTATCAAAGTTGTAGTTTTTCTTAGGTCACTAGCCATGACTTGTTCATATATATTTTTCTTAGAGCATTTTTCAGTATCCACAAAATGGAAATGCATTAAATATCTGATGAATGAGTGAGTGAATTTAAGACTTTTTACTATCATTTGTGGTCCCTAATTGTAAAGAATGGCCAAAGACCTAGTAAGTTACTTTGAGAACAGGAAGTTCCTCATTAACTTTCTAAGGTGTGTTTTAGTTCAATTTCCTGAAAGAATAAAAGGTTATGACCTTTTTTATTTGGAAATAAAATAGCTGTATCTATTGTTTTGGAGAGGATATAACATGGGACATTATAATTTTACTGCTTAATGAACATCCTCCACAAAATGCAGGCATGAAAAGACCATAATTACCTTCATAGTTATTTGTAGTGATCTATTTTTGCATAACACATGACTACAAATTTAACAGCTTAAAACATCACACATCAATTATTTCATGGTTTCTGTGGGTCAGAAGTTCAGCCAGATATGGTATAACTAGGTTTCGTGCTTCAGCCTACAATTCAGGTGTTGGCTGCGTCTACAGTCTCATCAGAGGCTCAACTGGGGAAAAATTTGTTTCTAGCCTAACTCAGGTTATTGGCAGATTCATATCCTTGCAGCCTAGGATTGAGGCTTCCCTCTGCTCTTAGAGACCACTAGCAGTTACCTGCAGTGTGAGTTTCTATTTCATGGCAGCTGGCTTCTTCATGGCTGGCAAAGAAGAGTGACTCTAGAGCCATTCTGCTAGCATGACGGTCTTACATACCATAAGCATGAAGTGACATTTTGTTACTTTTTCCTTTACTTAATGGTTCAGAGCTAATCACCAGTATCATCCATACTCAAAGGGAGGGAAATCAAAGGTGTGGACACCAGTAGCTGGACATATAAAGGACCAACTTAAAGTCTCACATAATGTGGTGCCTATTTGTCCATGCATAAGTCCTGCCTCAGGTTTGCTATACATATTGTTCTAGGAATCATCGCTTCCACATCTTAGTTTACACTTTCATGACTAGATTTCCACCGATTTGATATAAGCATTGAAGGACTGGATGCATTTGGAAGGGGAAGGAAGATCTTTATTTGCTGGCTGTTTCAAGTTCTGAAACCACCTCAGAGTTCATCTAAAATACCAGAATGTTATGAACAGAACAAAACATGCAAGGTCATCTGGCACCACCACTCATTGTACTGACTTGCAAACAAAATTGCTTGGAGATGGAGTGGTTTGTCCACGTTTGAATCTGAATATGTGAGGTACCTGGAGACCCTGAACTCTTAGACAGAGAAGGTAATGAGTACCTGCAGTGAAATTAATTCTGTTAAATATAGTTTATGGAGATTGGATTTGATCCAAAGAAGCAGCTTTTGGAACACTTTAATAAACATTTTTTAAAACTGGTATAGCAGAGTGAAAATTATACAGTTATTATGATTATTTTGGTAGGCAAATAATATAATTAAAAGGTTATTTTATACAATTTTTAAATGAGGTCTTTTATGCATATCTTAGTTGTTACATTATTTATGGAGCAAAAAAATAACCAACATGGTATTTCCAAAGAGTTAGATATATAACTATAAAGAACACATATGGAGTGAATGAAATCAAAACTATTAATCATAAATACATGAAACACCTTGGTCTATAGTCGCAGTTATTTTCTTGATCCTGGTTAGGCGCTACTCAGAGAATAAATTTGTGTTTCCATCCATGTAAACCATTCACCCATTCATTTAATTACATATTGGTGCAGCTTAGTATATATACCACATACTAAACATTGCCCTGGTCCTAGGAATACAAAGGTAGAGGCTTAGTACTTACTTTTAAGTAGCTCATAGAAGGAAACATAAAGAAAATTGTCATACAATATATACTTACTAAGAGTGTGGTGATAAGAAGTTAACTGTAGAACAAATCAACAAGAAGGAATAGTTCCTGTGTCTGAAGAGTTGGAAAGGCTTTTAGATAAGTGACATTTGACAACAGAAAGGCACATTGTGAACAAATATCTTTCTCTTCTGACTAGTTTCTTACTTTTCTAGAAATTTTAGCTTATCTGCATTTTGAGTCCTCACAGTTGCATTTTTATTCTGATGTAGATGGTTTTGAAATTCTACTCTATTGGAGTTGGGAGCAGGGATGAAAACAACATCATTCATTCCTGTACTACTTGGTAGTGCTCCTTGTTTAATGCTGTGCACAACCTCATGGCCAATGGGCATGTTCATTGATGAGTGTCTAATAGGTGGGTGATTTATTTTAGATCTGCGGTTCTCAAGTCTAAACATTTAGGAGGTGAGAGACTCACTTCTCATTGTCTCAAATTCATGTTTTCTAGTCATCAGTGAAGAAGATAATATTGCTTATTAGAGTTAAGAAAAATCAATGAGGCAATGAATTTAGATGTGATAGTTAACTTAAGATTATACTTCCCACATTTTGGATGAATATGTTGAAACAGATTTAGGGTTGCAACACAATATAATATTCATTATTGGTACCCAAGTATTTGAACTGTCTATGACCTCACCACCAATTCCTAAAGTTCCTATGCATTGACTATTACTATGTCATGATTGATCCACAACATGATAAAATCCTTGACACAATGAAGGGTGTTGGCAACTGTTGTGGCAGGAGAAACTGATACAACTGCAGTTTACTTTATGAATTCAACAATGACTATTAAGGCTTGTATAAACCCTTTTCTTATTCACATTCTCTGGAAGGGATAGAGTGACTCTTCAAGATGCACTAAACTTTCAACAAAATTTGGAAACTGAGTGAATGAAGTTTTATTATTCCACAAATTTGCCCATGGATTTTAAAGATAAATGTACAATGATTTTGAAACCTAAAACTTTTAGAGGGAAAGTTTTTCATTCCCAGATGTTTGGTGCATTTATGAAATTTAATAAAATGTCATGGCAATGTGCACTGAAAAATGCCTTCTGGGACATTTGTTAGATTCTCAGTATTGATTCATGAAATGGAAACCAGACGCTGTTCTGAGCTGTAGTCATTATGTAATAGATAATAAACATGTGTTTTTGACAAGTGACTAGTTAGCAAATTAGGCATCTGGATGAAGTGGAATTTTGGATTCTAAATTATGTAATTCACCCCTGAACATCTGCCAAAGGAAAAAAACCAAAGATGACAGAATCTGAGGAAAGACATAAGATGATAAATGGGGAATGATAATGCATTTTCTAGGTTTTTGAGTTCAGATCCTTAGTATCTCTTCCACAATTATACTATCTCTAAAATTATCTAGAGATAATTAAATTTGCATAATAGGTATTCTACAGAATTGAGATTTAGCTCTTTATATAAGAAGAAATTGCTTGTGTTTACATTTTACCATTGGAAAGATTTTATAAGTGCTAGAAAATCCAATGTATTCTGTGAACTTGGTGCTATTAGATGTGTTAGGAGAAATTAAAAGTATATCCTTTGAAATAATATTTTCAGGCACTCAGAATTACTCTAGTATATTTAAAAGTCCTAAGTTGGAAAATGTTTAACTTTATAAATTTGTCAATACTATCTCATCTATTCATCTCCTTAAGCCAAAGCTATTATTTCTTAGTGCTTTACACAAATCTACTCCTGTTTTTCACTAGGATAAGTAAACACAAACATCCACTATGGATCATATACTAAACACCTTGACAATAAATTGAGAGAATACAATTAATCAGTGATAAAGGCCGGATGAAGATGAATTTAGGGAGGGATGATGTAGTTTAGCAGTAATGGACAATAATGAAAAATCAAGAGTTGGACTCCCATTCCAGCCTTTTCCAAAATATATAAACTTAAACAAGTTTCAATATCTGAGTCTTTGCTCTTCATTGGTTAGAAGAAAAAAAATGTGGTAGCATTATAGGGGCAGGAGGGGAATTGAATGAGATCCTGCTTTTCAGCATTTCAATAAAACTAAAGTTGGCACTCAACAGTATTATTGTTTCCTTGCCACTCAGTCTTTCTTGCCATTTAACTGTGTTGAATATAATATTTGAATATTAGAGCTAGAAAGAAACTTAGTGATCACTCAGTTGAAAGATTGTCATATAGTCCTTAGAGTCTTTTAAGTTGGAAATATCTCAGGGGCCACATTGAGAAAGGGTAACAATGCATCCAATGGTGAGGGTTCTGGAATCCCATTCCCACCTGGGTCAGCAGGTGCTCTCTTTGGGGAGATTTGTTATTATCATTGGTCACAATAGCATTTGAAGAAAGAATCTCACTATTTAATACAAATTAAAATCCACTAATTCTAGACCATCCCACCCCAATTTTACTGATGAAAAAACTGAGACAGGGAGAGGCCCTATTACTTACCCAAAGTGAATAATTGTTTCTGGCACATTACCTATTAGTCACAGGTTAAAGAATTTGAGCATTGAAATGCACAATTTTTATGGAATGGGGTTTGGCAGATCCTATTTGGTAAAGAAGAAGAGATATTTGACAATATAGAACAGAGAGAATGAGTTGAAGATTTAATGATAGACAAGAAGGATAGAGAGAAAGTTGAAGCTTCAGAAAAATGATCAGGATCCATTGGCTGAACGTCCCAATGGAGGAAGATGTGGAATTCATCCTGGTGGTGAGGATGGCTGGCAGTCTGCTGAATTATGAAGAAGAATGATGCAGCTGATGGTGGGCACCTGGGAGGGTCTGTTTTGGCTAGCTGGCAGCTTCGGGTGTTGCTGAAGGATGATGGAAGCATGAAGTGAAGGTAACTGAATACCAGAGGCTCCCCGGAGCCATTATTGTGATTTAGAGTTTCTGAGAACGAAGTTTGGAACCTTAGAGGAAAAAATGCCTGGAGGGAGGTAAAACTTGGTTGAGTAGACCACACAATTGTGTCAATATGTCATTTGCAGATGGCTGATTTATGATTATATTGGCCATTTTTATATATCACTGTTATTGCTTTTTTGCTAAAATTCGCTCATTGTGGCCTTTTTTATGGCTGCTCTGTGCTGCACTAATCTGCATCAGAACCGGAAAGAGTTATGGCCTCAGTCATTGAGGACCCAGGGCATACCTCGCTACCACTTAACACAGAAAACAACTTTACAGTGCTAACTTTAAGATGACCTTTGGAGTAGGAACAAATAAAAATCTCTGTCAGGGGGAAACACTTCTTGTCTATGAATTGATTGTATATGCTTAAGATTTCCAGTAACTTAAAATCATATTATATAAATCCTCTATACATTTTCTATTTATAAAAGAACATTCTAGAAGAATATTTTGGCACTTAAATTTCTTAATATTTTCCTAATAATAATTAAAATATACTATCCTAATATGTATTATTTTTATTATTATAATAATTATTACTTCATTATTTTCACTTTATGCTTGTCGTGGCCCTGTAGCATGTAGATAGGACCAGAATCTATGTTCAAGTCTATTTACAGATTAGGAAACTAAGCCTCAGAAGTTGAGTTAACTTGTCAAGGTCTCCAATCCTATTATGTGCAAATTCAAGTTTAAGAGTTTTATCTTCTTACGCTAAGCCCACTCTTCACTTTGTCAGGGTGTTTTCCTGTAGCATGTAACATGGCAGTCCACATCATAGAGCCTAGGTCTGCTTTTTCCATCACTCTGTTTACTAGTATGTAATCTCTTCTAATAGATTGTGAGCTATGGGGAATGAGCAATAAAACCATATTTCTTTTGGTCTCCCAAACCTAATAAACAACAAATAACTCATTATTTGTTTATGATCTTCAAGACATACATATTATAAATACACATCATGATAATAGCTACCTCAGTGCCAGACTTTGTGTGTATAAAAAATTAGGCAATATGTTTGTCTCCCATGTGCTTAGTCAGATGGGAGAAGGCAGACACTATGTCCACCAATAAGTATGGCTGCTAACTTGTAATTCAAGTCTCAGCTTAAGTGCTTCCTCCATAAACACTTCTCTGGCTCCCAATCTAAAGGTGCTCCCTCTCCTAATGTTAATATGTCTTGTCAATGTCTGAGAAAGACCTTTCCCAACTGCTTTATTTAAAATAGCCGTGAGAGCCACACTGTCTTGCTTTATTTTCATTATAACACTTATTTACTTATATTTTTATACATTCATTTGGTTTATTATATATCTCCTTTCACTAAAATAAAATTAAGAGTGGGGATTGGTGTGTCTCATTCACTGCTGTACTTCCTAATCTTAGAAAAGCAGTTGAGTATTAAATATTTAGTGCAGGAAGGAATAATATCATCTAGACTCATAGTTGTAAATACCATCTAGATACTGATAACTCCCAAATTCTAAGTAAAATTCATATCTTCATCCATTACCTCTCTACTGAGCCTCAGATAAATATATTCAATTGCTTACTTCTTAATTGAATGTCTAATAAGCATCTGAAACTTAATTCCTTCAAAATAAAACTTTTATTTTTCATTTTTTTTCTTTCTTGTCCAAAATGTTTCTTCCATATTTTCCCTAATTGTCTTCATTATCTATTTGTTAAGGCAAAACTCAAAGTCCAAACCAATGCCTACCTTATCAGATCTACCTAGAAAATATGTATCGATTTATCCATTTCACTGCTGATTTTGCCATCGTTGCTCTATTATATTACACTATCATCTCCCACATTAATTACTTAATGTAAAAATCATATATATTAGTTTTCTATTGCTGCTATAACTAATGGCCATTAACTTAGAATAATGCAAATTATTCTACAATGTTAGAGGCCAGAGGTCAAAATAGGTCTTATTGGGCTAATATCAAGTGTTGGCAAAACTCTGTTCCTTCAGGAAGCTCTAGGAGAGAACCCATTTTCTTGCCTTTTCCAGCTTCTAGAAGCCATCTGCATTCCTTGGCTAGTGGTCCAATTCTTCATCTTCAAAGTTAGCAGTCTCGCATTTTCCAATCTCTTTGTGTTTCCATTGACATATTCCCGATTCTGACTCTGACCTTCTATCTCCCTCATGCATGCATCCTTTTGATTATATTGAACCCAACATGATAATTCAGAATAATCTTCCCATCTGAAGATCCTTAATCATATCTTCATAGTCTCTTTTGCCATGTAAGGTAACATATCCATAGATCCTGGGAACGAATTTGTGGATATCACCTTATTTTTCATCACAGTTATTAATGACTAGAGACCTGGTACACAAAAGTCATGCGTTGGTGGGAGGCAGTTGTTCAGCCTGGTCTACACCCTCTCCAATCTGGGACCCTTCGGACAACTCTCTCGAAATCTGGGACCACTGGCTCCTAATGGCTTGCCTACCTGCCTGCCTGATCGCTCCTAACCACTCTGCCTGTCTTTTTATTTTTTTTTCTATTTCTATTTATTGAACTCTACCCACCCACAAAGAACCAGATTAAGTACTTCAATGCATGTGGTCTAATTCCCTAGTAAAAGTGATCTTTCTCATTTAAATGTTTATATTATTCTGAAATACTATTATGACATTTACTGTATACTGTAGCTTATCAGTTATTTTTGCAATTGGGTTATATATCCAACTAGTTTTTAGTATGCTTCATGCCATATTTCCTGTACTTTACATATTCGTATTTCCCATGGTCATTGAATATTATTATGCCCTATACATAAACATTTCCTAACTGAATAAACAATGAGCTTACAAATTTGCTTTATTATCATTGATTTGTGTTTTAAAATAGTCTCTTTATTTACTAGCCACATAATTGTCTTTCTGCACATTGAAAGGAAATTAATTAGAAGGTGGCCAGTGGGGTGGGACTGCGTGAGACAGTCTAGACCAGCGTGGGCAAACTACGGCCCGAGGGCCGGATCCAGCCAATTCAGCTGTTCTAAACTATTGAAATAATAAAAAAAGACCATACCCTTTTATGTAATGATGTTTGCCCACCCCTGGTGGGTCAAAAAGTTTGCCCACCCCTGGTATAGACACACCCTGGAGCCTACCTCCTGGGGTCCTTCCCTGGCCGGCCACACCCGGGGTGGCGCTGGAGCTTAAAGGGCATCTGTAGAGTGAGCAGCATCCTTCTGGAAAGTGGGGTCCCTTGGCCTGGCCTGCGGAGATCTGGCTGAAACCAGTAGTCTGACATCCCCTGAGGGGTCCTGGAGTATGAGAGGGCACTCTGCAAAGTTGCTGTTACTCGGCAGGTCCTGTGTTGAGCATCTGCCTCCTGCTGGTCATTGCACAGCATAGCTACCAGCTGGTTGGCTGGTCAGCAGGTCGCTTAGGCTTTTATATATATATATATATATATATATATATATATATATATATATATATATACTAGAGGCCTGGCACAGAAAAATTTGTGCACTCTCTTGCAGTT
Source organism: Vespertilio murinus (assembly GCA_963924515.1). Classification (NCBI taxonomy): domain Eukaryota; kingdom Metazoa; phylum Chordata; class Mammalia; order Chiroptera; family Vespertilionidae; genus Vespertilio; species Vespertilio murinus. The sequence continues at coordinate 141,015,217 of OZ004707.1, forward strand.
GGGGACCCCTTGAGGAATATCCGACTGACGACTTAGGCCTGTTTCCTAGGGGAACGGGCCTAAGCTAACAGTCAGACATCCCTCTGACAGCCCAGGAGCCTTCTGGCAGCTCTTAAGCCATTAGTCAGACTTCTTTAGTGCTGCAGCGGAGGCAGGAGAGGCTTCCTCCACTGCCACTGTGATGGCCAGCCATGAGTCGGCTTCTGGCTGAGCGGCACTCCCCCTGTGAAAGCTCACTGACCACTGGGGGCAGCTCCTGCATTGAGTGTTTGCCCCCTGATGGTCAGTGCACTTCATAGCTACCAGTCATTCCTGGTTGTTTCGCTGTTAGGGTCAATTTGCATATTATCCTTTTATTATATAGGATAATCTTGGGTAAGTTGCTTAACATGTTTTATATTTTTCAGTGGTAAAGTTTTTAAGAATTAAATGTGAGAATGCATGTAGAATGGCACATTGTAAGCAATCAATAAATGGTACACAAATTATAAAAATTGTATAAGTTTTTATTAATAATTGTGTGCTCATGTTGGCATTACCAACCATTTAGAAATCTCCCTCTGAGAAAAATGTTTGTTTTACTTATACGTTAGTTGTATACTGTTAATATAATTTTCATTTACTGGGTAGTAATTTGACCACATGGACTAGTTAAGGTTACTCTAGTTGCTATAGAAATTAAACCATCAGATCTCAGTAGGTCACTATAATAAAAATGTATTCCCACCCACTTGATAGAAACCAGAATAGCAGTAGGTTGGTCTTAGTTTTCACCCAATCTTTTGGAAACTCAGGCTGACTAAACTCTGCCTTTTTCAATGTCACACCTGGCTTACAAGATCACCTTAGGCAAATACTTCCAGCTGGCTGATGGGAGAAGCCAGAAAGATCACTGAAGACTGTGTAGGAGATTCATACACTCTATAACTGGAAGTGGCAAACCTCACTTTTATCCCAAGTATTTTGACTATAATTTAGTCACATGGCCCCACCAAGATGCAAAGGAAGCTGGGAGATGTATTCTGTATCCAGGCAGCTACTTTCCAGCAATAACTCTGACTTGAGGAAGGGAGTACAAGGGAGATAACTAGCTCTTTAGATAATAGCTATTTCTGCCATATAATTTCAACTCTATTAATGCGTAGATATTATTAGAGCCATTACTTTAAAGTAATAAGAATCATATCATGTGAAACAGTCATTCTAATCTGTTCTTGATTGCCAGCATTTCCTTCCTAATCATCAAATCTTTATCTGAGGCCACATTTATTTTCCTTAAGTGTATTTAAGTATGAGTGGAAATATAGATGTTTAAAACACGGGTTTCATGATAAAAAATTACATATTTTTATCTTAGCTGGTTTGGCTCAGTAGGTAGCATGCCAAACCATGGACTGAAGGGTCTCAGGTTTGATTCTGGTCAAGGGCTGGTACTTTGCTTTCAGGCTTGACGCCCGGCCTGCCCATACCTTGGTTGCAGGCTCAATCCCTGGCCTGGATCAGGGCACCTGAGAGATGTGTAACCAATTGATGTATCTCTCTTACATCAATGTTTCTCTCCCCCTATCCCCTCACACTCTCTCTAAAAATCAATGGAGAAATATCCTCGGATGAGGATTAATAAAAACAAAAACTAAAACAAAAGTTACATATGTTTTTTCTAAAAAGGAAACTCAAAATAATGATTATGAGTCCTGTAAAGCACGTCTGCCCCCTGGCGGTCAGTGCACACCACAGTGACTGGTCATTCCACCTGTTGTTCTGCCATTTGGCTGATTTGCATATTAGGCTTTTATTTTATTGGATTGTTATTGACCACTTACTGTACATAATTTAAAAGATAAACTTTATCATAAGTATGTATGTATTTATAAGAGAAAACATAGTCTGTGTAGGATTTGGCACTATCCATAGGTTCTGGCACCCATTGCAGGTCTTGGAACATATCCCTCATGGATAAGGGGGCACTCCTGTATCAGGGCTCCTCTCTGATCCAGGCAGCCCGACTTTAGAGGTTGCTTACTGAACCCTGTGCTCTCTAGTTGCTTACTGAACCCTGTGGATTCATATACATGCATTTTTAAACTATGTGCTTTCACACAGCTCCAAACTTGGGTGTTGTCTGTGATTCATCTGTTTTCCAGAACCACCATTTCTAGATGTTTTTTACCGGACTTACTTTCCATTTTAATATCATAATTCATTCATATATGCCTTCATTCAATAAACATTTACTGATTGCATATTGTACTTCAGGCACTGTGTAAAAATGGTGAACATTGATCTGTTGACTCCACTCTTACCCCTAACCTGTCTTGCATTACTCCTTGAGGACCATCCGGGAAATCTAAGCTCTTATGCTCAATGTTAAAGGCTTTTAAAAACATCCATCTAATCTTACGGAAATTCCTGCTAAACCACATGTCCTTTCCTCTCATTGTCTTCACAAGTTGCTTTGTCCAGCAACTTACCAAAATCCTGATCATCCTTTATGATTAGTTTTCCCATGGAGTTACTTTTTCCTATGGAAAAGGAATGCATACACACATATAATTATATACTATTTTTCTTATTACTATACATTTATATAAAAAGTATAAAATACAAAAATAAAAATCATATGTATTCCTTGCAAAAATGCAAAACACTGTGGGAAAATGAGCTATCTTCTTTGATTTCTCCATCTCTCGCACCCAAGTAACGAATCTTTCTTCCTTTTCTCGGTGTTTTTGTTGTAGGGACTATATGGTAATATGTGTTTGCAGTTAGTGCTGTATATTTCTGAGTACATAATAATAAATAATTTAATCTATTAATTTGTTAACTCCATCAAAATGAAACCATCATAAATTTAGGGTAAAATCCCATCTATGAATAGATTATTGTATTCAAAACATTAATGAGTTCTCCTTATTGGTATCTCTGTACTTTTAAAAGGTAAAATTAAATAAGTTGGTATTTGCACATTTGGTGAGTACATTTCCTTATTTCCAAAGGTATGTATTAATTTTGGAAATCTAAAAAGGATTGCCTAGGGCATTGGTCGGCAAACTGTGGCTCCCAAGAGCCACATGCAGCTCTTCGGCCCCTTGAGTGTGGCTCTTCCACAAAATATCACACGCGGGTGCGCACATACCGTGCGATTGAAACTTCATGGCCCATGTGCAGAAGTCAGTTTTCGGCTCTCAAAAGAAATTTCAATCATTATACTGTTGATATTTGGCTCTGTTGACTAATGAGTTTGCCGACCATTGGCCTAGGGCATCTTGATGGACATGTCCTGCACCAAGGAATTACTTAGCATGGTCATGAGGTTGCCATGATCATCTCCACTGCAATATTAACTCTTACACAGTGTTTAACATTTGGGCTATAAACAGAGAACCTTTTAAGATACTGAGCAAAAATTCAAAATACGATTTAAATATACTTTTGTTTAAAAAATAATAAATACATTGTTCTAAATTTAGTATGTAATCTAATATGTAATCAACATTTATTGATGTTTGAGCTTTTGAATTAAAATCAGATGTCTCCACACACAATCATGAATGATGTAAGGTATAGAATCTCACTGGTTTATGCTACAGGTCTCAATTACTGAAAGATTCCCATTCTTGGAGTGATAAGTGGTAATGTGTTTTGACAGATGGGTATTTATTTATTCAGTGTTTCTAAGTGGCTAAATACTTTGGTCAAATGTTATATGTTAGAAAGCATTTTGCCTTTATCTGTTTCGTTTCTTTAGACACCATTTATTTTGAATTAAATGACTACATAATCTTTAATATATAAATTTGACCATAATAGATGTTATCTTTATCACCTTTAAATATAAGACATTTATGGATAGATAAAAGTGGAACTGTTGATTTTGTCCAAGGAATAATCTTAGAATTTATACTATATACCAATTATTTTTTTAGACTTAATGGTCATAGGTGAATATGCACAGTAAGGCTTGTCCTGCCTCTGGTCAGATCATTTTTATGTAGAAATAGGTATGGTATAGGTAATTTTCCAAATACCACTGGAATTTTAAAATTTTGATGATTTGTGTATTGGTTCTTCCAATTATGGTCTATATGATCCTGGGTGTCTTACTAAATTTCCATGTGTCTCAATTTCTTCATTTGAAAAGTGGGGATAGTAGTAGGTGTATGTGTGAAGGATTAATGTAAGGTTTAAACGAGATAATGGGTATAAAACAGAAGAAAGGGACCTAGAAAATGCTTTAAAAATGTTAGAGTTTATTAATTTTTACTAGATTTTTGGGAATAATGATTCTATCAGGTACTTATTGTAGAAGCTTGTTTCCTATAACATAACTTGGCTCAGTAACTTTGGCCCAAATATATCACAGAATCATTGTAATACAAAATGCAATTCCTGACTCGATTTTCTGCTCCAACCTCAATGCAATTTATTTCTTTGATAGTACTGGAACAAATTTGTAACTAGGAACTCCTTGAAGTGCCTTTCTCTTGTCTGTCTCTCTTAGAGAAGTTCAAGGAGAGTTTTCTTACTGAATAATTCAGTTCTCCCTGAATTTGAAGTGGTGCTTAGTGGAGAGCATAAACCGTATGGCTTTAACAAGTTTCTGACATTTATGCTTGTGAATGTTTATTTGTGACACATATTTGAAGATGGACATAATATCTTTCTTGTTAACAACATCATTAGTAAAATGAACATACATTAATTTCTAGTTAAATATTAAAGGATTACCAAAGAGAAATGAGTCACAAGTTTTTAAATTTAAAGTGTGAAAAGCCATTATATTCTAGTGCTGCCACGGATGAAAAACAGTGGACTGGTAATCCCAGTCTCAGAAGAATCCACATTGTCAGTATTATCTTTCTTCTTCAGTTTATTGAGTGAATGAAGCATTATTAGTAATAATGCTTTCCTTGTAGGCTTATTATGAGTACTAAAAGAGTTAATATATGTAAGATGCCTATGATTACAATAGTCTATATATATATATATATATATATATATATATATATAGAGAGAGAGAGAGAGAGAGAGAGAGAGAGAGAGAGAGAGAGAGATTTGTTATTGCAAATATAACATATATATATATATATATATATATATATATATATATATATATATGGCTAATATGCAAAGTGTCTCCTCAAGAGTTCGACCAGGAGACCCGGAGTTTGATCACTCCTATGATGTACACTGACCACCAGGGGGCGGAGCAGAAAGAAGGAAGGTCCTAGCCAGCAGCCAGAAGGCCCAATCAGCCCTGATCGCCGGCCAGGCCTAGGGACCCTACCCATGCATGAATTTTGTGCACTGGGTCTCTAGTAGGTATATATCGATATTAGCTATTATGATTCTTATTCTGGGATAGGTACTGGATTTTTGTTATTTCAGTGGTTTGCAATAACAAATCTCTTGAGAATTCATTTGACTAGTCATAAATGAATAAGTTATTATGCTTTAGATTTTGACAATTAATAAAATGTTAATTTAAATGAATCAATAACAATGTTATATATTAAAATTGAGTAGAATCTTAGAAAAATAATTTTTTATGTTCAATTCAACTATAATAAGGGTGACTGACATAACATATGCATAAGGGAATTTAGACTGATTTTGTTATCCATGAGATGTACAGTTACTAACACAAAATTCTGATTTAGTGTATAAAAATGTAATGGAACATCAATGCTTAAAGGTGAACACATAGTTGGCTGAAGAATTTGAATGAAATCCACCCTATATGAAATCAGACATTGTATTACTTGACAGTTAATCTTAAATTTTCACTATTAGTGAATCTCCTTGTATACTCTCTATTCAATGGCATGGTAAACATACGGCTATAAGGTATCTTCTTCCTAGTCAGAGACTTCTAACTAACAAAAACTAGTAACTCTTGCCAATACTTTAGTTCTTATCAATTTGTTTGTGTTACCATTTGTACTCCATGGATAGAAGTATTGATCAGATCTATATTCCACTCATAGAAAAAAATGTAAATAGTTATTTTACTGATGCTGTCCATTCTCAAAAATGAATATATAAAGTTCAAAAGCTGTTATTTTTTATTTTTATTTTTTCAAAAGCTGTTATTAAGGGAAGTTTGGAATTTCAAGTTACAATGCCTGCATATAGAGCAATGCAGGCATGGGGCTCTGAGACTGAAAGAACCAAGCTCAGGGGATTCCTGTGAGGCATTCTTTAACTGGCGTGCACTACAGTGATCCTTGCTGCTTTCACAGTGTCCTACACTAAGAGGACGATAAATGGCATCTCATTAACTTTTATCTCTTTTGCTCTATGTAGAATCTCCTTCTGACCCTATGACTTGTAAGTATTCTCTCAAAGATCAGCAAAGGGCATTTCTCTGTGAGGGCCCTCTTTTTAAAAATTTCTTTATTGATTAAGGTATTACATATTTGTCCTCATCCCCCCATTACCTTCCCAAACCCCCTCCCACTCTTACTCCCACCCCCCTGTTGCCTGTGACCACTGGTTAGGCTTATATGCATGCGTACAAGTCTTTTGATTGGATTTCTCCCCCTTACCTCCACCCTCCCCTACCTTCCCTCTAAGGTTTGACAGTCTGATGGATGCTTCCCTGTCTCTGGATCTGTTTTTGTTCATCAGTCTATGTTGTTCATTATTGACCCTCTTTAGCCTTTTTGAAGCACTGAACACAGCTGCCCACAACCTGTCTTCTATGTCCTTCTCTACCTGGCATCATCCTGTTTTTCCTTATTTCTGAGCATTCCTTCTCTTTTACTAGTCATTCTCCTTCCTTCCTAAGAATTTTACTTCACAGCCCTTATCATTGCTCATCCCTCTATGCCACGAAAACGTCATTGATTTCACCATTATAGCAAATTACTTCCCGATTCATTTCTCCAGTCAATCGAGTTCCTGAATATTTGCCCCACATTTCCAAGTTCGTGATGAATTTATCCAATATTGGGCTGCTTACCACTAATTCAATGTGTCCGAATAAAGTCCTCTCATGTTTACCTGACTTCAGTTATTAAATCAAGGTTTCTCACCAGCAGCTTCCTCCTAATAAATACATATTGAATAAATCTGTCAAATTTATCTTCTTAAAGCAAGTTTCCAATCATGTAGTTTCTTTCTTCAGCAAGTTTTAAACTGGACTACAGAGTTCCCAGCCAAGAATATTAATCAGTTTCTTGGGTGTTGTGGTGAAGAGTAAGAGACATGATAGGTAAAGATGACTAACATTGTATCTAACGTATAGAAAAATAGTCAATGTATTATTCATGACTATGGGTAATTATATTATCTTCTGATCACTAATTTTATTACTTGAAAAATATTTTTCTTTTTAAGTGTATTTAAGTTAATTCCATGATATCTTCTTATTTATATTAAAATATCCATTACTTACCATTCTAAATAATAATATTTATTTGTGAACATTGTAATTTATTTGATTTTATGGAATCTTAAACTATATGAAAAGGAAGTTTAGCACTTTCCCCAGAGAGAAAGAAAACGACCAGAAACACAAAACCTGTCTATTTGTCTGTATTCCACACAAGGCTAAATCACTTTACCTTCAGGATCCTTAGTTTTTAAAAATTTTAAATTGTAGATAGGAGTACATTATTTACTTTATAGAGTAGATAGGAGTATATTGTGGTTGAAAGTCAAAACACTGAAAAATGAAAACTTCACATAGGGGAAGTCTAATTAATTGACTAGCATCCAACTGTTCTGTCATCTACAAATCCAGGGAACTGGTGTTCAGTAATGCCTGCCGCTGTAATTGCAGCGCTGGCAGTAAAGCGGAGGGGTGTTGACTCTGTGGAAGATGACATCACCTGCTCGGAGAAACATGCTTTTACCAGGTGCCAAAGCACTGATTGAGCAAAATGAGTCCCTGTGTACCCCGGAGGCTCACGTCCGATGGCTGAACACTGGCCACGTCCTAGAGTTAAACTATGAGAAATAGGAAGATTAGTACCTTCCCAGAGAGAAAGAAAACTGTACTAGAAACGCAAAACCTATGTATTTGTCTATATTCCACCCAGAGGGTTAAATCACTTTGCCTTCGGGATCCTTAGTCTTTTTACTTCTATATTGTACATAGGAGTATATTATTTACTTTATAGAGTAGATGTGAACACATTGTGGTGGTAATCCATCTGTGGTTTTACGTTGTTGTTGTTTTTTTAAAAAGATTTTTGTGCCCGCTGACTCTAGGCTACTCTGCCATGTAAGTCCTATTAAACCTTTTCCTGACTCAGCAGCTGTAAACTCATCCATCTGTCCACTGCAGCTCACGGGCACTGTCCTGGTGCTATTTGGGGCTTAACTTCACTGGATCATTAGTAATTCCCTAGAGAATGCTCTCATTTTAGTTTTCCTTGATGCTTTTTCCCCGGGAGGAAAAGTCTTCCTTAGCAGATGGCTGTTCCGGGTGGCTGACAGGCCAGCTGATGGGGGAGAGTTTTTTCCTTTGACCTTGCGCAGTGGTGCACGCTCTGCAGTGCGGCTGTGGCAAACCATTCATTAGCTCTGCTTTTAAGGCCACTGAAGAGGCTGTTGGTATGTGATGCTGTGTGAACACTGTTCACCGTTCTACATCCAGCTGGACTAAATAGGTTCTCTGCTCAGCAGAATCAGCTTTTCCATGTTAGCTGGCCAGCACCTTTGTAGTAAACACTGCAAATTGCTCTTGTGAAGTCACAACTGCTCTCTAGTGTGATCGAGATTTTTGTAACAGCTGTTTAAAAGAGGTATGCTCTCTAGTGTGACCGAGATTTTTGTAACAGCTGTTTAAAAGAGGTATGATGAAGCAAGTCCTCTTACCCCATGACTGGGAATTGAACCCACAACCCTTCAGTGAGAGCGGGCCGTCATTTTAACCACTGAGTAACACTGGCCAGCTGTGTCTTAATTGGTTTGCTAGCTATAACTTTTTTGTTGTTAGAATACTTTAGAGCAGGGGTAGGGAACCTTTTTCCTGCCAAGAGCCTTTTTTTGTATATTTATTACATCATTCATGGGCCATACAAAATTACCAGCTTAACAATCAGCCTGCTATATTTGGTCATATATTTAGTTAACTCACCCCTAATGACGTGGCAGGCCTAGACCAAATCATTTTGTGGGCCTTATGTGGCCAGGGGGCTGGGTTCCCCACCCCTGTTCTTGGCTTCCTCGCTCCTGCTTTGGAGTACACAGTGCACATTTTTAACTTTACATAACAGTGTACCTTCTAATGATATTATGATGCTTAATATAGTTGTACTTTCATTTCTCCTTCCTTGTGTCTGTACTATTGATGGCATACATTTCACCTCTACATTTTAAAAAAAATATATTTCATTGATATTTTACAGAGAGAAAGGGAGAGAGATAGAGAGCTAGAAACGTCGATGAGAGAGAAACATCAACCAGCTGCCTCCTGCACACCCCCCACCGGGGATGTGCCCGCAACCAATGTACATGTCCTTGATCGGAATCGAACCCGGGACCTTTCAGTCCGCAGACCGACGCTCTACCACTGAGCCAAACCGGTTTCGGCGACCTCTACACTTTTTATCAACTCCAAACTACATTGTTGTTATATTTAAGATGTCTATTATCTTTGAAAGAGAATCAAATTATCAGAACAGTCTTATAATTTTTTTCCATGTAATACAACATCCAGAACTCTTTATTCCATTATGTAGATGCATAATTGCATCTGATATAATTTTCCTTATGTCTAAAGCACTTCCTTTAAGGTTTCCTGTGTGATGCTCTGCTGGCTGTGAATTACTTCAGCTGTTGTATGACTGAAGATGTCTTTGTTTTACCTATAGTTTTAAAATATATTTTTGCTGGGTATAGAATTATGGCTTACAACCCTTCAGGTTTTTATTTTTCAACCTTGAAAGGATGTCCCATTACGTCTCATTTGCATTGTATCCAATGAAAAATCTGCTCAGTTCCTTATCTTTGTTCCTTTACACCTAACAGGTCTTCTCTGGCAGCTTTTATGATTTTTTTGTTTTTTAGAATAATAGGATTATAATGTTCCCTGATGCAGTTTTCTTCACGTTTCTTGTGCTTGGGTTGCTTTTTGTTTGTTTTGTTTTGACTTTTAGGACCTGTGGGTTTACTTTTATTAAAATCAATTTTGGGAAATTTGTATCCATTATGTTTTCAAATATTATTTCTTTCCCCATAACCTCTTTCTTTTCTTCCAGAAACTCCAATTGTGTATATTTTAGTTCCACGACACCCTTTGTTTATTTCTTAGTTGTTTCCCTCTGTTTTCTTTTGGATATTTAAAATTACTATATCTTCATATTTACTAAGGTTTTTCTACAATGTCTAAATCATCATTAATCCTGTCTAGTGTATTGCTTCATCTTAGATGTTATTGTTTTTATATGTCAGAGTTCAATTTGAATTATTTTTATATTTTTCTTTTCTCTGCTTAAGATGTAGATGTTTATTCTCCCTTCCCCAACCTCTTGAACATATGGAATATGTTCAATAGCTGATTTAATGTTTGTCTGATAATTTTGACATTTGGGTCAATTCTAGGTCGGTTTCAATTATTTTGTTATATTTATTTTTATTATAGTGCACGTCTTCCTACTTCTTCACATGTTTGATAATTTTTGGCTGAAAGCCTGTCTATTTCACTCTTTTAGTTGTTGGATTTTTAAAAATTAACATAAATATTATTAAGCTTTTTCTGGTAACACAATTAAGTTATTTGGGGATAGTTTTATGCGCTCTGGGTGTTGCTTTTAAGATTAGTAAGGAAGGACCAGAGCAGCATTTAACATAGAACCAATTATCCCCTACGACTGAGGCAAGACCCTTCTGAGTATGCTATGTAGGTATGTAGGGCCTTGTGACTTATAAGATTTTTTTTTTTGTCTACACTATTCCCGGTCTTGTGTGATCGCTGGCTCATGTTTCTTTAATCCTTTTGGGTTGTTTCTTTCCCTTGCCTCAGGTAGTTTCCTCATAAGTGAGTGCCGGTCAGTATTCTACCTGAATACACAAGCTCTTGCTCTGTATTGTTTCTCCTCTCTGGTAAATTGTTCTCTTAACTCAAGCTGCTATTTCCCCCCTAACCCACATCTCGGTCACCCTGATTTAGGAAGTCAGTCAGACATCTGGATTTCTTCTCCATATATTTTTAAAAATTTAATACTTCATTTTGTGTGTGATTAAACTAGGACTAAACTGTTCTTAGATTGGAAGTTAGTTTCCTTTGAAGAAACCATGAAACTGTATCTGAGTCAATATGCTAGAGCCAACAAACACTTTAATACCAATGTACTCATAGTAAAAGTGCAGAGACGTTATACTCTACATCTTTACAGAGAGTTCAAGGCATGGTTGGTACTGCATGCACTGCACAGGTTGTACTTTTCATATGTCCATTTATTTCTTTGTCAATAAATAGAAGTAATCTGGTTGTATGCAAAAACTACACTATAGTAAATGATGGTGAAATCTTCATTTCCTATAATTCCATCCTTAAGAGTCAGAAAATTAACTTTAAAAAAAGAAAGATAATATTTTAAAATAAAGCAGACTAAATATACAAAGCTTTCTTTTATGTGATATAAATTTGAAATGATTTTTTTTAAATGGGAGGGAGATATTAAGTCATGTTGAACCTTTCATTTAGTTTAATTAGAATTAGTGATGAACATTCACCTAACTTTGTTGTCTTATGAAAAAAATTCTTGAACACTCAAAATTTATCTCTAAAATATTCTGTCTCCCTGTACTGGACTTGGAGAAATTCTCTTCCCAAACTGTGGATTAGACCCATGAAGTTAATAAAAGCAAGAGAGGGTTTTTCTCACTTCTAACCTTATTCATGATATGCACATGAATCATGAATCATGGATCATGTTTCACATTTTTCTGAGGGGGCTTCTTTTATATCCCTTCCCTTGGTGTGCTTGGCAGTTTTTGCTATAATGACTTTAGGTACACACATTTTTAAATGTGGAACAAAATAATTTTAATTAGGTATTTCTGAAAGATACATCATGTTACTCAGTACAAAGTGCTCACACTCTGAAATAGAGTTCTAGTGTTAGTTAGTTCAGCCACTTACTAGCTCTTTGATTATATGAATTTAATTTTCTCTCAGAGCTCTATAAACTAGAAAAAAATCTATCTTACAGGATTCTTATAAGAATATAAAACTAGTATGTACTTTCATTACTTTATGTGCATGGGAGGATACTGTTAGAAGGTAGCTAGCTGTCTCTAAGCCAGGAAGAAAGCTTTCACCAGACACCAGATATGACAGCGCCATAATCTGGAACTTCCCAGCCTCCAAAGCTGTGAGAAATAAATGTTTGTTGCTTAAGTCCAATCTATCATATGTTTGTTATAGCAGCCTGAACTAAAGCAGTCTTTTACTCCTCACATCCTCCACCCTCTTCCCTTTTCTATCTTTTTTTCTGTAGAGGGTGAGCTTGTTTCCAAACTCTCCAAAAGAATTAGATTCTGACCTTTCCTTCTCTCCTCCCTTTTCCAGTGAGGGCCTCAGTCTCACAGGAGAAAGCACGGCCAGTCACCCAAACAAACTTGATGACAAAAGTATTTTATTTTCATAAAGTAGCTGTGCTGTTTTTATGCCTTTGACCTCCATTTAATTTTCCACTTATACATAATCTAAAGTTGATTGCCTTGGTTACTTAAATAAAAATACCATATATTAACCTCCTCTGACTAAAAGAACTACTAGTAAAAGCCTTGAAATGAAACATTAAGCTACATGAATATTTAAAGGACATGCTTCTTTCCTTCCTTAGTGACATTGAATTTCCTTTTTAAGAATGTCAATATAGGTCACTGAATTCTGCAGTTTTTAGCACTGTCTTATTGTTGATTTTGTCTTGAAACTCAAGAATCCCAGTGAATTCAATTTAAAGTAATTTAAAAGTATTGCTTTACTACTTGAAAGAGCAGAGCCTCTTTCCTGCTTCCCTCTTCTGAACTAATTTTCTATTAATGGAGTCAGGAATATGTCTGGGGATGGACGTGAAGACTATTCTGTTAACTTCCTGTGTGACATATCCTTAGTGTTTATTAGTTTTAATTCAATAAATGTTTATTGAATACACACTCTGTGCCAAGTTTAAGAAATCCTTGTCTCTGAGGATTTCTACTCAAGAGGAAGCCAATTCTTACAATAGAGTTTGATAGCTGTTTAATTATATTGGTGAGCAAAAGGGAAGTTGTCACAAGCTCTTAATTTTCTTACCAGAAATGAGCTTGATTCTGTCACATGTGGTTAGGCATGTGAAATCAAAGCCTATTCACACGAATTTGTCTTAAGCAAAATAGGGAGGCATTAAACAACAATTCTATGCAAAATGAATACTGATTTCTGCATTTCTTATGATCTCCCTTTATAGCCTTGTTTTCATATTTCTGATTGATCTTCGGTGGCCTCTAAGCATTTCAGACTGCCTAGCCTTGGGCTGTCCATCAGATAGTTAATGATCTGTAAGCAGTGTTTTATGTAAGTAGTTTTCAAACAACTTATTGACCCTTTGATGTAAAAGTATGTTGAAAACTAAATATGTAAAATATTTTAATATAAACTCCCCAAGAATAAATATTTTTCTCAAGCTTTAAGATTAAATTCTGGAACCTCCTGGAAAAAAATTTATAAATGTCAGCTATGCTCTTCATGATCTATAATAATAAAAGCATAATATGCTAATTAGACTGAATGTCCTTCCGGATGAAGCCGGGCTGCAAGGGAAGCCCGGGTTCTGGGTGCCAGAGGGAAGCCGGTGCCAGCAGCTGGGGGAAAGAAGGTCTAGTCTTGCACAGATTTCATGCATTAGGCCTCTATGTAGGAAATAAAAGAGCTCTTTGGGGATTCAGATTTCAAGTCTTTGCTATATAGCAAAAATAAATAGGAAATAAATATATTTGATTCACCTTAGCTCATAAATACTACATTACATAAGATGTCAACTTTAGTTAAAAACTGTTCTAAATAGTCCTTGAATTACCAAGGAGCTTGAAACCTTATTAAATAACAACAACAAAAAGGGAATAAATATTTGCAAGCTTATTTTTTTAGGGCTAGTATTTAAGGTTATACATGTGGGCTCAAACATTTACATGGAAATAGAGACTTTTTCACACCCATCTCTTCTAGCCCTAAACCTACTGTTTCTTAAGGGGGATCCCCATTTAGGATATAATAGAAAAAATCCAAACATGTAGAATAGTTTTTTGAGTATTACTGGTTGGCATTTTTAAAATGTGTATTTTTATTTCTTGTATTAGCAACTATCCATAACAAAAAGAAACATTGCTACTCTTTATGAATTATTTTGGAATTATTGCTATTTTAGTACATTTATTGTGTTGGTTGTAGGTTATTTAATACAATATATTTTTTATAGCAATATATAGTTGTGTTGCAATATTTGTCTACTACAAGACTCATTAATGACATTAAGATATATATCTATGATTCATTTCTAACATTCATATAACTGAGGTCTAGGTGGTTGTTTTTCTTTCAAAATAGAATTGTCTATAATGGAGAAAAATTAGGAATTTTTGCTTTGCCTGAGGCTATGGCTCTCTCTCTCTCTCTCTCTCACACACACACACACACACACACATCCATGCACACACTCATCTAATGCATGTCATAGAAAGAAAAGTGAAAAAAATAATGTTAGATTTCAAGTTTGGTAATATTCTAAAAATCTAAGCTACTTTATAAGAAGCCAGAAATGTTTAATAAAACAAACCCTGAGCATCTTCATTAATCAAGCCAAGTGCGGCTTGTGCGTGCAGCTGCATGACAAAATCACCTCAGCCCCCAGCTTCTTTTGATCCCAGCCCCGCTGGAGGTAGATGAGGCAGGCTCTGGGCATAGCTGTAAATCCTGTGAAGTTTGTCGTCACCCTCATTTTTCTGCTTTTTCCCCCCTTTCTCCACATCCCCTCTTTGTCCTTCTGTTCTTCTCATGCTTCCTGCTCCTCAATCCAAATAGGAAAGGCTCTTATCATGACCCATTTATACCTGTTGATTGACTGATTACATCCAGAAATGCTTCCCCACTGAAGCATTGCCTGAATCCACCTTTATCCCTGATTGCAGAGGAGAGGCTGAGTCGTTGTTAGAAAAACGGTTCCCTGCAGGCTGGTGAGAAGATCATTTTTGGGGAATGAGGTAGGAGGAGGCCCTTTGGAGCATGTGAACTCACAGTGGCCCTAGTCGGGCAAATTTAATTTAGAATTTAGGACGTGTTGAGCAGATGCTCTAGAAGAAATTTACTGGACTCTTGTTAAAAATGGCAAGGAAGACTTTATTGAAGACTAATGCAAAGGGAGAGAGAGATTTCAGCTCCACTGAATTAAAAGGCAGGAGGATCTCCCAACACTGGTCTTGGTGCAGAGGCCTCGCGGAGGACAGGAGATTGGTCACTGTTAGCTATCGTGTTTGCTGATTGGTGCATAGCAATGTTAGGCTCCGCCCCTCTCCCAGACACTGGAAGACAGTCTTCTTTGATAATTAATTTCTAAGGGATGGCTTTAGGGTGCTTGAGAAAGACATTCCTGGGTTGCAAAACTGGCAAGAGACTGGGAAAAGATTCACATTTCAGCACAGAAAAGAAAAAATTTAGGATCACAACATTTCTCAAGTAAATGCTATAGGAAAAGGAAGATCAGGGGCATGGAGTCTGAAAAAAGCCTGTCTCTAGACTAGTCAAACTGAGAGCATGAAGGCTTTCTTGGTTATTCACGTCCCACACTCATTCCCGTTCTAACCCTGCCCAAAAGCTCTGTAGTTCCTTGAAAACATTATGGATGTTTCCAGTTCTTCTGGCTTTAGCTGAGGTTGGTCTGATGTCGCTGCATTATCCATTTCTTCTGTCCGTGGCACGTGCCCTAGCACAGCGAGGCCTGTTGGCAGTTATTCTCTCTCAGTGCCTCTCTCTCTACTGTAATCTGACCTCTGCCACCTCTTCCATATGCCCCAGGGCTTGGAATTCTGTACATGTTGTTCTGGGATATTGGATATTGTCCTTTTATTTAATGATTTTTTCATATTGTAACACTCCTTATTTGATGTCCTCAACACTCCTCTAAGCACAATATTATTCATGCCCCTGGTTATGGAGGTTTACCCCAAATAAATGTAGTTTGGGCTGCATCCCCTTCATTAATAGAGATGGTATCATAGCAAGGATTAATATTTTTTTTATCACAAAACAGAGGAAAATAACAGATCCAGGACAAAGAAGCCGTGGATGCAGTAGCATTGCCTTCTGAGAGCGGGAGAAAAGCATCTACACTGGCCCTGGTCCAGCCTCTAGCCCACCATATCCTGTAGAGGAGTTTCAGAGAAAGAGAAGGCCACTGGTTTTTCAGGGTGCGAAATCTGTGTCACCACATAGGGAAATCTGTTCCCTACCCATTTACTTTAGGATCTTAGTTTCCCTTTCTTCCAACCAGGTTAGTTCATAATAATTCACAGCAGCACATTTTCAAAAGCCTGGGTAGTTGGGCTAGGGTAAGACCATAGGCTTCAGCAGACCAGTTCAGGCTGAGCATTGGTATAATGATATGTCCCACTTTGTATCCACCCACTTAACACCCATTACTGGAGCACAGTCATTAATAGCAAACCCTTTTACTCTCAGATAGGTCCTGATCCGCATAGTAAATTATATGGACATGAGCTTTGTCACTTCCAAGTTTTTAATCTCTTTTGAGGTCCTCTTCCTGTGTGCCTTGAAGATATGCCTCCTCATTCTATTTAGCTATCAAGTATGTAATTATTAGATTAAACCCTGTCATTCCTTCTCTCTCTCTCTCTCTCTCTCTCTCTCTCTCTCTCTCTCTCTCTCTTTCTCTCTCTCTCCCACACATGTTCCCACACTACTAACTCCAAGATAATATGTAGTTCTCATACTGAAAAATGTAGCTCTCATGCTGACTACCTTTTAAGCATAATTTAAGAAGAAAAATGTTGTGTTAAGTGCAACATAATGAGCAATGGTTGCAGCCCACAGTGAACACAGGGCGTAGAGCTTTACCATGTGGGGCTAAGCCTGGTTCATTCTCCAGTGGGGCTCATTGCTGTGTTTTCAGAAGACAGAGATGTGGTGTTGGCTTTTATTTATAGAAAGATCAGCCCAAGTGTTGGAAGCATAACCTCCTCTCCCCCCGCCTTTTTAACAGATTACATTTTAAAGCAAGCAATCCCATCAGTCCCTGTAAGCAGGTGTAACTGGTAACATATTTCTTTTATTTATTTATTTATTTATTTATTTATTTATTTATTTATTTATTTATTATTTTTCTGGTCTATAGTAAATTCCCAGAGGCAGATCGGGGTTGGGTGGAGGAGGGTTATTCTTCTAGTTACAAGTGGACAGTGGTATTCACATTTCCCAACAGCAGAAATAGATGCTTAGAGCAATTACATGATTCATTTAAAGACACAGGTAGTAAGTATAGGGGCTGGAGCTGATTTCATTCCATGTCCTCTAGTCTGAGTCAGTCTCCTCTATTGCTTTCCAGCTAGGTCATAGCTTGTTTAATGTTTATCTTCCATGTGAAGGCAGGAACTTTGCTTTTTCTGTGATTATATGCCTTACGTGTTTAATATATGTTAAATGACTGAATGATTGAAGTGACCCATGAGAGGGAATAAGGATGAGAGCTAGAGTGACAGGGAGGCACAGGGTTGTATTTGAAAGGCAAAGTCAAGAATGGTGTTAGTACATGTTCACATGGAGTCTCTGGGACTCTTGCCATGAACGCGAGGGGAGACACCAGCTCAGAACTAGGAAGTGGGTATAATGAAGTACAAAGGTCAGGAGTCAGAGTTTGGCGGCAGAATAGTTTAACAGGGTATTTTTAAAAAAAATAGTTTTCCTGCCCCTTAGGCTAAAGAGACAGTACAGGGCAGTGGTCAAGGATGAGGGCTCAAATTCAGTTAACTTTTAGGTTGAGCCTTTAAAAAATTACTAAAGGTATGGAGGTAATCAGCCACTTTACATTTGGGATCCCATTTCATCCTCACCACAGTTTTAGGTGGACATTGCTATCCCATTTTAGGACCGAGCTACCTGAGACTTTGGAGTGAATGATATGGACAAGGTCATGCACAGCAGGTCAGCTTTCTCGTCTGGGCCTGTAACCCTGAAGAATGAGTTCTCAGTGGTCCTTTCCCTCAGGAGGGCCTTCTGAGAATGCTCTTACCACCGAGGTAAGAGGTCACCATTCACCCACCTTGATGACACTACCTCCTACATCTCCATTGGTGCTCGTAAAGTGTTATTCCTACCACTAGCAAACGTTTACAGAATTCTTGTTGTGACCAGGTACTGTTGCAAGTGATTTTATATATATACTAGGGCCCGGTGCATGAGATTCATGCACTGGAGAATTGGGGGGTGGTGGTGTTCCCTCAGCCCGGCCTGTGCCCTCTCACAGTCTGGGACCCCTCAGGGAATGTCTATCTCACATCCCAGAACCCCTCACTCCTATGGCCTGCCTGCAGCGGAGATGGAAGAGGCTCCTGCCACCTCTTGCCTCAGCTTATGGCTGAGCAGTGCTCCCCTTGTCAAAGCGCACTGTCCACTAGGGGCACTCTTGTGTTGAGTATCTACCCCCTGGTGGTCAGTGCATGTCATAGCAACCAGTTGTTCTGCAGTTCAGTTGATTTGCCTACCCTGTTTCCCCGAAAATAAGACAGTGTCTTATATTAACTTTTGCTACCAAAGATGCACTAGGTTTTATTTTCAGGGGATTTATTATGTTTCCATGAAGTAGGTTTTATTTTCGGGGAAACACGGTATTATGCTTTTATTATATAGGATATAAATTAAATCCTTACAGCAGTGCTATGAGACAGGTACTATTGAATTTTCCTATTTTTACAAATGAGGAAACTAAGATGGAGTCTGCTTAAGGAACTTATCAAAAATTAGGCAACAAGTAAGAGCTTGGCTGGAATTGGTAGACTGGCTCTAGATTTTGTATTCTCACGTATGATGTACCTTTTTTTACCTACTGGCTCCTAGATAAGAAGGTGACTTGCTAAGGACTAGATTCATATGTTACTTTCACTGAAAATAATTGCCATCTGTCATGTCTAGCATTTTGAAGAATGTTTAACAAAATAATAAGAGTCCCTGGATTTGTAAGAATGATGATAACAATAATGCCAGTAATCACTGAGCACGATCTACATGCTGGATATAGTGCTGAGAGCTTTACCAGCTTTCTCTTAATCTTCAACAATAAAATAATATACGTTTACCATTCTTTTTTGTAAAAATTTTTCTTTATTAATTTTAGAAAGAGAGAAAGGGGGAGGGAGAGAAAGATAGAAACATCGATGAGAAACATCATGAATTGGCTGCCTTCTGCACATCCCTTACTGGGGGTTGAGCCCAAAGTCTGGGCATGCGTTTTGATCGGTAATCCACAGCGACCTCTTGGTTCATGGGTTGATAATCACTGACTCACATTAGCCAGGTGGTTTATCATTCTTGTTTCGCAGATGAGGGAACTGAAACCTAGGTGTAAGTAACTTGCTTAGATGTAAGTAACTTGCTCAACAGCAGTGTAAAAGCCAGCTTCTGATTGATTTGTTGTAACTACCAGTCCCTCTGCTGCCTCCCACCAGAGGCTGCGTTAGCCTTTGATTCATTCATTAGATTAGCTGGATTGTGTCCATTTAATGCTGCCCAGGGGGGGCATGTTAGTGTGCATGCTCACTTCACTTTCAATAGAAAAAAGGCAAATTACCGAAAGAACGAAGTAACACCAGGGACTTTTATAAGAAAGTAAATTCCTGGGATATAATTTATTCAGGATCTACTTACCACTTCCTGTCACACTATGTCTTGATATTTTTGTACGTCTGCATAAAGCTACACTGCCAACATACCCCAGGACTGGGTCCTTATCATCATGCCCAAGGTTAATAGCTAAAAGTTATGTGGCAATTAGGAGATACTGTTTAAAGAAGCAAAATAAGTACTTTAAGAAGCTTTATATTAGAAATATTTAATAGAGTATTTTGAATAATGTACATATATGTAATCAAAGCAGAAACATATACCTTTCTATATTGTTACTAAAGATGAACATTTAGAGCCAGAGGGGAGCTTAGAGATCACCTCCTAGACAGATAATGAAACGAACTAAGGCCAAAGCTGCTAAGGGGACTTGGCCAGCCTTCAGGCAACTTGCAAAATTCAGATTATGCGTTATGTTCGGCCCTCCCCCCCCACACACACACACTAATTTAGAATAGTTTATTGGGGAATCTAAGTAACTGCTTAGAGCTTTGGACATTGAGATAGCCTAAGTGGATGTGAAGGACAGTAGGAGTCAGGAAAGCACTTAAAACGGGGTTTGTGTTTAATGGGATTGTGATAAAGGCACCATCTGGAGGAGGAGCCCTTTTCTAGGCTGGATATGCTCATAAATGATGCTCAGAAGACTTAACTTTCTTTCTTTTTTAAAATATATATTTTATTGATATGTTACAGAGAGGAAGGGAGAGAGATAGAGAGCTAGAAACATCAATGAGAGAGAAACATCGACCAGCTGCCTCTTGCACACCCCCTACCGGGGATGTGCCCGCAACCAATGTACATGCCCTGGAATCAAACCCGGAACCTTTCAGTCCGCAGACCGACGCTCTACCACTGAGCCAAACCGGTTTCGGCAAGAGTTAACTTTCTTAATAAATTGCTCCTAGTTACACAGGTTCTTGGTCTCTGCTTACAGTTCACACATACAACAGTTTACAAAACAATTACCATCAAATTCTTTTTGAATTCTTTCCTGATCCTCTTCTTGTACTGCCCCTGAGTGGAAATGACTTTTTGTTTTGTTTTTAAGTCTTAGTATACTCAGTGGCTATTTCCATTATGGATCCTATATCACCTTTTCTCTTTATATACATGGCTTCCTTCCTCTACTGCCTTGTAAACGCCTTAAAGGCAGAGTGGTCATTACCTTGGCTTTATCTTCTCAGGAGATAGCATGAGGCATATGTGGGGGCTGAAATAAATATCTTTTTATTAAGATATATAATAATATATATATGCTTCCCCCCCCCCCCCACCTTCTAAGTTCTTCTTCCCTAGCCAGTTTCCAAAGCAACAAAGGGAAGTTTAACAAGAGAAAAATCAAAGTTTAATACTTGCACATGGGGAATTCATATAGACGAGATCACTCATAGGGCAACATTGGGTATGTGACTTTTTTTTGGAGAAAATGGGCAATATACAGGTAGTTGAGGAAGAGCAGAACACACAGGGCAAGCAAATCCTGGCAAGGCGACTCAGAAAAAATGGAATGCAGGGGAAATCTAGTTAGCAGACATTTTTCTGCCTGGAGCCCTCTTACTTGTCATACTTATTCAAATTAGGCTAAGCAACATCCTAAGAGTTCCTTCCTGAAGCAGGTTTTTCTGTCTGAATCTTTTGGTCAGAGAAGGGTGGAAGGTCAAAATTTCTTTCTGAGTTTTTTTGTTTGTTTGTTTGTTTCTTATTAAACAACTTAAAATCAATGTCCCCAAAAGCAGTTGCAGGGTGGCAGAATTTTGGTCCTTTTACCTGGTATTTACTCAATGATAGATAGATCTTCAATATATGAATGAAGAAATATCATGGTTAGTTAACAGTGGAATGCAAAGGAGGACAGATTTCCCAAAGTGCCGAGAACCAATGATCTTTCTACTACACTTTAGTGCTTTTCTATTTTCATTTCATTTCCACTTCATGAATGAATTATCAAGTTATTTTTAAAGAGGACGTTTTCAGAAGCTGTCAACAACAAAAAAATCTTAATTGATATGACAGTATAAAATCCTTACCCCGTGAATAGGCAGTGGAGAATATAATTTCTCAAAGAGCTACTAGCATCTTTCTTCTAAAAACTAAAAAAAGCTTCCTTTATTCTTCCTTAGTAATTTGACTTATGATTTATATGCTTTTGATCTAGAGTGACACTCAGAACCTGGATATTCCATACAGAAATTGCTGAAGTAGAGGAAGGATAACCTAAATTTGCGTTTGATGTCAATCTTGGGATATGAAGCAAACTTTCCATGTGCTAGAAAAATGTTGTTGAAAGGCAGTTATTTCATTCATTCTTGAATAATACTGATTTATTCTGTTTATAGATGTCTTGCTAGCTTCAAAGAATACATCATATGTAGAAAACTTCTTAGTAATCAGAAAATTATGGAATTATGAATATGAAAAATTAAATATGGGAAATAGAAGTTCATCATTTTAAGGGGATAATTATTTCCCAAAGACAAATCACTCGAGTGCCTCTATTGATCTAGATTTCTGCATAGCAATTATATAATATGTTTTCAGAGCAGAGGAGAAACTTAAGAGAATCTTTTAATGTAGCCGAGGAAACTAAAGTCCAAATAAATAAAATATTTTTTCAAATAATTTTTCTGACCATTTTGGAATCAAAACCAAGATCTCCTGGGTGGGGATACAATGTCACACTGCTTTTGTGATGTATTGGCTTTCATTGATTCTATCAGACTTTCAATTCATTGAACAAATGCTACTGGTTGAAATGCTTTTAGCTGATATTACAATTTTTTTCTTTACTACATTATATTAAACATTCTCATATTGTATATGGTCACTTTATTTTAGAGATGATGCCTTGTGACTTAGGGAGATTAACCACTTTACTAAAATTTAAATAGTGCCTTTGTGATAGTACTAGAAATAGAACCTAGGGCTCCTGATTTCCCAAATCCAGGACTCAGTGAGTGTATTAATCTAAGCCTAGACTTGAAAAATTATTGCTATTTTTTGGGGGAACTCTTGTAGTAAACCATTTATTTATTCATTTATTCATCAAACATATTGATTTTTTTTTCTATTATGGTTCTCAAACTGTGCTTCAGGGTGGGGAATCAGAGATGAATAATCATGAACCTGAACCTCACAATTTAATAGAGGGAAATAAAGAGTAAATATAGAAAACTTACAGGTGTTTCAGAATAAAAGAAAAGAAATATTAATCAGAGGAGAGAAGGCTGGTCCAGTCTACCCGAGGATTTGATTAGCAGCTTCATAGAGTAGGTGTTGCGATGTTTTCAAGTTGAGAGGTGCGGTAGGTGCTTCCTGGGGGCTAAGAAGTGGGACAAGGTCTCAAGAAAGAGAGAGAGGTGGCCAGAGCAAAGATATAAGGTTCTAAAAATTGTTTCTATGACTCAAGTGTAGGGTACATCAGAGCACACAGGAAAGGGAGACTGTAATAGTCAGAAGTGGGCTGATGGAAGGATGCTTGGGCCATACCCAATAATTTAAATTTATTCTATGAATAATTATGGGACAAGAATGGTTTTATACACTGGGCTTAATTTTAGAAAGATCTACTATGGTAGAATGTGAGTGTTTATGTGTGTACAAGAGAATAAGCTAACAAGGAGGTTGTTCTCTTATGGTTATGCTATGAAAAGATGCTAAGGATGCCCAAGTTGAGTCATTAGAGGTAAAGTTTCAAATGAGGGAGGGACATTAAGTAAACAGGAAGCAAAATGAGAGGAATTTGGTGAGCAAAGAGATGTGGGGTAGGTGATGGAATTGACATTGAACTGGGAGGTAAGAGAGCTGAATTCTAATTATGGATCTACCCACTATTAAGGCTGTGATTTTGAACTAGTGACTGTTCTAGATGTTTTCTAACAATTTCATTTTTGTAACGTGGAAAAAGAGGACTTTATTATTTTTAAATTCTCTAAAAGTCAATGATTCTCTCTTAGATGTCTGTATTATATAAATGGATTCAAGGGTCTAAGTAAGGTTTTCTTAGACTCCATCATAATAAGAGGTATGGCTAACATTTACTCTGTTTATCAAATATAAGCATCATTAGTGCTGAATCAATTGATCCTTTCATCTCTTTATGATAGGTATTAGAATTCCTATTTTATTGATGTGAAGCTGAAGCATAAGAGAGGCAAAATATTTATTTTTTTTCAAATTACATCTTTGATTGTTCTTTGAATGCCTTAGTTCAAGCTGCCATCACAAAATACCAAAGACTGGGTGGCCTATTCACAAAGGAAGTTTGTTTCTCATAGTTCTGGAGACTTGAAATTAAAGATCAGGGTGCCAGCATGGTACAAGGAAGGCCCTCTTCTGGGCTTCAGACTCCATGTTGTGTCCTCACATTGCAGAAGGGGAGACCTTCTCCTTGGGGGCCTCTTTTATAAGGACACTACCCAATAACCTCCCTGAGATTCTACCTTTAATACCATCACTCTGGATACTTGGTTTCCATCATGAATAATGGGGAGACACAAACACTCAGACCATAGCACTGTGTAGTTTCCTTAAGAAGCACTTGGACTGTATCTGATTCCTTCCTAGGTCAATTGATAGGAATAATGCTTGCTATTGTAACAGGTATACTTCTAAATCTCATTGACCTAACAGAGGCTGTTTACTTCTGGTATATATGAAGCCAATTCATGTCAGGGGATGGAGCTCTCCTCTTCACAGTCATTCAGGATGACTGTGGCTCTCCAAGGTCACCTTTGGCACTGAGATGTAACTTAAAGGGGAGGAGAGTATGCGTGATGGAGTAGGTTTTTAAGGAAATATAATGTACTTCTGCCCATAGTTGTATGCCCAGGAGGAAAGATAAAGGAGACTTAATGAATAGGTAGGCACTCTCTTGTAAAGCTGGGACTTGAACCTAAACTATCTTGGCTTCAGAATCCTCACCCACACCACTGTGCTAGGATACCTTTGGTACTTGATTTGTCTCATGGAATCAACAGTAATTAAACTGTTTTGTACATAAAAGAATATGATGATAATGAGGCTGTAGATTGACTTTCTAGAGAATGTTATACTGTGTAGCTAAGATTCATGACTTCATACATACAAGAAAAAATATCCAAAAATATAAACTCCATTTGCAGTTTTTCATTTGGTGGAGTGACTTAATGAAGTTAATTTATATAAGTCTGAAATGATTTAAAAAATATGTTAGACTTTCATTTTCTGATAGGTCTACTTTATAGTACCCATTTAATGAAACTTAATCATTTCATAAACTCATAGAGTTTTAAAAGTAGAAGGAATCTTTAAATTCACTCTATAAACAGACTGACATCTTATTTTGCAAATGAGGAAATAGACCCAGAGATCCAAATGGCTTACTCAAGATTATACTCTTTAGGGACATAGGACTATGTACAAGGCCCAAATATCCCATCTTTCTTTTAAGTGCTCTTTCTATTCACTGTCATTTTTCTCAATAAACACTTGGGCTGTACTGCCCTCCTTCCTAGAGTCATTTAAAGGAAATTTATTAATCATTAAAGAACACTGTGACTCCTATAGTGTATAGGAAGCTGGGATATTCCGATTCTTCACATTTTGTGTGCTTGTGTAATTTGGGATTAAGCAAGACATCTGCTGCTAGCCTTTGACATTAGCAACATTCACAGTAATTTGAGATGGCCTTTGGGTCATCATTTGAAATGTCAATTTCCACTAGGAGGTGAAAGGAGAAAGTGCTGCTGCTGGTTTGTGAATTTCCTGGGTACTTTGGAAGGTGGAGACTTGTCTCCTGCTCTTAAAAGTAAAGGTAAAGAATCCCTCTGCTAATAATTAGCCTTTGTTCATTATAACTTTAATTACAAAAACTTAAATATTCCAGGCAGCACATTTTCGGGGGTCAAAGAACAGAGACATCACTGGGTTATCTAAGAGGGAGGGGAAGGGCTCATTAAAAGCTATTGTAGGGAAAATTTCAGGAGGACCTCGCCAAGGGCGGATGTCAAGGCAGCTGAAGGAACTACCTTGTCTGTTTCCTCTCTCTGCACCTCTCCTGTTTGCTTCCTGAGTGCATCTCTCATCACCATGAGGTGCACAACATTCTCCTCTGTGGGTCATCTGCCTCCTGAGCCAGATGACCTTGGGCTCAAATGCCCATTTCCAGGTGGCTATTCTGACTTCTAATTCACATTTCCAGAGGGATGGATTTGATTGGTCTAGCTCCTCTTTTTCAGATCAGCCCCCCCCCCCCCCAAGCAAAAGTTGTTGGGCAGTTTTGTTTGTTTGTTTGTTTGTTTGTTTGTTTGTTTGTTTTAAGAGACCACTGTTGCCTTCCTCAGTGTCAGTTCTCATTGAAAAACGAAGGAAGTACAAGATGTTTGTGTTTAAACTGAGGGCAGATGAATCTAAAATTTTAGAAAGAATGACTCTTCTGTCCCACCTTTCTCTTAAAATAGACTGAGGACATCATCTGGTTGAGAATTTGCTTTTGTTAAGAGAGACTGTACTGTTAATTAGGGTTATTCTTTAGTGCCAATCTGTCTTTCCCTAATAATTTTATTTCTTCCCCATAAAATTGGAGACATTTCAGAAAACAGGCTTTGCAAAAATGTCACTGGCACTTGGCTATTTCCTGCCCAATCATCCTGACTTCATAAATTATGCAAATTTCTGAAATTTCATTGAGCTATGTAAGTGATTATTTCTTTTAATTAGATTTCTTCACCAGGAAGTCTAAAAATGTGCCTTGTTTTCTCCTTCTGATGAATTAAAGTGAGAAATTAGCTGTCTCAAAAAGTTTCTGTTTCAGCACATTTTTCCATTCAAAGTGATTTACAGCAACCTCAATCCACTAAGCTGCTTGCATTTTGCATGCTTATTTTGGTGCGAGTAGGTGATACTTTATTCCTATGTAGAAGAAGGTATAATGCAGACTCTCTGGGGAGCTATTCAAGCTGAGTAAAACTATTAAATAGGAGTGTATGGAGACAAACAAAATTTCAGAATCAATGAGACAAATCAGAATACAAATAAGAACTGAAATTCAGTGGAGAGGAAACCAGATAGATACAAATTCACAACTTAATGCTAAATTTACTCCCTCTGTAGCTTAAGTGTCAAATTCAATTTTTTAACATATATCTTATGTCTATATATATATATATATATATATATATATATATATTTGTAATATGAAATTAGAACTTTGATAAAATGTAGGTAACTTTCCCTCACAACTGTCTTTGTAGTTTATACATGTGGCATTGCTTTTATATTTATTGGTTACTTTAAAAAGTAAAAATCAACATAATCAATTGATTATGTTGCTAAATCAGTTGCTAAACAGTTAAAAAGTAGTTTCATCTTGTACATGGTCTGATTTAGTCTTCATAAGGGATCATGGAACCATTTTAGACACGAACAAAAAATTCCTTGAAGGTGAATGGGTTTTTTCAAGGCTTTGCTCAGTAAAGTGTAGGTGAAAATAGGTGGGGACTGAGGTATTTCAGCCCCAGAGCCCACGTTCTTTCAAGGCTACCAAGCATCGCATGTGGGGACAGGGATACCTTCCCTGCATTCCTCCACATCACCTACTCTGTGGCACATGTGAAGCTCTATAGAAAAGCCACCAGAGAACAGTGGTCAAGGTCACGGCTTCTGAAAGCACACTGCTTGGACTCTCCTCTCTGGTTTTGCCCCTTATAGTTACATTACCTTGGGCAAGCTCCTTAACATTTCTGCAGTTCAGTTTCTGCAACCATAAATTGGGGATAATTATAGCTTCCCCTTTAATGGTTGCTGTGATGATAAAATAGAATAATGCTTGGCATGCAGATAAAATTCAGTAAATGTTAGCAATTACCATTATTCTATAAATTGTTTCCAGAGTGAATGAATTATTCTTACATATAGAATGTGATATGCAAAGCTTTGTGCTCTTATTAACCCTAAGGCTAGCAATATCTACTCCAGGTGAATGATTTACATTACTATTACTCTGTTGTGAACTCATTTTCATAGCCATGCATTTATAGTTGTTTCACAGGTGATGAATAAAATGTGAACATATTAACATATGCAAATGTAAATGTACACATATAATTATGTATGTATATAATGCTTCAAAATCTCTGCATGCTTACAAATAAAATGCTATTTAATTCATTTTTCCCCCTTATGAAGAGGTGCCTTTCAATGGGTAAAAAAGGCATTTAGGAAAAAAAATGCCTTATAGGACTTCATGCCAAACATGTAGGAATCTTAAGATATGACTTAAGTGGCAGTCTCTTAAGCCCATGTTTCTGGGCCATTATACAACTTATGGATCCTATTGTTGAAATAAGAGATAAGGTAAGAAGCTTGGAAGGCACAATTAGAACTGGGTAAGACTTGATGTTCCTATTTTTATAAGAATTAAACTGATGTGTCTCTAGTTTCACCTCACAAAATTGAGGAGGCAACTTTGTATTTATGCATCACATCCAGACAGGAAAAAATTGCAGACTAGCAATCATGTGGGTTGTGCTTCTTTTTTTTTTAACTAAAGAATTTTTACATAGAAAATAAAAATTTGTGCCCAACTGAAGTCACTCAGTGGTTGAACATCGACCCATGAACCAGGAAGTCACAATTCAATTCCTGGTCAGGGCACATGCCCAGGTTTCAGGCTCTGTTCCCAGTAGGGGGCATACAAGAGGCAGCCAATCAATGATTCTCATCATTGATGTTTCTAGCTCTCAGAAATCAGTTTTTTAAAAATTATTCCTTTTTTTCTATTTAAATATTCTCCAGGGGGTCTCGCATCATTTTGTTATGATGCTAATTGATTGTCTGTGAAGCCTGTATTGTTAATTTGGAAAATGCTAGTGTTTGATTAGGTTAGTTTAGCATGAGCTCTGTCTGAATCTGTGTAGAGAATTCCAGTAACTGCTTGAATTTCTTAGTCTCATTAACCTTTTAAAATAAGACCACAGGCATTAGTTTTACCTTCTTAAATTATTGGTTTACCATCTATTATTACATATACCACATACTGAGCAGTTTACATGAAAAATTAGTCTTTGTCCACAAGAACTTGGTTATAAGAAGTACATCAGACAAATGAGAAAACTATATATATTTATATGCATGCTATGCTTAGGTGGACTAAATTCTGCTAAAAGATTCATTTCCCTGTTTTGAGGCATATCTACCAGTAGATATAAAGTAATACTGAACAGTCAATATTCTCCCTACCTAAGCCTTCAAACACTTTCAGTACAAGATTATCCATCTATCCCTCCATCCATCCTATTTTTAAAAGATTAGCTATCCCTCTCTCATTCTCCCACAATAAACTTTACAACTTCAGTTCTAATAAGAACAGCAAAGGCTGAGAGAGATTTTTTTCACAAAACCACACTTCTCACCAGGAAACGAAACCTGTGTGCCTGAGTGTTTTATTCATAGACAATGAAAAGAAGGTTTAGGTCAGAAACGCCTCATGTATGTCAGGCCTGCTTTTGCTGCTCCCTTTATTATTAACCTTTTAACATTTAGTCCCATGCTCTGTTTCCCAGTGCAGCGCCTACCTCATCCTCCTCTTCATTAATCCACGTGTGCACTTCCATTCTCTTCAGAGAAGAAAGAAGCACACTTTCTTCACCAGAGCTTTGACATGCCAAATTTAGCCCATGTAATTATCCAACTATGGAACAATTCATTACAATCCTTTGAATCACATAAATATATAAACAAATTGTGTGGTTTTTTTCCATATTTATTCTGCATTGACTTAATTAAGGTAAATGATCCAGGTTTTGAGATATCATACTTAACTGAATTATGCTCCATCTAATGCATTTAGGAAAATATACTGAACCTCCCAGGAGAAAGTGCTACTGAGGCTTAAATTTTGGAGCAGTAATAAACAACCTCCAAATGTTAGAGGTTTATAACAATTGAAGGTTTATTTTTAAAGCATAGGTGCATCTTGGTAGGGACTCAGCTTGATTAAGTGTCTATTACCAAGAACACAGTTGGTTTCTCTGGCTGCTAGGGAGAAATGGGGTGAATTACACACTCGCTCTTTATTTTTCATTTATTTTTCAATTACAATTGACATACAATATTATATTAGTTTCAGTGTGCAACCCAGTGACTAGACATATATATCACTTACAAAGTGATTCCCTACTAACTCTAGTACACATCTGACACCATACATCTATATATATAAAAGGCTAATATGCAAATTGTCCCCATGGGAGTTCGACTGGGAGACTGATTGCCAGTGCTCTGACCGCCAGGGGGTGGCAGAATTAAGGAAGGCCCTGGCTGGCAGCTGGGAAAGGGAGGTCCCAGTCTGCAGCCAGAAGACCCTGATTAGCCCTGAGACCCTACCCATGCATGAATTGTGTGCACCAGGCCTCTAGTAGTTATTATATCATTGAGTATATTTCCTATGCTGTACTCTATATTCCTGTGACTATTTTGTAACTACCAATTTGTATTTCTTAACCCCTTCACCTTTCACACACATCCCATTTGGCAATCACCGATTTGATCTCTATAGCTATGAATTTGTTGATTTTGTTTCTTCGTTTATTTTTTTAGATTCCACATATAAGTTAAATCATATGGTATTTTTTTCCCCTGCCTGACTTTAACTTAGCACAATAAACTCTGGGTCCATCCAGGTTGTTGCAAAGGTAACATTTCATTCTTTTCATGACTGAGTCATATTCCATTGTACAATGTACCACACTTCCTTTATCCATTTGCCTATAGATGGACACTTGGGTTGCTTCCAATGTCTTGGCTATGGTGAATAATGCTGCAATAAACATAGGAGTATGTATATATTTTCAAATTAGTGTTTTAGATTTGTTAGAGAACTATCTAGAACTGGGATTGCTGGGTCATATGCTACGGTAGTTACATTTTTAACTTTTTGAGGACTCTCCATATTGTTGTATTATGACTGCATCAATTTACAAACCCACCAAGAATGCATGAGGATTCCCTTTTCTCTATATGCTTGCCAACACTTTTTATTTGTTGATGATAACTCTTTTAGGGGTATGAGGTTAAATGTCATTGTGGTTTTAATTTACATTTATTTGATGATTAGTGATGTTGAGCATGTTTTCATGTCTATTGGCCATCTGTATGTCTTCTTTGCATAAATGTCTATTTAAGTCCTCTGCCCATTTTTATTCAGATTGTTTGGGTTTTATTTAGTGTTAAATTGTAAGAGTTTCTTATATATTTTAGATAGTAAGCCCTTATCAGATGTTTCATTGGTGAATATGTTCTCCCTTTAGTGAGTTGGCTTTTCATTTTGTTGATAGTTTCCTTCACTGTGCAAAAACTTTTCTTTGGTATAGTCTTATGTTTTTACTTTTCTTTTGTTTCCCTTGCCTGAAGAGACATGCCCAAAAAATATTGCTGAGTGATGTTGAAGAATTTACTGCCTATGTTTTCTTCTAGGACTTTATAGTTGAAGGTCTTGCACTTGAGTTTTTAATCCATTTTAGGTTTATTTTTGTATATAATATAAAAAATTCTATAGTTTCATTTTTTCATGTGTCTGTCCTAAAAATGGAGAGACTGTCTTTAGCCCATTGTGTAGTCTCGCCCCTTTGTCATAGATTAGTTGTCCACACAGACTGCTGCCCTTTCCCTTTTCTCATAAGTGACTCATACTATTTAACTTCCATCTCATTAGCCTAAACAACTCACATCACTGCGTCTAAATTTAATTTGGTGGAGAAATATAGTACTATGAGGAAGGGGAGACCCAGAAATATTTGGTGAAAGGCACTAATAACTACCACACTGACTTTATCCTCTTATTTTTCTTGTCAAAGTTAAACTTTTGATATTGGCATTTGGGGGAAAAATCAGATTAAGGGTCTTTTTCTATGTGTGATAAAACCTTCCTTTTAACAAAGTTGGTAAAATGGCCATGGTGCTGAAATTATGCATTTTTTTCCTCAGGGAAGAGATTGGTGGAACCTACTGTGTGCTCCTGGCTGCCATAGTCTGGGGAAGACCACAGAGCCCTAGCCATCATCAAACTCTTTCTGAAACTGTCTCAGCTCAGCACTCTGCCTACAGCTTCACTATCTGAAGAATCCTAATAATAATATCTTTTCTCTAACCTGGCTTCTTTTCAAAGAGTTGCAGGATTAATTGCCTCATGATTAACATCTCTGTTTTCCTATAACACTGTAAAAATTTCAAGCATACCAAATAATCTAATATCACAGAGATGTTTATCTTAATTCTGCTTAGTATTCCACCTCTTCTTCTGCACCTCACAGGGTGCATCAGCCAACTTCCTGGCAGATGATCTACTGCCCTTTATAGATAAACTTTCTTTCCTCTTTTTGAAATATTTACTTCATATAGTAGTACTCTTTTTTATTCTGAAATATATCTCATATTTCATAGAAAAACTAGATAAAATCATATAAGAAGCTGCCTCATCTTCTCACCACCTGATCCACTCACACTTACCTGCTTCAGTCAAATGGATTGTGTCCCCACATCAATCTAATGCCAACCTCTCTGGTGCCCTGAATCTCAATTCCTCTTTCCTTCTCAAGAACTTTCTTTTTCAATTATCCATTTTTCTCTCTAATATTGACTGATTTCTTTACCAGATCATTCCAGCAAGTAAGCATGCTTTTATGGTATCTGTTTCCTTCTTTCTTTCGCAGAAAAACTCCATGAAAGAAATTTTTTTATAATTGTACAGTTTTACATCTTGTTCTGCACCAAACACACTTCAATCATGCTTTATCAGGCCATTAAAATGATTTTTATTAAGTTGAAATGCTAACAATACTGACAGAGTGCTGATGATGAGTTGAGAAGTGTTCTAAATACTTTATTCATGATAAATCATTTAATTCCCAAACCAGTCATATGAAGATTATGCTATTAACATCTCTGTTCTAGACATAAAAGACTACTACTCAGAGATATTAGATAACTTGCCCAAAATCACACAGCTGCTAGGAGTAGCTTAGATTTGATTCCAGAAACTTTGGTTTTAACCACTATCTCATATTACTTTTATTAAGGGACAATTATTTCTTTTAATTTATTGAACCTTTCAGTAGTTTTTGACATAGTTGATCAATCCTTTCTTCTTAAAACATTTTATTCTTTGGGTTTTATGTCTTTATTTGGGTTCTTTTTTCTCGCACCTCATATGTTGGTCCTTATCGTCTTTTTTTTTTTGTTGGACTTTTACCCCTTTTTTGCTGGTAGCCTTTCCATGGTAATTTGGTTCAGATCTCTTGAGTGTGAATCTGGAGTCCATATTTTCCCCCTAAGCTCTATTTTATAAATGATGCTGTCTGATTTACTATATAACTCTATTAGAGTATCTTATAAGAATATCACATTTAACAGAGTAAAAGAGAACTATAGACATTCTAGGTCAACCCATCTTTTGCCAAATTCTCCTTCCCCCAAGACTGTATCTACCAACACCACCAAACTCAGGACAAATTTAGGAGTAATCCTTAATTCCTTTTTCTCTCACAACTGATATTCTACCCATTAGCAAGACAAAACAACCTTGCACTGAAATACCCCTACCCTACTTTCCCACAAGTCTGCTGCTGTTAGTATAGTCTTAGTTCCATTCTTTATCTAGATTCCTGCAGTCTCTTCATAATTGGTTTCCCTGATTCCACTCTTGTTCCCCCCCCCCCAGTTTTTTTCTCTGAAGAGCGGCCTGAGAAAATGACTAAAGTGTTAATAAGATCATACCAAAGACTTCCCTTTGAAATGAGATACAGTCCCATCTCCTTACTGTGGCATACCAGACCCTACATGATCTTCCCACATTTCTGACACCTTTCCTTTGACTTCTCAATTGTTCAGTCACACTGGTCATCCACCTGTCCTGAGAACATAGCATGCTTTTCCCCATTTGGTATCTTGTCATTGCTGCTCTTTCATTTTGGAATGCTCTTCCTTAGATCTTCATAATGGGTGCTTCCTCTGCTTCACTCAGGTGATTATTCAGGTACCTCCTTAGAGAGGTCTTCCTTGAGACTCTTGCTAAAATATACATTCCCTCCGTTCTTAATGACTTTCAAAAATATTCTGCATTTCCTACAAAGCACTTACAAATCTAATATTGTCCTATGGAATCATTAACTTAGGCATTGCTATTTATTTTCTCCAGAGGGATATGAGCTCTTTAAGGGCCTGGTCTATGCCCCTCTTATTCACTGATGCAATCCTAGAACCATGCCTGATGTGTGGTATTGACTCAACTAAAATGTGACTAGGTATAGTGCAGAAAGCAGTATGGTGACTTGTATAACACAAAACATTCAATAAATTAAAACTAATGGAATAATCCTTAGCTAAGAAAGTATGTTCAAAAAGTAAATAGAGAAGTCTTGGGGGAAAGAGAATTTGGCAAAAAAGAGGTTGGGCTAGAATGTCTATAATTCTCATTTTCCCCCCCTCTAAATGTGAGCTCCTTATAAGACAGTTAAGTAGAGATATAAATCAGGCAGCACCATTATGAAATAGAGCTTATGGAAGAAATATGGGCTGTAGATTCACATTTAGGAGACCTAAAGCAATAGGTACAAGTCATAGACGGAATGAAATTATCATGGGAAGACTACCAACAAAGCATCAGGAACAGAAGTCTCGCTCTTAAATTTTTAGCATTGCTAGGGATAGCTTTGTGATGTTGGAATGATATTTGCTTCTTAAAAGCTCTTTTGAGAATTACTTGTCAAAGCTGTATGTCATACTTGAGCTTCTTGATCTCCCATGGAAGTATGAGGTGGATAATATGTGTGATTTCCTCTTTCTCATAAGGAAAATATAAACAAGTTATCTAACCTTAGTTACTGCATAGCGGTTCCTCATCGCCCAGAGAAGATTAATATAATAAATGCATAATGTGCTCTTCTTAATATGTTCATAACATTAAAGAACTTTAAATCTCTACTTTTTTCTATGTAAATTTGTTTTTATAGCAATCATAGTTTTAAAACTTCTGAAAGCATAGTATTTTAATTAATGTTGGATTTTAAGCTTTTTTTTGTTTTCAGCAGATGAAACTTTTGCTTTATCATGTCACAGTAGGAATTAATAGAACCTTATCATAATGTGATGTCAGACCCCCAAAATTTCACCTTCATAGCCACACTGCAAGGTGGATGGAATGGGTAGGGGACCTCACAGCTTTTTGGACTAGGTTTCTGGGCTAGATATAAATCCACCCAAGTTCTGGCTGTGCCTTTTGGTGGCAGTTGTCCCCCCAAGCAAAATTGGAAGGAATGATTTTTGGGTTCTGAAACTGGCTATTTTGGGACAATAATAGCATTTTCAAGAATCAGCCAATTAATTCATTTCCAGAGAAACTGTGCAGATGAATAGTAAGGAGGGGGAAATCTTCCCTTCATCATTGCTTCTTGAAAATTGTTATTCTGCCTGACCTTACACTCACCCCCAGAAAAACATAATCTTTATATTATCCATCAGCCACACTGTGGCGTATTTGTCCAGGGGTTTACTTTACTTTAACATGTTGAACAAAAAGGTGTAGAAAGAAGCCACATGCAACTAAATATGTTTTTGACAGCACTATATATTGCTCCTATATTTCAGAATGTTCTAACAGCTTATTTTAATCTAGTCACCAGTTATTCCTGCTTCACCAAGCATTTACTGGCAGAAATTGTCCTGCCACATTTAGAAAAGAAATCAACTCCCATTATGAGGTCAGCATCATTGAAATTCTAGTTTCATGCCTGGTGGGTCCCCTATAGAGCTATATGTAATGCACAGCTAATTAAAAAAACAGGAAGGAAGTGTCCAAAGTTTCTTAATGTCTCATCTTTTGTTTTTGTTTGTACAGCTCACCATGTTAAAACGGGCACTTGCGAGGTGGTGGCACTCCACAGATGCTGTAATAAGAACAAGATAGAAGAACGGTCACAAACTGTCAAGTGCTCTTGCTTCCCCGGGCAGGTGGCAGGCACCACGCGAGCTGCTCCTTCTTGTGTGGATGGTGCGATTTTTACCTTGTTCATTGCGGTAGTGTAGCTGGGGACTGCTTAGAACTGGAATCCCATTGTAATGCTGTTGATGGGGCCAATTCTGAGGGACCACAGTATAGATTATGTGGTTGATATGAGGTTATTTGTAAGGCATTTTGAAATCCAAAATCCTTTTGGAAGGAGGCCTAAGGACTTACCCAGTTTCATAATAAATGGTGTTATATTGGGGTTCCAACAAATTCAAGTGCTTCTTTGATGCCATGAAATACTGATTTACCAGCTGAGGGTGTGTGTGTGTGTGTGTGTGTGTGTGTGTGTGTGTGTAAATTAATTGGGAAAGAGGAGATGAAAACAGATGACTAAATAGTATGAATTTCTAAGCCCATGGATAATTCTTAAGAATGAAAAATGCACATCACGCACATAAGAGAATATTTAGTTGTGGATAGAATTTATACAAAATTTGGTTATTGTAAAAATGCATCAGAATATTCATTTCTTTTTTAAAATAAATTTAAACCTTTTTTTATATTTTATTGATTTTTTAGAGAGAGGAAGAGAGAGGGATAGAGAGTTAGAAACATTGATGAGAGAGAATCATTGATCAGCTGCCTCTTGCCTACCCCCTACCGGGATGTGCCAGCAACCAAGGTACATGTCCTTGACCAGGAATCAAACCTGGGACCCTTGAGTCCGCAGGCTGATGCTCTATCCACTGAGCCAAACCCGTTTCAGCTGAATATTCATTTCTTTATTTGATTACCGTATTTGCCGGCGTATAAGACGATTTTTTGGCCCTGAAAAATATGTATTTGCCGGCATATAAGATGACTGGGCGTATAAGACGATCCCCTAACATTTCCACTAAAAATACAGAGTTTGTTATATACTCACCGTATAAGACTACCCCCCACTTGGAGGCATATTTTTCAGGGCCAAAAAATCATCTTATACGCCGGCAAATACGGTATTTACCTAATTAGAATAGGATTTTCAGCCATTAAATTGACGTTACCATAAATAATAATTTAAGTGTTAATATTAGCATGGTCCATATCTTGTGAAGATGACTACTGCCTACAGTAAAAATAAATATAAAAAATTGTATTAACTCTAATGTCCTCTGATTTCCAGCCTACTGTGGGGAATATAACATTTATTCTAAAATATTGACTCTAAATTGGTCAGGGGCTTATTTGCTTATCTGTTTATGTAAACCAGTTAGTGCATACATACTATTAGTTTCTTTCAAATGAATAGCTTTCATGAAGCCTAAATATTCTCATGAAAAATCATTCAACAATGTGCTTATTGTGTATTTATGTTTAATGATTCAAAAGGCTAAGTCTCATGTAAAGTATTCTTACCATAATAAAGTAAAATGAAAATAATTATTTTACTCGGAAAATCTAGATCTAGCCTTTTGGACAAAAATAAAAATAAAATAAAAGGCAGGTCCTAAAACACAATCTACCCAGTGATAGAAAAACTTCATGGCTTTTTCTTTAAGTGTGCACCCAGGGAATGAACAAACCCAATGGAAAACATTCCATCAATTTTCTATCTCCTGTAGCTTCCATAGTGGAACAGAAATGGTGGTGTCATATGCAGCCGTGTCTTGAGGGAGAGGAGTGTAAAGTTCTTCCTGATCGGAAAGGATGGAGCTGCTCCTCTGGGAATAAAGTGAAAACAACTCGGGTAAGTGGACAGCCAGCTTGGGAAAGTAGAATGTCTCTGAATTATCAAAGCATACACAGTGATATCTTTAAGTGTTGGTTAGAGAATGAGAGAGTACAGTTTTCCATAGTATGTTTTCTCCATTTTCTCCCTAATTTATTTTTCATAGCACATTTTTTATTTCATTCAGAATAACATCTCTATATTGCCATCAGCTGTTGTGTTATCTAACAAGCAAATATCGTTTGTTCCCTCATGAGATACTGACAGTAATGTGAAACCCTCCAACGGTGCATGTAAAAAATGCTGGAAAGGTCATTCCAACCCCTTAATCTGTTCATGGATAAAACTCTGAATAGATTCTAAAGAGAGGGAGAGAGAGAGAGAGAGAGAGAGAGAGAGAGAGAGAGAGAGAGAGAGAGAGAGAAGAAAATATTTTATTTTGTAATACAGGTCTGGTGCATGAATTAGTGCAACAGTGAGGTCCCTTGACCTGATCTGTGGGGATTGGGCCAAAACCAGCTCTCCAATATCCCCAGAGGGGTCCTGGATTGCAAGAGGGCACAAACCAGACTGAGGGACCCCATTGGTGCATAACTGGGGTCGGGGAGAGACCAAGGGAGGACTCCAAGGTGTGTCCAGCCTGTCTCAACCAGTCCCAATCAGTTGGACCCCAGCAGCAAGCTAACCTATCAGCCGAAGCATCTGCTCCTTGGTGGTCAGTGCACATCATAGCGACTGGTCGAACAAATGGTCAGGCACCTAGCATATTAGCCTTTTATTATATAGGATATGACAATAAAATTTGCCAACTAAGATTTTTGCATTTTTATGAAAGTAATTATTCTGATCTCCCTGATCTCTGGATCAATAAATAATTTTCTAATATAGTATAAACTTTACATGGGCCTATTTAATTATCACAAATAGTTTGTTAAGTGCTCAAATTACCACAGTATATTCCATGGGTTAATATGAAGAGAATACTATTTAGACAATGATATACTTCTGCTTGCAATGCTGACTTCTGGGAAATGGGAGAGAAGTGAAAAACTGTTATTCTTTGATCTTTCTGTTAGCTCAATGGATGTTCTGGACTGGCAGGTTTTAAATATTTGCTTTGTAGATTCAACTGTGAAAGTTCAGTCTTGTTTTGCTGAGGGGAAAGTAGACAATAGAATAGAATTGAATCATTGTACAAGGGAATGTTTTATAAAAAACAAACAAACAAACAAACAAACAAACAAACAAAAAAACAGAACATAACCCAGACCTCTTGGCTCAGTGTTTGAGCACTAATCCATTCAACAGAAGGTGGCCAGTTCAATTCCTGGTCAGAGCATCTGCCTAGGTTGCTCAATCCCCAACAGGGGCATTCAAGAGACAGCTCATCTATGTTTTTCTCTCATCAATTTAGGCAACTAAATCAGAGAATGTCCACCCAGAATTAATTAATTAGACACAGCTGAGAAGACAATTTTCAATAAGGAAAGTCAGAGGATGCCTAGAGAACGCCACTTGCCAGCCATTACAGGGGTGGAATCACCACCGTGTCCTAGCAGTGAGTGGTGCAGTATCTCCTGGCAGGATTCCAGATATCTGCAATGAGCACTTGCCAGAGTGATTTCTGCACCATGCCTCCTCACTAGCCTGCTAGGACCCAGCATCCCAGGATCTGGTTCCAGGAATGTGCAGTGGGTGCAATCCAAGAAAACTCCTGTGCCCGACATCTGACTAGAGCCATCTAAGCCCCAGAACCTGCTGTCAGGGTGACCCAGGGCAACAAAAGAGCATGGACTGTGCAACCCAGAACAACCCATGTCCACTTCACCCAGGGCCCCAGGTGGGGTGATCTGGAGCAACCCAGTGCATGCTTCACTCAGGGCCACAAGAGAGCTATGATTACGTGAACCAGAGCAACCCACATTCATTCCACCCCAGCTCCTGGGGCAGTCCTGCTGGGGATACTCAGAGCAACCCAATGTGTGTCTCACTCTGGGCTACAGAAGAGTTCAGACTGTGTGACCCAGAGCAACTTGCCTCCTCTTCACAGTGGGGAGGGGCAAACTGGAGCAACAAAGAGCAGGCCTCACTCCAGGCCAAATGAAAGTAGGACTGTGTGACCCAGTGCAACATGCACCCACACACCCCCAAGCCCAGGGACTTGCTGGGACAACCTACAGTAACCAAGCACATTCCCTATTCTGGGTCACAGAAGAGCTCTGACTTTGCAACCCAGAGCAATCTGCACCCACTCAACCCCAGCCCCTGAGACAGTCCTTCTAGAGCTATCAGGAGCAACCCATACGATGCCACACTCTGGGCCACAGGAGAGCATTCCTGGGGTGAACTGGAGCAATCTGATATGCCCAGCCAGGGCCACAGCACCATGCTGCAAGTGCCCTGCCAGAGGAAACTAGGGCAACACTTTGCCATGGGTGCTGGGGCCACACAGGGAATTGCATGTCAGAGGGTTCAGGGTCCTCACAGGGAGTTGCACATCAGAGCAAGTGATACTTTGCAGTGGACAACTGAGGGACAAGATCTGTTGGGGAAGGGAATAAAACTCAGAGAAGAAATAATTAAGGTGTGAGATTCAAGGCAGACACAGCCTCTGAGCTAATGATTTCTGGACCATTGGCCTGATAAGGACTTCAACCTTTCAAACCCCAGGGCCAGAAAGAGACAGCAAAATGGGGAGACAAAGGAACAGAGTAATTGCCAGAAAAAGAACTAAATGAAATAGGGGCAAGCATTATGTCATAAAAAGAATTCAGAGTAAGGTTCATAAAATCCCTAAACCAGATGGATGAGAAAAATAACATATACACTGAGTAGTCAGATTATTATGATGTCTGAACACATAATAATCTGGCCACTCATTGCTAGTATATATATATATATACTAGCCCTGGTACATGAATTCCTGCATGGGTGGGGTCCGGGCAGCCTGGCCAGGGGGAGGGACATTGGCAGTTGGCCAGTCTGCCTGCTGGTTAAACTCCTGGTCAAGGGGACTATTTTCATGTTAGCCTTTTATTATATAGAATATACACTGAGTGACAAGATTATTATGTGTTCAGAGATCATAATAATCTGGCCATTCAGTGTACAAGAATCAAGAGGAAATGATGAATGATATAGCAGCAATAAAAACACAATGAAAAGTCTCAACAGTAGACTAGAAGAAGATGAGGACCAAATTGGTGAGTAAAAAACACCCAATTTGAACAGCAATTGGAAAAAAAATAAAAAAGAAGAGAGGAATTTAAGGGAACTTTGGGACAATATGAAATGAAGCAACTTTAACATTTTCCTAAAACAGAAGTATTTGTCAAAGAAGACTATGAAAAGGAAGTGTGGCTACATTAAAAATAAACTTGTTTTTAAGAAAGGCAAGAAAATATCTAAGAAGACCGTTTAAATAACTATTCTGGTTCCTAACTTGAAGCAGTTGTCCTTGGAGAACCAGTCTTTAGCTTTAGCTCATGTCATGAAATGAAGCAACTTTCAAATGATAGGGGTGCCAGAAGTTCAAGAAGAGGAACAAGGAATAGAAAACCTATTTGAAGAAATAATGACAGAAAACTTTTCTGAAATGGGGAAGAAAAAGTCACACAAGCACAGAAAGTCCCAAGCAAGATGAACCCAAAAAGACCCACACCAACACAGGTCATAATTACAATGGAAAATATTAATGATCAAGAAAGAATCTTAAGGGAGAGATACAGAAAGAACCATATAAGGGATCTCCATTAAACTGTCAAATGATTTCTAAACAGAAACACATCAGGTCAGAAGGAATGGAATGAAGAATATGAAGTGATGCAAAGCTAGGGACTGAATCCTATAATACTCTATCTAGCAAAGTTATCAATCAAAATTGAAGGTGAAATAGGAGCTTCACAGACAAAAAAAGGCTAAGGAAGTTTATTACCACCAAGCCAGCAGTACAAGAAATCTTAAAGGGACTGTTGTAAAAAGCAGAAATAGAAAGGGATAAAGAAACACGGGAATAAAAAATAAAAATGGCAACAAACAACTACCTATCAATAATAACCATAAACATAGATTGGTTAAATGCTTCAATCAAAAGACATAGGGTGGCAGAATGGATAAGAAACATGACCCATATATATGCTGTCTACAAGAGAGCCACCTCAGAACAAAGGACTCACACAGACTAAAAATGAAGGGATGTAAAAAAAAAAAAAAAAAGATCAGGCAAACAGAAATGGAAAAAATAAAGCAAGCTGGGGTAGCAATCAATACTTATCTTACAAAATAGATCTCAAAGTGAAAGCCATAACAAGAGATAAGGAAGGCCACTTCATAATCCTAAAGGGATCCATACAACAGGAGGACATAAATTTGGTAAACATATATGCACCCAATACTGGAACACCCAAATACATAATGAAAACTTCTGGAAGATATCAAGGGAGACATTGACAGCAATACAATCATAGTACTAGACATAGTACGAGACCCCATTTACACCAATGGGTATATCTTTTAGATAAAAAATTCAACAAAGAAACAGCAATCCTAAATGACTCACTAGATCAGATGGAATTAATTGACCTCTTTAGAACATTTCACCCAAAAGCAATGAAATATACATTCTTCTATAGGCACCTGGGACATTTTAAGAGATAGACCACATATTAGGACACAGGCTAAGTCTCTTCAAATTCAAGAAGATAGAAATCATACAAAGCATCTTCTCAGATCACAGTGGCTTAAAATTAGAAATCACCTACAATAAAAACAATGAAAAAAAATCCAACACTTGGATATTTAAACAATGATTGGGTTAGAAAAGAGATAAAAGAAGAAATAAAAAGCATCTTGGAAACAAATGACAAAGAAAACAGAGCAATCCAAAATCTATGGGACACAGTGAAAACAGTTCTGAGAGAGAAGGTGATAGCTCTCTAGGCCTACCTAAAAAAACAAACAAATAAAAACAAAACAAAACAAAAAAATGGTAATAAATTATCTAACCTTAAACAAGAAAATTTCAGAGTAAGCAGAAGGAAGGAAATAATAAAGATCAGAGAGGAAATAAACAACATAGAGACCAAAAAAATAAAATAAAATACAAAATATCAATAAAACCAAGAGCTGGTTCTTTGAAAGGATAAACAAGATTGATGGACCTCTAGACAGCCTCACCAAGAAACAAAGAGAGAGGACCCAAATAAAATCGAAATTGAAAGAGGTGAAATAAATATTGACCTCACAGACTTTCAAAGGATTCTAAAAAAAACAAAACAAAACAAAACAAACAAACAGAAAAAAACCTACAAACAACTCTACTCCACCAAACTGGACAACCTAGATGAAATGGATATATTCCTAGAAAAAATACTATATATATAGTACTACTAGACTTAATAAATGAATTTGGCAATGCAGCAGGATACAAAATTAACACCCAAAAATCTATGGTTTTTTTATACAACAATAATGAACTCACAGAAAGGGAAACTAAAAAAAAAATTCATTTACCATTGCACTAAAAAATTAAGACATCTAAGAATAAACTTAATTAAGGAGTAAAAGACATGTACTTGTAAAACAATAGGACATTGAAAAAAGAATTAGAGGAAGAAATAAACAAATGGAAATGTATACGGTATTCACGGATTGGTAGAATCAACATCATTAAAATGTCTATACTTCCCAAAGCTATTTATAGATTCAATGCAATCCCTATTTGAATACCAATGACATATTTCACAGACCTAGAACAAACTCTCCAAAAATTCATATGGAATAAAAAAAAAACCCTGAATAGCTCCAGCAGTCTGAAAAAGAAGTTTGATGGATCACAATACCAGATATCAAGCTATATTCCAAAGCCACTGTTCTCAAAACTGCCTGTTATTGGCACAAGAACAGACATATAGACCAATGGAATAGAACAGATAATCCAGAGCTAGACCTAAGCTAGTATGATCAATTAACATTTGACAAAGGAGGCAAGAGCATATAATGGAGTCAAGATGGCCTCTTCAATAAATGGTCTTGGGAAAATTGAGCAGATACATGCAAACAAATGAAACTAGATCACCAACTTATACCATTCACAAAAATAAATCCAAATGGATAAAGAACTTAAAACAAAAGATGGAAAACCATAAAAATCTTAGAAGAATCCAGAGGCAGCAAAATATCGGACATATGTCATATCAATATCTTTATAAATACAGCTCCTAGGACAATAGAAACTAAGGAGAAAATCAACAAATAGGATGACACCAAAATAAAAAGCTTCTGTACAGCAAAAGAAACCATCAACAAAACAACAAAAAAGCCCACTCCATGGGCAAACATATTTGCCAATGTTATCCCTGAAAAGGGTTTAATCTCCAACATTTACAGAAAATTCATTACAATGTAATAGAAGAAAGAGAGATAATCCAATCAAAAAATGGACCAAGGGCTTAAATAGACACTTTTTGAAAGTAGACATATAGAAAGCCAAGAGATATATGAAAACATGTTTAAAGTCACTAATCATCCAAGAGATGCAGATAGAAATGGTAATGAGG
The DNA here is from genome assembly GCA_963924515.1 of Vespertilio murinus. Taxonomy (NCBI): domain Eukaryota; kingdom Metazoa; phylum Chordata; class Mammalia; order Chiroptera; family Vespertilionidae; genus Vespertilio; species Vespertilio murinus. The sequence goes on from OZ004707.1 coordinate 141,059,313, forward strand.
TACCATCTCACACCTGTCAGAATGGCTATCATCAACAAATCAACAAATGACAAGTGCTGGCAAAGATGTGGAGAAAAAGAACTCTAGTGCACTGCTGGTGGGGTTAAGAGATCAACCGAAGGACTTGTATGCATGTATATAACCATAACCAATGGGCACAGGCAGTATGGGGGTGAGGTTAATGCTCTAGTGGTGGGAGTGGTTAGGGAGAGGTCAATGAGGAATAAAGGAGACTAATATAGTATTTTAAACAATAAATAATTTAAATAGAAAATCCTGTCTGGACATATTCAATAAGATTATTCTATACCATCAGAGGTATAATTCAGTCTACCAAGTAATGATTGTTTAGACACAATAACTCATATTTTATCAAATTATTTGTGACTCTAACTTGTTGACTAACTACTGACATACAATTTCAAAATCCACAGATTATGTGATCAGTCAGTTAGAATAATTGTATTATTCAGTTAGCATATGATATAATCCATATTGATTTAGTAAAACTATTCTGGCTATATAAAATTTACTTATAAGCTAGCTAGAGCATGAAGATTTTTTTCCTAACACTATGAATTCTTAGTTCAAAATAGCACTCATGGAAATTCACGGACAGGTTAAGATTCTAAAATAATTTTTTTAAAATAGTGAGTTCTCTACAACTAAATTTTATGTTTTTATTACTTCAGTGGACATGAAGAAGCTAACATTTATTGAATACTTTAAACATATGCCATATAGTGAACAAAGTGCTTCATGTGAATTAGCTCATTCAATCCACTTCATAGCAGAGTGAAGAAGTTAGTATCTTCTTTTTACAGATGAGTAAACTCAAACTTCAAAATGTTAAGTGACTTCCCAAGGTCATGTAGCTAATTAATGCAGAAACCAAGATTTAAACCATACAGTCTCATTCCATATTTAATTTAATCTCTTCACATGTACTTTATATTTGATAATTTAATTTATTCTTAATTAGTAGCGATAGAAGTTCCCTATAGTTCTTTTCACATACAGCACACATTTAAAAAAAAAGCTTTTTAACATTTTTGGTTATCGAAATGAAAAGGTCAAGACGATGTGATCTAAATTCTCATAGTAAATTGTTTTACAAGTGTGTCTTTCCTTTATGATATAAAAACTAAACTCAGCCCAGCTGATGTGGTTCAGTGGTTGAGCATTGACTTATGAACCAAGAGGTCATGGTTTGGTTCCCAGGCAAAGAACATGCCCGGGTTACAGGATTGATCCCCAGTAGGGTTGTGCAGGCTGTAGCCTATTGATAATTCTCTCTCTGCCTCTCCCGTCCTCTCAGAGCAGTTAGGGGCAATCAGGAAGGCAGGCAGGTAGGCAGGCAGGCTTGCAGGCGAGCAGTTGGGAGCCAGCAGTCCTGGATTGTGAGAGGAATGTCTGACTGCCCATTTAGGTTTGACGGGCAGTTGGACATCCATTGAGGGGTCCCAAATTGGAGAGGTTACAGGCTGGGCTGAAGGACAGCCCCTCTCCCCCCTGTGCACGAATTTCATGCACTGGGCCTCTAGTATTGTTATAATTGTGTATGATGTCTGATAGGTACTAATCTTATCGGGGCAATCACTTCATGCATTATATAAATATCTAATCACTATTTCATAAACATGATACATAATATTGTGTGTCAACTATAGTTGTAAATTTTTTCAGAAAAATAAGCAAAACTTTCAGGGTCATAAGATTATTATTTTTTGATCATCTCTTATGGAAATAGTGTAAAAAGTATCAGAAATTTCAATTCTTGAAATTGGTTTTGTACAATATTCTTTTTTCCACAGTGGAAGTATTGGACAGAAGCAGTTTATGCCATGCATAAATAGCAGCAATATTATTGAGGAGAAACCTATTATTTTAATCATTGGTATTATTTTCCACTTGCCAGATTTGAATAAGGTCTCCATGGCTGTGGTGAGCCTAATAGCCACTGAGGCCCTGATTTGGCAGGTCCCAGCCACACTGAGCAGCTCTTGGCCAAAAGGCATTTGCGTTTCTTATGCATGATATGTTGGCTTAGTGGGATTATCAACTGCTGGCAAAATGGCCCAAGCGATGATTAAAAATTGCAATATGTACAGCCTACCTTCTAATTGTCTATATCCAATCTGGAATGCACTGGGTAAGCCCTAAGGTTAGAAAAGAGAATTCAGCCAAAACAGCAGTGAGGTTTGTTGGCTTCGGCGGAGATGCGTGGTACCTCCCTGAACTTATTTGAGGTCAGAGGTTGGGTGAATTCATCATTTAAGACTAATTGGACTCCATCAAAAGATTATTAGACTTCATAAATGAATTTGGCAATGTAGCAGGGTACAACATTAACGCTAAGAAATCTATGGCATTTTTATACACATAATGAACTTACAGAAAGAGAGACTAAAAAAGCAATCCCATTTACCATTGTACCAAAAAAAAATTAAGGTACCTAGGAATAAACTTAACTAAGGAGGTCAAATATCCATATGCAGAAAACTGCAGAACACTGGAAAACGAGATAGAGGAAGGCATAAACAGATGGAAGAACATACCATGTTCATAGATTGGTAGAATCAACATCATCAAAATGAAATCTATAGATGCAATGCACTCCCCATTATAATACCAATGGCATATTTCACAGACATAGAACAAACTTTCCAAAAATTCACCCAGAATAAAAAAAGACCTTGAATAGCTGCAGCAATCCTGAGAAAGAACAAAGGAGGTAGGATTCCAATACCAGATTTCAAGCTGTATTATAAAGCTACTGTTCTCAAAACAGCCTGGTACTGGCACAAGAACAGACATATAGATCAATAAAATAGAATAGAGAACCCAGAAATTGACCCAAACAACTCTGCTCAATTAATATTTGATAAAGGAGGCATGAACATACAATGGAGTCTAGACAGTCTTTTTAATAAATGATGCTGGGAAAATTGGACAGATACATGCAAAAAATATGAAACTAGCCCACTTACTTACACCATACAAAAAATAAACTCAAAATGAATAAAGAACTTAAACATAAGATGGGAAACCATAAAAATACTAGAGGAATCCACAGGCTACAAAATCTCAGACATATGCCTAAAGAACTTCACTGATACTGCCCCTAGGGCAATGGAAACTAAAGAGAAAATAAACAAATGTGACTACATCAAAGTAAAAAGCTTTTGCACAGCAAAAGAAACCGTAAAAAACAACAACAACAAGTCCCACTGTATGGGAGAACATATTTGCCAATGTCATCCCGATAAGGGTTTAATCGCCCACATTTACAGGGAACTCCTAAAACTTAACAAAAGGAAGATCAAGAACCCAATCAAAAAATGGGCAATGGCCGAAACCGGTGTGGCTCAGTGGATAAAGTGTCGGCCTACAGACTGAAAGGTCCCAGGTTTGATTCCAGTCAAGGGTGTGTACCTTGGTTGCTGGCACATCCCCAGTGGGAGGCAAGAAGAAGCTGATCGATGATTCTCTCTCATCGATGTTTCTAACTCTCTATCCCTCTCTCTTCTTCTCTGTAAAAAAATCAATATAATATTTTTTTAAAATGGGCAATGGACCTAAATAGACACTTTTCGAAAGAAGGCCAAGAGACATATGAAAACATGCTCAAAGTCACTAATCATCTAAGAGATGCAAATCAAAACGGCAATGCAGTACCATCTAATACCTGTCAGAATGGCTATCATCAATAAATCAACAAATAATAAATACTGGTGAGGATGTGGAGAAAAAGGAACCCTTGTGCACTGCTGGTGGGAATGCAGACTGGAGCAGCCACTGTGGAGAACAGTATGGAGTTTCCTCAAAAAACTGAAAATGGAAGTTTCATTTGACCCAGGGATCCTACTTCTAGGAATGTATTCCAAGAAACTAAAAACATCAACTAGAAAGCACATATGCACCCCTATTTTCATAGCAGCACCAATCACCATAGCTAAGGTTTGGAAACAGCCTAAGTATCCATCAGGAGATGAATGGATTAAAAAACTGTGGTACATCTACACAATGGAATACTACACTGCGGTAAAAAAGAAGGAATTCTTACCATTTGCACAGCATGGATAAAACTGGAGAGTATTATGCTAGTGAAATAAGCCAGGCAAGGAAAGATAAATATCGCATGATCTCTCTCATTTGTGGAATATAATGAACAACATAAACTGGTGAACAAAAACAGATCCAGAGACATAGAAGCATCAATCAGACCATCAAACCTCAGAGGGAAAGTAGGGGAGGGTGGTGTTAAGGGTGGGGATCAACCAAAGGACTTGTATGCATGCATATAAGCCTAATCAATGGACACAGACAACAGGGGTGTGAGGGCATGAGTGGGGGTTTAGGAGGATAATAGAAGTATAAAGACACATGTGTATTACCTTAATCAATAAAGAAATGGTTTCTTCCTTCTACCTTGTTCCTGGATTCAGGAAGCTTATTGTTCTGACCCATTTCCTACAAAAGGCAAAGATCCTCAATATTTTGCAACATGTTCTTCAAAATCCCAAACATCTATCTGATCTTTAGAGAAAGGAAGATGCACATTTGTTTCCTAAACCCTATTTCTCATTTTGAACATAGAAACGTATGACTGCCTATGACACCCTTAACCATCTATTGTGTTACTTTTAAGAAGTCTGAAGTTAAAAAGAAAGGAAAAGTCACGAAAGCCTTTGGGTTTCAAGCTTACTAAAAAGATAAATAGTAAAGAACTTTTCAGAGAGCCATTAATTAAAAAAAGAGACTTTTCAGTGTGGAAGAGCACATAATTATCTGCTAATTATATAATACTAAAGGAGCAGGGGGGAAAGGTGCTGCAAAGCCTGTAAGGTTTGAGGAAAAGAAATCTTTGATACCATTGTTGGAATCTTTAGAAAAATAGACTGATTACTTTCTTTCAGTGTTGTGCTATTCTTTCTCTATAGAACACTTCCTCAAGGAAGTCACATTCTGCTTTTAGGATTCACAGCCCTTGGCCTTTGGGGTGGACTTTAAACTCTAGGGGTCCCTGCAGCTCTTATGTCTGATTCTTACTAAGAAAAAATAAACTTAACTTCTTATTATATAAGAATCATATTTTTCTAAGAAATATTAATTTTTATGAATCACGGGTCTCACATCTATTTACTTTCCCTATGCTAAGGAAGAAATTTTCTGGGTAATTTTTAATTAATTAAAATTCTTTCATCTTCACTCATTTACTTAAAGTGCCTTAGGCAGATAAGGATTCTATAATTTTTGAATGCCTCTTCAAATATAAATGAATTTTAGGGACATGCAATGGTTTTATTTTGTCCTATAATGCAATGAAAGTCATGAGATATTAAGAATTTCCTATGCATGAACATTCTATAGTAATAATGCTCATGTTGAGATTAAAGCAACAAAAACAAATATGAGGCCATTTACAGTGCGCTGTGCCCTCTGATAAGCGCATTGCAGGTATTATCTTATTTAATTTCCCAGTCACTCTAGTCACTAACAAGAGTACGAAGATATATGGCATGATCCCTGCCCCCAGGATTATGTCCTCGAGTGAAGAAATGAATAATTGTACAATCGCATTGTTCTCTATCTTTATGCAGTCCACTGACACATTGAATTGCTGGTAACTCTAAGTCAAGAATAACACTGGGAATAGTATAGGCCTTGAGTTCAGCTTCCTCATTTGCAAAAATAATGGCAACATGGAACTAGATTAAAATGTCATGTTATTCTAACCAACACTGATTCTTTGGTTCCATGTGCCAAGGATATTTCTAACCTCCTTTTCCAGCTAAATTTATATGACACTGATCATGGCTAATCTCAGAAGATTGATTAGCATTGGGTTTTTAGTCCTTTCTTTATAAGGGAGAAAAATAAATCAATATGCCAGGAGGGTTTGCTGATTAGAGCCTAAGCCATCCCCTTGAAGATGTTGCCAGATTTTATACCAAGACTCAGTGACCGTGCTCTGTTGACAGTGTCCACGGTTGCTATTTCAGGCTCAAGGCAATGGAAGAATATAACAAAAGGAAAAAGGTTCATGTCCTTACTTTAAGATGGTGGAGTTTGTGGGAACTCATTAATCATAGTGCTGTCTTTTGCCTTGCATATTTAATCATAGATTTCAGATAGTTAGTGTATTTATTTCTTGATGAGCCATTCTTAAGATATTCCCCATTCATTTGTATTCATTTCACCTCAAATCAGGCCTCAAATTGCACCCTGATCCACAGCACAGAGTGTGATGACCTTTAGGGTTGTGGTTTCTCACTTATTTGATGGTATCTACAGTAAAAAATACATCTTAATTTGTGACCCAGCATACATACAACTACTCATTCACCCCACACTAAAATTAAAGTTCTGGTGTTTGGGTTCTATTTTATTTCTTCCTTTCTCAACTCCATAAATTGATTTTATGATCTGCCAATATGTTACAAGATGTGATTTGAAAACCACCACTTAGGAAGTGGTATTTTATTGCTTCCCTTGTCTGCATCTTGGAAGTGATAGCTACCACTAACTTGCCACAAGATAGTTTTCAAACCTATTTACCTTTTACATTTTACTTTTTAAATATTTTAGTTAAATGTTCTGTGGTAAAACTTTCATAAGCTCTTGTAAAATAAGATTTCATGGAATTCATTAAGTCAAGTATTTGGGTGTTTATGATTGTCAGGTGCTATTCTAGGATCTGGAGCCAGCAGAAAAAAATGAACAGATGAGAATCCCCTGCCCTCATAAGGCCTACATTCTAAGCGGGTGCATTCATTTTCTGTTGCTGCAATTTTAGTGATTTAGCACAAATTTAATTACTTAAGACACTCTCTTGTTTGCAGGTCACACATACAGGGGCAGTCAGCTATTTCAGTACTCTGTATTTTTTGAACTTGAAATCAAGGAATGTGATTCACCTTTTCACATCAGGGCTAGTTTTCATTCTGGAGGCTCTGGGGATGAATTTGCTTCCACGCTCCTTCAGGTTATCAACAGAATTTGGTTCCTTATGAATGTAGAAAGCAGGCTTCTATTCCCCTAGGGCAGTGTTTCCCAAAGTGTGGTACGTGTACCCCCAGGGGTACAGGAAGAGTTTGGTGGGGATATGCACTGCACTGTGCTTAGCTGCGCCTAATTCTACGCTCTCATGAGCCAAGTCAAGACAGTCTTGTGAGGCATGAGATGGTCTGGTGTGCAAATAAATGTTATTTATAATATAACTTTTATTTATATTTTATTATGAATAGTTTTATTTTTCATTTATTATTATTTTGTCTATGTACCAAAAAAATAAAAATATTTTGATTGTTATTAAAATACATCCTTTGTTTTTGACGATGGGTACTCAGCGTTATGAAAATTATAGAAGGGGTACATATATGTCAAAAGTTTGTGAAACACTGCCCTAGGGTTTGTCACCTGGAAGACTCTCACTTCCTTCAGAATTCCTGCCTTCCTCCCCACATTGCCCCCTTCATCAAACCAGCCAGGGCATGCGGAGTCTTCCTCACACTTTGAATTTCTCTGGTGCCCCTGTTCCCACCATCTCTCCTTTGCCTTCCTTACTCTTCTGCTTTTAAGGGCTCAGGGATTACATTGGCTCTCTCTGGCAATACAGGATAACCTCCCCACTTTAAGGTCAGCTGATTAACAGCTTTAATTATAATGCAAAGTCCCTTCTAGTGGGTCTTAGACTAGTGTTTGTTTGAACAGAGGACAGAAATCTTAGGATGTATCTTTAGAATTCTCCTACTAATGGGGAGACAAAAGATAAAATAATTGCATGTCTGATGGTGATAGGTGCTATGGGAAGAAGGGAAGCAGGGAAGGGAACTAGAGAGGGCTGAGCAAAGGCGTTTGCATATTGACTGATGGCTTTAGGAGATGAGGGGGAGACCCCAGGGCTATCTGGAGGACAGGTAAAGAGAAGAGCAAGTGAAAAGCCCTGAGATGGGACAGGCCCTGGAAATATCATATTCAAGGGACAGCGATGATGCCAGTGTGGCTACAGTGGACAAAACAAGGGGTTGAATTAGGGTAAGAAAGGTAATATGAGGTATGTAGTAATTGACTTAAATTTTACATTAATATCCACCAAGTCTAGGTCATTTGACTTAATGGAAGCTTAAATATGGTATATCACCTTGAATTTGATATTTATGAAGAAAAATAGGTGAATTTTTAAACTATAGCAACAAGAAATGCAGACATTGAATGAAATTACTATTAGAAAATATTTAAAATCTCAAATGATATGGCATTTGGAAAAAAGCACCTATGAACTGTATCATTGCTATAATAATAAGTATTTTATAAAGATATGTGAACAGAAATGAATGAATAAATTGAAGGTATTTTTATTCTCAAATACATATTAAGTCCAAGGTAGATAAGACACCAAATTAGATGTCCAGGAATAGCATTTAGCAAAAATAACCCTTTAAACCTGGTATTTTAAATTTAACAGCTCCTTACCTAATTAACAATAATTTAACAGAACAAAGAGTGTCTGCCTGGATATTGGTTTAGTTATTGGAAATTCATGCAAAGACTTTTTCTTTAAAAAAGTGTATCATCAGGGCTATATTTCTAAGCCTTGGCTTATATTATTACAGTTAATGGACAACATGGGAGTACTCTGAAGTTCTTTGTAAGATTTAAATGCTTGTATAGTATTTGAGCCAGATGTTTATTTATAAGTATTACTCTGAGTAGTATGCTTATGATCTTATAATTAATTGTGAATAGCCACACATTGCAATGGGATTTAGTTTGAGCATCAGAGAATTTCATCAGCACGAGTGAGGCATATCTTTAGGTTACTGTTAATTAAGTTCTGAGAACAATATCCCTTTTACCTGTGGTCCGAGGACTAAAATTGTGTCAGGGACTTAATTTTAATGTTGAAGAGCTTCCTATTTGTTCAGAGGTAAAAGCTCCTGGGAGAGGACTTCCCATCTGGTTTTGGTTACCTAGAGTGCCTTACTAAAAGAGTAATAGTACCTTGTCAGACTTGAAGAATAGAACAGGAAGTTCAAGGGACCCTAGCTAATGGGGACCCTAGCTTCCATGCCTGTTCTTTTTCCTATGGTAGGTAACAGCCCTCCTTTAAAAAAAAAATCTAGGTAGTTTCTCCTGTATACATCCCCCTAGGCTCTCTCCCTTCTCTCCTCCTCACACATTTTCTGTGGAATTTAAGTTCCTTAATCAATGATTTCAGGTCCAATTTTATTTCCTTACTTTGGAGAGTGAGATGAAGGTACTTTTTATTGAGAAATACAAAAAATAATTCTCCCACAGCTCAGAATTCTAAATGCTTTATGATTTGCGCTGAGATTGTGTTCTAATTCCCAGCTCTCTCTGGGATGAGAGTGAATCCGAGCTCCCTGCTGGGTAATCCGCCTCTGAACACTAGAGAGTTGGTTGTGAAGTGTGCCTAATGCAAAGGCGGAGTTGAGCTTCACTCTGTAATGATCAGACCTTAGCTGAGGTACCCAACACATTTCTGAATACCAGCTCTGAGTGTGCTAGAAAAAGGAGGCTTATGTAAAGGGCTTTGTGAATATTTACCTCAGAGAATAGAGTCGCTAGGAGTAATAGGTTTTAGATTATTTGAAGATATAGCATGTGAAAGAAAAAAGTATACTTGTTCTATGTGACTACAAGGAATACAGTTAAGGCCAAAATTTACATCTTTTCTTGTCAGCTCTACATGATGTTGAATGAGCTGCCTTGGGAAATAGTAAGCTTCTCATTTCTGGAAGTCATAAATTTGTGACTTAAAGGATATACAGAGATTGAGAGTTAACTAGTGCACTTTATCTCTCTCTCTCTCTCTCTCTCACACATACACATACACACACACACACACACACACACACACACACACACACACGGCTACACAAAGGCCTGGAAGTGTAGGAGATCATGTCTTATTCATGGGGTAACTTCATGTGTGTGTGAGGGACCTGGGATTTTGGGGAATTCCTGAGAGGGAAGTTAGGGTAGGCTGATGGTGGCCCTTTAAATGCCAAGCTAAAATATTTGAATGTTATTGTCTAAGCAATGGCGAACCATCGAAGAATCTTAAGTAGGAGAGAAGAAGGGTCTGCTTTACAATTTAGAAAGTATATTCAGATATAATATACCAATTGCTGGGAATTAAGGGAAGTATAAGATAATAGGCCTGAACTCGGACAGGACGGTGGTGCGGATGTGGAGGGCTAGGTTGTGGAATCAATAGGGCTTGGTCATTAAGTATGAATAGCGAGTAAAAGGAAAAATTCCAGAAAGACCCATATTTCTGCCTTGACCTATTTGGTGAAAGTAATTGATAAAGATATGATGAGGTAGATTTGAAGTAGATGGGTTGACATAGCCCTAGAATAGTTATCCCCTAAATCATGTTGAAATAATTAAGAAGGCTCTCTCAGAAGGAATGTGTTGAAAGGTGGCATCAAAAACATTTTAGCAGCTAATATAGAAAAATCTGACTACTAAGGAACATGCAATGTGGACAGAGAGATGGGAAAACCAAGAGCGACCGGAGTCTGAGATAACACAGAGAGAGCTCCAGGGAGCCAGGGCTGCCACAAAAACATGGAGCCACGAACAGATTTTTTGGCCTTTAAACCTCATTATGACCAGGATGTTTTCAAGAAATGGTGGAAATTCATGATCAGTTAGCTGAAGCTATTTGCTCTATCATATTCTTAAAACTTGCCTTGTAGTTGGATGGTGTCATTGGTAGCACACTATGAACACCGCAGAATATGCATCTATTTAACACAAAATGCACTGTTAGAAACATTTTAAAAATAAGAATAAATATGAACCTCTTTAGCAGATTAACAAATTCAATTCAAGGGAAGCTTGTCCATTTATTTGTTCATTCTCCCTATAAAGATAAATTGAATGTCTGCTATGTGGTTACATGCTTAATATTGTGGTACACTTTGGGTTCAAATTTTGAAAAATGATGACACTTTTTTTTTGTCCAAGAATTCACTTTCAAGTGGATAAAAAGTCAGTAAATCACTATCATGTACAGAAGTGGTAGCACAGAGGTTTGCACAGGTGCCTCGGGGGCACTATTAACAGTTTAATATTGCATAGCCCTTAACCCTCCTAAAACTTGTGGATAACAGATTTTGATGTCACTCAAAGGCAATTCAGTCAATATTTTTCTCCTTAGTCTATAGTGACACTAAACATTTTATGTCCTGTGATGTCATCTTTGTACCATTTTCTACTTGTATATCTGATATTGTACTACCATAACTATAAGTAATAACCAATAAAATGCTTTCTACACTGGACTACTTTCCTAATAATTAACTATCCATAGAAAAATTGTAACACCGAATAAATACTTTTGGATTAGACTTTTAAACCAGTTAACATTTTTCTTCCAGTTATAAAATATGTGAGAGAAGATGGTAGGAATTTTGCGTATGAGACCATAGGACTAGTGCTGAGTGGAAAATAATTTAAGATTATCACCATCTAATGAGAATATTGGAACCTAACAACATTGCCTATATTTATTAATGCTTGAAGTTTATAGAACACTTTAAAAAACCTTTGGAGATGGAAGAAAGCATAGAGGGGGCAAATGGTGCTGGAACAAATAAAATTAAAAATCTTCAACATATATTACAGCAAAATCAGCCTTCCAATTGAAATGTGATCTAAGATATGAAACTTAAATTGACAAGTTAGAAAAAAGAAATAAAAAGCTTTATGGTTCATACTAAGCCAAGGAATTCCATTAAACATTTATTAAAACATTTAATACTGAACTTCTTAAAGATGAGCGTTATTTCGCTGTTGAATGCACTTCTGGCTCCCGTGGCCCAGCATTATTGTGTTTTGCTCTTATTAAGTAGCAATGTTGGCTTCCCATGATTTATGGTGGGATTACTTCAAAGTCAATAAAGGGCTGTTTTGTTGATGTTCTGCTTACTGTCGGCTACTTACCTTTATCTTTTACTGCTTATTCTTTGCCGGTGGCAAACATATTTTACCTTTATTCTACCTATTCTCTTTCCAGTGCTGTTAAAAGAAAACTAGGAGTGAGAGACAGAAACACAGGCTAGGTTATACAAGGAAGACAGTGCAAATTTATTTTCAAAGGATGTTTGCAAATAATTGAATGCAATCTCCCTGTTGCAACTTTCAAATACCCTATCCTTGAAAGGGCTGTTTGAGTAATTGTGGGGAGAGTTGACTTAGTCAGCTTGTTCCTAGGATTCATAGACTGACACACGTTTATTCTATCTTGGAAGAAATAAAATTGAATATTCTCAACAGACACTTTGGTTGACAGAAAAATTTAAACAGGAATCATGATTAGAAATCTAGGCTTCCAACTTCAATTTCAACATATGATCAATTTGAGAGATTAATAAAGTCAAATGTCTGGCCAGACAGTCAACCATTGTTTGATATTTAATTTCACAAATGAAATCAACTTGTTGGGAGTACCCCTGCATATACAGTATAATGAAGATGTGCACTATCTGCTTCCACAACATACTTTTGAGGATTTCTTATATCAGCAGTAAGGAAATTCCCATGTGAATAAAGCTTATGATAATAGCTGTTGAAAGTAACTTTTGAGAAATATATATTTCACCTATGTAATAGTCTAAGGAGACTTTATTCAGTGAAATTGTGTCACATCACTATATGATATCAAAGGTAAAGATAAAACATTCATAATGTGAAAGAGAAGTGTTTATACCAATAAACTAAAAATATTTAGAGTAGAAGTATTTTTATTGTTGCTTCTAAGGATAGAAGTATTTTCAGTAGTACTAGTAACTCCTCACTAAGGGTTTAGCCTGTCTGAGGTTACTGAAATTACAGAAAGATGCAGACATTATTAAGATGGATCAGGTAATTTTTAATTCTCTATTTCACCCAGCATTGCCATTAGTGATTGTTGTGCAATGATATTAAGTTTATCTAACTGGTTAAGGTATCTCAAGGCCTTATCAACTTAATACCATCTTCCCAGATCTTCTGCACTGTGGTTCCCTCAGCTTCATCCCCACAAATGTATACCAACTCCATCTCATGATGAAAACTTACACAGTATGCTCAGCTCTTCCAGAGCACTACTGGGTGAATTTTGCTAAGACAATAGAATATTTGTGATGCCACCACCCTGTGCTTATGTGTAATAAGTGTATGTCACTCAGGGTGAGTCTTGCTGATTATTTGTAATAGGGATGCTTGATTCTCCAGGACAGTTCCCTTCCCTTCCCTTCCCTTCCCTTCCCTTCCCTTCCCTTCCCTTCCCTTCCCTTCCCTTCCCTTCCCTTCCCTTCCCTTCCCTTCCCTTCCCTTCCCTTCCCTTCCCTTCCCTTCCCTCCCCTCCCCTCCCCTCCCCTCCCCTCCCCTCCCCTCCCCTTCCCCTCCCCTCCCCTCCCCTTTCCCTCCCCTCCCCCTTCCCTTCCCCCTCCCTTTCCCTTCCCCTCCCTTCCCTTCTCTCCCCTCCCTTCCCCTCCCCTTTTCTAGTACAAAATGGAAGAGTTCCATAAACAATCATGAAGGCTGATTACTATTCAATATGCAAATGCCAACTTCCTCTTTGTAGGTTTTATAAGAGAAATGGGCACAATGAGAATGTTTCTGTTTCAAGTTCTACTACAAGAAAGAATTTCAAGAAGTATTGTAGCTGTTACTCAACTATAAAATAACATTGCTTATTCACAGACAATAAAATATAGGAATTCAATGTTTAGAAAGTCAAAGGCAAAATATTACTTAGTGTGATATGTCAACCTGGCTGGGCCACATGTCTAAATATTTGGTCAAGCATTACCCTGGATGGTTCTGTGAGGGTGTCTTTTGGATGAGATTTACTTTTAAGTCTGTGCACTTTGCATCATGCAGATTGCCCTCCATAACATGGGTAGGCTTCCTCCTGATATTTGAAGGCCTTATCCTATTGGTTCTATTTTCTGGAGAACCCTGACTAACAACACTTGGATATTTTATTATTTTCAACATTATTCAAAGCTATATAGAAGATAAAGATGGCAACAGTAATAATTTTGATAATATTAATAGCTTTGTTTTTCTTAATGCCAGTTCTTGCCATGTACAGTGCTAGATGATCTAAACAAATGTTTCTAAGAGTTATGATAACTTACATTTTATGTCACCTTATTCTTTAGTACAGATGAAAAAGGACATTTGAATAGTATAAGTAACTTTCTCAGAATTATACAATTAATGAGTGGCAGAGGTTTAATACAGATCTGTCTGATTCTGATGTTTATACTCTTTCCACTTAAATATGTTGTTTCTTAATAAGTGTAAAAATTCAAAGTGCCATGTAAACTTTAGATATCTTCCTCAATATCTTCTTAGAAAATTTTGACTATTAGGGACGTGATCCTCACGTGTTCTTCAAATATAATGATTATTTAGGTATTATTCTTAGAAGTGCTGTGAATGTCAAAACAATGTGTATATATAATTTTTAAATTTAAAATTACAAAGGTCAGAAATTTCAGTCCATCAAAGGATACCAAGGTATTTCTACAGTTAGAAGCCAAATAAAAGACTGATGTAGAGATAAGGTCAAAGATGGTAACATAGGATGGTCCTAGACTCACCTCCTCCCATGGACACACTGAATATATACCTATATATATATAGTAATCTCACTCAAAGAACAACTGAGAGTTGATTGAACAGTTTTTGCATGACAAATAAGAGAGAGACCACATAGATAAAGGTAGAAAAGATGGGGATGTGGTAACTGTAAAAACCTCACCCAACATGACTGGCTTGCAGTAGGGAGGGATATCACTGAGGGGCTTGCACAGACAGACAAGTCTGCTCTGGGCACGGTGATAAAACAGTGATTTAAGAGGCATAAATACTATCCTATATAATAAAAGGCTAATATGCAAATCAACCGAACAACATAATGACTGATTGCTATGATGAGCAATGGTCACCAGGGGGCAGACAGTCAATGCAGGAGCTGCTCCCTGGTGGTCAGTGCACTCCCACGGGGGGAGCGCTGCTCAGCCAGAAGCTGGGATCACGGCTGGCAAGTGAAGCGGTGGTGGTGGGAGCCTCTTCCGCCTCTGTGACAGCACTAAGCCTTCAGTCGGACATCCCCTGAGGGCTGAGGGACACCCCCCCCCCTCAGAGTGCACAAATTTTGTGCACTAGGCCTCAAGTATGTGATAAAAGTAAATTTACTAACCTCATCGCACCTGCCAAATGAGTGGAGAAATGTGGGAACTCTTTGGGATTGTGAGTGTCATTGTTTAAATGCCCCCTACATCTATATAGCATGGGTGGGAGCTCAGTCCTAGTGTTGTAGCCACTGCAAGACCTCCAGTGTGCCCCAGTGTCCACTGCAAACTCAGTGAGTAGCCTCCTAGGATATCTCTGGAGCTCAGTGCCACATACGTCGTCACCCAGGAGCCAATTCAGTCCCAGCCAGCCAGCCTAGCAGGATTCCCTGAAGCCATAGGCCACCTCAGCCATTATATGTTATATCCCTGCCCAGCTGGCCTGCCAAAATCACCCAGCACATCCAATCTATGCACATCCACTCACTCCTCCATAAGACTAATCCTTCAAGACTGGGAGAAATAATTGCTTCATCTAATTCCTAGAAACACACACAGATGACCCAAACTGCCAAAGCAATCTTGAGAAAAAGGGACAGACCTGGAAGCATCATGCTCCCCATTTCAAGCTGTGCTACAATGGAATATTATTAAGCCATAACAAAAAAAATGAAACCTTAACATTTGCAACAACAATGGATGGATATAAAGTATATTATCTTAAGTGAAATAAGACAGAAATAATGCATGATTTTACTTACATGTGAAAATTAAAAAACCCAAGACAAATCATTAAAACAGAAGTAGACTCAAATTCAGAGAACTAACTGATGGTTGCCAGAGGGGAGGAGAGAAGGAATGAGTGGAATAGGTCAAGAGAAGTAAGAATCAAGGGCAAAATATTACTATTATAAATATTATATAAGCCAAAACTGGTTTGGCTCTGAATAGAGCATAGGTCTGTGGACTGAAAGGTCCCAGGTTTGATTCTGGTCAAGGGCATGTACCTTGGTTGTGGGCATATACCAATAGAGGGTGTGCAAGAGGCAGCTGGTCGATATTTCTCTCTCATTGATGTTTCTAGCTTTCTATCCCTCTCCCTTCCTCTCTGTAAAAAATCAATAAAATATATTTTAAAAATATTATACCCTGTTCCAGTATAAGTCACAGGGAATATAATCAATATTATCCTAACAACTCTGTATGGGACAGATGGTTACTAAACTTATCATGGTGATCACATTTTAAAGTATATGTATGTTGTACAACTGAAACAAATATGATATTGTATGTAAACTATACTTTTTAAAAGGCACTGTAGCAGTTTTGACAAAGCATTCTGTAGGAATTGGCAGATTTCATTGGGGAAAGAGTGCCTTAAATAATTTTTCTCTAGGACTTACAATTGCCAACTGTTGTTTGTACATAGTGGAAGGCCTGTAAATTTATTTATAATCATAATTCAGTTACTCCAGTAAAGGCTCCCACATAATAACCCCTTTTGATCAGGTTTCTAACTTAAGCATTTTGATTTGCAGTTTCTATGAACTTTGGAAACTTCCAATGCAGTCTAGATTCCCCCCCCCCCTAAGATTTTAGATATTGTACTACATTTTTGGTGATATTCTAATACAGATTAAACATGTATTCTTTTCAGTGATTAAAATCAGATTCAATCCCACCATATAAACCCTGGGGATACACATACAAGTAAGATGGTCTTTGCCCAGGAGACTTTCCCATTCATATCTAATGGGATGGACTCTGGATTAGCCTGGGTTAAACGCAAATTAAAAAGAAATTAAAACAATCTAATCTCAGTAGTTTAAAATAAAGGTTTATGTCTTACTCCAACTATATCAATATCACAGGTGGCCTTGGATTGTCAATTTTGGGTCTTTCTCATTTTAGACCCAAGGCTTCAGTGCGGATGTGATCTGGTACACAGTGAGGGCAAAAGTAGGTTTACAGTTGTTCATATGAAAAAAGACATGCAGGTTATAAAAATTATAATTCAAGAATAAACTCTGTTTTACATGCTTATAACTATAAATATACCTTTTCTCTCCCCTTCCCCTCCCCGCCCCCCAGAGTTAAAGGGAAATACAATTCTGGAGGGTTTTGTGCTAGTAATTACATGATCAGCCCTAAATCAAAAAATCTGATCATAATTCTTGATCAAAACTCTTTTGGATATACCCATCCAGCTGCAGGGGATTCCAGAAGTGGAGTCTTTCCATGTGCCCAGGAGATGTTTTTTTTATGCAATATAAATTTGGAATTATATGTGAAAATTCAGAGATTTTTTTTTACTCTGTATGTTGTACCTGTGAAAGGACATGTTAGAACAAAATCATATCTTAATCATTAATTTGCTAAGCATTAATTAACACTATTTGTGCAAGAATAGGCCTTCTTTCCACGGGCTGCCAGCACCAGCTTCCTTCATAGCCCTGGCTTCATCCAAAAGAACATCCAGTCTAATTAGCATATTATACTTTTTTTATTATACATGTATTTGATGCCAGCCACTGTGGCAGTAAGTGGGTATCTACAGACAAATACATTTACAAATCTGTCTGCTGAATAAGAGATACCACTTCAGATTATACATTTTCCTATCTCATCTACAGTGAGAGTTCTGACACAAGTTTTATGACCCACCTCTTCAGATATAATATATATCTCTTATTATATATTATATACCAGGGGCGTTTTATGACCTACCTGTTCAGATATAATATATATCTCTTATTATGTATTATACACCAGGGTCATTTGGAATGGGTTAGCTTTTGAGATGATATTTAAAGCAGGCAAGTTGTCATCCTAAACTATATATGCCTACAGGATACATATTTATAAGGAAAAAACACACTTGTTATAATATCAAAAAATAATCTCATTCTTAATCATAGCACATAGAGCAGAGCTAAGAACTGAACTCACACAAAACAAAACATTTTCAAGCTCTGTGCCTAGCTATTTAGTCCAAGCAAGGAATTCTTGTTCTTTGGGAAGGGGGTCATAATACTCTATGTGCAATTTAACAGGGATTTTTCAAGGAAAAAAATCCTAAATTGCTGAGGACTCTGGATGACTCCAAGAGTCCTATTAGCTTTGCCATAATCACTCTCAATAGATGCATTGCCAGAAGCATCCATCCATCCACCCATCCATTATTTCAGTGAGTCCCATTTGCCTCAGTGAAAAAATGACTGCTGTGTTGTGTATATTCAAGGATGGTATAATGATTAAGAAACCAGTCTCTGGAGCCAGATTACTTGGGTTCACATCCCAACTATGCTACTAGTTAGCTGGTAGCTTTCAGCAAGTTTCTTTACAACTATGCTTCTCCGTTTGCGAAGAATGCTTTATGTTCAAAGATTATATTAGAATGTGGTACATTATAAAAATGCTATATTTTTACATAAGGTCTAACACAACTTTTTAAAAAATCTATAAGCAAAATAAATATAACACGCTTTGTCTGAAATGTACACCAGGGACAATAATATACCTACCACATAGTTTCCTTATAGGAATTTAATGAGTTAGTATTTATAAAGCACTTAACAGCTACTGGCCAAATGTCAATGCTGTATGTCCTTGTTAAGTAAAATACATAAATCAGGCAAGTTTTTTAATAGGCTTACAAAATGGGCTAGTTCTCTCAGAATTCAAGCGTGCACATTATTACTCCACAGTACTCAGTCTGGTTAAATGAACACTAATGTAGAGTTATCACAAGACTTCCATTTATATTTAGACGAGGGCTATGAAGAGTAAATACAAGTACTTGAAGGTTGGTCTATCTATACCTATTCCCTTTTGGGATTAGGTACAAAAATGCATCCTATACAGACACGATAGAGATGGGATGGAATAAGTGCATTTCGTGTGTGTCTGTAGCGGTCACAGGATCTGGGTCATTTGTTACCCACATAGATAGGACAGACAGAAACTCCTATGTTAATCCATTGCAAAGGCATTTCCCCAGGTTCATCTGGTTGGAGCAAAAATAGTTTCTCTTTTATAGCTACCAGACATTGGCTTTTTAGCAACATCTCTTGAGGACTCTGATCATTTGCAATTGTTGATATTTGCTCAACAGGTATTTCTATGTTCAATGATTCAATTTAAAGACATCCTCATACAAAAAGAATCCTTTTATGATTAAAATGTTTTGGTAACTTTAGAGGGAGGGATGTTATGCTAGGTTTGTGGGGATTTTTTTTAAGTTTTTTTTTTTTTGTATTTGTTTGCCTAGAGACTTGGTCAGCAAACTGCGGCTCATGAGCCACATGTGGCTCTTTGGCCCCTCAAGTGTGGCTTGTCCACAAAATACCACGGCCTGGGCAAGTCTATTTTGAAGAAGTGGCATTAGAAGAAGTTTAAAAAACGTGGCTCTCAAAAGAAAGTTTAATTGCTGTACTGTTGATATTTGGCTCTGTTGACTAATGAGTTTGCTGACCACTGGCCTAGAGCAATTTAAGATGAGATTAGCTTGCAGTAGTTGGTACAGAATTAAAGGACTGTTTTATGGAATGCTAAGCTATCCTGGCACACTTTTCTATTACTAATACAACATTAATGTTCTTACTAAATCACAAAAACACTATGCTAAAAGTGTTTATAGATATTATACAATTAGCAGAGGCAAATAATTCCTATTTATGGAATAATAAATAAAACCTACATGATTTTTTTAAACCTCAGTACATTTCAAACAAAGTATGTTATATATATTTTGCTTATAGATTTTTTAAAAATTGTGTTAGACCTTATGTAAAAATATAGAATTTTTATAATGTACCACATTCTAGTATAATCTTTTAACATAAAGCATTCTTTGCACAGGAAATGCATAGCTTTGGAAAGGGCAATAATAGTATCAAAGAAGTAGAAATACATTTATAATTCAGGCCCAGTGCATGAAATTTGTGTAATGGGGTGGGGGGTGCCCCTCAGCCCAGCCTGTGCCCTCTTGCAGTCCAGGAACCCTTGGAGGATATCTCACTGACAGGGAGCTGTCAGTTGGACATCCTTAGCGCTGCTGTGGAGGCAGAATCTGTGTTAGCCAGCAGTGTGCAGGCTTTTGGCTGAGTGGTGCTCCCCCTGGTAGTCTGTGCGCATCATAGCGACCAGTTGATGCGCATAGCATTCAGTTGATTTTCATATTAGCCTTTTATTATATAGGATGCCTTATATAATTAAAGTTAATATTTATAATAACAATGTAATAATGAGAATAATCTCAAGAGCATATATTTACATTTTTTTAAACATTTCAAAGTACTGTTTGAAAGTGTTTTAAAAAATACTATTTATTGTATTCTCACTTCAGGCATTATTGCATTTAATCTTCACAGTAGTGTGATGAGATAGGGATGTATCACATAAGGACAGAAACTGAAGTTTTTGTTTTTTTAAATAGTGGAATAACAGGGCCACACAGTAAATAAATAGCCACGACAGGATAATCCTTTGACTGAATGATGTTATTAACCCCCTGCTCTTAACTATATACATATATATATATATATATATATATATATATATATATATATATATATATATTTCAGAAAGGAAGGGAGAGGGAGAGCTAGAAACATTAATGATGGAGAGAGAGTCATTGATCAGCTGCCTCTTGCACACTCTCTACTAGGAATCAAGCCTGAAACCTGAGCGTGTGCCCTGACTGGGAATTGAATCATGACCTGCTGGTTCATAGGTCAATGCTCAACCACTGAGTCACGCTGGCTTGGTTCTTAACTATTTATTATAATTATTTGCCTGCCTGATTCTTAGAAAATCTTAAATTTATCATTTTATTCATCATCATCAACAGCAGCAGATGAACATTCAGTGTATATAGTATATATTACCTCTTATCCAACTTTTAATTATCATGGTAAAAATAATTTGGGAAAACTGAAATTTACAGGTAATTTTTATTTTTCTATTTTGGGCAACATTGGAAAAATTCCATCAGAATTGAATTTTTCAATATAATATAATATAAAATATAATATAAATAACCAAAAAATCCAGAAAAAAATGAACCCTATACTTGAGATTATTAGTGTTTTAAAATAGATATTGATTTTTATAAGAAGCCTATTTGTCCTCTTTGTTATAACAAATCTCTTATCTCAAAGGTAACAGTGTGTGCAATGGCTTTAATTTGATTCCCAGAGTTTATGACTTTGGATTACAATACTAATTGATAATATTTTAGTCAGTCTTTCACATTACAACATCCATGTCTCAGCTCTATGATAGGACAGTTGAAGAAGTTACTATAATGCTCTAGAGATAAACCTTTCCTTAATGCTAGCCTTAAAAATTGATTAGCAACTTGATGTGACTGAATGAGTTTCAGAGATCTTGTACTCTTCAAGGAATGCTCATTTTTTTACTATTTCAATAGTTGAAATACTTGTATCAGAGAGTCATTCATTCATAGCTCTAAGATTTCAACATTATGAATTATATAGTAAAAATTAAATTTTTCCACAATGACGGTAACTACTCTCTGTGGGTGATGATATAATTTGTTGTCCATTCTAGAACATGATTTCAGGATAAATCTAATGGAAAGTCAGAATAAATTGCCGAAACCAATATAGTTATGTATAAGTAACTGCTAATCAAGTTCTGTTTAATCATTAAGTAAAAGTAAATATGGAGAGAACACTCCATCTCAACATGGCTGTAATACAGAGGTAGAATATCAAAGATAAATTCCAAATATTACATACACTTGCTGAATGATTAATCGACACCAAGTTCATCAATAAAAATTAATCCATATAATTTGACTTTCACTTTTGGTAATGAATATTTAAGAATACAATCAAACTGCCCTGTTTTATACCCCTCCCTCTAAGGAAAATGAAGAGTTTAACAAAATGTAAGATGGCATACATGGAGGCATTGAGCCGTTAATAAGAAATTGAAGAGTTATTGCTCCAGAATCTAGGGGAGAATGAAAACTAAGAGATATTGGTTTAGTTTTGGGAGTTTCTTAATCCATTGCAGCAGTTGTCAATGTTAGAGGGAACACAAAAGAAGGCAAAAGAAGAAAGAAAAAAGAAGTCCGAACAAGTAGAATAAAATTAAGTTAGTAGATTAGACCCAAATTTGTAATGTGAGCATATCAAGTGCTAATTATCTAATTATGAGGCAAATACAAAGATTGTCAATCTAGATCACAAGATCAAAACACAAAAATCTACTATTTCATAGAGGTTCATCTAATCTAAAATTATAGTAGGTCCTCGGGTTACGTCTGAGATCCGTTCCTATGGCAATGTGGTGCAATTTTTGCCATAAGTCGTAACCCACCTACATGAGTACCTACATCATTCACATGGAGCACACACACAGCAGTAATGAAGTGAAACAGTAAAAAATAAAACAAAAAACAAAAAACAATTCCTGGCCTTTACTTGTGGTAAATAAATAATAAAAACATAAAGTACATATGTACACCCGTCAAAATGACAGAACTTTTTTTTTTAATATAAATAACCGGGAGATGGTGATGTAACTATGAAATGATGTACTTTGACTCCGACGTAACCGGAGGACTGCCTGAATAAAGAACAACTGGAAATAAAAAACAATGGAAAAGGTACACTATGCAAACGCTAACCTAGAGAAAGTAGATATACTATTAAGGAAGAACATTTCCTAATGATGAAAGGTTTACTTCCTCAGGAAGAAACCACATGATAAGTGACTTTCTGAAGTTTTTCTATGGTCGAGCATCATTATAAGCACTTAATATATTATTAGTTCACTTAATGCTCACAATCGCTCTATGAAATAGGCTATTCTTCATTTCACACAAGAGGAGACTGAAAAATGAAGAGGTTGCCCAAAGTTGCGTAGCCAGTAAGCATGGGATCTAGGATTAAACCCAGGCAGTCTAGCCTCCTCGTTATGACAATAAATATTTGAGTAGGTAAAGCCTAAATGGACCAAATAAGTTTTGAGTTCCCATCTGCTACACATTTCAAACCAGTTTGCCATGGCAGGGGTAGCTCCTTAGAGATTCTCTGCTTCAGATATTTAGATTCTTCTCCACCTCTTCCTTCAGAATCCCCTAAAATGGAGATGTGGAATTTTTCTCATAATTGAGCTCACATACAGTTGACTAGCTTGGGGAGAGGACATCCTCTTAAAGCACTTCTCATAGACATGGGAAGCTGAAAGCTACAATGGAGGCATGCTTTACCTTCTTATTCAAGATTGGTTTTCTATTCTAGGGGATGTCTCCATCTAGCTAGAGTATAAGTTTATGTAAGACACACATTCAGGAATGTTTTGCCACCAGTCAGCTGAAAACATTTGCCAGGGAAATGTTCTATTGTTTCACACCCAAATTCTCTCTCTCTCTCTCTCACACACACAGACACACACACACACACACTTACACACACACTCACATACACACACACACACACACACACACACACACACACACACACTCACATGCCTCTCCATTCCTAAAGCTTTGCAATTCTTTGCTGATGGAATGGAAAGAACAGTGGCTTCCAGGGCGTCTATAGAGAAGCCATTGTGTTCTCTCCTGTCCATTCGGGCTCTACCCAGTTCCCACTTCCAGGAATAAGGCTTTTGAAAGGAGGAAGGGATGAAGCCTGTTATTTCTGGTGACCATCATGTAGTTCCACTTAGTGTGCAAACATGACAACAAGGATCCTATCTGCTTTTTCCCACTGGTTATCTTCAATAAGCAAAATAGGAAGAAAAATAACATTTGTTGAAGAAAACAACAGCAAAGAAGCAGATGAATGAATGAGCCTTTGTGAGCTCATCTTCTATTCTGTCTGCCTTGTTTATTTCACTGCCACTACACTTCCCTCCTTACTTTTTTGTCTCAGGTCATTTGCACACACTATGCATTCCCTCTGCGTGAAGTACCAGCCATCAGCTGGATTGTCTCACTTGTCTCTTCCAGGCTTTCACTGAAGTCTCACTTTATTAGCAATCTTCCCTGTCTATGTGAACTAAAATTGAACATACCTGCCTCAAAATTCCCCCTCTTCCTTTTGACTATATTTTCCCTCTTTGCATGGGTTAAGATACTTTAAAATATTACTATATTGTGTCTTTGACCGATGATCAGTTTCACAAAGACAATGATTTTTTGTTCTTCCTCCCCTCCATACCTAGGATAACACCTGGCATTTCATATGTGCTCAGTAAATATTAGTCAAATGAATGAATGAAATAAGAGATATGCAGAACCTATTTCACTAGGGATCTCAGTCTGCTTATATGCATCCTTGAAAAGTTTCACTTAATTCATCAGAGCTTCCGTTTAACTGCGAGGAGATAATAGTAATTAGAAACAAAGACTCATAACAGTAAATAGCAAACAGGGGCAGCCTCACAGAGTAATTCTGAGAGCTATAAGAGAATACGAATATGCACTAAGTAGCCTACTGGTGCCGGCAATTAATATCTGAGAGGTAAAAGCAAAGAAAGAGTGAGGAAGGTTCCGGGTTCCATGAGCAACATAAGGATCAACTGCCTTTGACATTCTTGTCTAGACTGGAAAATGCAATCTGCTGCATTTTGCTAAGCAACAATTGACTTCTCTGTCTTTTGAAATACCAGTCTCTATATTTGAAAAATAAAATCGGGGGTGGGGAGGAGAGGAAGAGCAGCCAGGCATCCTGAACTTAGATATGGAATATATAATTAAATATAGGCATGCCTGGAAGAGAGAGAGATTGCATGCACAATAGTATTTTGGATGAAGCAGTCATTGCAGTATTTGTTTGTTCCATTATAAGGAACTTGGTACTTCGTATGCACCGCCATACCTGTTGTCAAGTGAGCATGTAATACTTGGGTGTAAGATAATTGTCACAATGGAACATTTCATGAGAAAAATTTCCTGACAGCGTTAAGCAGCAGTATTAAAATTACTCAAGAGAAAACTGCATTAAAAAAAAAACTA
The DNA here is from genome assembly GCA_963924515.1 of Vespertilio murinus. Lineage (NCBI taxonomy): Eukaryota > Metazoa > Chordata > Mammalia > Chiroptera > Vespertilionidae > Vespertilio > Vespertilio murinus. Next base: position 141,084,417 of record OZ004707.1, read on the forward strand.
GGATAAATTTCTCTGTGAAATATTAACTGTAATGAATATGCCATAATCAACCTTGCTGTATCTATTTGGACATTTTCCACATCCCCAGTGGTAAGTCTAATACCAATTAAATCATCACAGATTGCTATTATCTTCTTGCATTATGATTTTCATAAATTAATTTTGTTTTAAAAAATCAGGCCTTTTCCAAATGAGAATAAATTTAAATATCTAAGGTATGAGTGTGAAGCTGATGTCAGGACCCATGCATATCTATAATTTAAAAATTCTGAAATCACAGAATCAGGGGAATAATCCTTAAAAAATTAAAAATGGTGGGACTGACCTTTTGGGTCATTTAATCATTCCCCTTGCTCTTCATGGAGAATCCAGACAGTAGCTTTTGTTTTTCTTCTTCTAAAATTAATTATCATTTTCCTCTTTATATTCATTTATTTGTTCATCCATCCATCCATCCATCCACTGTTTCAATCTTTTATTTAATAAATATTAGGCAGCATTTAAGGCTCTGGAATGCTGCTTAGCACAGCAGCATGGTTAGGTCAGGGGCCAAGGGGGTGGGGGATAAAGGACATATGTAATTCTGTCAACAAAAAAATAATAAAAATAATTAATATTAAAATATGTTAATATCATTTTTCCCAATACATTCTAGTTCAGTGGAAGAAACAAACAGGCTAAGAAATTAGCATAATATGACAAAATATGTCTTAGAATTATGGATAAGATATGTCTTAGAAGTATGGACAAGGTGCTGTCTAGATAAATAACAAAGGCCAATGAAATATGAAGTGATAACTATCTGAATACCCCAATGTCTGAAGAAGAGGATTTCAGGCAAAGGTAAAATGTACACACGGATAAGGAGATATGAATGGGCATATCAAGTCCTACAGCATTAGTTAGGTGTGGTTGGAGTTGTGCCTATGTGTCTCTGAGGCTTCTGGGAGATGGAGAAATGAAGCTGGGTGGGTTGAGGTCTCATCGTGAAGGACCTTCTTGGCCACCAACAAGAATTTACATCTCTTTCTGTAACAGGAAACTATTATAGATTTTTGTTTTCAGGTTAATGGTGGCAAAGGAGGGCTACAATGGGCAAGACAAATTAGGAGGTTATTTCAACTGTACAAACCAGATGCAATAATGGCCTTGATGCAGATAGTAACAGCCAGATGGAGAGTTGGGAAGACAAGAAAAAGATGACTAGGGTCAAACTGATTAGAAATAAAACATATGGGTGGCATTTATGTTACCACTCTAAAAATATTCAGTGGGTATATGAAATTTAAAAAAATGATAAGACTTTCCACATTTTTTTAACAACATGAAGAAAATGGAGAACTAGAAATGTTAAGCAGTACATCATCCATCGGCTCCATGCCTTTGCTCAAGGACATTAAGCTCCTCTACATTTTCTCCACCTTCATCTTTTGTCTTCAGTCACATGTTTCCATGGTGAGTCATGACACTGGCCCATGTCATGACCGCTTTGACTCTAATATAAATGCATAAAGTCAAGTAAATGCAGGGACTAGAGGGAAATTTTCTGCCCCTTTTCACACCATAATTTTAGTCTTACATTTTATGGTTAGGGAGGACATGGCCAAGTTAGCAGTGAAAGGGAAAAAGGGGGTCTGTTCTTAGTACTAAAAGACTCAAATTTTTTTCAAGATTGGAAAATAGCTTTTTGTAGTATGACTAGAGGCCTGATACATAAAATTCGTTCAAGAGTAGGCCTTCGCAGCCCCGGGTGTCTTGGCCCTTGTAGCCCTTGCTTCGTCTGAACAGTTCCACTGTTCATCCATTTGGTCTATTTGCATATTATGCTTTTATTATGATATATTAGTTTTAACTACGCTGAGCTCTCTAGTTTATATAAGAAATTTATGTAAAAAATGATTTATGTTACCAAAACCCTCTGTTTTCTGATTCTAAATTACTAGCCACTCCTCCATATGATTGAGTAATACTGACTAATATTAAATTATCCAAATATTTGAAATTAAAATAGTATATGCTTTATGTAATATCTGGAATATTTTTGGAAAGATAAATTAGAAGTATAACTTTTGTCCTAGCTGAATTGTCTCAATGGATAGAGCATCAACTTGTGGACTGCAGGGTCCCAGGTTCGATTCCCATCAAGGCACATTCCCCAGGTTGCTGCAGGCTCTATCCCCAGTAAAGCATGTGCAGGAAGCAGCTGATCACTGATATTTTTATCTCTCCCTTCCTCTCTGAAATCAACAAAAGAATATAAAAAAGAAGAAATATAACTTTTGAAAGTCTATACCTATAAAATAACATAAATTACAACTGAAAAAGTCATGGATCCCATTCTGACCATTAATGAGGATTACACAAATGATGAGCAGAGAACAACAAGGATAGCTTGAGAATGCCCATGGGTACTAGACACATACATTGGCCATATTACTCTGCCATACTTCTTGGTCTTAAAGTATGTATGAGTAAGGTTCATACTTTTCCAAATTATAAATCACTCTAGGCATGGATGCTCAGACAAGCCTATGAATATTTAAGTCTTTGAATTCAAATTGAATACTACTACCTAATATTGTTTCCACAATTATTTTACCCATTTATGTTAAAATGATTGTCTGCTGTTTATTACATACTTTCTCCCTTGATCTTAATGAACTTTTTCCTTAAGTTTGTGCAGAATGCTGTCCAAAATACTCATGAGAAGCGCTTACTATTCTTGTATCAGTTTCTTATAACACCTGTTTATTTTAGATCCCATTCATAGGTATGTGTTTTTATGAAATAAAATATGTTCTAAGAGTTTGTAATCCTCTAGGAGAGATACAAAATCATTGCTGTTCCGAGCTTTTATGGAGGTAAAGGAAATTATTGTCTTGCTGTTGAATTTTCCCTCTCTCCCAGGTTTGCTTCCTGTTGAACAGTGGAGTCCCTGACATGTGTTTGTTCCTTAGGCAAACGTGTAAAACTCTTCAAATTCGAATGGAGGAGTAGAAAGAGAAGGTTTCTGCTGTGCCTGATGACAATTTTTTTAATATCCACACTCAAAACATTCTGGCTCCACCACGGGGCACTAGTGTGGTGAATCCTAATGCTGGTCGGATTCTAAGGAAGGGACAGAAGTTTCGTTGAGGAGTAAAGATTCAAAACAACTCCAGAAATGAGCTCTCACCTCGGTTTATTTCTCCCAGAGCAGCAGGTGTGTACACTGTGCTACAGGATTGACTGTGACCAGCTCTTCCTTACAGTTCCCGTTAGCATTCCAGGGGCTCCTGAATGCAGAGGAAAGATGAACTCCATACAGCTTTAGGAGACAGAAGGCAAAGTTTGCCTCTGTGGTCAGTGAATAAAGGCATCAAATTATCTTTATTAAAAGATGGGGGCATCATTCTTTGAACTATGATACCCACAAATTGAACAAATTGGCCACAAATAGCCAATATATCATTACTATGAATTTAATATTACACCTACACTAGACCTCCAGTTGACACAATGGATAATATAAAACCCTGGTTGTATTAATGGACCCCTATCAGTGTTCAATCTGCCTATTAATTTGGAAATTAGCATGAAAAGTATTGCATCATCAGGCTTTCACTGAGTTTTCATACACCAAATGATGATTGTGCCTTTACCTAATGGTCCATATTTTCTACATTTAAATTGCCCTAAAACTGAATCAGATATCTCAGACCAGCATCTAAGCACTGGTTTAGAAATAGCTAGAGTTAAAGATTCATATTTTGATCAACTTTGGGAATTTGTGACTGAATTTTGACATTATTATTTTTTAAATACATTTTTATTGATTTCAGAGAGGAAGGGAAAGGGAGAGAAAGATATAAACATTTATGATGAGACAGAATCATTGATTAGCTGCCTCCTGCACAACCCCCACTGGGGATCGAGCCTGCAACCTAGGCATGTGCCCTTGATTGGAATCGAACCCAGGACCCTTCAGTCCTCAGGCCAAAGTGCTATGCACTGAGCCAAACAAGCTAGGGCTTGAGCATTATTTAAAACAAACAAACAACACTCAGAGAAGAATATATCTGGGAAATAGAAAGGAGAAAAAGTAAAAGCACCAACATATTAAATGTCACTGTCTAGATGCTTCCCTGTTTTTAAAAAATGAATTTAGTTGAGCAACTTGCAGAAAGGGAAGTTTTTCTCAGAGATCTATCATCTCTACACTTCATTTTATGGGAAAAGATAGGCATGGAGATGAGCGAGGATGTGCTACTTCAGGCATGGTGTTAACTTTGTCTTCCTCAAGTTCTCAAAGTGACAATAACATATTCTTTTTTAAAAATTTTTTCTTTATTGATTAAGGTATTATATATGTGTCCTTATCCCCTCATTGTCCCCCAGACCCCCCACTCATGCCCTCACCCCCTTGGTGTCTATGTCCATTGGTTAGGCTTATATGTATGCACACAAGTCCTTTGGTTGATCTCTCCCCCTTACCCCACCTCCCCTACCTTCCCTCTGAGGTTTGATGGTCTGATCAATGTTTCTTTGTCTCTGGATCTGTTTTTGTTCATGTTGTTCATTATATTCCACAAATGAGTGAGATCATGTGATATTTATCTTTCACATGATCTCACTCATTTGTGGAATATAATAAACAACATATTCTTTATTCAGTCAGGTATCCTAAAGAAATGCTATTACTAGGAACCACTTGTATTTCTAACTCAAACCAATCAGAAGGATAAAAAAAATCATTGCTTTCTTAGTCATCTCTAGGTTACTAAGATGAATTTCTTAAGTTTATGCCCTTCTTCTCCCCAAATTCCACTGTACTGAAATTTCACTTTTAAGCATACTTTTTACTGCTTATTTCTACTAGCCCTTAGATGTAGTGAGGCTGAAATTCTTGAGAAGTGTGATACTCTAGCAGATTTTAACTTGTAAATTAAGCCTTAATGATAAAGAGGCGGGGGAAACTATCCTTTCAAATTACACCTTAACAAGTGAGAGGTGATTCTTAAAAAAATAAATAATTAAAAAATAAAGCTACTATCAAATCTAGCAGGTAACATACCTTTTAATTGAATTCAAAATATCAACTGTCTAAAAATGTGTGAACTGTGCTGGTATATGGACTAATATCTTTTAAAAATCTATTCAGACTTCCTCCAAGCATGCAAAATAACATTCCTCCCATTTTAAGGGCTTTTTGATATTTCTGAAGGAAACATAACTGAATCCCATTATATTGCCGTCTTTCAAAGTTATCTTAATTTTGGGCTCATAATTGACCTGCATAACCTAAAGTGCATGATGGAGCTCTGGGGAAGAAGAGGCAGGCAAGTTTTAAGTCTCCTTACTGCCTCAAAGACATCCATCAGCGGCAGAATGGAAGTAAGGGTGTGCTTTGCTCACAGTGACTGTCATCACAGAGGCGCAGTGGACCTGCCTCTGAGCGGATGAATGTGCATAAGTGGCTGTGCACACAGTCATCTGTTTTCATGAGTCACGTGAAAGAGTTCATGGCAGGCGCACTGCACAGCTCTCAAAGTTCCAAGAAACGGTGCAGGCCCATCTGTTCAGAAGATTTATTTCCAGTCAAGATCTTCATGTGCACAGCATAGGAAGCTGAAAGCCATTGACAGCTGTTGAGTTTGTGGCAAAGCTCACTAGTTCTGCAATCTAATTTAGTGAGTAGGCTTTTTAGAAAAAAATAAGTCTACATAGAGGTTATGCCACTGATGAACTTGGGTGATCAGGGCAAAATTTTATCCCAGGTGGAACTAGTCCTTCTTAAGAAAGGTCATAGTAGTTTGGGGATAGAAGGGAATTAGAAGCTCACTGAATCCAAGTGAGTCTCATGGAAGGTACGGACCCTGGAGATTCAGAGATTAAGTTACGTGTCCAAATTTCTAAAACTACTAGCAGGTTGTGATGCTGGAATAAAACTCTTATCGGAATAATGCCTCCTCTCTCTCCTCAGTTTTGCATTATGTTCTGGTTCTCTGCGGAAACCTAGGAAGACTGCATGCCATTTTCTGCTTCCACACGGAGCTGCACCTACATATAATCAGTTAGCTACCCAGAAGCTCTCTGTTGTTTGAAATGACTTTCATCCCCATCACCCAAGGTTGTTAAATTTTTAAAGAATTTATAGAACAGATAACAAGATCATTGAGTGGAAATGCGGACTCTAGCTGAAGCATTGAACAGATAACCTTTGGTGCCTCAACTGTTGAAATAAACGCTCAGAACATTTCATCACTAGCCATTCTCAGGAAGGGAAATTAAACTGTGGTATGAACATGCAACAGCTTTCAGGGCTGTTGGAATCACCATATCACTGGAAAGGCAATGACAGGCTTATTTTGTGTCGGTGGTATATTTATGAAGGCAATTCATATGTCATTGACTTAACTTCATTTGTACCTAAAAACAGCCTGGTCAGCTCGCTATCAAGTGATTATCCCAGACTGACAGGTGTCTTTCATTTTGTAAAACCTCCCTGTACAAGGTGCTTTTAAGATGGGACAAGTGCATTCATGTACAGTTATGACTAGCTCAATGGCAGATTTTCTCCAGCTTAAATGAGAAAACCTGCTACTGCAGAGTAATTATGTTTTAATTGCACATTTAGTAGACAAAAAGTGAAGTGAGAGCTTAATTCATGTACTTGTAAAAGCTACATTAAAAAATACATTTGCAGTGAAGCAGCAATTATATTCCACACAAGGAAAAATGCATTCGAATCAGCATTTAGGATGATGAAGATATTCTAGTCGTCCTTTTACCTTTATCGAGTAGTTGAATTTATTTATTGGAATGTTAGTTTGAAATGGTGCCTATTTGTGATATTACTAAGGGGCTGTACTAGAAAGATTGGACATGCACTGCATTTAAACCTGCCACCCACATAATTCTTGCCTTCCAATCGCTTAAATAAATAATGTTCCTCAATCCAAAAGTAAATGTTTCCGTAATAACATGAGTATCCTAGTGAAAATTTAGCTCTTTAAAAAATGAAATTGACTCCTAATGTTCAAAATGCATTGCCTTCTATTATTGTGTGCATAGAATTCATTTTACAGTCACTGGAATGTATTATTCAGTAGCTCCTCATAATAAGATTTTAATGATCATACTGAAGAAGAGAACATATTATTTTTGTGAATTTAGTTAATAGGATAGAACATTCACATTGATGCTGTGGAAATTTGGCAGCGAGTTCACAGTTTTATGTAAACTGACAAACTGAATGACTGAGGTTCAAAAAAAAATCAAAGAAAAACAATATCAGAGGAGCCATCAATAATGAATAAATAAATTTACAAATTTTAATTTTGTTTTGGCATCATTATGCACTATTTATTTTTTAAGCCCGAGTCATTAGAGTGCAGTGCTAATTTCCTAAATATTTGTCCTGCATTCAAAGTCTGATGGTAGCTGGCCCCTTGGAAAGACAAAGGATAAAAGAGAATGGAATTATGTGAAGTCTAATAACGTATGCTCAGAAAGAACTAGGGGCAATTGTGAGTAATTGTTACCACTTGCTATGCTTATTGTGTGCCTAGAACTGTTCTAAACGCTTGACCCATTAACTTCTCAGCCCATACACCTCTGTGACATAGATATTAACATACCTGTTTTACACAAGGTCATGTACTGACTTATTAGAACTGAGCTTAGCTTAGCTTTGATATACATCCCTTTTAACCACTGATCTGGATCACCTGTTCTGAAAAGATTCTCTCTCTCCCAAAGTTCTCCAAAAGAGTGGTGCTTCATTCTAGATATAATAGTTTTATGAGTGACAAGAATATAAAAAGAAAAAAATTGCAAGATCACTTACTATAAGACACAGAAAATTAACTCTAATCGAGTAAGTCAATAGTTGTAGGGAGATAAGAAGCAATGCCCCCTCCAATATGTACCCCTATCTTTTGTGTCTTTCTTTGGCAATTACTGCCTCTTACTATTTAAAAAGCATTTAGCTGGACAGACACTTTGCGGGAACTATCTGATTTTATCGAAGTAGCAAAATTATAGGGGCCAATAATACCCTTCCCATATTACACTAAGGCACAGGAAGTTTAAGTTATTCAGCCCCACAGGGTTGGAAAGTTACTGTATAAGGCAGAGATCAGAGCTCGGGTGATTTGCCTACAGAGCCCACACTATGCTTCACACCATAACATGTTGTGTCCCCTTGATAACCTAGTCAGCATGACTTGAACATGGGGGGAAATTAGACTCCACAAATATAATGATTTTAAAAGCATCATTTACACATGAGAACAGAATAGATGATTGAATTTTCTTCCTTTTGAGACTTTCTAGTTTATCTTAACTTTAAGATAGTCAAAAGGATATTTTGTGATCTTCAAAATATAAAATGAGAAGTATATAACATAGTAGATTTCAAATATGCTGTATACCTCATTTTATTTTCTCAATTTTAGTTGATAATTTTAGTATAAATTTTGTGTAAAATTAAAAGACATAATTTTATGATACATTTTGAGAAATCTAATCAGGACCCTATAATAGATTTTTTGGACTGGGAGACATAAACAGACACTCTCATCTTAAAGAATTAGTGCTTTAAAAAGATGTTAGCAGATTAGCTTCTTCATTCTGGTGAATGATACCAAGATACCTTTCTGCTTGTGACTAGGAAAGCTATTATTGTTGTTGTTGTTGCTGTTGTTGTTATTATTATTATTATTATTGCATTTTGTATCTGATCAGCAGCGAAGTAGATTTACTTAACAAATTGGTTGGTATGCAGCAATCACACAAATAACATTTACATAAATAAGAACAGCTGTGTAAAATATTGCCTTTGAAAAGGCAAATTTACCAAGATAGTGATTATGGTGCATGGAGCTCTAGGCACAACCATAATTGTAAGACCATTTCTCTTCCTCTGCAGTCTTTTATGTCTATTGCCCTCAGAACAAGAAGACAGTGCATTCATGGTAGGAATGCTACTATCTCTCCTGTAAAACTGCTTTTATTACAACATCATGCTTTTAGTTACTGAAAACTTGCTGAAAATCCTCCTTAGAAGGTTCAAATTTTAAAATTTGGCCTCTTCCAAAAGATACTGCTTGAATGAAAATAGGGTAATATTTAAGTTCTAAAAATAAAGCAGTGCTTAATTTGGTATATTAAAAATTACCTTTAAATGAAAAAAATTAAATGTTGGGTTGTATTAATATTGCTCAAACATCTCTCCAATATCAGGAAGCACCAGTTTGTAGTCTACAAAGGGTAAAATGACATTGGTTTTGCCCCACTGTGATGCCAGAATTTAAACTTGAGTCCCTTGGACTTATTCAATGAGTATATAGATCAGAAAAGGGCTATGTTTTTGTGTATTAAATTTTAGACAGTATTTTTATTTTAAAATTAGAGGACTGGTGCAAAAAATTTGTGCACTGGGGGTAGGGTGGGGGTTCCTCAGCCTGGCCTGTACCCTCTTCCAGTCCAGGAGCCCTCAGGGGATGTCCAACTGATGGCTTAGGCCTGCTTCCTATGGACCATTTATCTTCCCCTACAGGGAATTGCCCCAGGCCGTTAGTCAGACATCCTTAGCACTGCTGCAGAAGCAGGAATGGCTCCAGCCACCACCGCTGAGCTGGCCAGCCTTGAGCCTAGCTTCTGGCTGAGCGGCGCTCCCCCTATGGGAGTGCACTGACAGCAGGAGGCAGCTCCTGTTGAGCGTCTGTCTGTCCCCTTGGTGGTCAGTGTGCATCATAAGGAATGGTCATTCTGCTGTTCAGTTGATTTGCGTATTGGCCTTTTATTTATTTTTTAAATATATTTTATTGATTTTTTTATAGAGAGGAAGGGAGAGGGATAGAAAGCTAGAAACATAGATCAGAGAGAAATATCAACCAGCTGCCTCTTGCACACCCCCTAATGGGGATGTGCCTGCAACCAATGTAAATGCCCTTGACCGGAATTGAACCTGGGACCTTTCAGTCCGCAGACCGACACTCTATCCACTGAGCCAAACCGGTCTCGGCATATTATTGGCCTTTTATTATATAGGATATGATTTGGATATTATATATTAGGTGAGGAAAACTGATACCTATAATCAGAAGCATTGTATATAATAATATGCTAAGTAATGTAATATGCTAAGTGTCCTGTTGTCTGGCCAGCCATTCAACCAATCAAAGCATAATATACTGATATGCCTAGGGCCACTTAACTGCTCACTATGATGTGCACTGATCACCAGGGGCAGACATTTGACCAGTCAACCAGTTGCTATGACATCCATTGACCACCAGTGGGCAGGTGCTCCAACCAGTAGGTTAGCTTGCTGCTGGGGTCTGGCTGATCAGGATTGAGCAAGACAGGATAGAAATGCCCTGGAGCCCTCCTGTGTCCCTCCCTGGCTGGCCAACCTCCTGCATCCCTTCCCAGCCCTGACTGTGAACCAGTGGGGTCCCTCAGACTGGCTTGTGCCCTCTTGCAATCCTAGACCCCTAGGGGGATGTTGGAGAGCCGGATTTGGTCTGATCCCACAGGCCAGACCCAGGGACCCCACTGGTGCATGAATTTGTCTTCTATAATTTTTTTAATCTTTGGTTTTTCCATTTCATTTGCTATAAAATCTGGAGGTTGCCAGGGAGGATAAACACATTTGCAATTATAACTACATTGAAAAGGGCAAGTTATTACTTAGCCTTTGTGTGAATTCCCTAAATGTAATCCTCTGACTTGTTAGTATAATCCTTTCATCCTACTTTTAGTGGCTCTCTTATTAAAAATGTATGCAGTTAAAAAACAAAACAAAACTCTAAAACTTTTGTTTTTATAGTACTTCAGTCTTCAAAGCTAGGTGTTTATATAAACATAATATTTTATCCTCACAGCACCCTATGAGGTTAACAGGATCACCCCTCCTCCTTTTTACATATGGAAAACCTGAGCTCCCAGGGGGAACAGTATTACTGCCACACTGACCGAAATCCAGATGCCAAACCACATGACCTTCCAATCAAAACCCAATCTAAAACAATTGCCCACTTTCATCTGATATGAGAAACAACTTATGCCCTACTATTCATCCCATAAAACACACTAGAATATACTAGCTTTTAGGATTAATAAACAAAGAATATTTTATGAAATCGCAGTGTAAAAAAATTACCTTAATTGTGTCCCAACCCATGCTTATTTCAATAATTACTTCTTTTAGTCAGGTTGACATTTTGGTTTTCTAGCAATTATTTTAGCTGATAAAAACTGAATAATAATAAGACTATATATGCTTATGATATTCCTGAAGATTAGGATTGTACAATTATATTTATATGTGTTTATATGTTTGTGTGTATACATGTATGTTTTCTCTACTGAGATGGAGAAGAAATTTGTGCTAGATACATAAGCCTGTGTATTGTACTATCGAGTTGGTTGCCTATTTTTAAAATTACTTGAAAACAAAGTTTTAAAATGTTATTAGCTGAAAAAATCACTCCTGCGATTTACATAAAGCAGCAGAATGAGGTAATTAGCTTAACTTGGAATGAAGAATGCATCTATGATGCCCACCAATAGATGTCGTAGGAACTGGGCTTGAAGTGACTCAAGAGGACACACCCTCACTTTCACAGACATGGCACCACGTCCCTCTATTTGCCTATGCCGTGTCCCTGCTGAGGCTAAACCATTTGTTCTCTTGCGATCTTTCCCCCTCCCTCTCTGTATCATTTCCTCTCCTTTCCTGTCATTCCAACCATTAGTTTTAGAAGTATGATCTTATATTATGCTTCATAATTTTTCCTCCTAAGAACTTTCAAAAGAGGCAGGTGGATCTTTTTCAGCCCATGAAAATCAAAGGTTTGTTGAATTAATGTTTAGCAAAAAAGTTTGTAATAATAGAATGTTCTTATTTTTCACAATCATCAGTTTTCTCCATTAGTAGTCTGTGGCACAATGTCCATAGAAATAGTTCTATTCCCATCCCACATTCTCCTTACACTGACACTCAGAATGGAAGCCATTCACAGCACTTGACCACTGAATGGAAAACTGAGAGTAAGCTGCTGCCCTACCTGCTCCCGGGACCCTAGAATCTCTAGAGGTCAGGGGGCCCTTTACCTATGTACTTGTAACCTCCCATCCCCAGTTCACTTCTTCCCAGAGTTCCTCTGTGCATGGGAATAAGGAATGTCAAATGTACAGACAGAGACTCCTTCCATTGGAATGAGGGCCCACCACTCAGACACAAAGGAATTTGTGAATTTTACATCTTCCTTTTGTGGTATAATTTGAGACTAGCTTTGATAGAACAAACTCTAGAAAAATCTTTCCTGTTTTTGTTTTGTTTGTTCAATGTTTCTCTTTTTCATAGTTGATAAAAAACACAACAAAAGCAAAGCAAAAGAAAAATAGCCATTTTGTAAATGTTTTATGAAAGGAGAAACAACTATGTCACTAACTGGAATGGCATCAAAGTATTCAGAATAATTTTTAAGAATTCCATTTTTGTTACAACCATTGCTAGAAAAGGACTGTAAAGCAACTCCCAACACCTTCATGAATAATTAATTTTCATGAAATATAATTTAAATCAAATAAGCACTCGATTTTTAATCTATTTCAAGAATGGATGTTATGGAGTCTATCCCAAAAGGCTAGGATGATATGTTTATGGTCTCTGGATTATGTACTTCAAACCTGTGCAAAGAATAGGAATTCCTGTGCAAAGAATAGGAATTCCTGACTCATTCTTTGGGTCTGAGAGGATGGCATCTCCCATTAGGAGTTTCCTGGTCACAGTTGGAGTCATTTAGATGATTCTGCAAGTGGTTCTAGAAGTACTGTGAAATGATAGAAAAATATGGGTATAACTTTTAGTAAGCTGGGATGCGGTAGTCTTTAAAATTCAACAATTTCATATAGTGCATAAACCAGCATTTTGAATTATATATTAACTTCTAATACTAAATTGTCTTTGGGGATTTAAGATTATAGCTATTTTATGAAATTATTATATTTTCTTCTTCCTTTGTAGGTAACCCATTAACTAAGAATACATTAAGTGACCCTCAAAGCTGATTACCTTGACCATATGCACAGAAACTTAACTTCTCTGGTGGTCTTGAAGGAAGATTTTTATACTGCTCCGAAGAGGCACTCCAGACTCTTATTTCCAAGGGATTTTATGGCTCGTAATCAGCATCTTCTTGAAACCAAGACTTTCAAAAAGTCAGACATGAACTTCTGTGTCACGAAGAATTCATCAGATTTGAACTGTGTTCAACTTGTAAAATTGCACTTCCTACAAGAATTTGAAGTTGTCATCTGAAGAGTTGGTGTTTGCCGGGGATGTCAGAGACACTGGCACTTTGGGCTCCTGGCTCCAAATGTGACTGCTCTTCTTGTTTTTGAAAGTCTCCCAAATGCACTGGCCTTCTGTCATGGATGTGTTCCTGGGTCTGGTCCTGTGTTCAGTGGCTAGTGGGACTGTATATGGCTTTAGTGACATTTCCTTTGCAAACTTCTCTGGCATGGTGTGGACTGAGATCATTTTGTTTGTATCCTAATCTTGCAGCTCTGAAAGCCTACATGTTTTAACATCTTAAAGTTGCTTTTGTTAAAGGAATGGAAAAATATATCCATTGATAATAATTATTGTTGGCAAGTAATAGTTATCCGAGTACATCAATCACATAAGAATGTATAGACTAGCTGACATGTTTCCCCAAGGCTAACACAATACTGCAGCTCTGTCAGTTAAATAGGTAGTACTTAGAATTGAATTACCATTTTCATAGAATACTATTTTGTATCTCTAGAGCACTCTTTCTTTCTTTCTTTCTTTCTTTCTTTCTTTCTTTCTTTCTTTCTTTCTTTCTTCCTTCCTTCCTTCCTTCCTTCCTTCCTTCCTTCCTTCCTTCCTTCCTTCCTTCCTTCCTTCTTTCCTTCCTTCCTTCCTTCCTTCTTTCTTTCTTTCTTTCTTTCTTTCTTTCTTTCTTTCTTTCTTTCTTTCTTTCTTTCTTTCTTTCTGTGGGCCGTTTTCTTTCGGTTTTATGTTTACTTTTTTCCTTCACAGAAATCAGCAGTGAGCAGTCAAGTATTGAGTTAGGTAGCCTTCAGTTTCAAAAATTGCCAGGGATGCATGTGGGTTTCTGATTTCTTAGCTTGAAAGCTATTCATTTACATTTGTTACATTTTAAAACTGTTCTTTCTATCTCATTTTAGAAGACTGTCTCTTGCTTGATCCCAATGACTGTTTGAATGCTGTTTGTCCAGTCTGAGGATAAAATAAATTGCTCATTTTCCTTGGTATCAAATTTATAAATATTTGCTTATAGTTGTCCCATGTGAACAATTTTTTAGGTTAGTTTTTGCTCACATTTTTGTAGTAATTTTAACATTTATGGTTTTCAGTTCTATAGGAAAATCATATAAATATTTAAAGGCCTTAAACATGTACGTACCTTTTTTCCTACGTTATTACAGAATGTATACTTTTATACTACATTTATTTTGTTTCATTTATGATGTGGAGGGAGAGAAGAATGGAAAAGGCTAAGCTATTCTGTAATAATATTGTATAAACTCACAGTTTGAAGGAATGTAAATGGAGGGACTTCTGTGTTTTACTCATTTTAGACTAGTCGGAAGATACTTCAGAAATTGTCCTATTAGAAATTCCATTATGTTAGAGAAGGTGTGGACATCTTTTGTGTTTCTAAAACTCATTGATGTGGCCAATTGGGTATATGTTGGTTTCCATGATGGAGGCTGAGCTGACTGAGGACCTTTGGTCTGTTAGTTGGTAACAACTTCCAAAGACTGATATAAACCTTTCTGGGCAAAACAACTAAAAGTAGTAAAATTTGTTAAATGTTAAATTTGTAAAATATGTTTTTGATAATTGACCTAAACTATACTGCCCTATAAGTCAATGAAATGACATATTCCTTTAATTTTAATTATACATAAAACTAAATGGCTCCACATGGATTTTGCAATGGTTCAATATTATATGAACATTAAGACAGGAATAATAGTTGTGCTGGGGTTTCTGGATCAATTATATCATTAATTTGTTTGGAACAAAGAAGAAAACCATATTACTTTTGAAATTATGAATTTGTTCTAGGTTGGTTTGAAATTATAGATCATGCCTCTCATTTATTAAACCATGTTCTTTAAAACAACACTGAAAATTCTGTACTATATATGTGTAATACATGCATATCAATAGAAAAAATAAATGGAATTTCAAATATACTAACTAGATAATCCCCAATAGAATACTGTTGTGACTATTCAAAAAAAGTGAATAAAATTGGGATATAAAATAGACTCTCTTTCATGAGTTACATTTGGAGAATCTGTTTTTTACGGTTTTATTTTAAAAGCACTTCAGTTACAACTCAGGGAAACCTGTGAATTCATGTGGAAACTGACATAATTTCTTCAATTTAAAAAAATGGAAATCCATGTTAAATCTTGCCATTTACACAGGTTCTGATATTTGATAGTTTAAGATTCACAAGAAGTTATGAAAATAGCACAGAGGACTCTGTGTGCCCTTTCTGTCATCCCCCAGTGATAACATCTTATAAAACCATTGTCAACCAAGGCCATGATATTGGTAGAATAATACTATTAACTCAAACACAGACTTTATTCAGATTTTACCAGTTTTCACGTGTGCTTTGTGTGTGTGAGATCTTATCCATTTTGAGCAACATGGTACCTATCCTATCCAACGTGGTACCTATCCACTATAGTATGCCAGGATGTGGATTGGAGTATGAGAGTATGTATGGATGAGTAACTAATTAATTTTTTAGGTTATCTATTTTTGGAGTAACATTCTATAGATTTTATTTTTATATACTCTTGTTGCCTTAACACATAAAAAGTTCTAGTTTTAACACCAGATATTATCATGCATATGATTTTAAGTTTGGTATTGGTTTTGATGGGTAAGAAGAGATATGAGAATATGTGTATGTAGTTGAGATTAATCCTATTCTTTATTTGCATCGGCAAATCCTGTGCTACTATACTAATGCTATTCATGTGGAATGTGACTTGTGATAACACACTGCAGCTAATAGCACAATGACTAAATAGGACTTTTAAAAAGTTTTTTTCAACTTATAGAAGATACATCAATCTGAAAGAGTAATTTATGCAAATATATCAACTAGTATTTTTCATTATACTAGTAACTTTCTCATTTGGACTCACTTAAGTTGAGAGACTTAGAATGATGGCAGACATTTTGCTTAGAGAAACTGAAAAGTTGGGAAGACATATCTTGCTCCCCTTACCCACATAGAGAACTCATAGATCATGACTATTTTTACTAAGGTACAAGTTTGTCTATTTGCCTTTCTTTCAGTTCTTCCTTTTTCCCTTCCTTTTCTTCTTTCTCTTGTTTTGTATATAGGATGCATTGAAAAATAGATTTCTTCTTTACTGCATTGACTTGCACTGTGAAAGACTCCAAAAAGTAAACATAAAAGGGACTAAAACATTCAGGGAGAGTTAGTGTGAGCCTGCGTTTGGGTTTTTAGACTGTGAAGAATGTGAGACAATGGTTATGAATCCAGGTTGAAATTGAAATGATTTGAAGATACTAAAAATTATCCATGTCCTATTCTACCCTCTGAGATTCTTTTAATCATCTGGGATTAGAGTCTGGGGATTTATTTATTTATTTATTTATTTATTTATTTATTTATTGTTAATGCTCCTTGGAGGATATTTTTCCCCATTCATTTTTAGAGAGACTGGAAGGGAGGGGGAAGATGAAGGAAGGGAAGGAGGAAGACAGGAAGGGGGAGAAAAAGAAAGGAGAGAAACATCAATGTGAGAGAGACTTATCAATTGGTTGCCTTTTAAATGTACCCCGACCAGGGATAGGGTTCAAATATGCGACACAGGTATGTCCCCTTGTTTGGGAATCAAACCCATGACCCTCTCGTTCCCAGGCTAATGCTCTAACCATTGAGCAATGCCAGCCAGTGCTGGTTATGAGTATTTTTTTTTAAAGCTCTCCAAGAGATTTTAAGCATCTATGATTAAGAACCACTAATTAAGGGTTTTGCCAAGGTGGAAATCAGGATTGGGTAAGTGAAAAGGAAATGTGGAAGAGAACCCCATAAGGTCATGAACCTACTAAAATGGGTTATAGAACGTTAGTGAAATATACGATAAAAACCTGAATGAAAAGCAAACTGAGTGGCAAGTGGAGACCATAGATATTGGTTAAGCATATTGAGTTTAACGTGATAATGATACTTTCAAAAAGGTCATGTGAGATAGGAAGGGAGCAATTTTTATTTGACTTGTAATGAGAGGTTATTGTTGGCCATGAAAAGAGCAGTTTCATGAAGTGCTTATTGTAAAACTGAGTTTAGCCGGTTGGAGAATGAATGAGAGATTTGAAAGTGGAAATAATAAGGTAAATGTCTCATTCATTGGGGAATGAAAAAGAAGAGGGCAGTGGTTATACAGGGCAGGCAGAATTGGAAGGGTGCATTTTTCTTAATGGGGGAGGAATAAGATTTTATTTTTTATTATTTTAAAATATATTTTATTGAGTTTTTACAGAGAGGAAGAGAGAGGGATAGAGAGAAACATCGATGAGAGAGAAACATCGATTAGATGCCTCTTGAGTACCCCCTACTGAAGATGTACCCACAATCAATGTACATGCCTTTGACCGGAATCGAACTGGTCAGTCCGCAGGCCAACGCTCTATCCACTGAGCCAAACCGGTCTTGGCAGATTATATATATATATATATATATATATATATATATATATATATATATATATTGCAAGGGAGAAGAGGGAGGAAGCGGTTAAGGAGCTAGGAGTAGGGGGAAAAAAGAAACTGATGAAAGCAGGGATATCCTTATAATCTATGAGGAATAAGCAGGACCAAATCCCATAGCAAATCTAATGGGATGTGAACAATGCAGGGGTAATTGGTAAATCTTCGGTGATGTTCAGCAGAGCAGTGCTGGTATATGATAGACCCTTAGTCAAAGAGCAATCATGTGAGTTGATTAGTACACAGGTGAGTATCGACTTGTACCTGGCTACTGAGACTAAGGTGAAATGATTCTGAAGTCATAAATAGACATGAGAAAAATTAACTAAGCTTCAGTATCCTTATTTTCAAATGAAAATATTTTACCTCACAGGATTATTTTGAATAATTGATGAATAATGTATGTAAAAATGTTTAGCATAATATCTAATGCATAGTAAATATTTATTAAATGGTAGTTCTTCAACTGGGAAAGATGTCACAGTTCTGTTTGCTCTGCAATAATGTAAAATCATATTGATAGAAAAGAATATATATGATATGAAAGGTTTTGGGACCTGCTGGTATATGTGTTAAGTAGAAGAGGAAAATATAGAGGCATTGTGTTTAAATAATTTTATTTTCTAAAATTAGGTGGCTACAATGTAGGTAAAGAGTAATCTTAGTGACAGGCTGAGTAAAAATAGTTGTTCTTCTGACAGGAGAGGACAGAAAGGGTAATATGATGAGTGTAAGGGGTCAGTAGAGAATGAGAAAAATGATAAAGGAAGAGGTGAATTAACATCCCAGAGGAAGAAGTAAGAGGTGGGATTGAGAATATTAAGTGGGATGATTAGTGTGAGTGGAATAACATTTCTTCTGTGAGATAAATGAACAAAGATGAAGGAAGCTAGAGAGAAATTTAAAGGTGAGGTCAAGGGAAATAATGCTAGGGGCCTAGGATGAGGAATGAGAAGAGATTCATTAATTCAATAACAAATATTTCTCCTTCCATATGCCAAGACTATGTTAGATGAAGTGAAAAAAATCAAATGGTAAGCTTTACCTAATTTTCAAATGCTCTCCCTGCCTGCTACTTATAGGAGAGAGAGAGAGAGAGAGAGAGAGAGAGAGAGAGAGAGAGGAGACATGTTGTTCCACTTATTTATGCATTCATTTCATTTGTTGATTTATGTATGTACCCTGACCAGGTATCAAACCCATAACCATGATGCATTGGGAAGATGCTCTAACTAACTGAGCGACCTGGCCAGGAAGAAGTCTGTTATTTTGATGAAGGTAGGCCATAGTAATAATTAGGAACCTCAGTAATACTTGAGTATGTTACAAAAGGACTTTAACAAATTGTGTATATTCTATATTAAGGGTTTATGTTTGACTTTTCATCTAAAATGGGGTTTTCTGTTATTGTGTTCCCTCATCAAGAGTTACCCCCTGCTGTGTGATAAACTCCAAAAATAGCAACCTAAAACAATAATCCGAGAGAAAGAGAGAGGAGAAAGAGAGAGAGAGAGAGAGAGAGAGAGAGAGAGAGAGAGAGAGAGAGAGAATCTCACAGGCTTTTGGGATGCTCCAACCATGTGAGCCACCTGGCCAGGGCAAGACATTGCTTATTAAAATGATCATTTGTGTATTGTAATGAACAACATAAACTGATGAACAAAGACAGATCCAGAGACAGGGAAGCATTGATCAGATGCTCAAACCTCAGAGGGAAGATAGGGGAGGGGGAGGGTAAGGTAAGGTAACCAATGAACAGAGACACCAGGGGGATGATGGCATGAATGGGAGTGGAGGGGGGCCATAGGGGATAAGGACACATATGTAATACTTAAATCAATAAAAAAAGCTTTCAGTATGACTAATGCAGTTTGGCTAAACAAATTAGATAACTGTACAATATATGCCGAGAAGAACATTTCCATTAGCCATTGCAGTATTTTCTGCCTGGTCAGGAGCAGTGACTGTAAACCTAGCCTGCAAGCAAGGTTTACACTTTGTGAAGAGATAGGAAGCAGTGGGCAAGGGCTGCCATGGTTTCTCCAAATGGACATGATAAACTGCTTTGAGAATCAAGAAGAGAGGGACAGGGATGAGCATCCTTCCTATTTTCCTGTTGGCAAAGCTCCTCCCCGTTTTCATTAACAGAGCTCAGTTGAATGTTAAAAGGAACCAGGGAAGCAACTGAGAGAGATCCAGAAGAATTCACTTTACTGCCCTCTCCACTTCCCTTCCTACATGCTGAGGGTATCTTCTGAGTTGAGTTGTATATTCACCCATTCACTGTTGCCCCCCAAAATAGATGTTGAATTCCTAACCCTCCATACCTCTGAATGCAAACTTGTTTGCAAATAAGGCCATTGTAGATGTCATTGAGATTTTTCATCACTTTTTAATGATAAACCAAAAAAATTAATTATTAAAAAAATCATTGTATGGTTTAGTGCATTACATATATGCAGTTATTAGTACCCAAGTTTGCTTCTTGTTGACTAACTTATTCCTATCACCCCAAATCTGAGTGTCAGCGGTTAGGGAAGATTCTGGCAAATGAAGCATGATTGTGATCTGTAGTGCAAATATCACATTAATCATTCTTGTTTTCTCCATCAAAAATGTCCTAGCTAAACAATCTGAGGGATCAAAAAGCTTCTCATAATTCCCAAGCTGCTAAACAGCAGAAAGATATCACCAAATCATTGCTGTGGGTTTTTGCTGGTGAATTCGCATGGAAAACATTTTTTTTTTAACTTTGAAGCTTTAGCAAACACAAATTGCAATTTAAAAGTTGTTTGTCCTGGAATATATAAACAACCTATTGCTATTTCACTGCCAGACATGTCAATTACTTTACTAAAAATGTGACAGCACTGGTTACCTTTTATTTTCACTTTCAGTGCTTTATTTGTACATTTCTTCTATGCTGTTAAAAAATTATTTTAGGAAATTTTGAATTCTACAGTGGTTCCCTCATGATAGCTAATGAAGTATGGTGCCAACATCTCTAACCCTAACAGACACGTAAGTATTTTTGTTGGCTTACTTATTTCTTGTAGCATTCCTAATGATATTGTGTCACTTATTTAACCCTCATTTCACCTCAGCCTATACGTTAGGCCTCTTTTCTTGTCTTATAATGAGTTTTTGGAAATGGCCATTTTTTTTTCTTTTATAAAAGACTCATTGCAATATCTTGTTTCAAAGAGAATTGAGTAGCAGTTGCAAAGGGAGGGTATGTAGTATCTCTTTGTGTCTCTTACAGGTTTATTGAGAAAGAATACTTGAGAATGGGCTATAGATAATTACTTCACAAGGGGCTTTTAAAAATCCAATTACAAGATTTCGAATTTAAATGGGAAAATGGGGGAGGGGGCGCGGAAAGTTGCTCACTTACATGCAATGTGCTGTTTTATAGAATGTCACGTCCGTCTTGGGAGTTTAACTGTGGGAGGCCTTTGCAATAGCACTGTCTCCCTCTAACATGATTCCACAGATGGCATTATGATGAATCTCCTGTATGTGTTCATTTAATTTCAGGGGTTGCTGCACTAAACAATGAACCAAATTTGAGAGCCAGGGTCCGGATATATCTTGTCACTTTATTTCCCGGTCAGTTCAATCAAATGTCATTCTATCCCATTGTATATGGACAGGCTGAATTTCAACTACGAGAAAATTCGGCCTGAGTGCCAGATTTCCTCTTAAAGTTACTTTTGATTTCATTTTGGTTCTTCTTTGCTGTGAAACCACACAATGAAATGGAAATCGGGATGTCAATTCTACCACTGCTTGCTGCTTCTGACTTAGGCTTTTGGATCAATGAGACTGGTTTCTTCGTTCATGCCTCCTGGGTCACATAGGCTGGGCCCTGCACACAATTCCAGGGAACACTGCTTACGTACACTACTATGTGAATGTCAGCCCCTAGAGTTGCACAGTGTTCCTCTGGCACAAGTGTAAACAGAAGCTCTGCTGAGTCTCTCCATCGCCAGAGAGGTATGTGCCTCCTGCTTTGTTTCAAAGAACTATAAAGAATAAGAGTGATACGTTTTTGATTTATGATTTCGGCACTACGTGACGACACTGCAGAGAATTGGACCGTGGACGTGTATGTTCTGACCCTGGGCAAACCAATTACTTAACCTCGTTGAGCCTCAATCTTCTCATCTGTGAAAGATAAATAATAATATTTTTTCTCTGCTGCCCAGGACTATTGGAAAGATCAAGTGAAAGACTGCTTAATTCTCCACAAAGTTAAAACTTCTAAATAAATATGTTCTAATATTATGATTATTATTCGAATGTAGCAGGCAGGACCCATGGCACTGGATGCTGTTGGCAAAATCTATATAACATTTTCTATCAGTGGGTACTCTAACACTGCATTGTTAATTAAAACAGCACCCTATTACACGGTGGTTCTTACACATTTTTAATATTGTTACAAATGGAAACACGGTATCCTTGAAGTGTTTATAGATTTAAGCAAATATTGTATTCTAAGCATAGAATCATAGTTATTGAGGTTAAAAACTTGTAATGTTTGGCCAATGGTATATTTTGTATATTTCATGGGGCTATCCTTGAAAGACAGTGATCATTTAGAATAATCTGAGGACTTTTTTTAAAAATCTAGTTTCTAATTTTGCACTTTCAATAAGGTATATATAATCAAAGATTTAATCAAAGACTCATGCCCAGTATAATAAGGAAATAGAATTAGAGGTTTACTATTTGAGTACTCAAAATTATTTGAATACTGCCAAAACCGGTTTGGCTCAGTGGTAGAGTGTCGGACTGCGGACTAAAAAAGGTCCCAGGTTCGATTCTGGTCAAGGGCATGTACATTGGTTGCGGGCACATCCCCGGTAGGGGGTGTGCAAGAGGCAGCTGGTCGATGTTTCTCTCTCATCGACGTTTCTAGCTCTCTGTCTTTCTCCCTTCCTCTCTGTAAAATATCAATAAAATATATTTTAAAAAAATTATTTGAATACACAAAATTATGAATGAAAGAGGATACATCACACTAGATAACACAAAAATACATAGGTTCATAAGATAGTTCAATCAACAATTATATACCAACAAATTGGACACCTAGAGGAAACAGACCAACACCTAGAAACATTCAACCTCCCAGGACTGAAATAGAAAATCTGAACAGACTGCTAATTCTCCCCACATCAAATGTTGAATGCAAATTGGCTTACTGTTGAATTACAACAAACATTTAAAGAAGAATTAATGCCAAACTCTTTTAAAAAATAAATAAAAACAAACAAAAACAACAACAACAAGAGGAGGAAACACTTCCAAACTAATTTTACAAGACCAACATTAGCTTGGTAACAAAATCAGAAAAGGACACTATGCAGAAAAGAAAATTATAGGCCCAAATCCCTGATGAACATAGATGCCAAAAAAATCTTAACATATTACTACATATTACTAGCAAACCAAATTCAATAACACATTAAAAAATCACACACCATGATCAAGTGGGATTTATTCCAGGGATGCAAGGATAGTTCAACATTCCCAAATCAACCAATGTAACACCACCTCAATAAAATGAAAGATAAAAATCATATGATTATTTCAAGAGGTACAAAAAGAGCAAATGACAAAATTCAACATTTTTTTCATGATAAAAACTCTCAAGAAAATGGATATAGAGGGAACAAATAACTGCTCTAAGAAAGTCCCTTTAATGTTCTACCACACGTCAAATAAAATAAACGCCATATTCCTTCCTCTAGCTGTTCCCTCTGTCTGAAAATGTCTTCCCCAGATCTTCACTTGGGTATCTTCCTACGTGTCATCCATATATATTCTCTAATATTTCCTTCTAAGAAACACACTTCCAAACTACCCTTTCTAAAGTAGGCAACACCCTACTCTGTCCATTCACTCCACCACTTAGCTATATTTCGTTTTCCTTAAAGTTTTCATCAAAATATGATTTATCAGTTTAATTAGATTGCCTTTATATCTTCCTCCCCCTTTTGGCTCAAATGTAAACCCAGGAAAGTAAGATTTCATTTCTTCAGCATGGTTTCTCCAAATCATAAAACAGTGTCTGGCAAGTAGCAGATGCATATTCCTGCTTGTTTAAATGATAAAATGTGAGGGAGAGAAGGAGATGTGAAGGATAAAAGAGGAAGATAGGGAGAGACAGAGAGAAGGAAAGAAAAGCTGGAATAGTCAGCCACTTGCGTGAATAGTTGAGCCACAATATAGACCTGAATGAATAATGTGTTAATGGTGTCAACTCTAATAATGACTAAACACCAAAGTCCAGACTGGGATTGGCATATAATCAGTAAAGTAAATGTCTATGTATTAGTAGGCAGCACTGAACACACAAAAGTGTGATGTAAGGCAGTATTGAGTTGCTCAGTCTAGGAGTATGCTCAATAATGCTTGTGAATAAATAAAGTGATAAGTAAAAACATGTCTGTGCAGCTGGAATATGGGAGAAGTAGTAAATTGCACAATCACTACCTTTAAGGATCTGGAAGGATAGAGGGTGTGGAGAGTCACTTCTTACTACATTATATCTCTCTACCACCTTGTCTCAAATGTATGAGTTTCCCCTCTATTTGCATGGGAGAAAAGTAGAGTTATACATTGGGGAATGTCTTCATTGAAACTAAACCTGCCCAGTCTGCCAAATCCTCACAAGTGTTCAGAGGAGCATAAATAAAACTCTCAGAAATACAAGAGAGTTTTATAAATGGTGTAGAGATAAAGAAGCCGGATGCAAAAGCCTTAACGATTCCTTTCATTATCGTCATGGATTGAGCTGAGTGGCAGAGAAATGGTGACTATGGAATGGATGGGAGAAAGTATGTCCTCAAATTCTGACAGAAATTTTGCTTTTTCGCCACTATCATTGTCAGCACAAAGCTGAAAAGAATATCCTGCAGTTTGCAGGTGAGAACACAGCAGAACTTATAAGCAGGGGGGATGACAACTATATTCTAGCCTCCACCACCAGGTAATCTTGCGGCTTTGCCTAGAAATCATGGCAAAGGGACTTGAAAACAATGTCTCCATATGCCACAGTTACCGAAATTATTCCTCAGATAGACTCCCTTGTCATTTTTCATATGTAGGGACTCATTAGACACCTACAGGAAGAACATATGGAGGGAAACAATGATGCCAATGGTAGAGAGTGCTGTGTGAGAGTGTGTTTATAATCTAAAAGTTCTTCTGCAAACAGCTTCCCAGAAAGAGTAATGGCTGCTCTTTTGTGCAGCAGGTGACATAATTCTCACTATCTTAAACCAAAGCACAAAAAGGTATTCTCAATTGAAATTAAATATTTACTAGCTTCCTGGCCAGAGGGGGTGTCTCCTCTAATTTCCCTTTTCAGTATTGAAAGTCTAGTTAGTGAGTTTCAGAAATCTTCTTGCTTTTGTGGAAGAGAGGATGCTACTGAATTTTCTGTACCTGTAATCTTTCTTTTTCCATGGAAAAAGACAGTAGAAGACAGAGGGGTGGTTAATGGTTCAGAGCTTGGAGTTTGCAATCAGAGCGACATGGGTTCCAGTTCCCTCGCACAAGAGATTTATGGTCTCCAAATCCTAATCACCTCATCTATAAAGGGAAAGATAGTCTGAGGTTGTGATAATTTACTAAAATAATTAGTGTCAAGCAGGTTCTGGCAGATAAGTTGTCATTATTATCATCATCAATATCATCGAGCAGTTTCCCAACTAATACATATATTTATTTATTTTTAAAATATATTTTACTTAGTTTTTACAGAGAGGAAGAGAGAGGGATAGAAAGCTAGAAACATCAATCAGCTTCCTCTTGCACACTCCCTACTGGGGATGTGCCCAGTAATTAAACCTGGGACCTTTTAGTCCGCAGGCCGAAGCTCTATCCATTGAGCCAAACCGGTTTTGGCTAATACATTTATTTTTTAAAAAATGCTTTTATATTATTAGTCAAAGGGTAAAATATTAGGACATTCAGATAATGGAAACTTTCATTTCTTCACCAGTGACAATTACTAGAGTGAATAAATATCTATCCACGTTCAAATCAGTCAAGCTACATGTTTTAAAATAGAATCCATTGGTTGTTACTGAGGGTTGACTCTCTGATATTTGAAGTAAGATTTGTTGTATATTCTTGTCATATATTTATACAGTATGAATCATAATCTCTACCAGTTATTCTCCCAGGAGACCTTTGTTTTGGCTAACTTGCTATTTTAGTAGTCAGTGCCTTTGCAGTGGCACCATGGGTAAAGAAAACCTACTGTTAAATGTAACACAAGAGCCAATCTGATTTTTGCGATTTAGAAATTCCATTAAAACCCTTGGCCCTCCATCTTTCACCAATGCTAATGGAAAGTTTTCCTAAGAACAATAATCTCAGCAGATAAGTGAGTGGCAGGTCTGAAAATCAAGTGCCCATGTAAGTTTTTGTAACATTTTTAAATGTCAAGTTCCAAGAACACTGCCTTCCTTGACTTCCATTGGGCTTCTTCTAGGGCCCCAGGAAATTGAAGGTAAGTTTTATTTACTTTTTTAGAATCTATTTTCAGGAAGCTGAGAAAAGTGGAAATCTGTGAATTATGCATTCAATACCACAAATATAAGCTTACATAAGCTGTGAAAAGTGGGCTATCTTTTAGGACTCTGCTTTGATCAGATTATCCCAAGCTTTTACCGCATTGCCACCTATTTGGACCTTTGTAAGGATGGGCTATAGGCAAATATGCCAGGAGACAAAACTCACTCAGTCTTCCAAGCATTAAAAGAATAATTGTTTCTAGTGACTCATTATATAGATCAGTGGTCGGCAAACTCATTAGTCAACAGAGCCAAATATCAACAGTACAACGATTGAAATTTCTTTTTGAGAGCCAAATTTTTTAAACTTAAACTTCTTCTAATGCCACTTTTTCAAAATAGACTTGTTCACATCATGGTATTTTGTGGAAGAGCCACACTCAAGGGGCCAAAGGGCCGCAGTTTGCTGACCCCGGATAAAGATGATTCTTGGTAAAGGGAGGAAAACAGATTTTTTGATTTGTCAGTATAGTCTATGGAAAAGATATCACCATTGGCTGAAATAGTAACCTGTACATTTAAATCAACCCCAAAAAATGTTATCTAAAGAGAAATGGTTAAACAGCCATCAACGGCTTATTAACACATGCCAAGTGAAATGCAAAATTGAATAATGATGCAGGTGATTTTAGCTAAGAATTAGCTTATTGTACCTCTTGCTTTTCAGGTATAAATCAGCTTGGCAAAGGCATTGTAATAATTGTACAGAATATCAAAAACACTGAGCATTACTTGCCTGAATAAAGGGGTTTATAATTTGGTAATATTCAGGTCAAACAATGCCGATGGCAGATTCTTATGTTAAATACCTTTTATTCCTATAAAAGGATGCTTGTACTTAAAATTTATGGCATTGCTTATGGAAGAAAAAACTATAGTGCAGAGGAGAAAAAATGTCAAGATAATCATTGGCTCCATCATATTATAGCCGCATATAGCTGTTTTATGGATTTATTATAATAGTTTTAAAGGTCATTTAAATATAAAGACAATTGTCAGGTTTGGCCCTTTAAGAATTTGCTTTCAGCAAAACACATTAAGACTTACGTTAATGGAACTTCCAGGACCAAACCCAGGCCTATAGTTAGATCCAGATCCTCTGACTTTTTTACCCCTTTACTCTGATCTCCCCCTTTGGGGTAATGACTCAGCTCAGTATGCAACTGGCTCTGCCAGGATCCTCCCCAAATAATAGGCACAGGAAACAACAAAATCCTCCTCTATTTTCTTCATAAGTATACTTATGTGTGTCACACTATGCAGCATTATTTTCAATTTTGGTAAATAAAATCACCAATAGCCAAAACCGGTTTGGCTCAGTGGTAGAGCGTCGGTCTGCGGACTGAAAGGTCCCGGGTTCGGTGTGGGTCAAGGGCATGTACATTGGTTGCGGGCACATCCCCAGTAGAGGGTGTGCAAGAGGCAGCTGGTCAATGTTTCTCTCTCATCGACATTTCTAGCTCTATCTCTCTCTCCCTTCCTCTCTGTAAAATATCAATAAAATATATTTTAAAAAATTAAAAAATAAAATCACCAATAATATTTACTGGTAAATAAACATTAACAATACAGGGAGGGGGCAAAAGTAGGTGTACAGCTATTTATTTGGAAAAAGACATGTGTAGTCATAACTGTAAATCTACTTTTGCTCACCCATGTATGCAGACACACACACACACACACACACACACACACACACACACATACACATTCACATGGAAATATATGGAACATAAATTTAAACATCTCAATTTGATGTTTCTAAACTTTCAGTACTATAGAAAGAAACTTTTACTGTGCTTTACATGAAAGAATGTAGTATGTCCAAATAAAAGCATGTTTAAAAAATATATCCTTTTACCCAACATGTGAACCGTGTTTCCCCGAAAATAAGACATCCTCCGAAAATAAGACCTACTTACAGGTTTTCTTCTGAGTGAAATATAAGGCATCCCCCCCAAAATAAGGCCCCCGGGCTCTGTCTCAGAATGACAATTAATTTACCATAAACTGGTCGCTAGAGCCGTCCCGACTGGCGTCTGGCAACCAGTGACATTACACGGAGTCCTGACATCATTGCTGTGTGAATGGAGAGAAATTAGCGTGGAAACTTTGTGAAACGTAAACTGCAAGAAGTTGTGACTTGGGTGAAGAATTCATGGGAGAAAATCACTGACAGTTGCATTGCAAATGCACTGCGAGCAGGCTACCTTGACAAGAAGGACTCATTTAAAGACAGTGCTATTGCTAAACATGAGAGATTTGGTCCACTGATTCTGAAAGAAACGGAGTCACGAGAAATTCACCAGGAAATTCAGGAATTGGATTGTTATGATGATGTTCCAGAAGATGATGACATGATTGTCATTGAATAAATGAGTAAATTCTTGATACTGTAGGATTCACAGTTTGTCTGGTTTGTGTTGACAACTACCGTACTACCGTACCGTATACAGGTAATAAATTTCCTTTATTTTCATTGAACAATAAATGTGTACCGTATTCTTCTTCACGGAAAAAACAAGACATCCCCTGAAAATAAGACCTAGCGCATCTTTGGGAGCAAAAATTAATATAAGACACTGTCTTATTTTTGGGGAAACAGGGTGTGTGTGTGTGAGAGAGAGAGAGAGAGAGAGAGAGAGAGAGAGAGAGAAGTAATTGGAGAGAAACTGTAAGCAGGTAATGCCCATGCTGTGGAGAAGAACTAGGTGTGCGAGGGCCCTAAAATCAGTAGGTCCTGGAAAGTGCAATGAGACATGTGCAGTCTCTTCTGAGTCACCTGTGGCAAAGCCCGCTTGCTTGGCTTACGGAGTGAGGGCGCAGAAGTTTACAAAGTCCCAGTTGCATGGGGCCTGAATTTACTCAAAGGTCCTCTAGTTGCTTCATGAAACAAGTTCTTCTGTAGCTCTTGCATAAAGCCCCTTGGTTTGCCTCGTGTGAGCTCTCAGGCATGTTCCCGATGAACTGACCTCAGCATCTTTTCCTGCATTCCGCTTCCAGGAAATGGCAAGTGGCAGATGAACAGCTCTGAACTTCGGCTTGGAGGCCTGCTCAAGCCTGATTTAATTTTCAGCAATAAACATCATGCCATTGAAAGTGTGGTGGGAAATGTTCATTCATCAAAGCAGGAGCACATTACATTTTATTAAATTTAGGGAAAATCTGTTTGATAGGCCATAAACATTAAGGCTAAGAGTTATAATTTTTATGGAAATCTCTCTAATTTTCATGGTTGGGTCATACAGTATTTCCTACATGGGATTTAAATGTCAATAATATTGAGCTGGCAGCTTAATTTCTGTTCAGATCATTAAAATGGAGCAGTTGCTTACACTGAACGTTATAAAATATCCTCTATATTTGTAACTCACTGCAGTTTGCTAAAAAATAACTTTCATAATGTAAAGTGCTGCCATTTCCTGGAGTATATAAAATAATAATGATAATGTTAAGAAATGGGTCTACATTAGTGATGCCGATTGGCCATTTGATATAATTATGTGTTTTATTCAGGGAGTGAGGAGGAAATCCTACTCCAGTGCACTGTCTACGAAAGTGGCATGCTTAGCTTTCTAAATTCCTTGCCATCTTTATTCCTTTTCTTTTTTTTTAATATATATTTTATTGATTTTTTACAGAGAGGAAGAGAGAGAGCTAAAAACATCAATGAGAGAGAATTATCAATCAGCTGCCTCTTGCACACCCTCTACTGGGGATGTGCCCGCAACCAAGGTACATGCCCTTGACCAGAATTGAACCTGGGACCTTTCAGTCCATAGACCGACACTCTATCCACTGAGCCAAACTGTTTTCGGCTATTCTTTTTCTAACATCAACTTTAGCTAGCACAACTCTAAATACCAGATTGTCTAACATACCTAGTTTCTACTGCCTATTGAGGGCTATTAAACAATCACAACGAAGCAAAACCCTTTGAGCAATTCCAGAGTCCTTACAAAGTGCCATTAATAAACATTTCAGTTATTTCTTATCTTAGTGACAATCTTTTGTAAGAGACTCCCCCCAGGAGCGTCGATAATTTGCTTAATGCCTAGAGAAACAATAGTTTAATTTTCATTACTTTCCAGTATGCGTGTTTTATTGTCATTGGCAGAGCATTAAAAGCTCGAGGAAGAATTTCCTTCATTTGTCTCAAAGCTGGAAAAATTACCTAAATATAGTATATATATTTGGTGAATAGACATAAACTCACTCAAGTCGTTCACAGTAAAAGCTCCGATGCCTTTTACACCGCTTCCCCAGCTACAGGGCCGCCAAGGTGACTTCTCTTTCTGTTTCAATTACTCAGTTTCACCGCCGTTGAGCTGTTACAGTGATGGAAGGCATGCTCTTCACTTATTCGTGGAGGGTGACATTTCAGGAGAGAGAAATCTCCCCCAATGAGTGTGGAAGGATGTGTTACATTAATGGATTAAAAAAAAAAAAGATGCTGTGAGACAGTGGGATGAGCAGATTCTACTTTGAAGGAAGACTTGGAGATCACAAAAGCATCAGTTCTTCCTAATAAGCGATGAACTGTTGCGTCGTTACCAGCCACTCTTTTGGGCTGAGCTCCCTTCCCACCTTTTGTCGGAGACTCTTATTTTACTTTGTAAGCCGGTGACATTTTCCTCGTGTCCTTGAAAATAAGCAAGTAACGGAGCCTTTTAGATCTGTGTTTTGCATGGCGTGTAGCTTGAGTACAATAGAGATGGAGCTGGCTAATACGTTCTGTTAAGCTCTTTAAGCTTCACTACTGGTTTCCCAAGCGCACTGAATCCCCCGTGTTTTGACCATCAGTCACCACTGAAACATATAGGAAAACATGATTATCTTGAAATGCTGAGGAAATGTACATATTTACAATCAATTTAAATACTAACGAAAGACACTGTGGATTGCAGACCTGGGAAGAGAGCACAGAGGCATTTTGCCATAATTTGTGAAAGTGGCCAACAGTATTCTGAAACCCAGTCAATCAAAGGGGACACGGCTGAGGGTGCCTGTCAAATGCTTAGTGACTGTTTCCCACGTGCCAGGCCCTGCTCAGAGTGCTTTGCATGCATCCTCTTCTTAATCCTCAGACTATGCTGTGACATGAACACGATCGGCCTTTTATAGACGAGGAAACGGAGCCCTCGGTAGTATAAAGAACTGGGTCAAATCCAAAGCTCCCAAGAAGTACATGCACATCTGCTGGTTTGCCTGCAAAACCTCTGTCTAACTAGGATATAAAGCTCCCCCCTTTATTTTCCTCGCTGTGTTTTTCTGCTTCGTGCAAGTCATGCTGATATACAAATAAAAGCTGTACTGGGAGACATTTATCTTTACAGGATTAAGGGAAAGGTTTCTTGTTAGTAAAATGAGCTTAAAGCCCTAAGAAATACTATTATAGAAGCTTCTTTTAAAAGGGTGTAATCCTGTGTCTAAGGTAACTTTCTGCAGATGCGGCCACTGCTCACAGCTCAGCAGACAACTAGAAATATTCTTTTAGAATAATCCATTCTCATTTTTTGGATGTTGCTGAGGTCAATGTGATAGGATACCAAAGGGTCGTACTTGGACTCTATGGCTCTCCAATGATCTAGTTCAAACAGCTCACATTCAGTACGCTCTTTGAACTCTCAATCCTGAGAGAATGTCTTAAGATTAATGGCACATTCCCTCCTATTCTCAGATCAGGGAATCCTCACATTGTTTGTTATTTCTATTATCTTCTTAGTAAGTAAATGGTAGAAGTGAACAGACACAAAAGCAGTTGGGATTCTGGTCTTAAAGTCTACATATGTAACAATAACCATAGGTCCTCCTAACCATGTTTGCATTTTGCTCCAGGTCTTAATGCTCTAAGATTTTACTATTCGTTCACTACAAATCCAGTCTTTTGCTTGGTTTCCTTCCTCAGATATTTTCTCCAAACCCCAAAGATACCCATTAACTTAGGAAAGTGTTTCTCACCTAGAGGTGGCCATGGAAGTCAGCGATTCACTTGAGATGGAACTCACACACCTCTGAGTGGGCCACAGGCAGAACTGCAGCAATCAAGTGACCTTTACTTCCCTCAGAAGTCACCACACTGCCACAACCAGTTTGGGTCATTGGATAGAGCGTTGGCCTGCAAAGTGAAAGGTCCCAGGTTTGATTCTGGTCAAGGGCATGTACCTTGGTTGTGGGCACATCCCCAGTAGGGGGTGTGCAGGAGGCAGCTGGTCGATGTTTCTCTCTCATCAATGTTTCTATCTCTCTGTCCCACTTTTTTCCTCTCTGTAAAAAAATCAATAAATATATTTTTTTAAAAAGAAAAGAAATCACCGTGCCTAGGGGAAAAGCCAAGGCAGCTATGATGCTTCTGGGTAAGTGAGGAGTCTAAGAATGTTATTACTAGTTATATGCCCAGGGTTAGCAAATCAAGAGAGTGATCCCACATTCAATCAAAGTCTGTCCTATAGCAATCTGGGGAGCCAACAGTGATGCTCTTTCTCCTTGGGGGGGGGTGGTCTTTGATGCTACCCTAAAACATATGGAATATGGGAGGCCTAGGGACACTGGGTAGCCTGGATTCCACTGCAGTATAAGCTCTGCCAGACACTCAAATCTCCTTCAAATGTTCCCAGGTCTTGGTGCTCCAGCCATTATCCCAGGCTGTTTTCCTTTATGCACATCTCCCTCTCAGGAGCACTGGTATTCATTTTGAAGTTTGGTCTCAGTGGTTTCACTTTAGTCCATCAGAAATATTTTTATATTCATAAACCTTAGAGAAGATCCTGATTCCCCCTTTGCTGTGATAATTTTCAGCCTCCAGAGAAGGAGATATTTGCAAATACAAACTTTTAAAGAGCAACACTCTCTACTCCACTTATAAGCATCCAAGATCCTAATAAAAATTATCCAGAAATGAGTAATGAGAATGTTAGAAACTAGCATTTAGGCCCAGAACATAAATTAGAAGCGAAAAAGTTCTACCATTCTAAATACCAGGGAATTTGGGAGAAAAAAAATACCGAAGAAAAGGTTTAATCAAATTTGGCATTTAGGGTTCCTATCTTTTGTATTATTAAAAGTTATGTTCATATGTCATCATCAATAGTTATTTGTAAAATGTTCATTTGAGCAGAACACTGAACTGAGTGCAGTATGGAGTAAATGAGAGATTTACCCAAAGTACTTATAACCTTGGAGGAAATAATTTTATGAGCTAAAGTTTGCCAAAATCCTTTTTTCCCCTCCTCACTCTTCTTTATAGTTATTCCCCAATCAGGTTACTACTTGAAGTACTAATTTTTAATCTCCCCAAAGACCTCTGTATGGCTTTGCTGTGACTCAGTAGAGAAGAATAACTGAACAGGAACACATTAAGTTTGTGTATTAGTTAAGAATGGTATGAAAAACAATTTAGAATCATGGGCAATTTACCATCTTGTGTATAAATTACCATTACTGTAGTGTATCTCAAAAGGTTATAGCAAAAATAAAGTTATTCTTGCCAGGGAAATCTAGATATGTGGACTTAGGGTTGAAAACAGAAGAGAAGGTAGAATATATGGTTTTATGGCAAAAAAAAAGTAAGTTAAGAGAATTGTCAATTGAAATGAGATGGGGAATGGTGCTGAAATTTTAGTGGCACATGCAAGTGCAGTGAAATGTATGTGGTGATATTTCAGAAGTTTTGAAACTATACTGAGACAGGATATTTCCATATTAAAGAGCAGAGACACAGTCCATTTTACCTAGATCTCCTTAATGATGGCCTTTTCTACTGTTTTTTTTTCTCTCTCTCTAATCCTTTAGGATAGTAGAGTCACTGCAAAGAGATTTCTGTTAGCCAGAATGTTTTCTATTTTTAATAAAGTGAGTTTCCAGGATAGCCCAGGATTGTGTACGAGGACTACATATCACCACAGAGCCTTTGAGGGAAAAACACCAAATGTTTTAGAATAAAGAAGTTCTTGTTTTTGCTTCTCAGTGGTTAAAGAAAATGGTAATTTGTATGTGGTGTCTATAATTAACTTGAATGAATTAGTGAGCTGGCAAGTAACATAAGAAAATGAAGTCTTTTAAAAATTTACTTTCACATCAAATTTAAAGCAAAATATTTTGCCCAATTGTATATTCCTCATAATTTTATATCAAAAAGGAAATGACAAAAAGACATAGTGATTTTAAATTAGGTCTAACATAGTACAATTGTGTTGTTTGTGAGTTAAATTTCTCCTTCATGTCCATCCAAGGGTCAGTTCTTCACTCTGCCCTTCCAAATGGTGTTTAATGCTCTAGTTGTCTCTTTTGACTCTGTTCTCCTCCTCCAAGTCCCCATGCAAGTCTATTCTTACTGTGTCAGAGTAGAAGTAAGTGGGATAAATCTGTTCCACAACTAGGCCTACCCTATGGTATAACTGATATAACAGCTCCATATGTTCCTTCTTTAAAATCATTTGTATAATGGTGGAGAAAGACATCTACACAAGACCTGTTAGAGATTTTAGTCAGGAAGATTTAGTATGAGTCACCTTCAACTCATACTGACTTTGTTTAGTATATGTAGGAATAGGATAACTAATGTTTATAGTATTATTATTATTTTTTTTAGTTTACAAGAACAACTTCTTAATGTGCAAGGCCTTAATCTTCAAAATAGACCTTTGAGTTAAATGTTATTAAATCCATTTTACTGATGATGATACTAAGATGATGAGGTTGAGGGGTTTGTTTATACACAACAGGGTTTGGATTCAAAGCCAGGTATATAGACTCCTGAGTTTATGTTATTTCTACACTAGCACTGCCTTAATAGTGCTCCTGCTACTATTTATATTAAAAAAAAAACTACACTTTAGATGACCACACCTACTTTTATTACTAGTGGCTAATAATTATTGAGTGCCTGGAATATGCCTGGCATTTTCCTAAGCATTTTGCACATTTGCACATTTGACACAACTCCATGTTCTCATCTCATTTGATGAGAGGAGTGAGGCGAGACCTGTGGGGAATGTATATGTTCATGCTGACAAGATGCCATCCCATATCTATGTTCAACATCCCTGGCTCCCTTTTTTGCTCCCCCAACTCCTTTATTTCTCAATCCCTAATTCAGTTCACATTGATCAGAGCTTAAATGGGGGAGGGGATGGGCTGGACTATGATTAAATAGAATTTAAAAACCAAAATAGTATCAAGTATGTGGAAAGAATTAGTATTACACTGGAGAAATGGAGTAAATGCTTATTTATCCCCTTTGAGATAGGTTAAAAGGAGAGTGTTCTGTATCATGTACTAAGAATATAAAAGTCATATCTTTAAATTTCAAGTTTTCTTGAAACCTACACTATGTGCTTTGAAGAAATATTTGATAGTGAAAAGATATTAGGATAGTGATGGAGAAGTTATTAGAAGAATAGAGATTAAAAACCAAACCATCAAACAAAACTACAATGAAGAAAAAGTCAAATTGTAAAAGCAGATGCCTGTAGATTCTGGTGAATCCAATAAATAAACAGAAAGGTAAGGTTACAAGAAACAAAAGGGTTCATCTGCATCTGTAAGAAAACCTGTTCTTGTAAGTAGCATATTATACAATAGCTGGATATGTTCTAAAATTAATTTGTAATGGAAATCTAGAATTTGACAAAAAAATCTAGCTATTAATTTCAAAAAGAACAAATTAAACCCAGAGTTAGCAAAAGAGAAAATAATAAAGATAGGAGTGGAAATAAATGAAATACAGACTGGAAAGACAATTAAAAAAGATCATCAACAAAAAAATAAAAGAGCTAGCTTTTTTTTAAGTAAACAAGATTAACGAACCTTTAGCTAGAGTAAGAAAAAAAGAGAAAGATTCAAATAAATAAAAACAGAAATAGAGAACATTATAATTGATACCACAAAAATACATAAGTACATAAGATCATAAGAGACCACTATAAACAATGATATGTCAGTAAATTGGATAATATAGAAACAATGAATGCTTTCCTAGAAATAACCTACCAAAATTGAGTCATGAGGAAATAGGAAATATAAACAGACCAATAATTAGTAAGGATATTGAATGAATAATCAAAAACCTTCCAACACATAAGCCCAGGACCAGATGGCTTCACTGGAGAATTATACCAAACAGATAAAAAAGAATTAATGCTGATCTTTCTCAGACCTTTCCAAAAAATTGAAGAGTAGGGAACAATTCCAAACTCATTTTATGAGGTCAGCATTACCTTGATAACAAATTCAGATAAGAATATAATGGGGGAAAAAACAAAACAAAACAAGAAATGCAAAAATTCTCAACAAAATATTAGCAAACCAAATTCAACAGAACATGAAATAGTTCAGAAATCATGACCTAGTGGGATTTATCCCTGGGATGCAAAGATGTTTCAAAATATGTAAATTAATAAATGTGATGCAAACCATTAATAGAATAAAAGATAAAAATCATTTTACCATCTCAATATTTTCAGAAAACCTTTGACAAAACAAAACATTCTTTCATCATAAAAACCCTCAAGAAATTGGGTCTAGAAGAAACATAGAGCAATATAAAAAGGCCATTATTATAAACCTACATCTAAAATTATGTTCAATGATGAATGATTGATGCTTTTCCTCAAAGATTGGGAACAAGACAAGGGTGCCTACTCTCACCACTGTTATTCAACATATACTGAAAATCCTAACTAAAACATTCAAGAAAAAGAAATAAAAGGCATTCAAATAAAAAAAGAAATAAAACTATCTCTGTTTACAAATGATACGAGCACCTTTGTAAAAAACCAAGAGACTCAAACAAAAAAAAATTTGGAACTAATCAACATATTCAACAAAGTTGCAGGTAATAAAATAAACATACAAAAGTCAGTTGCATTTCTATGTGTTAACATAAAATATCTGAAAAAAACACAATAGAAGAATACTATTCCATTTACAAATACATCAAAATAGTAAAATGTTTATGAAGAAATTTAACCAAGGAGGTAAAAGATCTGTACAATAAAAACTATAATACTTTGATAAAGGAAATTAGAAAAGACACAAATGGGAAGATATCCTGCATCCACAGATTGGAAAAATTAATAGTGCTAAAATGTACATGTTACCCAAAGCAATCTGTAGCAATAAATTCAATGCTTTAACTATCAACATTCTAAATTTTTCACAGAAATAGAAAAACAACCCTAAAATTTTTATAAAATCACAAAAATCCCTGAATAGCCAAAGCAATCCTGAGAAAGAACAACAAAGCTGAGACATCACACTTCCTGATTCATACTCTTCTACAAAGCTATAGTAATCAAAACAATATGTTCTGACCTAAAAGCTAATACACAGACCAATGGAACAGAACAGGGAACCCAGAAATAAAACCCCACATATACAGTCAACTTACATTTGACTATATATATATATTCTATCTAATAAATAAGTAATATGCAAATTGACCATACTTCCACCACACACAAGCCACACCAATGAGCCAATCAGGAGTGAATATGCAAATAAGCCCAACCAAGATGGCTGTGGCCACAAAGAGCAGGAGGGAGGATTGGATTTCCCCGGCAATGGAAGAAGCAATGATTTCCAAACACTTTGGCCGGCCTAGGCCTCCACTCAATGCTACAAAGTATTCAAGTATTATAGAAGATAAATAAATCCCAACAGAAATGGCTGCTGCCACTGATCAATCAGAAGGCTTAGCTCTGCTCCAGGCTACACAATTTCAATTGTGGAAGATAAATAAATCCCAGATACTAGGGCCTTCACTTGGGTTGCCCGGAGGGCATGGCTGGCCTGCAAATCACCATAGGCCCCTTGCCCAGGCTTCCCCATGCCCCAAGGGAACCCCGACCCTGATCCGGACACCCTTCAGGGCAAACCAGCTGGCCCCCACCCATGCACCAGGCCTCTATCCTATTTAATAAAAGAGTAATATGCAAATTGACTGTCACTCCAACATATAAGATTGCTGCCCCCATGTGGTCAAAGATCCTGCCCCCAAGTGGGCAGAAGATGGCCACCACAAGATGGCCAGCAGGGACGGGCAGTTGGAGGGACCAGGCCTACAAGGGAGGGCAGTTGGGGGTGATCAAACCTGCAGGGGAGGGCAGTTGTGTGGTGACCAAGCCTATAGAGGAGGGAAGTTGGGGGTGACTGGGCCTGCAGGAAAGGGCAGTTGGGGGGAGACCCAGGCCTGTAGGGGAGAGCAGTTGGGGGGTTCAAGGCTTGCAGGGGAGGGCAGTTAGGGACAAAGAGGCTGGCAGGGGAGCAGTTAGGCATCAATCAGGCTGGCAGGAGAATGGTTAAGGGGTGACCAGTCTGGCAGGCAGAAGCAGTTAGGGTCAATCAGGAAGGCAGGCAGGTGAGCAGTTGGGAGCCAGCAATCCTGGATTGTAAGAGGAATGTCCAACTGCCCATTTAGGTCGGATCCTGGTGGGTGGGATAGGGCCTAAATGGGCAGTTGGAAATCCCTTGAGGGGTCCCAGATTGGAGAGGGTGCAGACTGGACTGAGGGATACCCCCCATGCACAAATTTCATGCACTGGCTCTCTAGTATATATATATTTTCCAAAAAAAAAGATATATAAATGGCCAACAGGTACATAAAAAGTGCTTGAACTTTGTAATTATTATTCATAAGGAAAAGACAAATCTAAACCACACACCTGTTATAATTGCTATCATTAAGATGACAAGAGTAAAGCAATGTTGCTATGTATAGGGAGAAAAGGGAACACTCATGCACTATCAGTGGGAATGTAAATTGGTACAATCATTATGAAAAACAGTATGAAGGTTTCTCAAATAACTAAAAATATAAAACTATGGTATGATTCAGCTTTCCTGCTTCTGGGTGTATATATCCAATGAAAATAGAAATAGGATATCAAAAAGTATCTGTACCTTCATGTTTATTATAGCATCCTATATATTAAAAGGCTAATATGCAAATAGACTGAACAGCGGAACAACCAGAACAATCGAACTACTGGTCACTATGTAGTGTGCTGACCACCAGGAGGCATGCATGGAACATAGAGGGCATTGGCCACAGTGGGATGGTAGAGCAGGTGAGCGGGGGTGCCAGACCAAGGTGGGGCACCAGTTGCTGTCATCGGGGCATGCCTCTGGTGGTTACTGAAAATTCTTTACTCCTGCGTGATGCTGATCTGCCTGGTGCTTGCACCCACGGCTAGTGCTAAAGCCACTTCTCTCACATGCTGCCAGTGCTTAGCACCAGTCCCAATAGCTTGGTGCCATCAGGGGGTGCAAGCTGCAGCTACAAGTTCTGATCACCCTGAGGGCTTCTCTACCTTCCCCTGCTCCTGAGGGGCAATTGGGGCACTGGCCCTGCTTGCACCCACTACTGGTGCTGGCCCCATTCGCTCTGCACTGTCAGCACATGAGAGCAGGGGTGGTGGGAGAGGGGCTTCTGGCAGACAGAGAACCAGGGTCACAGCAGGAAAGGCTAGTCAGGGATGCAGAGGATGGGCTGATACCTGCTGCTGTGCCTACTGCAACATCAGGGCCCACAGTTCCTTTCAAGGTGCATGAATTTGTGCACTGGGCCCCTAGTTATTTATAATAGACAAGAATTTGAAGCAACTTATGTCTGTCAATGAATAAATAGATGTGACATACAATGAAATATTACTCAACCATTAAAAAGAAGAAAATGCTATTATTTGAAACAATTTGGGTGAAACTTAAAGGTATTTTGCTTAGTGAGGTAAGCCAGATAAAGTAAAATATTGTATGATATCATTTATGTGGAACCAAACAAATCTGAACTCATTGAAACAGTAGAATGGTGGTGGCCAGAGTCTAGGGGATGAGGAATTGGGGAGATGTTATTAGATGGTACAAACTTGCAACTATTGTAGGACCTCGGGTTACATTGGAGATCTGTTCTTATGGTGCAACATAACGCGATTCATTGTAAGTCGGAACCCACCTACATAAGCACCTACATCACTCACATGGAGCACATATACAGCAGTAATGAAGTGAAACAGTAAAAAGTATTTAAAAGAAAGATAACCATTCCTGACCTTTACTTGTGGTAAACAAATAATAAAAAACATAAAGCACATATGTACATACATTGAAATGACAGAACTTTTTTTTAAATAAATAAATGGGAGATGGTGACATAACCACAAAATGATGTATGTTGAGTCCGACGTAACCCGAGGACTGCCTGTAGCAGATAAATAAGTTCTGAAGATCTAATGTACAAAAGAGTGATGATTTTAGTAAACAATACTATATTATATACCCTGTTTCCCCAAAAATAAGACAGTGTCTTATATTAATTTTTGCTCCCAAAGATGCGCTAGGTCTTATTTTCAGGGGATGTCTTATTTTTCCATGAAGAAGAATACGCTACACATTTATCGTTAAATGAAAATAAAGGAGATTTATTATCTGTATACGGTATTGTAGTACGGTAGTAGTGAACACAAACCAGACAAACTGTGAATCCTACAGTATCAAGAATTTACTCATTTATTCAATGACAATCATGTCATCATCTTCTGGAACATCATCATAACAATCCAATTCCTGAATTTCCTGGTGAATTTCTTGTAACTCCATTTCTTTCAGAATCAGTGGATCAAATCTCTCATGTTTAGCAATAGCACTGTCTTTAAATGAGTACTTCTTGTCAAGGTAGCCTGTTCGCAGTGCATTTGCAATGCAACTGTCAGTGATTTTCTCCCATGAATTCTTCACTCAAGTCACAACTTCTTGCAGTTTACGTTTCACACAGTTTCCACGCTGATTTCTCTCCATTCACACAGCAGTGACATCAGGACTCTGCATAAGGTCACTGGTTGCTAGATGCCAGTTGGGGTGGCCCTAGTGACAAGTTTACAGTAAATTAATTTTCATTCTGAGACAGAGCCTGGGGGCCTTATTTTTGGGGGGATGCCTTATATTTCACTCAGAAGGAAACCTGTAAGTAGGTCTATTTTCGGGGAAACATGGTAGTTCAAAATTGCTAAGACAATAGACTATAAATGTTCTAACCACACAAAGGAAATAATTATGTGATGTGTTAGAGGTATTATAGTTAAAGCTCTGCTGGTAATCATGTTCCAAAATATAAATGTATTAAATCAACATGTTGTATACCTTTCAATCTATACAATGGTATGTTAAGTACCAATAAAAACAATATCTATTTGATATTAGTATATTTTAGAGACAAAGGATGTAAATATGATTCATACCAACTCTTTGATGTCAATGTATTTATTGAGGAGAGATGTTCAAAACAATAAATGTTTGTTAATTTCCAATATTCACCATAATAGACATTGGTGAGAATTTTCAACTGTGATTCTTGCATGCACTTGGGTCCCCCTCAGTCTCACAGCCATTCTTCACTACCCTCTTTTGCATAAGAAATTGGTCTCTGACTTTATAATACCCCCTCCTCATGCTCTGTCAGTAAAATACAAATTGCCCTATGGTTGCTAAACAAGAAAAAAATACTTCCTTTTGACCAGTTGTTTTTGAAGAAATAATTAA
The DNA here is from genome assembly GCA_963924515.1 of Vespertilio murinus. Lineage (NCBI taxonomy): Eukaryota > Metazoa > Chordata > Mammalia > Chiroptera > Vespertilionidae > Vespertilio > Vespertilio murinus. The sequence continues at coordinate 141,126,357 of OZ004707.1, forward strand.
AAAGAAACCCTTCCAACCCAGAAAATCTTGTCACATAGATAATTAAAAGGCACGCACAGTTTTATTATTGAATGAGCATTAAGCCAGAATGGGATATATACCACAGACAATTTGCTAAGAGATTTCAAAGACAGAAAGAAATCTCACCCTTTAATATAGGCAAGCAGATACCAACCATTGCACACATGTCCTAAAGATAATAACTAGTTCTCATGAAAGAGTACTTGACTGCACCATTTATCACACAGAGTTCAGCCCAAATGCACCAGGTAATTGGGGTGACTATTGGTGTTAGTTAACTGCTTTTATACAAAGTGAAAATAAAATTCTCCTATTTACAACTTTGAGTCATGCACTTGCTAACATTAGGATCCATTTCTCCCATAGACTGGGAGGCAGGTGCTCTCTCTTGATATTTACATTTCAAAAAGATGTCTTCTAAGTCCTTGAGAAAGAGATTTCTGGGTCATAAAGCTGGTAAGACATGATCACTTCTAAAAAGTTTTACATGCATTTCAAAGAGAGAGAGAGAGAGAAAGAACTTACAAGTTCTCTAAAATAAACATTCTAAAGAAAAAGAGAGGGGAGAAGTCTCTTTATTTTCAAGAGAATTAAGCCTCTTATTTTTAATGTGTACTTGCCCTTACACTATGCTTAATATAAACTGGAAATTATGTAAGTCCTCCTGTGAAAGTTCTATAAAATTACTGCCCTTATTTCTCAAATTAGAAAGATTCTTTTGAGCTTTCTGCTAAGTTTTTTCAAACAAAGTCTTATGTTAATTGTGCCATCATTGATTTTCTTCCATACTAGCTATCAGGTGGAGTCACAGTCCTTAGAGTATAGCTCACATTGGCTTCTCATGCTTTCCAGATTGTGGTCAACGCCTAGAAGAGTATTTCTGCAAATATTAGGGGTTCTCATGAGTATACTTGCATATACCTCCACAATTAGCTCAGTTTAGGGATCCTCTTGTAGCACTCTCCCCAAGGTTCCTGCTATGGAAACTCAGGGATTAAACTGGAACATGTGGTGTTCCCCTGGCAGGGTGCAAAGATGGCTTCCCCGCTTCTTGTCCAGGTGGATTCGAAGAATGAAGCCATGGACCAATGGTGGCATAGGAAAAGGTGGAAATTTATTGGGAAACAAGCTCAGACTCCCATGTGGGGAGGGGGAGAGAGACCCACTAGGTCCCTTTTTTCTAAGGTTTATAAAGGCTGCAGTTCTTTGCGTCCTGATATCCCCTCTCATTGGTCACTATAGCAGCTTAGGAGCTCAAATCCCACTTGAGGTCCCCCCCTTCTTCTTTCTTCTTTCTTCTTTCTTCTTTCTTCTTTCTTCTTTCTTCTTTCTTCTTTCTTCTTTCTTCTTTCTTCTTTCTTCTTTCTTCTTTCTTCTTCTTCAAAATATTTTTTATTGATTTCTTACAGAGAGGAAGAGAGAGGAACAGAGAGTTAGAAACATCGATGAGAGAGAATCATTGATCAGCTGCCTCTTGCACACCCCCTACTGGGGGATGTGCCCACAACATAGGTACATGCCCTTGACCAGAATTGAACCTGGGACCTTTCAGTCCACAGGCCGTTGATGCTCTATCCACTGAGCCAAACTGGTTTTGGCACCCCTCTCCTTTTCCCTTTTGTTTTTCTATTCCCTTTGGCCTTCCTCTTCCCTCTCTGAATGAGTGAATTCCTTTCCTTTATTATGTGAATGTATGCCTTCTGGCAGCTCCCAGCTTTGCAGCCCTGTGGTTGCTTGTTATGAAAACCCTAGTTCTAAAATTTCCTAAATCTGCCTATTTACTCCTAAAAACTCTGTTCACTATATACCTAGACATCCCAGATGAGAAATTTCATCCCTGGGTGCAGAACATATATTTGATACTTGGAATGATGGACAAGTCTGTATCACATCAATGAAATCAGCTTAATAGCCATCTTAAGATAATTCTGTACTTAAGTCCCTCTACAATAATCAAAATTCTAGCTGAACTTGTCTATATGTTATATATTTTTCTCCACATCCTTCCCATTCCCTCTTTATTTTCCATAAAAAATATTTTCTTCATTGTTAACACAGAGCAATTAGATGACTGCTTTTGTTGTCTTGAAAGCTGACAACACATGCCCACAGGGGCTACCTTCCCCCATGTCTTAAAAATGTGCTTCCTAATTAGGCCATTTTTCTCTAAAAGAATTTTGATGCCAGTTTGTAAGGTAATAGTGTTATATTGTTACAGAGTTCCCGAACAATCAAACAATGCAGGAGGAGAGTTTGGAAACACTTACTTTATTCATAGAGCGATGGACTTAGAGAAAATGAATTCAAGTTCTAAGCAAGGTTACAAGCAGAACTTCCCTTTTTATTAAAGAGCCAGCTCTATGTGCACTTAGTGGTTATCTCGATGCTGGCCTTGAAAACAATACAGTTCTATCCAATTAAAAAATGCACCTGGCATGGCATTGAGATTATGGGCATATTTAGTCTCTGGCCTACAAGGTCATACACTTAAGTTTATCTTCATCACTATTCAAACAGGCTAAAGCAGACTAGAAAGCAAACATTTTTAGAATAAGAGGCCATCTAAAAAACAGTAGAAAATTCCAAACAGCAGTTTTTTACAAAATAGGGGTTTTCCTTCTCAATATTTATTTATTTGAAAATGTATTCCATAAGACAACAAAGTAAAACAAATTAAGTGGAGGAATGAGGTTATGAAGGAAAATAAGTTAACCTCAATGGCACACAAGTGGAAGGTATCTGTACAAAATGCTCCTTTTGAGGTCCTGAGGGCTTCTTAGAGGAAGGTTTCTTGTTCTGTGGATGTTTCTCACACTCTAACTGAGGAGAGGTGTGCACAAGGGAGCAGAAGAGCAAGAGGCAAACCAGAGCTATGGTTCCAGTAAGGCAGGAATGCTGATTACCCTCACTGAGCAAGCAATATTTGAGCCTACCAGGTAGGTGTAGAGACCTGAGAAAGGACTTCTGGGGAAAGGCTTACCAATAGTCCCGTTGTGTAGGGTCTAAGAGCATCAGACAGACCAGCCATGCATCAGAGGGAGGGGTGAGGAGGGGTGAACCTTGAGGCTGGGAAACAAGCTTAGGCCTGATCATGAAGGGCCGTGGACGCCTATAAATAATGCTACTTCATATTTATCCTGAAGTCAGGGGGGGTGGGGGAAAGAGAGGGTTACAGAAGACTTTTTAAGTAGGGGAGATATTTAAACAAATTTATATTTGAAAATCTAATTGTTTCTAATATTTCACAAATTCTGAGTCTGTCTATAAATTATTTTTGAATTTCTCTTCTCAAGCCATAAGCCAATGCTCTAAGCCCTTTGTGGTCAGCAAACTGTAGCTTGCGAGCCACATGCGGCTCTTTGACCCCTTGAGTGTGGCTCTTCCACAAAATACCATGGCCTGGGTGAGTATTTTGAAGAAATGGTGTTAGAAGAAGTTTAAGTTTAAAAATTTGGCTCTCAAAAGAAATTTCGATCATTGTACCGTTGATATTTGGATCTGTTGGCTAATGAGTTTGCCAACCACTGCTCAATGCAAAAAAAAAAAAAAAAAAAAAAAAAAAGAAGAAGAAAAAACTTGCGTGTTCATATGTGTGTAAGTGTGTACCTCTAAGCAAGAATTGTAGTTATAAACACTGTTTTTAAGTTAAAGGACAAAGTTTACTTTAGTTAGAGCTAAGCTTTTTGGTCATCAACAAAAGGGTGAACTATGAAGAAGTTTTTAAGCTTAATTACTATGTCAAGACCAAAAAGTACAAGATAAAACTATCAGGTATTTGTTTTGAAAGCCTAGATAACATGAGTTTATAATATTTAAATTGTTGGGGGTAGGTTTTGGACAGTTCATTCATAAGTGACTGCCATCTATTTTTCTGGAATTCCATAGGAATATCTCTTCTCTTTACTGTGAGACTAAGTACATACATTACTAAATATTGTTAACATAACAGATTGAAAACTTGTAACCATAAAAATCTAATAAACATCTTGTAAATATCACATTTGAAAATTCTATCATCTTTTCCAACCACAATTCCATTATTCTAAAAACCCAAATAAAGTTAGTTTACACGTTCTGTTCCTAGTAATGATTCTTTTCAGCATCTTTGATGAAGTGAATCAATGTGATGCTATTCATGGTAACAAAAAATACTGCAAGAAGATTGAACAATTATTGCATTCAAGTAAGAAATAGGTTGTGCGTGATTATTTGATCTACTCACGTTTCATAGAAATTCTAGATTAGCTAGATAAAAGGTTAGCCAAGAGGAAACTGAAATTGTTTAATTCAAAAAGGTTTAAAACATATTTAGAATGGCATCATGGGGTTTTGAGAAGTGTTATTTGCAGATATCAAAATCCACTGGGGGTAAAAACAGACTCAAAATTGACACACAGAAAGAAATTCACTCATACTGACATAGTATTATGTCTGAGATTCATATTTTTTACTTCCTGATATACTACTCTAAATTTGAGCTAATATATCATTAAGAATGCTGGTTTTGTTAGGTAAAGTGAATTATAATATAATGGGAAGGTAAGGATTAATGGTGCACTAGAAAAGAACATGATTACATTATAATTCACTTTGTCTTACTGGTTTCTGTTGATAAGGAAAGAAAACATTAAGTGAAAGATCCAAGCCATTTGTGTTCTCTTAAGAGGCAACTATTTGATATATCTCTAGTATCAATATGGGGAATGTTTAAATTAATCTTTCTATAATGTTTAAAATACTAGGAAACATGAAGCTAAATTATGCTTATATAGATAGAACATCTGATATGTGGGGCAGTAACCTGTTGTGAATTTGATTATAAGTTCATGCTATAATTGACATATTATTGGTGATGTTGCCTACCACATTTTGGTGCATAATGGAGTAAACTGAGAACTCTAATAAAGCCCCTATGTGAGGCTAAGTACATATTTTCAGTCAGTGTCTGCAACACACCAGCATGGGTTACTGGTATGTCAAATTTTAGCACTTGTGGTTGGAGGAAGGGGTTGTTTGGGATAGCTGAAGCCCCAGAATATTAATCTAATCATACCTCTCTTTGCCTAAAATGACTGGACAAATATTATCACTATGTCAAAAGTTTGGGAACCACCGGAAGTACACTTATGGTGAACAAAAGAAAAGCTAAGGTGAGAATGGCTTTTCTAGTAAAGATTAATTGAAGTCAGAAACCTCAGTTTGGTTCTTGATTCTCTTACATTTGTGAAACCTCAGTTTTCTCATCTGCAAAATGATGTACAACATTTCACTTACTTCAGAGGTCATTTTGAAAATGAGATAATATATGGAAAACACTTTCTAAAACTGAGCAGAGCTACATGTGTATGCATACAAGCAGCCTGATACTGTTTCCAGGTCTAATTGCCACTCAGAGCATTGAGTAAGTGGTCACTAATGGTTCACAGATGAATGATGATGCAGTTATGTTATTGAAATTACTAGAGGCTTGGTGCATGAATTTGTGCCTGGCCGGTGATCAGGGCAATGGGGATCAATCAGGGCCAGCTGATTGGAGGTTGGCTGTGGGAGCGCACTGACCACCAGGGGGCAGTTCCTGCATTGAGCATCTGCCCCCTGGTAGTCAGTATGCATCATAACAACAGGTTGATGGTCCTTCAGTTGTTCTGTTGCATAGGCTTTTATATATATAAATAAAGTGGTGGCATAGAAATGTGAGTTTTCAGTGGAACAGAGTTAGATTTCTATCTTGGCTCTGTGAACTGTCATAATATTTTCTGAAAGCTGAAAAATAAAACAGGCACTTAAAATATACTTTGCAGTTATTTATATTGTTTAAAATTGTATCTCTACTGTCTACCAAATATCTATGAGTGTATACCCATAATGTGATCTTCATGTGTGAAATGTAAGTACTAATAACTATTTGACAAGATGATTGTGATAGTTAAAATTAGAAATAACAATGTAATAAGTAAGTACCTATGTCACCTGCTTTTGGCTTTTTCCCCCTTATGTGATAATGACCAGGATGAAGAAGACAGACTTTTGCCACCACAGCACATTGATATTTTCACATGAACAATTCTATGTTGTGAAGGGGCATTCCTGTGCTTTGTAGTATGCATCATGCCTGCAGTCATCAATCACCAAATGCCCTTTAGTGACCAAATCACCTCCCATTGAGAATTACTGTTCTAGACCTTCCCAGGACAAGAAGTCAATCCCAAATGGAAGATAGCTAACAGCCACCTTGTATCAGCCTTAAGGAGTCTAATAGCCTTAGACAACAGATGAAGATCTCAAAAGAGGATCCAAAGAGGACCCTCCAAAAATATGCTATATTCCCTGCCCCCAAAAAAGGCCAAAAGTAAATGCCATGGAGAAGCAGAATTTTTAGTTGTTTCTCTTAAATAAAAAACCTAACCTGGCATCATTACCAAATAATGTCCTTATACATCACCCATTCCCATCAGTGCTTTTCGTCAAGGTGGAAAATAATAGGGGATACATACACACGCTCTTTGGTGATGAGTGTGGGACTGACAACTTGACTCTCTCACTATCATTACCATATTATTATCATCATTATTTTAATTACATGAGGTACACTGAATTCATATTTTGATTTACTGATTAATGATTTCTGAAATTAAATGGACTTACGACTATCATATGAATAAGATTGAGAATAAATGACAATAACCTTATATCATATAGCAACTGAAGTAAGATATAACATTATGGCATGTTTTGCTATTTGGGAATAGAATAGTCCTATCTACCATGAGGCGGGTTTAGTTCTCCGTGCTATTTACTTCTAGGATTGTGATGCAGATTGTGCAGCAATAAGAACATTGGCAATCAATCCCCTACTGTGCAGGAATGGCTTCTAAAGCAGAATCAGGACCATCCCCTCCCTAGGTCCTGTTAGTACATTCTGACATAATTTGGGACCTAAATCTACTAGGAAACAACTGAGGAGGAAATAGAATATGATGCACAGTGGGATACAGACTTCTAATACATATGATTTTCTTATATCAAGCACTGTAGATGTTCGGAGAGGACAAAAGATATGTGTAGTGCATGAGGAAGAAATACAGACTGTGTTGGATGGAAGCAATTTATTTTTATTACTAACAGAATTAAAGAGTCAGGGCAGAAATGTACCTTTGGTCAGCAAGGTCATACCAAGATAAATTCCCATAGATCAACACAAGTGGGCTATGCGTTTCTTTCTCTGTTTACTTTAAGCTTGGCAGTGGTCATTTTATAATAGCCTAATTTCTGAAGAGCATAAGGAAGTGTGCTCTGTATTCTCTTTCTACTGACAATCCTGGGCCAGACTATTTTTTCCTTATTAAAAAGAAACAATACAGTGATGTCACCAACATGGCAGAACAGCTGGTCCCTGACATCTGTCTCACTCACAGAAAACTAACTAGAAACTCTCCAAAGACAAGACACCTTTGTGAAAATTCCAGAAGTGAAGAGTTAGGCAGAAACACCCCCTTAGACAACAGAGACTGAAAAGAAACATATTAGAAGGGTAAGAGGAGTGGTTTCCCTTTGACCTCACTGCTCTTCTCCCCCCCCCCCCCCAAGCTGGCATAGCAGCACACTGAGAGCACACCCTGACCCCTCAGCTTCCTGTTTCTCTAGTGAGTAAAGGAGAGCCTAAGGTGGGCATCCTGCTTCAGAACCCTGTGTACTTCACAACATTGTGGACTGCTTCCCGGAGGACCATTGGGTCTTATCTCATGAGTTCACTGGATAGACCTTGACGACTAGGGGTCAGATAGAGGTGAGGAAGTGGGATGTGCCTTAGAGCAACCAGTGTGTAGATTTTAGAAAACAGTGCTCCTGCTAGAGGTGGTACATAAGCACCGATCCAAGATGTTGGTCCCACCTTGGAACCAACTTGATTGGCACTTCTACTTCATTTGGTTTCCCAGCCAATGGCCATATCAGCGTTGCAGCCCATTCTACAGCCCTCCAAGGACAAGAAAGCAAGGCAGTATTCCTATCCAACTGCTTGAGCATAGCCTCCAGTCATGCCTCACCAGGAAGTCTGGGCATAGATGGCAGGCAGTTGCAGAATACAGTCGATGGCCTGCCCACCCAGCTGCTGAACATAACCTCCTGCACTGTCTGACCAGGAAGCAGTGATCTCGAGCAGCATTGAAACCCAGCCTAAGGCACTGCCTGGCTTTAGAGCTCAGTTTACAGCTCTACCTGACATCAGAGCACAGTGATGGCCTTGCCTAATTGTTGTATACAGCCTGTGGATCCTCTGCACCAGGGAGTCAGATAGCAACCCTATCCAACAGCACACCATAGCCACTAGCCCTACCAACTGCAGGATATAACTGGAAGTCCCACTTATCTTGATCAACAGGATTGCATAACCATTGTCTGTCTGATGATAGAGTCCTACCTGAGGTACTGTTGGGTCATGTTGCTCTGTCTTCAGGCCCTCCTGATTGCAGACTCTAGAGAGCAGTACTATCATGGGGAGCACAGCCTGTGGCCCCATCTGACCAGGAGTAATTGAGGACCCCAGTTTGCAGCACTGACTAATTGCAGACTCCAATCAGTGGCACTGCCCTGTCAGGAAATATAGCCTGTGACCCTGTCCAACTGAGGTGACTGCCAACTGCTGTGACTGGCTCAACTTAATAAAAGTTGTTATAACTGCTAGATACTTTATGTAGCCTCCTGGTAAGCACAAAGAAAAAAACCTATAGAGAAAGAAAGAAAAAAAGGACCAAGAAAAAGGAATCAAAATACACTACTATAAAAATCCTATCACAAAGACAAATAGAAAGTAATATAAAAAGGAACTAAGAAACAGAAAACAGATATCAATATTTACTTTAAATGTAACTGGATTAAATTTTCCCATCAAAAGACAGAGTAGGTGAAAGGAGTAAAAAAAACAATGATATGCTGCTTACAAGAGATTCGATTTAGTCTCAATGACACATACAGACTAAAATTGTCAGAAAATTAGGTCTAAGTTTTACTGATTTTTTCTCCTGCTGTCTTAGGCTATATTTCATTTATCCACTCTGATATATATTTTTCTTTCTACTAACTTGGGGCTTGGTTTGATCTTATTTTCCTAGTTCTTTCAGATGCAGTGTTAGGTTGTTTGAGATATATCTATTTTACTTAATGTAATTTTTATAGCTATAAACTTCCTTATTTTTCCCTTAAGTTTGGTATGTTGTATGTCACATGTTTTTAGTTTTTTGTTTTCTTTTAAACATCGGTTGTTTGAGAATGTATTGTTGAATATCCACATATTTGTAAATTTGTCAGTTTTCCTCCTGTTATTGATTTCTATTTTATACCATTGTGTTCATAATAATAGATACTTAATATAATTCCTATAATTTCACATTTGTTACTACTTATTTCATGACTGAATGTATGATCTATACTGAATAATGTTCTAAGTTTACTTGAAAATAATGTATATTTAAATACCATGGGGGAAAAATGTTCTGTACATGTCAGTTAGGTGCATTTGGTCTATAGTGTTGTTAAAATCTGCTAATTCCATATTGGTTTTCTATCTAGATGATCTATCCGTTATTGAGAATGGGATATTAAAGTTTCCTACTACTATTGTGTTGCTGTTATTTCTCCTTTTAGTTATGTTATTATTTGCTTTATATGTTTAAGTGACCCAATACTGGATGAATAAATATTTATAATTTTATATGTTCTTGATGAATTAATCCCTTTATCCTTATATAATAACATTTTGTCTATTGTGAGCTTAAATTCTATTTTGTCTGGTATAAATATATCTACCTGTGGTCTCTTTTGGTTAGATTTGCTTAGAATACCCTTTTCCATCCTCTCAATTTAAGGTGTACAAATATGGTGATTTAATACACATAAATATTGTGAAATGGTTGCTACAATAAAGTTAGTTAGCACCTCAATAACCTCACATCATTATCTTTTTAACAGAGAGAACATTTGAGATCTATTCTCTTAGCAAATTTCAAGTATACAATACAGTATCATTATAATATAATTTGTACCCTTTGACCAAAATCTCTCCATTCCCCCTCTCCCCTCAACCCCTTATGCTACTCTCCATTTGTAAGGCAGTTACCTGTTTTAGATTCCACATAGAGTTGAGAATAAATAGTAACTTTCTCTTTCCAGATCTCACTTTTGCTGAGTACTTCTTGATTATACACCTTAAAACTACTTTTCCACTGTCATTCTCTATGTTAAAAAGTATGCACATCTTGCCAAAACCGGTTTGGCTCAGTGGATAGAGCGTCTGCCTGAAGACTGAAAGGTTCCAGGTTCGATTCTGGTCAAGGGCATGTACTTTGGTTGCGGGCACATCCCCAGTAGCGGGTGTGCAAGAGGCAGCTGATCGATGTTTCTCTCCCATTGATGTTTCTAACTCTCAATCCCTCTCTGTAAAAAAATCAATAAAGTTTTAAAAAATATATACACATCTTATACTTTATACTTTATCAAATCTAAGCTGCTCTGTTTGACTTTGAGAGATTTCAGTACAACCTTACCCTTCCCATATATCTTCATTTCCTTCTATTCCGGACCTGATCCTCTCTGTGTTTAAAAACATCTTCTCCTGTGCAGCATCTTAGAGTTATGAGAAGCTTCAGAAATCTCACACTTCTCAAAGTGAAGTGGACATGATTATGCCCATTTTATAGAGACTCCAAAAGGCGGTGCAATTGTGCCAGTGTCACATGAAAAAGCAAACGGCAGGGCTCATTTCACTATACTAGTAACACAGCCTCTGATATTTGTCTTTCATACAACATGTTTCTTCTCTAACTTTCAAAATGTTACTTGTTTCTCCATGTAGATATCCATAAACTATTTTAGCCTATATTCATCCCTTTGGTGAATTAGTTGAATTTCATGTAAATTTTATTTTTAAGGCCAGATGTTTTACCAGCCATGGTTATGTCTTTTTTATATACAGTATTGAGCCATATTTTGCAACCAATAAATTTGGTTAAGTTGCATTAAATCAAACACCTACCACATACATGACTTCATGCTGAACAAAGCAACTGATGAAAAGGTGGACCCTGCCCTTGAGGAAATTTTAGCCTGTTAGGTGTAAGGACATAAAACAATTTTAAAAAATAGGAATAAGGGAGGTTCTGAAACAGAAACACATTTCAAGTGAAATGGGTATTCAGAGGAGAAAGAAATCACAGCAGTTAGAGGAATTGACAAACGTTTCATGCTTAAAGTAATATTTGAAATGGCCTTAGAAAGATGATTGGCAAAATAAAATGAATGGTAGATTTGAAAGTTAAAACATCTGTTAACACAGTGGTATTAATATTAAACACATAAGTTGAAAATGAAGAACTCAAGTCGTTTGAAAAAAAAGAAAAGAAAATGTTTAATATTCATTCATTTGACAAGCATTTGTAAAACCAAAAATATGTTCTCTACCTTCAGGGGATCCAAATCATTAGAGGGAACAGTTCATCCCCCAAAAATAAGTATGATACATTGATGAAAAGGCTAGCTTAGCAGTGTGTACAAAGCATTATGGGAGTGCTGTGGAGAAAGCCACTGTTTGTGCTTCAGTCTCGCACACTAATGCGATGGTGAAGACTAGCCGGAGTTGGTAGTGCAGCCATGTTGGTTCATTTGCATCTACCTATCCAGATTATTGGTTTAAGTTCATGTATTTTGCGCAAGTTGAATTCTCTTGGCAGACAGGTTGATGTATTGCACTTTCTTATTTTGCTAGCATCGCATGTTCTCCCACAAACTGGAGCAGGAATTGAGTCCATAGCTTGCAGAGCTGTTATCTTAGGCTTGTTAACTTCTTGGATGTAGCCCATGAACATTTATGTTCGTGTGAGAGAGGTTAAGAAAATACCTGTAAGGGAATTAATTCACTGGGAGTTTTCACTGAGTGAAGACTTTGGAAGCAGGCAGTCACTAAAAGGGTCGGTCTCCTTATGAAAAAACACCGTTTTTAAGAGCTGCCTGATTTTATTTGAAAGCATAAGCAGTGGGTATAATAAAAGAATACAATTATTGAACAATTTTGTCATTTTGGGTTAATTTAACTGGGGTAATGGAATTCAAATGAAGCTCTGTGCTGATTTTTTTTTTCTTTCTGGCAGGTAGGCAATATCTGTTTCATATAAATATATGGTACACTCAGCAAGAGACTCTGAAATTCTTATAGGCTCTATTGTTAGCTGGCTTATATTTCCTTATAGAATATGTAAGCCATCTCAAACATATTTCTCCCTCATTGTAAGCAGTTTATTAAATAGACTGGACTAGTGAAAACACCTTTCATTATGAATCAACCCCCAAATAACCAAATGCAATAAAATAAAATAAAACTACTGGGAATGGAAAAAATCCTGTGCTTTATAGTGAACGACTGTGTCAGCGACCACCATCCCGTGAGGACTCCTGCAGACTCACACCTTCCCTGCTGCTGTCTTGCTAAGTGACAGCAGCTTGTTTTTCCTTTATGTGTTGTTAGAGGTGAGTCTGGCCTGGAACTACTGATATTAGTGCAGAAGTGCACCTCGGCCCACGTATCATTGTTCAATATGACCTTGGCATGCTCCTCATGCAACCAGCTAGCTGCACCGCTGAGACTTTGAAACGACACAAGATAGGAATGAATGAACACATCTGAAAGGAAACGTGGGAAAAAATACCACCCAAATCCTAAGAATTTCTCATTGAAGCAGCTCCATAAGGTATTCTCCCCCTACACTTTACCTCCTGGTCTTTATGGAAGTGGTGCGGCAAGATGATTACAAGAAAAAGAGCTCAGACTCTGGTTTCACATTGCTGGTTTGTTAAGAGAAAGGGCTTCAGCCTGTGTTCTTTCTCAGTGTTAATGAGCTGGTATGTCTACAGTCGGTGCAGAGAAAGGTACAAAATGTACCTGTTAAGTTATATTAGCAAGTTATTAGCTGTTTGAAATGACTATAAGGAGCACTTTGAGGTAAGATCAATGGAATGATATGGTTAGTGCAAGGCTTTTATATGAAAAGCAATTCTGAAACATAATTGCTAATAAAAGATCTATTCATTCTGTAAAGCACACTAATAGGTCCATTCTAGAGAGTAGAAAGTAGGTGGTAATTAGGAAACTGAAAGTTCAAATGCTATCAGGAACCCTAGCAATGTTCCCTGCCTGCCCTGGAGGATGCCTCATATTACGTGTGTTCAGTGATAAATTGTAAGTTAAAAATATTAAAATAAATTAAATCAAGGTGTTTTTTTTTTTTTTTGCTTTTCAAATGTACCTAATATAGTATAATTTCAGAACCCCGACTCTGGTTGCCGGCAAAGCAAAATACTGGGGAAATATAGGTGAGAAGATGAAGAGAGCCGCCTGAGAAGACACATGGACATTCTTTTAATTCTTATCAGCTGAGCCCGAGGGCACTGGCAGAATCCTGTTATCAGTACGGATTTCTTATCTTTATCCAGGTGCTTGGAATGAGGAACAAATAGGACCTTGACTTACCCAGATCTTGATATGATAAATCTTGTACCAAAAAATGAGGTACTTACCCAGGTCTTGATGAATAGGACCTGGGCACACCTGAAACTCCTTTTGACCTTAAACTTCCCCTTTGGAAATCAGTAAATGTGCTATGTTGTCTGTGGCGCTTGTGACTGCCTCTCCATCACAGAGGTGGCGCCCACCTAGCGCCCAGCTTGATGAATCTATTTCTGCCTCCATGTCTCTTATTTCTTTCTCTAATTTCTTAATCCCCAGTTCCTCCACTCAGGAACCTGTCCTTCTCCCTTTCCATGCGGGACTTGGAAAACAGAGAAAATGCCCACCGCAAAAAGAGTATATAGGATATGTGTGTATCAGTATGTCTGTATGCAGGGGTTATGGGTGCACTCATATAGTGTGTGTGTGTGTGTGTGTGTGTGTGTGTGTGTGTGTGTGTGTGTACATACCTAGGTTAAAGTGAGGGAGGTCTTTTCAGCAGCATGACTCCTTTCATACCTTATACTGCTTCCTTTTAGATTATTTATTTATTTATTTATATTTTGCTTTTTTACAGAGAGGAAGAGAGAGGGATAGAGATTCAGAAACATTGATGAGAGAGAAACATCGATAAGCTGCCTCTTGCACACCTCCTACTGGGGATGTGCCCACAACCGAGGTACATGCCTTTTGACCGGAATCGAACCTGGGACCCTTCAGTCCACAGGTCGACACTCTATCCACTGAGCCAAACCGGTTCCAGCAAGATTTTTTTGTATTTGGTTTCTTAGAAAACACAGCAGGAGACTTCCCTGTTTGCCTCATAGCTCTGCAGGCCTGGTATAGTACCAGGATTCTAGGGACATGATTTTAATTTCACAATTTCTCAACAGATTTCACCCTTTCATGTTTCTCATCTGCTTCTACCCTATGGAGTTTACCTCTGGCTTTAAAAATAAGAAAAAATAAAAAATGAAGCAAAAACAAAAACAACAACAACAACAACAAAACACAAGGAAAAGGAAAAAAACAAACCCTAAAGCAAAAAGCATTGCAAAATGATTGATTATGCTAACTTTAAACACTTAAGGGTTTAATATAGATACTAAATTTAAAACATCTGCTAATTGGCAATCAAAGCTTCACCTTCAAACATTTTCTCTCATGACTGCTGTGATTTCCTCTTTTAGGTCTGTCAATTTCTCCTCTAGTCTCTGCCCCTGGAATGTGTCACCTTTTTCCACAGCCATAGATCTGAAGATTAAAACTCCTCAGTATTGTTTCATACACCTGCTGTTGGAGTTACTTTCACTCACATCCCACATCCAACATAATGATTAAATATATTACAATCCTGAACAAGCTGACTAGTATTTTCTAGAGATTATCAGAAGCATTGAAAATATAAATAATATTGATGTATGTGTGATTCTTTACACAAATAATTTTACTTAACTTACAAAACTGTGATATGTGTATACAACCTCCCATTTTTTTTCCAATAAAAAAACATCCTCAGAGAGTTTAGGTAGCTTGTTCAAGGTCAACAAGCCAATAACAGCAGAGTTAGAGGTTCAAACTTTTACTTTATTTGACTTCCTGATTCAAGCTATTGCCTTTGTGACTTGGGATAAGTTATTTACTTCTCATTCCTTTGATTCATCATATGTGAAAAATTGTATTGGTGGTAATATAAATTGTTTGCTTTTACAGGACATATGTGCTGAATTGTCATTATTATTATTCTGACTTTAGAGCTTGTTCTTCATGCCAGGGCTTGTCAAACTTTAATGTGATTTGGATTCATCTGAAATCCTCATGACACTGCAGCTCAGATCTAGTAAGTCTAGGCAAGATCTGAGACTATGTCCTTGAAAGCTAGTCTGTAGGTTGCCTACCACTTTTCTTCATGTCAAGGAGAGTTACAACTGAATTGTTCAAAGAAAGATGATGGAGGCCAAAGTACTATTTCTCCTTTGGGAGCATGATTTGGTCATGCCATTTCAGCAGGATACTTGTTGAGATCTCAATTTTTGCCATTGTTTTCTGCACCTATTTTTGTTGTGGGGTCAAACCCTAGGTTCAAAAATAAGACCACCAGAGGCTGATGATTGATTAAAAAAAAAAAGAAAAAAAGCAGGCAAGGATTTATTGAACTGGCCAGAATGGCTGCAAGAGCACCACACGCAGACAGACTCCAAACAACAGCATGTTTTAGGTGTAGCTAGCTCTTCTAAAGGCTCAAAGCACAGGAATTTTCTTTTGTTCTCAATTTTAAATCCTAAAGAGTACATTCTAAAGACTGGGGTCAGCCCACAGGGTCATTCTCAGTCACATCCTGCTGGACATTGGAATGTGGCCCTATCTTGCAGAAGCAGAACTCAGTGATTAATCTCCAAAGGTTATCTATAAAGGTTATCTACAGTTTCTACCCCTAAAGCCACTGAGTCAGTGGAAATCAATCTTCTGTATTTATGATTCCAGCAAGGAAAATTGCCTTTAGCCTCCATATTCCTTGTTTAATTAGGTGCAAGAGACAGACTTAGCAGGGTTAGAATTCAAACAGCAGTTTTTACTTGAGATCTATATTCTTAATGTCTTATTTCAATTTTTAAAAAATATATATATTTTATTGATTTTTTCAGAGAGGAAGAGAGAGGGATAGAGAGTTAGAAACATCGATGAGAGAGAATCATCGATCAGCTGCCTCTTGCACACCCCCTACTGGGAATGTGCCTGCAACCAAGGTACATGCCCTTGACCAGAATAGAACCCAGGACCTTTCAGTCTGCAGGCCGATGCTCTATCCATTGAACCAAACCGGTTTTGGCTTATTTCAATTTTTATCTCCATTTTCTCCTCTTCAAGAAGGTAGCCTGGCCCATTAATGACCTTTGCCTCAATGGCCCATTTAGGATAGGCAGAAAAACCATGTTGGTGATTTCCTTCATATTAGAATGAAATCAATTTCATTTTATTTCCTCTGAAAGTCTGATGATATCAACTGCTTGACTTAACTGGACACTCATTATAGAAATTAAGTGTCCTGCCCTAGCTGGTTTTGTTCAGTGGTTGGAATGTAGGCCTGTGGACTGAAGGGCCCCAGGTTCAATTCTCAGTCAGAGACATGGACCCATGCTGATCCCTGGCCCTGGTCAGGGTGAGTGCAGGAGACAACCAATCAATGTGTCTCACATCAATGTTTCTCTTTCTCTTTCCCACCCTCACTCCCACCCCCTTCCACTCTCTGAAAAATCAATGGAAAAAATATTATCTGGTGAGGATTAACAAAATAAGTAATAATAATAATAATAGCTTTGTACTTTAAGGAAAAAGTGATTTCTCTATCTTAAAAAAATAATTTTGGAGCTAATAGAGGTCTTTCCACGTATTAGATTACATATAGAATCAGACCAATTTTTTTTTTTTAACTTAAAGGTTATCTAGGAGCCAGAGGGGTGACATGACATTATTAGAATTAACTTGCTAATCTTGCCAACACTTATTCAACTCCCACTTCATTCTAGGTAATGCTGGGTATCAAGTATTAATATTATTATTTAATATGAAGATGATTAAGACAGTGAAATATGAATGGTACTAACAGAAGCATAAACACAACCTCACGGGAGGAGCTCTATATGTCAGAGGGGCCAGCCAGGATGGGTCCAGACATTAGTTCGAAAGAAGAGGAAGAATGCTTTGAGGAATTGTCTGCTCTGCAGAGTGAAGTTACTTAGTTGTCTCTGAGATAACCTGCATTTCAAAAAATTTTATTTGGGCAGAATGTAAAATATCCCAATAAGGCCAGCAAGTTAAAATATACTCAGATTCAGCATGCTAATGTATGGGGGACGATTTCAGTTCAATACTAATTATAAAGGGCTTAGCAAGGGCTTTGTTGGATGGATGGACTCCACAAAGCATAGGAGTTGCCTACATTTGCAATTCTTTGAAATTTGGTTTTGTGTTCTTCAGTAGAATAATGATTCGCAGGCTGGATCTGTGGAGATTGCCCAATTGTGCTAATAAGCTTCTTAGGATATTCTGAGTCCATCTAGATATGTTGGAAAGCAAGTAGGTTTGGTATTAGCCCTACTGTTCCCCAGAACTCTACACTTTTATTTTCCTTCTTACTTGACAGTTGTCATTAACCTCAATAGGGCGTTGATAAGAGATCAAATCCCTCACCTAATAAAGCTATTTCTGTTCAAATGGGGGTTGATTTTACTGAAAAGCAAAACATCTGAGAATCTGTTTTTGCCATTGTTTTCTGCACCTATTTTTACCTCCACCCTTCTCCTCCTCAAGGAGGTAGATTGGGGTCAGGGGCTGAAGTACAAATGGTATTCTTGCTGTGTTTGCTCATAAGACCTACTCTGGTACTATTTATTTTATAGCTACACAAACTGCAATTGGAAGTTAACACAACTAATATCTATGACTTACAAATTGTTTTGCAACCAAATTTCAGCCATCAAAGCCATGTATTGTATTAGAAAGGTTACCCTTTCTCCACATTTTCCCTTTAGCTTGAAAATAAAGAACAAGAAATACTAAATGGCATTGAGAGATAATGGCTCTGAGCAGGAGAATTTTAAATAGGCTTCCAATTTATCAAACCTGACTTTCCCCATTCCTGATAGATAGGCAGCTTTGTGACACAGAATGAAGAGGAAATGCTCTGTCATAAGCATTTACTAAGGAACCTGGGCCCATGAAAGGATTTTTTCTCCCTTGGGGAAAGGCAACACTTCTGAGTAATAAATTGGAAGACACGTCAGTGGCATAGAAGAGCACACTGATTGTTTGTCCACCCCATGGAAGGTCATTATTTTCCAGGGCTTCCATTACCTTCCATGTAAGCATGACAGACGAATGCATTTTCTCTTTCAGGTTTGACAAGACATGAATTAACAGACTTAACTGTGTTTTACTTGGCTGAGGGCTCCAAGCTACTGACATATTAATATCCTAGTCAAGTAATTCTGTAGGAGAGAGCAATATCATGATGACACAATGACTATTCAACATAAAATCTGACAATAATGTGAGAAGATTTCCTGGTCAGTGGCAAGAGAACTACTCAATTACAAAGGCAAGTAATTAGAATACAGGAAATATTCTCACACTGTTATTTAAATTTTTAAAAACAAAGGTTTGGTTGGATAAATTATTATTGTAGATTCATATTTTCTAATTATGAAAATCATAGTTTTGAAGTTTTCAATGGTGAGGATGTAGGACCCCAAGATTGAGGAATAGACCTTCCCCACTGCCTGTTCCAGGAAGTGACCTTTACGGTTAAAGATTAGACAGGGATGAGGTCAGTTCTTTACGGTTGAAGATTAGGCAAGAATGAAATCAGTCCCCAGAAACTCCCTACCCTGAGGACTTACCCAGAGGAATGGGAAGGGGAGAGACAAAGGGGACTGTTGAATAAGCATAGACCCTGTCATAAAACATGTAATTAACAAGCCCAGCGCCCCTTCTTAGAATTTCCTTGTTCCCTTCTTCCCCCTCCATGTGTAACCCCACCTGCGTGTGGTGTTTATTTTCTTGTTCCCTTCTTCCCCCTCCATGTGTAACCCCACCTGCGTGTGGTCTTTGCCTTTATAAACTCATGTTCTGCAGTTACTCGGCGCTCCAGGCAGATAGCACTGTTGCTGTCTGCCTGAGAAGCCCCTGCGCTTGTACTATTAAAACCTCATGCTTTTTGCATCAAGTTTCGGTCTCGGCGTTTGACTTGGGGTCGTCGCTCCCTCCGTCGGACTCACCGGGGGTCTTGGGACCTTACAAGGAAAAATGCTTTCAAGAAGATATATGAGCTGGGACCAGTTTGGCTCAGTGGATAGAGCATTCTGGGTTCGATTCCGGTCAAGGGCATGTACCTTGGTTGCAGGCACATCCCCAGTAGGGAGTGTGCAAGAGGCAACTGATCTATGATTCTCTCTCATTGATGTTTCTAGCTCTCTATCCCTCTCTCTTCCTCTCTGTGAAAAATCAACAAAATATATATATATTTTTAAAAAAGCATATAGGCCAATATTTAAAAAGAAGAAGATATATGATCTAATCTTTTAAAAATGGGGCATAAATCTATAAATAATGATAAAAGGTTTTTACTTCCATCAAGCATGATTGTTCATTTAAAGTCTCATTTGAGACTCCTGCTTCCACCTTTTATCTGTCCTTTTGCTTTCTTGCTTTTCCTTTCTATTTCTGCACTAAATAAGAACATCTCTCCTACATTTTCTTCAATTATCTATCTCATATTCTTCATTTCCCACCAAGTATATCTCTCTCTTAAGATAGCTCAGTTTGATAAAATACAGGACCTCTTAACCAGCTGTTTAGACCCCAACAGTGGTGTCATTGGGAACTCTGATTATTTCCTCACTCTGTGAATCGCATTCATTAGCCAATTCTATCAGTCCTTTTGCAAACTTTATTTTGAATCCAGCCACTTTGACCACCTTACCTGTTTCCATATATCTAAGTCATCAAATTTCTTACTTAGATTATTGCTAATTGCTTTTTAACTATTCTTGTTTCTGTCATTTCCCACAGTATTTTCTCAAAACAGGAATGATATCCTTTCAAAATACAAATCAGATCATGCTGCTCTTGTACTCAAAACCAGATGTTTGTTGGTCTTTATGGTAGTTAGGATAAAATTCAAAGGCTTTCTTGTGGCCTACAAAGCCCTATGATAACTTCTCCATCTACCTCCTCCTCTCCGGCTTTTATCTTCACTGGGAACCCCACTGTCCTTGCTGTTTCTCACACAGGTCAAGTTCCTGCCTCAAGGCATTTGCACTGACTGTTGCCTCTTCCTGCAGGCCCTCTTTGTCCCCCCTCTCCAAAGGACCACATGCCTCATTCCTCATTTCTTTCAGGTCTTGGACATATGTTACCTCCTCTGACATCCTTATATGCTAATCATACCTAAAATATCTATGCTTGCCTACTACCCTTTTCATTCCTCTTTACATCTGTTCTATTTTCCTCCTGGCACATATCTCAAACTGTCATTATATATATATTTTTAAATATATTTTATTGATATTTTACAGAGAGGAAGGGAGAGAGATAGAGAGCCAGAAACGTCGATGAGAGAGAAACATCAACCAGCTGCCTCTTGCACACCCCCTACCGGGGATGTGCCCACAAACAATGTACATGCCCTTGGCCGGAATCGAACCGGGGAGCTTTCAGTCCGCAGACCGACGCTCTACCACTGAGCCAAACCAACCTCGGCTCAAACTGTCATTATATTATATAATTATTTGTTCATTATCTTATCTGTCTTTAATGCAATGAAATTTTCATTTGGTTCCCTATCTTATGCCCAAGATAGCAAAAGCAGTGTCTGGTACACAGTAAATAGTCAAAGAAACAGTATTGAACTACTTAATAAATGTTACTTTTTAATAATGCTTTTGTCTTTTGTATTTATTTTTCCTGATCAGCTGATAAGTTACATCTTTCAAATTTTTCTTCCAAAAAACAAATTTATATATAAAAAAGCATGACATTTGTTTTTTTAACTACTGCATTCTAATGTCCAAAAGACAAAACAAATAATTATAAGTGGAACACAACCTGATTAGATTAACGCTTCTACATGTACCCATGGTTTGAGCAATCTCATTGGGCAGCTTCATCTGTTTTCAGTTTCACTCAGATCACACTCTAGATAATAACTAAAATTCAGTTTTTCATTTGATTCAGACCTAATATTCTAGCCATCCCTGTCTCCTTCCTCATCACCTCTCAAACATATTATTTCAGTGTCTTCTAATTATATATTTCTTTATGTCAAGCCCATTTCCTTATTATTTGCCTCTGAGAGCTTGCTCATTTTAAAGCTTTTGATTATGTCCTGTCTTGGATATTGGAAATGTTCTCTTCTCAATTTCCAACCCTTCTGAATTCTATAATGGGCTATACAAGATCAGTCTTGCTGTCTATTGTATTCCCTGTGACTACTTCAGGCCCTGGCACATAGAAATACTCACTGAAGGATTTTGCATAATGGCAGTTACTAATGTATTTCTCTTTGTGTATTTTCTATAGCAAATGTTTAAGGTATGATTCTTTCTGAATCTACAAGGAAAAAGCTGAAAGAAACTGCATAAGAATATGGTTCATATTTCCCTTGGCTAAGAAAATGATCTGGAAAACTAATGCAGTCTTAAGTCCCTATACTGTTCTAATAGTCATGAATTAGATTAGTTATAACTGACTTGAAATCTTGTATGTATTAATGCTAATAGACAATTTCAGATAAATTAAAACTTAGAAAAAGGTAAGAAGACTTTTATTTATATCAATGGATACAACTTTCATTCATTTATTGATATATTTCTCAATAGCATAAAGATAAATAGGAGAGAAATGTAGGTGTCTGTGAAAATAATTTTTCAATATTTAAAAAAAAATTAATAGTTAATAACCTTAAATTATTCAAATTTAAAGTAATTTAAATTAAAGCTTTTTAATTGCTTAAAATACACTTGCAAGATATCTAAATTTAACTCTACATTCATAAACACATATTACTAGGGAGAACTGGAGTGTGATATTTCAGCTAATCCTATATAATAAAGAGATAATATGCAAATTAACCTTCACACCCTCACAAGATGGCTGTTTAAAACCTAGCAGGCAAGGAGGTTAGTGAGAGATAACCAAACAACTGAATAAGCAAGCTACATGGAGTGACGAGGTTGGCAAGAGGGCAGGGGCGGTTGGGGGTGACCAGACAGGCAGGCAGGTGAACGATTAGAAGCCAGCAGTCCAGGATTATGAGAGGGAAGTCCAACTGCTGGTTTAGGCCTGAGATCCCTCAAGGGGTGGAGAGGGTGCATGTTGGGCTGAGGGGAAACCCCCCCCTTCCATGCATGAATTTTGTGCACCAGGCTTCTAGTTTTTAATGAAAATATAACAAGTGGAAACTTTTTCATAGAGAAATTTATCTCTTTTATGGTGCTTCTGTCAGAAATAAGGTAAAGAGACTCAACATTTAAAAAAATCTAATTTTAGCCCTAACCGGTTTGGCTCAGTGGATAGAGTGTCAGCCTGCAGGCTCCTCAAGGGTCCCAGGTTCAATTCCAGTCAAGGGCATATCCCTTGGTTGTGGGCACATCCCCAGTAGGGTGTGTGCAGGAGGCAGCTGATTGATGTTCCTCATTGATGTTTCTAACTTTCTCTCCCTCCCTCTCTGTAAAAAAATCAATAGAATATATATTTATTAAAATCTCATTTTACTTTGCTGCCTATTCTTATGCATTTTTAAAGAACATCTTAGCAAACAAATTTTAAACAGCTTTGGAAAACATTTAGTAGCCATCTTTAAAATGTGTAGTGCTTTTTCTGGTGAGAATGAGGAATGGTAGTGAGGTAATTAATTTGAGCATTAGCCTTCCCTTTCCTAAAACATAGGAGCTTTTGGGGAGAACTACCTTATTCTAATAGTCTTAGTTAAGAATAAATAAAAACTCATCTGGGGCTCATCTTTATGAAACTCTTCATGGTTACTATTTCTTGAAACTTTAGGTTGCTGATATTTTCAGTTCTAATCTGAGAACACTTGCTTAAAGATCTCATACTTCCTTTAACAACACTTTTTGACAAGAATTGTTCCTTTTGTCTAAGACATAAATGAAAAAAAAATTGGATAAAATAGAATTTTGGTAGTTTCTCACTGCACTGTATATTATAATGATTGTGACAGCCACTATTCCTTACTATATATATAATGTAAGGGCCTATTAATTTAGCATTTGTCTTTCTATCACCTTTCCTTTTTACCTCTAGTCTGATAAGGTTTTCTCCTTGGGACAACACACATTTTTATGAAATTATTTTTGTCATGTTCTTTAGAATCCAGCACAGTGTTGGAAATAGGTAATAGTAGAACAATAATGATGATGATGGATAAATGAATGAATAAATAAGTGGGAAGATTAAGAGAAGATATCATTTTTAGTAGTCCATAAGATAAAGATTGCGGTCCTGAACTTGAAGACATTTGTTTTCCTTTCCTTTATTTCACCCAGCCTCCCAGGCAAATAAATTTACCCTACAGATGATTTCTGCCAATTTTTTTCTAACCAAGAGTGTTGTTCAGGTCCTGACCTTGTATTATAACTCATGATGCTTAAGATTTTTTAGCACCTAACAAAATAAACATCTGTACCCAGGTATAATTTTCTAGGATTAATTCCATGAAGCAAATTGGCTGGGTCTTTGTTCATTATTCTCTGAGTTTCCCAATGAAGGCTTAGAGAACTTAGTCAGTGTAATAATATTCTCTCATTCAAGTTGTGGAGAGACACTGATCTAAACTTGGATTGATTTAAAGATGTACATTTTATGTCTAGGGATAAATTTGCTCACTCACTGAAAAGTAGCAATGGGCAATTAAGTGTCACACACTAGGCTAGACTCCTGTCAACACAGTGAACATGACACTATCCATCTTCTTAAGGAGTTTACTGTCTCTTGAGAAAAACACTCATAAATGGGTAATGATCACAGAAATTTGATGGAATTTCTTTGGATTAAGCCTCCAGGCAAAAAAAGCCTTGGCTTTGGGAAGAGAAAAACCTAGGTTTGCAAACCAGTCATAACAATTACCAATGTGTGGGATTGAGCAAATTATATAATCTTTCTGCCCCGCTGTATCCTGACTGACCAAATGTGAGAATTAAATAAGATTATGTAAATCATCAGACACACACAAGATGGCTAACAATTTTAGCCTTGCTGAGCCCTCCTCTTCTACCCTCTTTGGGTCAAGGTTGGAGGTGAGGCACGAGGAGAGGAGGGGTAAGAAATATAAGGAAAGGAAGGAAAAATTATGGGCTTTCCTTTGACACACACACTGTAATTTTACCTACATTGTGTATGTGTGTGTGTGTGTGTGTGTGTGTGTGTTTAAATGAATAATCACTTAAAGTAAATGGATCTGGGGGCAAGTTCCTGGAGGCTCAAAATTGACTTTGAGGACTGTCATATAGTTACAATGTCTATGTACTATCTGAACAAAAATATTGATGCAGCTCAGAGACCACTAGTGGGAAACTGAGTTATGATAAAGTAAAGGTCCATCGAGTGCAGAGAGCCTGTGCTGAAATCATACTACACATCAATGTTGTGATCAGAGGTAGTATTATAATGTGATAGACCAATTTATATTTCATTAGCAGTAACCATGGTAGTAAATATTAAATGAATAATGCTTATTTTCCCAATTCCATCAACTTTTGAATTAGAATTTAGCTTAATGCTAATTTAAATGAGAAGGTTTTTAGGATTATCAGCTGACTTCATATTAGCATTGAAAATATACTTGATGGCCATTATTTGTTAAGGGGTAATTGTCAAGAGTTTTCTGAATAGCAAACAAAAATGGGAATTAGTAATGGATTCTTACCAAATTATTTTTTGCAAAAATCCATTGTCTGAATATTATCAAGTTAAGACCGATAAATATATTACATGTAGAACTAGACCAGAGGCTCCATCTTTTAACTATTAAACCTCAACTTTGGTAATTTAATTCCAGTGACACAACATCATCCATCACAGGAAATAAAATTATAACTTTATTAGTTTTGTAGGTTTTTTTAGTGTTTAATATTTCAATTTATATTAGTTTTATGGTAGTTGAGATCTGAACATAGGATGAATATATGTCTGGTTTTATGTGTATATAAATTTCAAGTCACTTTACCAAAAATTAAATTTTAATACCAATAGCCTTTAAGACATTTTGCTTTTTTGAAAGTGGTTTGTGCATTACTTTAACTTTCAGAAACACTGGCAAAATCAATAATAATCAATAGTTAAAAGAATGCAATAACCTTACCTTATAAAAATAGAAAAAGGAGGATGTTTTAAGCAAAGAAAATGATTTAAGGATATCTTAATTACTTTAAGTAAAGCTCTCCAGAAGAAATGGGAACACCACTTAGACTATCAGTAATCACCCATCAAAGAAGAGACAGACTTAAAACCCCTAGGTTGAATCTGCAGAAATAACTGCATTGGAAATACACAGATTAACTTCTTAGCATAAGAATCCAGTACTTTTACAGATAAGCCCTAGAAGCTTGGCTTAATCACACGTCATATCTACAACAGCAACCATGATCATCTTGTGGCCCAGATGCCAAGTTCACCTGTGAGAGGAGAAGTCTGAGAGGATAATGGAATAAAGCGCTTAAAGGAGAAATGATCTCTTGTCACTATAATTCTTGAACATCTGCAGTTCTATTAATTCATTTCTTTTGGAGAATATGAACTATGGGACTTTAAACAGTTACTCAAGATCACCACCTCTGCCTCAGATATATGATGCCTTAGATGTTTCTAAATCAAGCCAGACACATTAGCTGAGACTCATCACAAAACCACCAGGGAGTGACCAGGAGATATTGACAGCAAATTAAAAACTGTCTTTTTATAGTACAAGGAAGACAATTGTTTGGAAATCACGTCCTTTAAATCTCCTGTGATGTTATAGCGATTAATGAGTCAGGTTATAGCTGCCTTCACTCACAAAATGAATGTTT
Organism: Vespertilio murinus; assembly: GCA_963924515.1. Lineage (NCBI taxonomy): Eukaryota > Metazoa > Chordata > Mammalia > Chiroptera > Vespertilionidae > Vespertilio > Vespertilio murinus. The sequence continues at coordinate 141,152,454 of OZ004707.1, forward strand.
CTACTCAGACAACTGAGAGCAGCAGCATATTTTTGTGTGTGTGTGGGTATAAGTGATCAACAGAATGTGAAGATTAGAGATTACCCACATAGGGTAGAAAACTCAATTACACGTCTCAGGCTTTTAAGTATAGGTAGGTTGCACATTTACATTATTAAAGTATTTAGCAATTAATTAAAATGTGACCATTTTTTATGTAAACAAGTCTTAACTTTATTGATATGTTTCTTTCAACTAGCCAATAGAAAACACTGTATATCCTACATGGCTGTAGTTATTTTAATGACTTCTTTTTTAAAAATATTTTTATTGATTTTTTACAGAGAGGAAGAGAGAGGGATAGAGAGGTAGAAACATCGATGAGAGAGAATCATCGACCAGCTGCCTTTTGCACACTCCCTACTGGGGATGTGCCCACAACTAAGGTACATGCCCTTGACCGGAATCGAACCTGGAGCCCTGGAGTCCGCAGGCCAACGCTCTATCCACTGAGCCAAACCGGTTTCGGCTATTTTAATGACTTCTTAATGTTTTATAACATTTATTATATGATAGTTTATTTAAATTCCTTTTATATTTTATTCAGTTTTGAATTGTTGAGTAATGCTTCCAAGCTTTAAATTTTCATGATAGGAAAACAGGGGCACTTAGCTAGGCATCTGCCTCCATGATGTAGCCTTTCTTTATATCTGTAGATGCAAGCTATTTAACAACTATCTGTCTGCCTTTGCCAGGTGTGGTTCTAGGCTTTGGAGATATAGGAATGCATAAGAAGGAAAAGATTCTTGCTCTTATGAATTTACATTGAATGTGAGCAGATGGATAAACGTAAGTAAATGAAGAAGAAAATGTCAGACACTGATGGATGCTATAAAGAAAACAACAGTGATTTCTGTAAGTGATGAAGGGAGAAGACTTGCTTTTAGACAGGATGGTCAGGTGACATTTGTAATGTGTCCCCAACTAAAAAGGAGTCAATTATGCAAAAATGTCCACCTAGATAGGGCCTTTTCTCTGTTTGGTGGAGAGCAGGCTTGTGGGCATGTTCTCTACCAGTCCATAGGTAGACATAGCCTTCTTCCTCTTAAAGACAACAACAAAAAGTGTGAATTTTATTCTTAGGGCCAAGAGGAGCAATGGACTACAAAAACTGAGTCAAGAGAGTAACATATGATTTGCATCTTTCAAGGACCATTCTGGCTGTAGTATGAAGATTTGATTGGAGGAGGGCAGAGTGGTGGCTGGGAGACTGGTTAGAATACCACTGCAATGAACCATGTAAAAGGTATGGGGGCCAGGCCAGGGTGGTAATGATGGAGGTGGTGAGAGGTGGCTGAATTCTGTGCGAGCCATTTTACTAGTGCTATGACCTTGCTCAAGCCCTAAGTCTCAAATCTAAACACCCAAAATGGAAACTTTAACATGTATTCTATTTTTTTCAAAGTTAATGTAAGTAGGTGAGAGATGGAGGGAAGTGGACAGGTTTTGTTTTGTAAGCTAAATTGAAAGCATTTTCTAATGCATGTGTTGTGGTGCAAGAAAAAAGAGTTAAGGGCTCCACACACATCCTGGGTACCAGCCACCCACTAAAGCACGCTTCATCTCAGGTTATGCTGCACCTTCTCCGGTCTCCAAGCTTGTGTTTGTTATTTATTCCTGATACAGAGATCAACTCTTCCCCAACTTTCTGCCTGGTTAATACCTACTGATCCTTCAAGTTGTAATTAAAATGTCACTTGCTCTTTAAAAACCTCCCCAATCTAAATTAGATACTCCTCTTTGACCTTCTAAAGACTCCCTGCATGTACTCCTCTGAAAGCAATTACCATACTGAATTACAATGGTTGATTTACATTCCAGACCTCCCCAAACAGCCCAGCGTGGTAGCATGTGATTGGGAACAAGGAGTGTGCCTTTCCCTCTGAACCTCTGTTTGCTTACATTTTATCTCGAATGTGATAAAAAACGATATAGTATGTGTTGTGAGATTTAATCGTACAAATTCATTGGTAACGTCTTCTAATCCAAAAGGCTCATCATTTTATTTTGGTGGTGGTGATGGTGGCTGTTAGAACTACTTGGAAAATTGCCTCCTCTTACTATTTTTCTTTAATTGTGAACATGCTAGAGAACATGAGTATATTCGCTTAGTAATAAATTACATAATTGGACACCTGTCTATATCAAAGCAAAAATTGCCTTGGATAGAGTTAAACAGGCAAGGAAGGCTTTATCTAAGGTTTTTGCAGGGTGGAAGCCAGATCACAGCCTGAATGCAACTCCGCTGAAACAGAGGGCGGAAGGGTTTTTTACAAGCTGAGGTTGGTGGGATCTTAGGCCTCTGGTGGTCTGCTAATTGGCCTTCCCCACAAGAAAAGTAAACTTTCTCCCATCTTCATGAAGGAGGTGGTGTTACAACTTGGAAAAAGACATCCACAGAAGTTAGGCTTCTATCCTCCTACCGAGACTGGGAGACAGGGACTCTATCTTCCTTAATGATTTCATTTCATAGGAACTGTCCTAGATCCTTCCCCAAAACATCACTAGGTTGCAGGCCTGAGAAGCTCTTAAGAAACCTAACATCTCCAAGGGATGAGAGAAGAATTCGCAGTGCACGTTTTCTAGGGTGAATTCAGTAAGAAAGGAGAGGCCAGGGCCTAGTGTCAAGATCAAGTCATTTTTCAGTCAAGCAGCTTTAGTCTGGAGAAACCTTAGGCTGCCTTAATCATATGCCATTTTTAAGATTATATTTACTGTTTTGCTATCAGAGCACAGAGACGGTCAGATTAGCACTTTGTGAAGATGTAATTGCTACCACGCACGCCCTGTGTCCGTGTATCAGATATACCGGGAGATGTAATAGTCATTTGCTCTTCCAGTGGGTGTTACAGATTCCTGGGTGCTGCCGAGAGAAATATGATGATGGCTTTATTGTCTGTGAACTGAGCAGGCAGTCTGACTTACGGCTCTCAAAACTCAGACTTGGGAGATTTGTTCGTGATGTTTCTAAAACCAAAATGCCACAAAACTGAAACTAAAGGCAGCCTCTTTGACAGCAAACTTGATTTAAATTTTATGCATTTAAAGATGTCCAGAAAAAAAACAATTACCACTGGATCCAGAGATTCTATTCTCCAACAAGGCCTTTGGTGAAAATTTTGTTTAAACAAGATTTCAGACTCAGTCCTACTAACTCTGCAAAAAGTGAAATCTCTCTCAAAATTCAGAGCACACCTTCCTATGATGTTAATACATAGACTTGGTATTTATTAGGATCCTGTGCCTCTCCATTTTCTGTTACGGTGTTTGTAAAAAAAACAGTGGTTTGGGAAATTCTGTATATTGGTTTTGAATGTAAAAAAATGTGACACAGTAAAAGAGTATTTGTTGAATTCCCTTATCTCTCCTTCTCATACTTATTTGCTGGAGACTCAGCACTTTGCAGGCTCATTCTAAACACATCTTCATCTCATTACCAAAGGGCTGCTGCCTCATCGCTTTGATGTGAGAGGCCAGATTGTGTGACCGATGGGCGGTCAAGAACTGTAGCACCAAGGCTGTGAAGCAGGGTTCCTCATCTCATTTCACAAGAAAGTGTTTGAATAAGGGATTCAGATGGAATCTTTGATCCTCTAGTCTGTTTGATAAACTCTGACTTCATCTACCCGAAGAGTAAAAAGGGAAACCCAGACACCAAAGAGAGATCGGGAGCAAGGAGAACATGAAAAACTACATTTACTTGTTGACTGGACTCTGTGTCTTTCTGACATCCTTCTCCCTTGTCAAAAGGGGAACGTTGCTGTTTAATTATAACGTTGTTGCTGCTGAAGGTGGGAATCCAAATTCTTCCTGGAAAATATCCACTACAGCTTTGCTACTCAGTGTGGCCCTCAGACACTGCCTGAGAGCCTATTAAACACAGTCTGTGGCCTCACCCCAGACCTAGTAAATCAGAAAGCCAAGACCTTTTTTATGCACATAGCAGTCTGAGAAGCACTGCACTGTGAATAGACTTCTTTGCCTTATTAGTAAAATATAATATATAGATGATTAAAAATAGCAACAAAACAACTCACATGCTGCCCAGGCAGCATGGGTCAGTGGTTGAGCATTGACCTATGAATGAGGAGGTCATGGTTCGATTCCCAGTCATAGCACATGCCTGAGCTGCAGGCTCAGTCCCTAGTGTGGGGAGTGCAGGAGGCAGCTGATCAATGATTCTTTCCCATCATTGATGTTTCTATCTCCCCCACTCCCTTCCTCTCTGAAATCACTAAAAATATATAAAAACAACAGCATCCATGTTGCATGAAAATTTCACTTAGCTTCGAGCAATAGAAAAGCTGGCAAACAGATGTTTAAACAAATATGAGTTTGTGGAAACAAATGAAAACCATGCAAATGAGAACAAGCAGAGGCTATGAATTCAGAACTTTCTACAGCAAGGGAGTCAGACACCATCATTTGCATTTGACAAAGACTCCAAGGCAGTTAGCGAAGTGGGAAAGCTCTATAGAAGAAAAGTGACAAGGTTTCCTGTGTGCTCTTATTGGAGGTGGTTGGTGTGGGGAAGCTGGAGAAAGCAGCCAACTAGAAGTGGGACATCTTCTGTGATTGGTTTGGAGGGAAATACAGGCTTTCTCTGGTTCATCTTGCGTTAGAAAGAGAATAGGATGCAAAAACAGTTGTCTGTCACCTGTGACAAAATCCTAACCATTCTGCGTCCACTGCTGTAGACTGTGGTTTGGCTTCCTGGGCTTAGTACGGGGATCAGAGTTCTATTGTCACATATAGTCTGTCCTTGCCTGCATATCCAGCCTCCTAAGACTAATGTTTCTCACATAAGAAGTCTAGAGTGGCATCCAAGGCTGCTAGAGCCATGCAAGGAAAGTCATCAGGAACCTGGCTCTTTCCATTCTCTTGCTCTTCCATTCGTAAGCATGTAGCTATGCATCTCAGAGGGTGCACATGCTGAATTCTGGGCAGGGAAATTCAGCAAAGGGTTAACTGACACACCTCCTCAGCCTTCCTCCTTGTAAGGGTTTGTCTTTGGATTTGGAGAGGGAAGCATCTCAGGGATTTCTGCACCCTTGTCATTGGCCAGAACTTGTCTCCTGGTCATTCCTGCCTGCCAGAAAGCTTAGAATCCTAGTATGCAACACTCAAGCCTGTATTGGGGGCAAGACAAAGGGAAACACAATTACTGGATATTTGAGCCAACCTATGGTTTCTTCCACACACATATATAAAACCCTTTTTTAAAGGAATGTAATTTAACCAAAAATGCAAAAGTACTCTAAGTCATTTGCAGTTTAAAATGAAATAAGCCCCAGCTTTTATAACACCTGAAATTTTAGTTGCCACTTAATAGTGTTGACAAATTTCATGCTGCCCACAAATTTCTGAACCATGTGTCACAACATGTATCAGGTATACTCATTTACAGGCCTCTACATAGACACGTTCATATCCTTAATTCATATTCCCACAACTACCTCATCAGGCATGCACCACAATTATTCCATTTAACAGATCAGGAAACTGAGGCTAGTCAAGCAATTTGTCCAAGGTCACAGAGCTAGGAAGTTGTGAGTCGGGATTTAAACCTGGTTGTCTGGTTCCAGAGCCCGTGCTCTCAATCACCCTGCCATGCCGCCTTCCATTAAATACAGTTGCATAAACGATGACTGCAAGTTAATGGAAATAAATAAGTTCTATGATGGAAAAGTGTAGAGAGCAATGAGGGTATAGAATAGGGGAGGCTTCTCACACAAAGCTAAGGTATGTTTAGCTGACAGTTGAAGGATGAGCTGGCACAGGGCAGACGGCAGAAGCCCAGAGAAAGGGTAAGTGCCCATGAAAGGCATAGGAATGAAAATGTTGGGAATGGAAAGACTATGTAGTGGCCAGTCCTAGGGCTGCCACGGGTGCTGCACACACTGAGCGGCATGGCTTCTGTTTCCCAGACAACCATGGGGGACACTCCATGGCCCTGGCTTGGTCACAATGAGGGGGGCATGATGCAAAACTAGTGTCCTAGGGATTCTGCATGTAAACCTCATTATACAGGGAAATCAAAGTTGGAGAGCAGAAATTCAACAACTGAGATCTGGGGGTCTCCAGCATTTAGAGTTTGAAAATAAAAAGAAAGAAGAGAGAGAGAGAAGATGCAAATGAGTAGCCATGAGGTGCAAATAAAGACAAGCTAGTCCAGAGAGGCAGAGACGGCTGGTTTCCTCCAAGTCAGTTTAGCGGTCTTTCTCACAGCAAGAGAACCCTCCATTTTTACCAAAGCCATGGTTGCCCAGAAAAACACAATCCTGCACTTCTCAGCTCCCCTTGTAGGAGGGCGTTGTGGTTTGAATAGTATCCCCTCCAAGTTCACGCCTATCTGAAACCTCAGAATGTGACCTTATTTAGTAATTATGCATCTGGAGATGAAGGTTTGGGTGTCTGTGGGTGTGGCCTATGTCCAATGATTGGCATCCTTGTAAGAAGAGGAGAGGCTTTGGGAAAACAACAACAGACATGCAACAGAAAAGAGGGCAGGGTAAAGACAGAGGCAGAGACTGGCATTATCCTCACAAACCAAGCATGCCTAGAGCCACCATAAGGTAGACGAAGCAAGGAAGGATTCTTCCCCCAAACCTTCAGTGAAAGCATGGCCTGCTGAGAACTGGATTGCTGAGTTTAGCCTCCAGACTTGTGAGAGAGTAAAGTTCCTGAATTCTTCCTCTCTCCTAGATTTACTCATTAGGCGATCTCTTCCAGGTACTTGTGTGTTATTTTTATTTTCATAAAGCATAACATTCATGAAATACAGAAGAATATACAGTAAAAGGTTCTCTCCAGCCATACAGATCTCACCCCAGGAGGTGACTGGTATCAGCTACTTTGGCAGGTACCCTGTGCATATACAAGCAAATACATGCCTGTATATGTGTGACATGTGTGTGCATATTTGTATATATACCCCTATTATTTTTAAATAAATATCAGTTCTGGTCTACATGCACTGTTCTGCATGCTGCTTTTTCACTTAAAACATATCTATGAAATTATTTCACAGTATTATGCCTCATTACTTTCCCTATTGCACAGTATTCCATTTTATAAACCTGCCCAAATTCACATTTATTGCATCAATTCCAACTAATGTACATTTAGATAATTTCCATTTTTCAATTTATTAAAATAAAATTGAAATAATATTATTTAATTAAGTTAGTTTTGAACCTATGTACATAGGCTAAATTCTTAAAAAAGGAGAATTATTGGCTCAAAGAATATATGGATTAATTTTTATAATCATTACCAAGTGGCCTTAATTTATGGAAGGTTGTACCAATTTGGACTTGAGAACACCTGTTTATTACATCATTTCAATTTCAATGTATTTTTCATAATTATTGTACATATGTATTATTATACATTGATAAAATTAATATATTGATACACCTTTGATCTTTGACAGTTAGACAGGTGTGATTAATGTTATGCAGCATATTATGTCTATGAGTCATTTGCATTTCTCTATAGAGACCTGTTTATTTTTCTCATTTTTCTATTGAAATTTTGTATCTTTCTTACTGAAGTATAGAAAATTTTTCCTTTAGGGGAATGAGCTATTACCTATTATATGCATAACAGATATTTTTTCCAGTATTTTCTTTTGACTTTATCATAGTTTCATGATGCAAACATTTAAAATTGTAGCTCACTTATACTAATCATCTCTTTTATAATTTTTGAGTTTTAAATCATCCTTAAAATATCATTACTATTTCACCTACTCCTGAGTCTTTAAATTGGTTATTAAAGGGAAAAAAATTAAACATTTTCTTGGCTTGTCAGAAATCTAGAAAGAGTAAGAAGTAAACCCAGCTGATAAAAGAAAAGAAAGGAGGAAGGGAGGAAGGTTGGTTTATAGGTGGCACCTATGAACTCTTCTTCCCAAAATAGTTAACCTGACTCTAAGACTTTAGATATAACATTTTACAGAAAACATAAGGGAGGTACAAGTTAAATCAGATCATGAGGAAATAATAAGATGAGCCTAGAAAAAAAAACTAAGATATTCAGAAACTTCACAGAATTAAAATATATATATATATATATATATCAGTGTCATTAAAATAACATGTGCACTTCCAGATAAAAGTTAAGACATAACATATACAAATTCAAAATTCTGTTAAGCTCCAATTGTTCCCTAATATATAAATTGTATCAAAACAAATTCGTGTTTTCAGAATAAGCTTCTTAACAGAATGGACTTCACTTTCAGTTTTGTTAATTGTGGCAATGATATTGTGGTTATGGATAGGGCTTAATTATTTTTGGAGAGGCATGATCAAGTAGTGCTGAAGCCAGATCTTCTATAACACATTGAGATGCTTGAGCAGAACACAACAAAGAATATGAAAAAAACCGCTGAGAATTATTGCATTTAAGCAGTGCGCATATTGATGTTTATGGTGCTTTAAACTTTTAATATGAATTCATTTCCCATTATTTCTGTAATTTATGATTTCACAGTATGAGGGTAAGAAGAGCAGGGACAGTGTAGTTCCCCTGGGACCTCACCTTACAGGATCACAAAATCAACTAGTCAGCGGGGCTGACTTCCTGTCCTAACATTTGGGGGGTTACATTTACTTCCAAGGGCATGAGGTTTGGGGCCAAATTCCTTCCTCACTCTCACAGGACTGAGCTCCCGTCTCCTTGCTGTCAGCTGGGCCCAGTCCCTCCTGCTGCCACGTTCCTTCCCAAGCTTCCCGGGGGGCCTCCCTGTGGTACAGGTGAACCAAATCCCTCTCACTTTTAATCTCTCCAACTTGTGGTGCCTCATCACTCACTCCAGCCAGAGAGTGTTCTCTGCTTTTAAGGCCTCATGTGATTGGACCATATCCCTGTGTATTTTAAAATCCATTGCCTCAATTATATCTGCCAAGTCCCTTTTGCCTGTAAAGTACTATACTCACAGGATCCAGGAATTGGGGTGTAGACATCTTTGGGTGATCACTGTGCCTACTACAGGACATATTTGAAAATGTTTACAATGAAAATGATAAAAACATAGACCTGCTTCTTCACTACCCACCCACACAGTGAAAACATTCAAGGCTGATATGTCGGAACTTTTACAGGTGTTCTATAGGCAGGTGTTTGATTCATTTATTGCTCATTCCTCTCCCTCTGGCATGGGCCACATAGAGAGGGGTGACACGCGCTCCCACAGTGAGTGTCAGCATCACCAGTTTCTGTGGGGAGTAGGCGGCTCTCACTGCTCTGGCTGCTCCTTCATTTTCTCGCACTTGAGCATCACTTAAAGCAGAGCACACATTGCCCAGCCCTTGAAGAAATCCTCCCTTCCGCTCATGCTCAGCTCAGTTTAAAAGAAGTGAAAACTTCCAAATTTCTTCTCTGGACCTACCTGCATTGATTGCCTTAAAAAAAATCCAAATCTGGTTTTTGTAAACTGAATTCTTGGGATATATTATAAAGGCAATTGGGCTTGAGGCTCCCTTGCAGCCTGGCTTGCTCTTCATTTCCTTAATTAGAGCTCACCGGGGATCCGGAGCACAGGAGGGAACCCGGGGGTGGTAAGGAAGGTCTGTGACTTATCCATGATGCTCTGACAGAGCAATCATTGCGACAGCTGGAGCGTCGGGTGAGTGGGATGGAGGAGAGATAAAGAATGAAAGAAAGATGGCGAGAGTAATGGGGAAGGGAGAGATTTATGGGAGACCAAGATCCCTGTAGAGTAGTGTGTCAGCAGAAATAAAGTACTTTTATAATCACTGCAGTGAGCACTGACATATTTCCAGTAAATGAGAGGATTCAACTGGAAAACATTCAGGGGCAGAAGGAAGGCCTTCCCCAGACAGTGCACATGGGGTGGGTGGCATATTAACTAGATCAGGGCTGAGGCCCAACTAGGTTGATTACTAAGACTCCTTGCTCTTACCAAGCTGAGGGTTATGTCCTCTACATATTAACTAGCACATGTTCAAATGCTGCTTTTTCTGAATAGAATCGTTGGCTCTAAAATATAGAAACACAAACTTCCTACATGCCCTACTCCCAGACCCATTCCAGCCTGGGTTTACAAAAGATTTAGGATTTTCTGGACAGCCTTGGAGTTTCCAACCTATGGCACCGACTATAGCCCTCTTGCAAAACAAGACATGCTTCAGGTTACTTATAGTTTTGTTAACGATTGGCCCTAGAGAAGAGGTAAGGAAATGAGGTTGGGTCATAGATTATATTGATTGGGAAATATACAGTATTTAGCAGACTCAGAGATTTTATTATAGAAGTAAAAAAAAAAATTTGGAGATGATAGAGGTAAGCGTTTTTGATTGAGAATGGAATAGTGAGTGGGAGCCAAATTTAGAACAGAAGAAAAATGACTGGAGCACATGTGCTTCACAAGACATAATAGCCTCGGCGCAGCCAGGAGGAAACGCCACCGCATGGGGGACAGCTGTGGCTGTTTATTAGGCCACTTCGTGATTACTTGCTTCTTAGCTTGTCAGGCCTCTTTTGAATTTGTTTGTAATGGGAAAGCATTAACATTCTTCATCAGGCTGCTTGCCCCAATAAAAGTATTCTGAAATCTCCTGTTTTGTTCCTCATTCTTTGTTTCCTTCTTATTCCTGTCCAAAAAAGCAGGCCATATTTTTTTCCCCTGTATTTTTCTTGTATTCCCCAACCTCATATCTCCATACTCTCATTTTTTTTTTAAATTTTTGATCAAATTGAAGAACATAATTTTACATGTGCTTTAGAACCGTATTGTGACAAGAAACAATCAATGCCCCACACATGAATTTAAACAATTGTCAAATGCTGCAGAAAACAGTTTTCCTTAGGCAGACTAGGTCATCTTTACTGTAATGCCATTTGATTTTATTTCAGTTTTATTTATTTATTTATTTATTTATTTATTTATTTATTTATTTATTTATTTCTAGTAGCCCTGCTCACGAATCTGTGCGCCAGTAGCTCTCTGTGGGGCCTGGCCACTTGGTGCCACTGCCCAGAGGCTTTTGGAGCTGGGCGCCGAATGCTTGCCTCCTCGCCAGAGGACCATCTGTGGCTGGGAAACGCAAATGACTTTCCTCCCTGTTCTCAAGAACTCTGATAAAGGGCTTCCTTCCTCTTTCTTGGCCTGCTTCACCCCTGTGCCTCTGCCACCAGCCCCTCCTGTCACACTATCCTCCACGCCCTCCACCCTCTGGCCATCCGGACTTGACCTTGCCCGGCAGTCAGGGGCCACTTGACTCTGCTCAGTTTGCGGTTCCTTCTCTTCTTTCACAAGCATTCTATGCCCCAGCCTGGCCACTTGCCTCACCCCCATGGCGACGACAAAGCAAACATTCCACCAGGCCACTCATGCTGCCTGCTCTCAGTGGCCACTCCCCCAGGACTGAGGAATTCCCGAGGGGCTGAGAGGACTGGGCGCAGCCATCTTGTGGCTATAGGCTCTGCCATTTTTGTGATGGAATGGTAGTTCATTTGCATATTCCCCTTTTATTAGATAGGATTTTGAATGCTTAATAGAAATTCGAAGTGTGGTGCTCAGAGCACTGGCATGTTGATTTATTACAACAATAATAGAAAAACAATCACAAACTTAATGGTTTAAAATATCACAAATTGATTACCTTATAGCTGTGTAGGTTAGAAGTCCCACATGGGTCTCATTGAGTGGAAGTCAAGATATCAATAGGGCTGCATTCCTTTCCCCAGACTCCAGCAGTGGGTGGGGTGGGGTGGGAGAAACCTGTTTGCTCACCTTTTAATCTTCTGGAAGCACCATATTCCTTGGTTTACAGCACCTTTCCTACATTTTGAAACCCAAAAACTGGAAGTCCCCTGACCCTTCAGTAGTCACAGCTCCACTCAGCCAGGCTCCCTGCCTTTAAGAATTGCTGTGATTGCCAAAACCGGTTTTGCTCAATGGATAGAGCATCTGCCTGGGGACTGAAAGGTCCCGGGTTCGATTCCGGTCAAGGGCACATACCTTGGTTGTGGGCACATCTCCAGTAGGAGGTGTGCAAGAGGCAGCTGATTGATGATTCTCTCTCATCGATGTTTCTAACTATCCCTCTCTCTTCCTCTCTGTAAGATATATAAAGAATTGCTGTGATTAGATTGGGCCCACCTGGATGATTCAGCTCCTCTTCTCCACCTCCCGGGCCTTGGCCATAATTACACCTGCAAAGTTTCTTTTTCTGTGTAAAGATTCACAGGTTCCAGGGATTAAGACAGGATGGGAGGGAGCAGAATTCTGCCTACTACAACCTTTACAATCACTTGATTTCCTTGTAATTAAAAAAAGGACAGTCATGTATTCTGTCTGTACTCTATGCCTTTACGTGATTAAACCCTGGGAATTTGCATGAATTTTCACTTTTAAGTTTCCCAGATACTTTTATGCACATCTTTTCCTCATTTCTATGTACTTGACTAAGTCAGAATTAAGTTGCCTTGGGAACCCTGAATAAATGCTCTCTGAAGAATTTGCATATTGGTGGATTAGGTGGTCATCGAGCCCTGACCCAGTTACTTCCCACTCCTGAGCATTACTGTGAAATCTATAAAAGAATTCTGAAGTTTTAATTTAGGACAAAAGTGTATCATATTTAAAGGAAATAACATTTAGATGCTTTAGCACAAGTGTAAATGCCGATATTGCTTTAAACATGTACAACTCTGTAGGTATGGGGAGCTGTAAGGCTCCCTAGCTAGTTATAGTCTGGAACTCACCCAGGGGACCACGGTGGCTATGAAGTGAACTGAGTGGATGAAAAGTGACTCACAATATGGAATCAAAAACAATCCCTGTGCTCTAATAGCTGGACACAGTGGGGCATATTAAGAGGTAAATGTGTTCTATAAGAGGGAATATCTTATACTAATAAATGTCTTTTTTTTTATTATCGTAGCTTTAGTTTGTATCATTAACATTCATTTAAAATTTTATCTTAATAACGTGTGCGAACATTCATGTCCATAAATTAGTATGTACTAAGATTTTGATAGTTATATGTTTGGTGAACCTGTAATCTGAACTTTTCACTGAAGACAAACCACAATCTTCATTTGAATTCAGATGATCGCCTTTAATTATAGTATTAAAATAAAACTAAAACTCAGCTACATAACATGTAGTTCTGTAACATTAATAAGAACACAAAGAGAAAACCATGATTCCGTAGACAAATGCAGGAAAGAACCATTGGAGGAAAAAAACAAACAAACCAAGAATGAAAGTGCTGGAAGATTGGTTCTGTTCCCAGTCATAGGAGCTGCTGAGTAGTGTCATTGGAGTTCCTCATGACAGTCTCCTAACACTCTCCTTCCCTTCACTGAGGCATTTATTCAATGAGACTTTATTTAGTGAGGCATTTATTTCATTTCTAAACTTAAGTTTTAACCTCTTGAGATTTTCTTTGAAAATGTAAACATTCTTTGAAGAGATACTACACTGAGCATTTACTAGATTAAAAATGGAGAAATACAGGGGTGGACAAAAGAAAGTCTACAGTCATGCATAGATGAAACAGAGTTTATTCTTATATTATTTCTTAATCATTGTATTATTTAATCCTTCCTTATTATTATTATTATTATTATTATTATTACTATTTTGTATCCTTACTTATGACTTATCATTTAGGTAATGACAGCTGGTAATTTAACCTACTTTTTCCGACCCCTGTATATTTGTCTAGTTTCCTCCAAGTCAGAGTGCAAAGAACAGAGGGAGTCTGACTTACCACCAGGTCTGAACTGCCTGAATTACATAAGTGAGAGCTAATGTTGTTTTTTTCTTCTCAATTAAGCCACTATTATTTTGGATTTCCTGCCACTAGAAGCTGAGCTAAATACTAACTAAACAGATACTTTAGTACCCTAATAATGACTTTTACTACTGGTTTCAGAGCAAACACTACCTGAAGAAGAAAAAAAGTTATCAGATGAGTCAGAAGCAGTGGGCAAACATCTATACTAATAAAAGAGTAATATGCTAATTAGACCAGACATCTCCTGGACATCATTCCAGACATCCTTCCTGGGGTGTGGCTGGCCTGCAAACCCTCAGTAGTCCCAAGCCCAGGTTGGCCCCACCCTCCAGCGAGGACCCCCCACTTAGATTGGGGGCATAGCCAGATTACAAACCCCCTGTGGCCCTTAGCCCAGGCTGGCCTCACCCTCCAGTGGGGACCCCCACACCGATGGGGGCATGGCCAGCGTGCAAACCATCCATGGCCCCTCGCCTTGGCTGGCCCTGCCCCTCAGTAGAGACCCTCCACCCTGATCTGGGGCCCCTTCAGAGCAGGCCAGCCGGCCCCCATCTGTGCACCAGGCCTCTATCCTTTATAATAAAAGGCAAATTGACCCTAACAGCAGAATGACCAGAACTACCATTGGACCAGTCACTATGAGGTGCACTGACCCCCTCATGGTCCCATTCCCTGACTAGCAGGCTCTGATCACCTGATGGCCATCCATGGCAGGGGCAGGGCCAGCGAGCAGGCAAGGCAGGAACAGCCAACCTCAGTCCCTTCCCCTGGCCATTAGGCACTGATGACCAACCTGATGGCAAAAGGGGAACCAAGGGTAGGTGATGGTGGGGGGCGGGGTCAGCTATATGCAGCTGGGGAAGATGGCTCTGATCACACAGATTTTGTGCGCCTGGCCTCTAGTGTAAAATAAAGGGAAATGCTTCATTTGTCCTGTTTTTATCCCTTTCTTTTAGCTACCATTGTCCCCGCTTCTCTCTTTGATTTCCTTGCATTTCACTGGCTCTTACAAGTCTCTTCATATTCCTGCTTACATATAGGCATTCATATATTTATATACCATTTATTGAACAGCAATCGAGTTTACTAGCATGGAGTAACATGAAAGGCCTATAAACAGGTTTCACAATGAGACACACATATTACTTAGTTAGCCTTTGCATTTCTTCAAATTATGGGGCTGCAATTGAGGTTAGAAATCAAGAGGTCCAAAGTCCTCCGTTCACAGTGAGGACAGTGAGACTCAGAGGTACTCTATGCTGCTTAGTCCAGGGTGGTAGAGCGCTGAAGCCCGAGGCTCTCACATTTGCGAACAATGCTCTCTCCATTGTGCCACAGTTTCTTCCTAGTTTTCCCATGGAAGGGGGAGCTTTATCTATTTTTGAAGTTGTATTTAATTACGTAATTTAATTAAGGTTAAAGGACTATGCTGTAAAGGTTTGCTTTAGCCAAATATATTTGAGAGCTCCACATAAACTCTGCCTCCACTAATTACACACTGCTTCCCATAGTGTGCAGGTGTGTGTGATGACCGCAGCTGTGCAAACCTAGATTTCAATTTGATTTTGAGAAAAAATGGCAATACTTTATTACCCACCACTAGAGATTTTAATCGGATTTGTGTAATGGTGTATGGAAGACATAACAAATTCCACGTACATTGGTTAAAAATTGAGTTGCCAAACTGAAAAGTGATTTCAAATTTTCCTACCTGTGGAGCCTGTAGAGTTCCTATAAGGAATCATCCAAAGTGGTAGAAACACTCTAGATTAATTGGGAGGTTTTTCACATCCTGTGGCTGTGATTCTCCTGTTCACCTTCCCCTGCAGTGAAGTTTTAATGAATTGCTATAAAGGGTGAGGTGGTTTGAATCTCGGGAAAGATAAAATCATTGAGCTCCAAGAAAAATAAAACAGATGGCATGGCTTAAAATTTTGCTTTCATATTTCAATTATTCAAAAATAACTTTTGTAAAGCTGGTGTCTATTCTGTAAAGGGCATTTACACAGTAAGGAGGTTGTTAAATGAGTTGGAGAAAGAAGATTAGAGTGCTGAAGGCATTTTATTTTTATTGCAACAGAAAGATGTTTTAATTAGTTATTTACAGTGTTTCTGGCTTGGAACTGGCTGCTTATGTGACAGAAAACACTCAACCTCTCTTAGTAAATATGGGCTTATTTCTATCATGTTTTCCTATTTTGAATGCTATTTTAAATATTTAATTAAAATTTAGATTTGTATCAGATTTGTAGAGTGACAAAATTTATTCACATTCTTTAATATACTTTATACTTCACTAAATGCTTGTAACTGGTCTTACAAGAAATTTGAGCATCTTTGCATGTTGTGTAATGGTCTGTGCTAGATTCTGAAAACAAAGATTTTATGACCTCAGGAAATGTAGTCTCATGAGGAAGACATGAATTACTAAAAGAGGAAGGGGAAGGGGAAGGGGAGAACTTTCTGGAGGAAAAGAAAAGGCTTCATAAAAGAGCCCCTACTTGAGTGAAGAGATGAAGGATGACTGAAGATTTGCAAGGCAGTCAAGATGGGGTTGGGGAGAACAGTGTAGGCAGAGAAAACACAACAATAAAATCATGAAATCTGAACAAGGGCATGGCATGTTTAGATTCCATTAGATATTTTAGAATGGTTGGAGAACTGAATATTTGGAGGAAACGGATAAAAAAAAATAGGTCACGTGACCAAAACCAGTTTGGCTCAGTGGATAGAGTGTCAGCCTGGGGACAGAAAGGTCTCAGGTTGAATTCTGGTCAAGGGCATTTACCTTGATTTCGGGCACATCCCCGGTGGGGAGTGTGCAGGAGGCAGTTGATCGATATTTCTCTCTCATGGATGTTTCTGACTCTCTATCCCTCTCTCTTCTTCTCTGTAAAAAACCAATAAAAAACATATTTTAAAAAATAGGTCTCGTGAAATATTTCTATTCTCCACATAGAAGTATGTGGATAAACTATTGAATGTCTTCATCATAATTCTCTCTTGAGCTTCCCCAAACCCTCCACCACCAGGCACTGCCCTCTTGAGTTTCAGCTCATAATCTTGCTCCACATTACAAAGAGAAAATGGCACTTCATCTTTCCATCAAACTCAATAAATACACCTCCACCAATCATCACTACCTCCTTTTATGACACTCACTTGGCAGCTAAAATGTCAGAGATCAGTTCCTTCCCATGTGGTTTGGATTCCACACCCCTTTTCCTTCTCATGGAATGTTGTCTCTGAGATTTTCCTTCTCTGCTGCTTCTACTTCTTTCTCTTTCTCCTTCCCAGACTATTCTCATCAGATAAGAAATGTGTTCTAATATCTCTCATCTTAAAAACAAATAAAACAAAACAATCCACAAAAATATAGACCTTGACCCCACATACTACTCCAATTTTTGTGATTAAGTTGTATGTGTGCACCGATTGTTTCAAATACCCTATTAAAATTCCTAACTTTTCTGGGCCAGATTAGTCCTTATCCATGGACTGTGAGTAAAATTAATGTGAAACATGGTATATGTTCTCCATGTGAACTCAGAGGCCACATGATCCAGATGGCATAACCATAGAATGGAGGGTAGGGAGGTCATCAATGAACAGTGTGAGACAAAATAATTATCCATCACCATTGTCTATTAGAGGCAGCTACATAAATTACCCTGATTAAAAGAGCTATCACTGTATTTCTCCACCTCTTTCCACTAAGTTCTATATTTTTTTTCAAAATTTTTTCCTTTATTGATTAAGGTATTGCATACGTGTCCTTATCCCTCAATGCCCTCCCCCAATTCATGTCCTCACCTCCCTGGTGTATGTGTCCATTGGTTAGGAGGCTTATATGCATGCATACAAGTCCTTTGGTTGATCTCTCCCCCATACCCCCACTCTCCCCTACCTTCCCTCTGAGGTTTGAGTATCTGATCAATGCTTCTCTGTCTCTGGATCTGTTTTGTTCATCAGTTTATGCTGTTCATTATATTCCACAAATGAGTGAGATCATGTGATATTTATTTTTCCCTGACTGACTTATTTCACTTAGCATACCCATAAAAATTTTTGCAAACAATTTCATTTTTTTTCCACATGCACAGTGCTTCCAATTCACTCTTCTCTCGCTAAGATTACTAATCCCATAATACAGAAGAGGATGGATATTTTTTGTATTCATCTTATTAGACTTAGCAGAGTATAATGTTGTTGATCACTCCTCTTTGAAGCTGTCTTCTCTTTTGACTTGTAATGTTTTTTCTCCATCTTCTTTAGTTCCTTCGACTCCTTTTCCAATTTCTCAATAGCAGAGTTCACAAGTAATTGTTCTCAGATCCTCTTAAATTCCCTTTCTGTACTCTTTTTCTAGATTGTTTTAGACATGGCTTACAACGCAATCTAAGTAATGGTAACTCCCAGGTTGCTCCAGGTAGGACATCTGTTCTGAGTTCTACATTTTTCACTGTTAATAGCAGAATATTCACCATTTTCACTAACACTTCCTCAAGATTCATAAACAAAAATAAACTCTTGATATGCTCCCATCTCTCTCATTGTTCTTCTTATCTTTCCACACAAGAAAGTTCCACCACCATTGACACAATTTCTGTAGTCAAGAATAGCAGTCATTCGTGACAAATGTTACCACACACTTCCAGTTTATTCATAGTTTGACATCTGTTGAATTCAAATAAATTTAAGGTCAAAGCCCTGAATTTTATAATATCTCCCTCCAAGCCTCATCTCCTAATTAATTTTCTATTCTGTAGCTAGACTTTTAATCTTTTAACATCTCTTTAAGAGAATTTTACCTATTTGAGGAGAAGATGTAAATACAAATAACTGCTATTGGAATGATATTGTAAATAAACTAATAGAAAGGAAACGTAACCAGGAAATGCACATTAAGTCTTCAGGCACAAAAAGAATTATTTAAAGCACCATCAATATGTCACAGATTCAGGAGAAAGACAAAAGGTCATTATTTTCCCTAGAAATTTTTTATACAAATAAAATAAATTACATAGTATCTTATTCAATTAACAAACTTTCCATCTATATATAAAAATTAAGGCAATAAAATAGAATCCTTTGATTTGACAAATTTTACATATTCCAGATGTTGTTCAATGTGAATAATAAATGATACAAGTTATCCCATATTAGTTACCCAATGGCATTGAGTAACAGTTACCATGTTGGTAATTAAAAAATTCCCATTAGTATTGAGCCCAACAAAAATAGAAATAAATGCATTTCCTAGATTAAATTTTCTAGATTATGGTCCAATTAGTCTTGGTGGGCTTTACTTTTAGCACTATATCTAGGTAACAATTCTAAACTTTTTGAGGGTCACAGTTCTTTGAATGTGTTCCCTAGAAAAGTGAGCATTCTCACAAACACAGTTTTTCATCACTTTTGTTGCCATTTTTTAAAGATTGCTATAGTTCCAAACATTGGCTTTACAGAGTAGTTTTCAAGAAGGAAGTTTGTGTGTGTGTGTGTGTGAGACTGTGTGTGTGTGTGTGTGTGTGTGTGTGTGTGTGTGTGACTGTGTGTGTGGTATGTTAGACTTATTCTTATAAATGTGCACATCCCTTTTACTGAAATGACATTTTGACTCTTGTTTTCCCTTATTTCTTAAGAAATATTCTTTTCAGTAGTTTTAAGAATTTAAGTCTTTATAAAAACCACGATATCACTTCACTCCTCCTAGAATGGCTATGAAATTTCATGCACTTGTTAGTGTGGGCAGGGGAGGAGTGGGTTCCTCAGCCCGGCCAGTGCCCTCTCGCAGTCTGGGAGCCCTGGAGGGATGTCCATTTGCCAGCTTAGGCCCGCTTTCTGGGGGAGTGGGTGTAAGCTGGCAGTCGGATATTCCTCTGGCAGCCCCGGAGCCCTTGGGGGATGTTTGACTTATGGCTTAGGCCCACTCCCCCATTGAATATTGGAACGCTAGAGCTTTTTATGTTTATTCCAGACAACCACCAGGTGTGAATGTTAATAGGCAACTGGACCACATAAAAGAATGCTGGATGTGAGTCCCTCTTTTAATCTGTCTATTTGGAACTATAGCAATCTTTAATAATGGCAACAAAAGTGATGAAAAAATGTGTTTGTGAGAATGCTTACTTTTCTGGAGAACACATTCAAAGAACTGTGACCCTGGGGAAGTTTAGAACTGTTACCTAGGTATAATGCTAAAAGTTAAAGCATACCAAGACTAACTTGGGCCCCTGGGGAGTGGTCCTAAGCCATCAGTCACACATCCTTAGCGCTCCTGGGGAGGCAGCAGAGGCTCCTGCAACCACTACTGCACTGGTTGCCATCAACCCAGCTTGTGGCTGAGCAGAGCTCCCCCTGTGGGAGCACATTGACCACCAGGGGGCAGCTCCTGCATAGAGCGTCTGCCCCGTGGTGGTCAGTGTGGATCATAGTGAACAGTTGTACCATCTTTATCGCCAATTTGCATATTACCCTTTTATTATATAGGATATCAAATCATTACATTGTACATCTTGGGCTAATATGATAATCTATGTTAATTATATCTCAAAAAAGCAGAATTTAAGTCTTTTGAACATGAACAAAAGGAAGGAATGCTAGAACACAGAAATCCAGGAAAAGTCATTAATAAAGGTTGCTGTATGATATATGTGTTCTCTTCTAATTTTGCAGCTCAGGCTGCAGCTTGTGCAAGAACAGGCCTTAGAAACTGAATAAAAAATAAAATATTAAAATTGTTTTTAGAAACCCTCTCAAATACTAGGGTCACAAACACTGCCATTACATTTCCCTTCCCTTAGCCAGACTGTATTTCTGGATTTGGGATTTAGGAATACAAGTGTGGTAATAGACTTTTTTTTTTTTTTTTTTTTTTTTACTGTAAATGGCTCAGGCTGATTAAACTTGTGAGCAACTTACAGCCAGTGTCAAATATTTCAGTTTTACTGCAACTTTCAAAAAAAAAAGTGGATGTTGTGGGGTTTTTTCACATTGTTTTCCTGGAACTCCAACCCCTCAAATGTCCTGAGATGGAGTCTGGGGGTAATATAGCAGATATAAATGAAATTCATCCACCATGACCAAGAGGCAGCTGGATGGTAGTGATAGCGGCGCTGAATTTGTTGTCAGAATACCTAGATATAAATCATGGCTTATGTCATTTATAATCAGGGAAGAGATTATTTGTCCACATTATTTGAGATTCTGGTTTTCATTTAAACATGTAAAATGGGTACAATAATATCTACTCCATAGGATCATTGGGATGATAAATATCCAATTTTTTGAAAAACAATTAGCACAGTACCATTTTCAGTGAGTTTACTAAGTCTGGATCAAAACTCACATTATTGTCACTGACAACAATTCAAGTTTGCATTGTGGAGTTAGAATAGACTTCAGATAGTTTTTATCAATTCATGTATTTTTTGTTGTGGTGGTTGTTGTAGGAAGTAAAGCCAGTAGAACTGACTTGCTTCAGATTACACAGGTAAGGGCAGTCTTGGGGCTGAAATCCCACTTTCCTGTGAGCAGCCGTGTGGACCCTGCTATAAGGAAAGTGACATTTGTCACCGTGTATGACCAGGCATCGTGTGCTGCAGAATGTGTTTCTCTTAAAAGAAGTAGAACGCTTAGCAATTTTGTTGCAGTAGTGTTTAGAGGATTGGGTTCAAAAAGGGCTCTTCTGTTTGCTAACAGTGATTTCTGGTAAGTCACTTCTTAACCCTGAGCGACAATCTCCTTCATGCTCCTTTCACAGAACTGTTGCCTCAACTGGATTAGAAAAGTTATGTGAATGCACCTAGCACAGGATTTTGGACAGAGAGTGTTCGGTACGTACATAGTTGTGAAATCTGTACCCATGTTGTAAATTCATTCAGTGAATTTTATTGATATGATTTAGACAAAAATGTTTGCCTCAAATTCCCTAAACAATTCTTTGGACTCTCTAGTTCTGAATAGTTATGGAAGCTTCACCATGATGAATTATAATAATAATTAACTCCTTAAGGTCACATCTGCAACAGGGATTGAATTGCAACATCCAAGTAACTGACACGAGTCTCCTTAGGCAATCTGTTTGTGATCATGGAACTTAATTCTCTGCCTTCCATACTAGCTACTCATTCTACTAAAAAGCTATGGAAGGCTAGAGCAGTTTTTATTTCTCCCCCTGTACCACCAAACTTTAGTCCTAAGGTAGAAAGATCTGCCTGCCAGTCTTACTTTAAGTCCAGAGTGACCTCCACAAGGGGATTGCTTTTAATTGGATCTATTTATATTCTTTTTCATTTTGGCTGTGGCACTGACCCATGCCAGGAACACTTCTGCCCAGTGGCCTGCCCCAAACTGACATGGTACTTGACCTGTTACACTCCATTTCCTGAGCTACAATCTGGATAGACTCTATTTCCATAACCCCCAGAACCCTAATATGACTGGGATGACAGACTTTTTCTTTAACAATTGCCTTCTCCAAAACTAGCTTTCAGTAACAAACATCTATTGCTCCACAATGAGCAATAGATGTTTGTTAGCTATAAAACCACTTTATGCTCCACAGCTACGTGCTTGTGAAGGATTTACTTATGGAAGTCCTTTAGATTCAGGCTGTAGTTTCACCCTTAGATGTGCAGTGGTGAGTTACTCCAGCTGGAATTTTCCTTTCCTTCCTCTACTTTCTCTTTCCTGTGGTCCTTGGTATCTTTTTCATTAATGGAAAGATTAGTAGAAGTTTAGAGGAATATTGAGCAATTCTCAGTTTATGCCATGGTCATAGGATTTTTTAAATGGCTGCTAGTTTGAAAGCGGATTTCTGTGCTCTTAAATAGATCTTGGTGGATCGATATGCCATGGGAAAATGTACATTCATATTGATATATTGTTAAGTGAAAGAGAAAGTAGAACATGTCTAGCAAAAGCTCATATTTGACATACATGTGCAAATATACCATGTAAGTATAGATTAAATATAAATGAAAAGGGAGAAAAAGACCTGGAAAATAATGCCCATACCATTACGGTAGTGATCTCCTTGGTACGCAATTAAGGAGGATGTTCCTTTTCTGCTTTATGTATTTCATAACAGCCTGAATATTTGCAATGAATTGCTCTTTTAATAATTTTCTGAAATGAGAATGAGTTTTAATTAATTTATTTATTTAAATATATTTTATTGGTTTTTCACAGAGAGGAAGGGAGAGGGATAGAGAGCTAGAAATATTGATGAGAGAGAATCCCTACTAGGGAAGTGCCCGCAACCAATGTATATGCCCTTGGATTGGAATCGAACCTGGGACCTTTCAGTCTGCAGACCGACACTCTATCCACTGAACCAAAACAGTTTCGGCAAGAGAGAATGAGTTTTTAAACATTAAGAATTAACCAGAGAAACTGGAGAAGGTTTAAGCAATCATATATTGTTCCAACAGGATGCTCCACGCTTCTTACAGTCTAGTGACACTGAGGAGAGGAAGGAACATGTTGACATTCCTTCTGAATGCTCTGAACATTTAAATTTTGATATTAAACTAAGTTTACCTATTATGGACTCCTTCATCCATTTGTTATATAAAACAATCATGTTTGAACTCGTGTTTATGCAATTTAAACTATTTAGGATTGTTTAGTTAGGCATATTTAAATGTGAGTATTTTCATCTCCTCCAACATTAGTTATCCACATGTACAGGGGTAATAGTAGTTGTTATATTTAGCATGTATTTATGTTATGGTTAAATATATAACATGTCAAATTATGTATAATAAACTTCTTGGTCCCCTTTGGATGCTTTGTGATATATTTTATATAGTTTCATGGTTAATATTCTTGCATTGTATTCTGCCAAAGTAAATATTTTAGATACTATCACTTAATCTTTTTTTTTTTCAATGGGTAGGAGTAAACAGAAGGAGAGTTTCTGTAAAGGAGAGTGTAAAAAATTGTCATACTGGTCACTTGTTTAAAAGAACAAGATAGACCTTATTAAGCTACTAAGTAGGAGGAAGATCTTTCAATATAGAACTGAGCTCAACTCAGAATACAGAAGAGACAGCTGGAGATTTATAGCAGAGTAGGGTAGTCTGTGGGTGGAAAATTACAATGTTGAACTTGATTAGAGATCAAGGGTAAGAGGATTTTTGCTAAAATGGTTTAACAGGATTCTTGCTAAAGGCAGACCACAATAACCAGGTATCAAGGGAAGGGGGATGCTTGATAAACTGAGTTAGTAAGCTTCTTTACTAATACTGGGCTGGCAAGCAAAGGTTGAGGGCAGGTCCAGAAGAGGGCTCCGAGGAACCTGACTAACGTCTGGTCAAGGAAGGAGTCCTGACTAGTCATCAGGTCTCATGACTAGTATTCATCTCTTAGGATGGGACCTATCAGACTGGTTCCAGGAACAGATATTTCCCTAGTAAGGGTGCACCATAATACGAGGGGACCCAGTTTTCTAACTAAGATTGCTTGAGTTTCCTATATACATAAGTGCATTTCTAGATCACCGAACCTGCTTATGAGAGGAAAGTGACATGTGAGCCTTCTTGGCCCATGAAAGAAGAACAGAAAATTGGTTCACTCAAGTGCCCCAAGCAAGCTCATCCTTTCCTGTGCACAACAGAGCATTTCTCAGAAGGTTGGCTTTGCAAATAGGCCACCTGGACTCTTGTATCTCAGCTGTAACCCCTTGATGACCTGCATGTGCTATTTCTAGACCTCTGTTATTTTGTTGGTAAATAGGGATAATAATGGCTACTGCCTCATTATTATGAGTATTAATTGTGTAAAGCACCTATGGCCATAGTAAATCATGATAAGAATTAGACATGTTTTCAGAAATAAGTGCTTTTAATATTATCATACTTTCAATAAATGCTCCACAAGTGTTTGCTCTTGAATATAGAATGCGATTTTTCTTAGGATCTATTTGGCCTTTTTCAAACCCCTTACTAGATCTATCTCTATGACCTCTTCAACAAGTCTCAGATTATGCTTTACCATTTCCAGAAGTAGGTCTTATTTATTTTCTCTTTGGTGGCACCTAGAGAGTTTTTACAGGGCTAAAGTATTTTATTATCCTGAGCAAAGGGTATGAGAGAACTGGGGTCACTAATTATGGGAAAGTCAGTTCCCATGCACATATATTTGATTATTTCAGTTTATTTATAGAAGCACGCATGCAAATTGAATCACACCATTTCCCTACTTTAAATCCTCCGGTGCATCTTATTGTTTGTACTTAAAATTAAACTCTACCATAGCCTATAATGTCTTGCATGGTTTGAACTTTCTGTTTTGCACATTAAACCACTTGATCAACTGCCATGTTAAGACTTTTTTACAATTCATTAAATTTGCAGATGTCACTTGGCCTTGGAGCTTCTGCACATGCTGTTCTCTCTGCCTTGGATACATGTCCTTCCATTCTCTGTATGGAAGCCTCCCTCTCATAATTTTTGTCTTAGTAAATACATGACCTTCTTGGAGAGACTGACCCTAATCACCCTCTATCATTATGTATCTTTTTTTGTGTGTGTGTTTTACATGAGGCTTATAATTTTAAAATACTTTATTGGTTTGCTCAGTTGCTTGTTCTTTGGGTCTGTCACTAGAATGTAATATGTGTGGTTCAAATTATACATTTTATAATGATTTATTGATTAATTTAATCATTTTGTATTTTCCTAGACATGATGAAAAGTATAACTGCAAGTTTCACTTCGCAATTGGATTTCATATACTTTAATATTGGTGGGACAGCTACCATTAATTTTTAAAACCTGTGGAAATTGTTTTCCTTGGATCAACAAACTCCCTGCCTTTTTGTGAACCCATGAAAAATCTATGCTGTGATCAAGAAGCAAAACTGACTGCTCAGAAAATTTCAATGAATCTGTCTCTTTTCATCTTCTAGCTTGAGATAAAAGGGGAAGAATGTTTAATCAAAGTAAACAGACTGCTTACTCTACTTTCAGTTTTAATAATTAAATGTATTATTCACAGTTAAGGAATTTTATTGATATGCACCTTCCTTCCCCATTTTTCCATGATCCTGTGTATAGTTTTCCTTTTATTTTCCCCCAAACCCCCTGTATTTCTCTCACCTTTAAATCAAGGAATCTATGTAAATTTCTTTGCTCATTTAGTGCACTTTCCTCTTCAAAGCCTTATATTTGTTGATGTACATTTCGACACATTCACAATGTATATTTGGGTCCTAATTATGTTGTTTATATTTGAAAAAAATTCTCCATTTTGTGGTGTCTTATAGTTATGTTTGCGTAAAATTTCAACAGCAAATTTGTAAGTGTTATCTAAGCCAAAGCACTGTGCTAGGTACAGGTTATATGTTGGTGAATTAAAAAGATACAAAATTTGGACACACTCTCACTAGTGTTCTTCTAACTTAAAGTCACCGATCAGCACCGAAATAGCATGTGTAACTTATGTGGAATCTTGTAGGTACTTCCAAAGACAATTTACTTTCTGTCCCTGTCTGATCACAGGGCATACAAGAGCTGCCACTAAGGTTCTTCCTACAGTGCAATGTATATCAGTATTTTTCACCCATCCAGCCTTCCTCATTATAATATAAGAGAATTCTTTATTATCTTCTTTAGTCCATACTGTTTGAGTGGGACTGATATTGCCTTCTGAAATGGGCACATGTCTAAGTCCTGGCCAAGGGGAATAGAATAACCCAAAGACCCAGTTTTTAGGTTAAGAGTAGATATGTGAGTAGGTCAAAGTCAGTCGCAGATATTTGCTAGGAGAATTAGAAATGGAGTTGCTCTCTCCAGTTTTCCTGTGCTGGTAGAATGTGAGAGGGAGCTACTGCCAGAGATAGAGGCCACCACAGAGTCAAGGAGAACTTACAGGTCCATGACTTCATTGCTAGCAGCCTCATATCCAATCAGGCCTGATGAGCTTCCCTCAGGCTTTTCATTTATTTGAACCAATGCATTCTCTTTTTAATTTAAGCAAGTTTTCTTTTTAAATTGTATAATCAAAACAACTTAGGAAAAATATGCATAGTAAAGCTGAATTCATATTGGGCCATTATCGCTAGAGGAATGCAAATTAATTGGGAACATGCTCAGAGAAGTTATAACTGTGATTGACCCTTGAACTGCACAGGTCCACTTATATGTGAATTTTTATTACTAAATATACAGTCATTTCTCCATATCCCGGAGTTTAGTATCCGTGGATGCAACCAACTGTGGATGGAAAACAGTATTTTCAACCTACAGTTGGGCATCCCTAGATGTGGAAGGCAAACGGTATGTATTGATCTGCACCATTCTATGTAAGGGACTTGAGTGTCCGTGGGTTTGATCTCCTCAGGGGTTCTGAAATCAATCCCTGAAGATATTGAGGGATGATTATAGATAAGTTTTGGGGTATCAAAATGCATACATGGGGGTCAGTACCTCTAACCCCAGCATTATTCAAGGGTCAACTATTTTCCCATGATGCATGTCTGTAGGAACTGAACAGTCAGCCTAGAAAGGAAGGTGGAGAGAGAACTGGCAGGCTAACAACTGAAACAAACAGCCGTGGAAGGCCTAGAGAACATTATACTAACAGTTACTCACAGCCTCACTTTGACCATGAGGAGACAAAACTCAAATGTAACATAACAGTTATTCTGCTTTTAATTGATAATAAAGAGACATTTTAACAGATGCATAATAATGCCTAATGGGCTAATTATATTGAAGAGGAACCAAACTTTCTCCGTGTGCCTCAAATAGGACCTTTGGGACCAATGACTGTGAGCCACAGAAAAGAGACCAGTTCCAGATGAGGAAGAATTTTCTAAGTTTTTAGAAAAGGAATGGGAGTTTTTGTCCATTACTCATCTGAATATTGGATCACTAGAGCTTTTCATGTAGATGCCAGACAATCCATAGGTGTGAATGTTAATAGGTTCCTGGAGCACATAAAAGGATGCTGGATGTGATTCACTCTCCTATTCTGTCCAATCCCGAGGTGTGAAGGTTCAGTAGTGCAGCTTGATTTGGCAGTTATTCTACCAGGTCATTGAACACCCTATTCTTCCAGGAACAAGACATTCAGTCAACTATATTTTGCATTTCTCTCTGTTGAACTGTGCTAAGATAAACTAGAAACATGACCCTCAAGGACACAGTGTCATAATAGAATTCTTTCTTATATTGAAATGACCAGTACAAAACAAAACAAAAAACAAAACCTTGAAAAACTCTCTATCTAGACTTCAAAAGGGAGTGGAAATATGGCCATATTCCAACTATTTTGGTCAATAGAGACAGCTACACTATAAGATTCAAGTAACTAAGTGGTTTGGATTTTTAAATCAATAAAATTAATTTCACAAATAACAAATCCTCATTCTCTATCATGTGGATCATTGTTTTTCAATTGCTATGTAACTTAATGTGTGGAACTACTTTATAATTAAAATTCCATGTTTATTGTTAAAAATAATAAGGGCATGTTCTTTTAAGTGTATAAAAATAAATATATGATTCTTGACTTAAATACATGCTTCTACTTATATTTTTCTATATTCCAGTTTTCTAATCTCAAATCATTTTAACACTCTAGATAATTTAGTTTTATATTATCCTCACTTCCTCTCATCTTTTATCTCTTCTTTAAGTCCTATTCATCATTTAGGGCTTGGCCTAAAGAGTTCCTGATTCCTAATCTTGGTCCCTGTTATATTTATCATACCAACCTTATCCATTCTTTAAAATAATTATTTTAACTATAATTTTATATTTTTCTTATGCTATTATGATTTTAATCTCTCTCTTTTCTGTATTAATTATTTCTGTAAAATCATTTCCTCACATCATGCCTGGTATATAGTGGTCGATAAGTATTTGCAAAAGAATAAAGGACTTTTACAAAAATTCAATGAGGTAATACACATAAAGCACCCTGAAAACACTGGTCTATTATTATAAGAAACTGATAAAGCTTTGTGCTTTGGTTTCCTTTCCTTACCAGAATCTTATAGTAACCTTCAAAATGTAAATTATAGCTCTAAGTTAATTTCAATAGATATTTCGGAACATTTCTTCACAGAACTTACCAAAATCATATATATAGAGAGTTATGCATGCTTCTATTATTCTGTCTGCCACTAGATTTTAAACTCCTTGAAGATAGGGTCTATGTCAGTCTTATTCTTTGTTGTTAGTACTAACAGGTTCATTAGTTCACTCTATAGTGTCATATCACGGAATTTGAGATTTATTCTAAGTGCAATGAAACCCTCGAAGTATTTCAAACAGGTGAGTGACAATATCAGACTTGATAACTTAGAGGTCAGTCTAACTACTGGATGGAGACTACATTACTGTGGGTCAAAGTTTATGCTGCCAGAGCAGCTACAGATTTCATGCAGGAAGTTGGAGTGGTTCAGAATTGGGTAGATGGGAGTAGAAATACAAAGACATAGACTCAAGGCATATTATGAAGTTGGAATCAACATGGTTGGGGAATTATTAGGTGATGGTGGTAAAGAGGAGAGATAAATCTATTATTATTAACAAAAATTAAATTTAAATTGTTGGTAGCATATATGTGTTGGAGAAGAAGATGTTATCCAAGTAAAAGTGATAACACACTTCCCTGTAGAGACATCAGTAATATAAATATGATTAGCAGCTGGTTTGTAAGTTAGAATTTTGGCCTTTTTTTTTTTTTACCTCATCCAATATCAGTGTGTAAGAAAGAGCTTCAAGTTAAAAGAACAGGGGAGCATTAAGGGCAAAGTCACTTTGCCCACCATCACCCAGCTTTACTGTGGTATTTAATGTGCACAACATAATGTATGAAAGACTTAAATGTAAGTCATGAAACCATAAAAATGCTAGGCAGCAAAACCTTTTGTAGCAAAATGCTTGCCAATACATCTCCTGGGGCAAGGGAAACTAAGGAGAAAATAAACAAATGGGATCATGTCAAACTACAGAGTTGATGCACAGCAAATGAAACTATCAACAAAATAACAAGAGAGCCCACTGTATGGGAGAACATATTTGCCAATGATACATTTGATAAGGGGTTAATTTGCAGAATATATGAAGAACTCATACAACTTAACAAAAGAAAGACAAAAAATCCAATTAAAAAATGAGCAAAAGACCTAAATAGACACTTTTCCAGATATACCAATGGCCAAGAGACATAAAAAAACTAGAGGCCCTATGCACAAAAATCCCTCTGCTGCCTCTGCCTCAGTTTCCTGTATAACTCCATGCTCACTGGGATCTTCTATTTCCTTCTTTTTTCTCTTCAAAGCTAGGAAGGTAAACATCCTCAATTGGTTTTTTTATCCCTACATGAACCTTTGTAAACAGTCACTTCATATTACAGCCATATATTCCTGCTGCAGCTTTGTCTGGAAGGAAGGTTGTCTGGAAGGATGTCCAGTCTAATTAGCATATTATGTTTTTATTATTATAGATGCTCAAAGGCACTGATCATCAGAATGATGCAAATTAAAATAACAATGAGGTAGTACCTCACACCTGTCAGAATGGCTATCATCAACAAATCAACAAATGACAAGTGCTAGTGAGGATATGGAGAAAAGGGAACCTTAGTAATAATGCTGATGGGAATTCAGTCTGGTGCAGCCACTGTGGAAAACACAGTGAAGTTTTCTATGGAGCTGCCATTTGACCCAGTGATCCCACTTTTAGGAATATATCCTAAGAATCCTGAAACACCAATCAGTAAGAATATATTCAACCCTGTGTTCATAGCAGTGCAATTTACAATAGCTAGGATCTGTAAACAACCCAAGTGCCCATCAGTAGATGAGTGGATAAAAAAACTGTGGTGCATCTACACAATGAAATACTATGCGGCTGTGAAATAAAGATCTCTTACCCTTTGAAACAGCATGGAGGGACCTGGAGAGTATTATGGTAAGCAAAGTAAGCCAGTCAAAGAAAGAAAGACAAGTATCACATGATCTCACTCATTTGTATAATCTAATGAACAAAACAAACTGATGAACAAAATAGCTCCAGAGACTTAGAAGTATGGAATCTGAGGAATCTCAGAGGGAAGGTGGGTGATGGGGTGAGGTGGGGGGTATAAAGACATTAATCAAATAACTTGTATGCATATATATACATAACCCATGGACACAGACAATACTAGTAGTGTTTTGAAGGCCTGGGGAGGGGAAAAGAATGGGAAGAAGGGGGTTAGTGGGGAGGGAGAGGGGATATCTGTAATACTTTCAACAATAAAGATAAGTCTGAAAAAATGAAGTGTACAACATAATGATTTGATATACTTATGCACCGTGAAAGGATGGTCCTTGAATTAATTAACACACAATAATCTCACATATTTACCTCCAACCACCCCTTTTTTGTGTGTGGAAAGTTCTACTCTCAACAGATTGCAATTACATAATATAGTGTTATCAACTATAGCCACCCTGTTATAGGTTTGATCCTCAGATCTTATTCATCTTATAACTGAAAGTGTGTAATTTTTTTTATTCTCTGGAGTAGGATGGGGGCTGTGGAGTTGGTCAGTAAGTAGTTGTTTCCAATCTAAACCACTGGGACATGTGCCTATTTCTCTCCCAGTGCATGAACTCGTAAGACAAGGTGTCAGATCCAGCAGATGTACCTGTGGACTGCACAGTTAGGATGACTGGTGCGGCCAGAGTGAAAAATGAGACCAGTGAGGTCACTGACATTCCTGAGACAGGTAGGACTTGTACAAAAAAAATACACTTGGAAAACAGGAAATGGTAAAGAAAAATAAAGAAGCCCTGTGTGGGAGTGAGCCCAATTCAGTGGGCACAGCAGAAGAGAACCTAAGCTCAGTGAAAGTGATTTGAACAGAATACGAAGGGACATAGCTGAGATGAACATGGGGGGGGGGGGAGACAATGGGAGAAGGACTGACAGGTACAGAGCTACGACTCTGTGATGGGTGCTTGGCTAGGTATTTGTGTAGGCTGTGTGGTCCTTGTTACAACCTTATAAGATGCCTTTCGTTTCTATTTTCATTTCTCAGAAAAAGAAGCAGATTTGAGCTAGTTTCATCATTTGCTTATGTTCACACATTAGTCAGTGGCAGAGGCTGGACTAGTTCCCAGATTTGTCTAATTCCAAAGACCCTTTACTTCCCCCTTTTAAAAATAAAAGCATTGCCAAAACCGGTTTGGCTCAGTGGTAGAGCCTCGGTCTGTGGACTGAAAGTTCCCAGGTTCGATTCCAGTCAAGGGGATATACATTGGTTGTGGGCACATCCCCAGTAGGGGGTGTGCAGGAGGCAGCTGGTCGATGTTTCTCTCTCATTGACGTTTCTAGCTCTCTATCCCTTTCCCTTCCTCTCTGTAAAATATCAATAAAATATATTCAAAAACAAAACAAAACAAAACCGCAATGAGATCAAGTAGTTAAAAATAATTTTTTAAAAAACCCATCATGCTACAGTTCTCATATCAAAATCTTCCGGGGCCAGGTAGGTACTAGGAATGAGCAAAACTGGCTGGGGTGCCAGGTATTGGGGTGGAGGACACTTGGTCAAACTGAACAGGGTATTCTCCATTTAAAGGGGGTAGCATCCTTCTAGCTCCAGGAAGATACTCCATGTGGGAATGTGGTTTTGGTGTTTTCAGATCTTCAGACTTTGCAAGACAAACTGAGAATTTGTGTTTTTAGTGCCCACAATGCATTCGATACTTCAGAAAGCTTTCAACTGGTCAAACAAAACTCGGAAGGCTGAGTCCAGCCTGGTTGGTGACTGTGGGTGGCAACGTTTATGCTACACCCTGATGCTTGGGGCTCACTTGGCAGTTAGCAATTTCAAACCTTTTGTGAAATAATGGCTGGAGATTGTCTAAATACACAGGCAGTTGTTACATGGAACCAAACAGGTAGTAAATGGAAACGCAGAACAAGATGGAGGGGACCTCTGCCCCCTGCACGGAGGGATTCTGGTTAGAAGCAGAAGGAAGGACTGCACACCTAGAGCAGAGGTGTGTGTGGGTGGCTCATGCCAGCTCACAGGAACCACATGCTAACTATCCAAGAATTGTGCTAGCCAGTGTTAAAACAGTTTGAAATTTTCTCAGCTGTGGGAGAATTTACACCACAGGAAGCTGTATATACCAAAAATCAGAGATTTTTTCTTCAGTTAGTTTGCCAGCACATCACTGCCCATAACTTACAAAAACCTTTGATTATTTACTAAACAAAACCACTTACAATGCATTTAAAATATAATTTGGTTAGCCTGAAATGAATATGTTTGACTGAATCAGCCTGTACACAGGTCTATCAACAATTACAAGAGATCATGAGGGTTAAGTACCAAGCACAGTTCCTGCATCACAGTGGGCGACATAAATGCAATTTCTTTCCTTTTTCCTTCTGAAAGCTAAAAAACATTTCACAAAGCCATTATTTGAACAAAATGCCAAGTTACATCTCCAAGGACTTGATGTATCTTAATAAGAAACAAAAAATGAAGCAAATTGTCCAAATTTACATAATAGCAAACATTCAGGTATTTAGAAACAATTGGAAAATTAAGTTCCTCTTTTTTCCCCCCAGTGAAATCTTTTTTTAACTAATGTTATAATTAGAGATCCAACTCTACCCTTAGATTGATTTTCTGTACCTTCTACCTTCCCTTTGAAAGAGAAAGTAAAGTATGTTATTTCCCTGCATAAATTAGTATGGTGGGCCATATAATGCCAGATATTATGCTCTCAGATATTTTTAAGCCTTGCTAAGGCAGTTATGTGTTAAACACTGAGATGAGAATACATTCTCAATTGTCATAGGGATTCTGAGAGGTTTTTTTTGTTTACTTGAGCGTGTGTATTGTAAAATTTGCTTATAAAGCTTTTCTGTCACATTGCTACAGATAGATTTTTTTAATTTCTCAGTGTCTCCAAATATAAACTTCTTTTATACTGATCATAAAAACTGCTATAAATATAATACTAATTTCGTACTCATCAAAATTATTTGGGGACTAAGAAAAGAAAATTTACTTTCCTAATTTTTCAAGTATCCAAAGGCCTAATTTTCTTTTATGCTTAAAATTTTTATTCCATGCTAAATAAGAAATATGATATGATTATAATACCATCTTTATAATCAAGGTTCCCAGATGTACCCATATTTAGGGGATTAGTCCACTCCTTCATGACACAATGGTCTACATCAACTGAATGCTATGAAAAGGAAATATCCGAATGGCCTATATCTTTCAGGGGGCTTGGGGAATAAGATGGAAAAAATAATTGAGAAGCAATATAGGAAAGTAATGAATTTTGTGGAGGATATAAATCAATAAATCGTGTACATAAAAGAGGGATAACTTTAAGTCAGGTGCTAGGGATAGCCAAGGCCCCAGTCTTCAAATAAGGAGTTAGGTCAGGACCCAACTTGTTGTGAAGGAAGTAAGATTTCAACTGAATCTTGCAAGATGGGTAGGTGCTAGATCAGCCATGGGCCGGATTCGGCGCATTCAGCTGTTCTATCGGGCCCACGGAGCCGAAAGAGCTGAGGGTTCTCTTGCTCTCCCCTCCGCTCTTTCACCAGCAGCCCAAGATGAGAGTGCCGGCATGGTCAGGTTGCTTTTGTTCCGGCCCTCCGATCCAGTTTAAGAACCCATTGTGGCCCTCGAGTCAAAAAGTTTGCCCACCCCTGTGCTACCAGTAGATACACAGAGGAGAAGGGAGAGGCCTCTGTAAACCAGGACAGCACAGTAGGAATTAGCATTTACTGTACCAAGGGCAGTAATGAAAAAGGCTGAAAAAGGAGAAGTTTACTAGGTACTTAAAGCTCTAAGCTCTTGGACAGACCAGGGAAGCTACGTTTTCTATTATTCCAAGCTATGAATAATTCTGGAATTATAATCACATCTGAACAAGACTATTTATCTCTTTTTAAAGATATAGTCTTGAAAGAATAATGGGAGAACCAGAGCTGTAGTCTAATGACTGATGCATTCAGCATGTATTGAGCATCTTAGATGTGCCAAACATCTTTCTATGCACTGAAACATGAAACAGAGCAAACCATATGCTCTGTCCTTAAGGAGTTCATCATCAAGTGAAAAGACGGGACAGGTAAAGCTTAATTAGAATAACTTTGATATATGTAATATAATATGTGTTTTGATCAAAGGGACATAAGGGCATGAAGAAGGGAGTAGCTCATTTTGAATAAGAGGTCCAGATGGCTTTAAAGAGGATTTATTTGATATTTGAATCTGACAGAGTGTTGCTGAAAGAGAGAGAGAGAAAGAGAGAGAGAGAGAGAGAGAGAGAGAGAGAGAGAGAGAGAGAGAGAGAAATATGAGTTCAAAGGCAGGAAAACTCTTTGTTGTGAGAAGTACCATTGAGTGTGGGTCAGGCAGACACAAAATAATGCATGCCTTGTGTGTTTTGTGTGTTAACATGCACTTGTGTTGGAATAAGTGCAGAGGAGGGGTTGTAAAGAGAGGCCTGTGATGGTGTTATGCTGTCTTATCATAACCTGCTTGGCCCTGAAGGCTCGAGTTAGATGAGAGTTATAAGTGAATTGGAGATTGGACACTTCTGTTACATGTCTCTAATCATAAAAGCAATTTATTTGTCTTGTGTTGGAAAGTGATGCTGTCAGTGGTGTTATTTCCTTCATTGAACTTAAGATTGACTTTATGCTGTTCAGTTACAAGCACCATAAACTCTCCTGTGACCTTGTGCTCTAGTCTCAAGGAAACCTCCTTGGCTGCAATCTGGATATTATTGACAATACATAATGCATTGCTAAGTCATTGAAAATATGCCACAAGGCTTTCCTCCAAAAAGTGTATTACATTGTTCTGTAGATGACCTTTCATTGCTCAGCCATTAGAAGATTTGAGCTATCCTAGTTTCCCATACCCAGAGGGATTGTGGTTCTGAGACCCTATAGGGCATCTTTATGGGCTCTTTGAGAAAGCAAATATATATGCAGGATTTCTACTAAAGACCTTCAGTGCCTTGTAGAGGAGCTAGACCACTTGTGATGCTGGCCTGCTCATTCACAAGTTTTTTTTTTTTTTTTCAATTAGAATTTATTAAAAGCCTATTGCACTCCAGGCACTGTGTTCAGTACTAGGAAATCAAAGTAGAATAAGCCCCAATGTCTGCCCTTAGAGCCTTAGGGTCAAATGGAAATATATGTAATATAGTGATTTATTTATTTATTTAAAATATATTTTATTGATTTTTTTTTACAGAGAGGAAAGAAGAGGGATAGACAAAAACACTGATGAGAGAGAAACATCGACCAGCTGCCTCCTGTATACCCCCTACTGGGGATGTGCCCACAGCCAATGTATATGCCCTTGACCAGAATCAAACCTGGGAATTTTCAGTCCGCAGGCTGACGCTCTATCCACTGAGCCAAACCGGTTTCGGCAATAAAGTGATATATTTAGCACAATGGATCTGTACAAAATGTTCATGGGGTAGAGGTGGGAGCACTTGACTAAGTCAGCCTTGGGGAGTCAGGGAAGACTTTATATGGTCACAAGATTAAATTTTATATATAAGACAACCATAACATAAAAGGATTTAAATAGGAAAGAAATATAATGAAATTGGATTTTAGGTAAGATCATTCCAGCAACATAGTAGAGGCTGAGATAGAGAGTGGCTTTTTGGGTGTAGTCTTCTAAGCAGGACAGAGCCAATACCTGCTTAGGGTGGCCAATACCTGGAGTCAAAAAAAAAGGGGGGGGGGCGGGGAAGGTTCAGAGTCAAAGGGTGTACCAAATATTTAAGTGTTAAAATTAATATGATTTGACTAATTAGATATGAAGAACAACAGAGAGGGAGGTACTTTAGATACTTATAAAACACTTTAAAAAATATATTTTATTGATATTTTACAGAGAGGAAGGGAGAGAGATAGAGAGCTAGAAACGTCGATGAGAGAGAAACATCAACCAGCTGCCTCCTGCACACTCCCCACTGGGGACGTGCCCGCAACCAAGGTACATGCCCTTGACCGGAATCGAACCCGGGACCCTTCAGTCCGCAGACCGACGCTCTACCACTGAGCCAAACCGGTTTCGGCTATAAAACACTTTTAGGTATTAATTTCTTAATTGATTCTTATTAGCCCTGAAAGGGTAAATTAGGACAGAGTGTTTTGTTTGGCTTCTCTACCTCCTATTTTCTGCCTTTATGGCTATAAATTCAACCAGTGAAATAGTAATGCTCATTTGTTTAGTGGGAATTGGGGAAGGAGGGAGAAGGAAGAAATGGAGAAAAATGAGAGAAGGCTTTTAAAAAATATTTATTTCAGAGAGTAAGGGAAAGGGAGAGATACTAGTAGATATATCAATGATGACAGAGAATCATTGATCAGCTGCTTCCTGCATGCCCCATACTGGGGATTGAACCTGCAACCCAGGCATATGCCCTGACTGGGATTCAAACAGTGACTTCCTAGCTCATAGGTCAATGTTCAACCAATGAGCCATATAGGCTGTGCACGAGAGAAGGCTTTTTATAGTGCTTGGGCTTCCATAAGTGATAATCACCTATTCAGAAGTAACAAGTTGACACATTAGGTTAAGGGGTAGTGAATGATTAGTTTTGGGTAAGGTTAATTTAAGTTCAAAAGCTCAGCCCACAGTTGTCTTATGGGCCTTTAGTTAGAAACTCAGAAGATAAACTCAGAAATCCAAAGGTAAAAGTTGAAACCCTAGGGTGTAAAAAAGAAATTATATAGTCTTTTTGTTTTGTTTTACAATGAGAAATTTGAGAAAATCGAAGATAAAATCCTGAATAATGAGAATGCTTAAAAGACAGAATAGGAAAATAATAAATTGTGGTTAGGAAATGGGAGTCAAAAGGAGATACAAATCCTAGTTAGAGAGTTGTGAAAGGTACAAATAAAATAGTGCCACGATTCCAGGCTTTGCAGAATATACGTTTTAGAAAATCTATATTATAAAATGTAATGGTTAAGAAAAGTAATGTTCTCCATCGTTGTGCAAATAGAGTCTGCTCTT
Source organism: Vespertilio murinus (assembly GCA_963924515.1). Classification (NCBI taxonomy): domain Eukaryota; kingdom Metazoa; phylum Chordata; class Mammalia; order Chiroptera; family Vespertilionidae; genus Vespertilio; species Vespertilio murinus. The sequence goes on from OZ004707.1 coordinate 141,190,313, forward strand.
TAAAAATAAGCATGCAATGACTTTATTATAGCCTCTACAGAAGGGATAATTCTTTAGTTTCCAGAGAAAGCAAATCTGCTCAAATAGACTTATGTAAGCAGAGCTCAAACAGCAAACTATACTCAGAGTTAGTCCAAACCACAGGCAATGTTTTAGATTAGTTTCCTCTAGAAGAACATAGAACTTAGAGACAGTCTTGTGTGTGCATGCTGTTTGTGACATGTTCTCTGGAGCACCACCAGTAGAGTGGGAATAAAGTTGGCAGGAAGATGAAGTCTATAAAGAATGGAAGAATGAGCATGTTGTCATTGTGTGTAACACAGATGCCCTGTGAGACACAGTGTAGACTATGCCTGAGAGTTGTTCTGCCTAAGAGGTAAAGAAGCTAGGCTATTCCTGCCCAACTTGTCCTATCATTGGTTGAGGGCTGACAGGCACACTAACTCTCAGGCTCTCTGTTTTCCATAAGTACAGGCTGAAGACACTTTTATGACCAGAGGAAGTTCACAGAGAGTCACAGATCCCTGCAGTTGGAAGTTCTAAGTATACACAAGGATGTTGGTTGCAAAGGGACTGGAAGCCCACCTACACTCCACTCTTGCACTGCTTAAATGATTATTTCCCCAATTTAGCATGTTCACTTTGTTTTACAATTGATTCCCCAAGTTGGTAGCTGGCTATAATTTATGGGGTAAAAGAAAAAGGAGAGGAGAAGATCAGAAAGTTAGTGAAACTCGCAGCAGTCACCCAGTTAAAGCAATATTCCCAAGTGTGTATAGGCTATCTCCAAATTCAAAAGGCTTACAAAACATGGATGTAAGGTATGTACACATATAATACCTTAATAAAAAATGAGGAAAAATATGGATGGACATATGGAACCTCTTTCTTAAAGAGAGAAAACAGAAAGTTCAGGGTGTAATAACATCCTTTAAATTGAGGGAGGATCTTAATATGTTTCAGAACTCTGTATCCCTAAAACAGTAATGTGATAGGTCCCTTAATTTTTGTAGTATTCATCCAACATGTATCTTGCCAGAGCATGCAGAGTACTTGTAGTTTTCTATTTAGCAGTCTGATTGACTTAACATGATTATTCAAGTAGACAAGTATGTTGATTTTTGGAATCCTATAAAATGAAAGCCTAATAGGTTGTCTGGCTATCTGTTCAACCAATCAAAGCATAATATGCTAATGATATACTAAGACTGCTCAACTGCTTATATACTAAGGCACACCATGGCCAGACACATTGACTGGTAGGTTAGCTTGCTGCTGGGGTCTGGCCAATTAGGACTGAGCAAGACAGGCCAGACATGCTCTGGAGCTCTTCTGCAGTCTCTTCCCAGCTGGCCACCTCCCACATCCCTCCCTGGCCCTAATTGTGCCCCAGTGTGCCCTCTTGCAACCCAGGACCCCATGGTAATGTTGGAGAGCTGCTTTCGGGCAGATCCTGCAGGCTAGGCAGAGGGACCCCACTGGTGCACAAATTAATGCACCAGGCCTTTAGTATCAAGATAATAAATGTCAAGAAGATCGAGGTCCCTTTGGACTATGCTGTGACAGAGAGCAGGAGAGTTAACAGAGGTCTGGGGCAAGTCTATAAATGTATGCCTTTCAGGTGCATGAGTTCCTGTTGGGTTTGAAAAGATTCCAACTGGCAGGTGTGGTTTTTGCAGGAGCCATAGTGGCACATTATGAGATACCAGTGGCCTGTGCATGAATCTGTGTGCCAGTAGCTTGCTCCCACCTTCCAGTTGCACTTTGCCTGCTGTCCTGTCCTCCTGTAGCTCCCTCTGTCCCCCAAACCCTCCTCATAGCTTGCTGCCCTGCCCCCTCCTGGAGCTTTCTGCTGCCCACTTGTAGCTCACTGCCCCACCCTCCTGCTGATCCGTGATCTGGTTGTTAAGCAATCAGTCGTTACGCTTCACAACTTAACAACCATTTGCATATTATATCTTTATTATATAGGATGATTGGAACAGCCACCTCATCATTTTATCTTTGTATCAATTTGGGATTCTGTATTGATTTTACATTTCTATTTTATTGGTTTGGGAAATAGTTTTAGGGGCTTCTACTTGGCCTTTACCACCATGTTTAATCTGACTCCATAGGACCAGAACCTGGTGAGGGCTCAACCAGGTGTTAAATATATCTGTTATCTCAGGATCTAAGAAAATGACCAGAGTGGATGTGTCCATGGCAGATTTAACCTACTATGAGAGAAACTTGGCTAAGAACTCCATTAATTATCTGGTCTTTATATATCCTCATCCCAAGGGAGGGCCATGATGTCATTTTGGTATTGATAACAGCTACTACCCATTACCCAAAGGCTCTCAAATAATTTGGATATTCATCTGTCCTCAGGGGCAGTCACTGATAGATGCTATTAGATAATGTTGGGAAAAAATTAGAGGAATTATTTTATGTAGACTTCCTATAATATTTCAGGATCCTTTTTCAAGAGGAATTGGCCTGCTCTTAATTGAATGCTCTGTGTTTAAAAATGGAGTGTCTGAAAACTGGATAAAGAAAGATATTTCCTTTGTGGAAGCTTAGCATCAAAGTTCTGCTTGCCTGATCTTGGTTGTTTTTACATTAGTCAAGTAACACCCTCACTGGCTAAGCATGTATCTTGCCCCGAGGGACACCATGTCTAATTAACATAATTACAGATTATTGTGAGTCAAAGCAATTTATTTTTATTTAGATTTTACTGGCCCATTATAAGGTTACATTCACCATGCTTTGTCCCAGATGGTTAAGTGCAACCCCTGGCCTTTGATATTTCAGAATCCTACCATCTCCACCAACCTTAGGGAGCCCAGTTCCAGAGCATCATCTCCTATTATCATCCCTGTCTACTAAGTAGCAAAGAAATATCCTTTGTGTCTTCGTGGGGAAAGAAATCAATGGTGTACTGGCTGCATTAGATTTTTAAAAACCATTGTGAAATGACCATTTCCCTGCATTTTTTAAATCTGTGGTAAGAAACTTCACATAAGGTCTACCATCCTAACAAATTTTGATGTACACAATATCATATCATTTACTTTAGGTATTATGTTGTATAGCAGATCTCTAGACTATTCATCTTGCATAGCTAAAACTGTATAAGCACTGAACAACCCTTCCTTTCCCCTTACTTGGTCCCTTACAACCAACATTCAGTTTTATGAATTTTGCTGTTTTAGATACCTCACATAAATGGAACCATGCAGTATTTGTCCTTCTGTAACTGGTTTGTTTCATATAGCATCATATACTCAAAGTTCATTCATGTTGTCACTTACTGCAGGATTTCCTTTTCTTAAGGCTGAATAATAGGCCATTGTATGTATAACTACATTTTCTTGAATCATTCATCTACCAATAGACCTTCAAGTTGTTTCCATATATCAGGTATTGTGAAATTTCAGGATTAATGAAAAGTTTCCGCAGCAAAAGAAGCAATCAACAGAATGAAAAGACAAAATACAAAATGGAAGATAATATTTGCAAATTCTAGGTCTGATAATGGGTTAATATCCATCAACCCCACTTATGGGTAAATGTGCAAAATAATTAAAATCCATAAACTTATTGATTTCAGACAGGAAGGAAAAATGAGATATAGAAACATCATTGATGAGAGAGAATCATCAACTACCTTCTATTTGACCCCACTGAGGATTGAGCCAGTAACCCCAGCATGTGCCCTGACTGGGAATTGAACCGTGATCTCCTGATTCACAGGCTAACATTCAACCACTGAGCAACACCAGCTGGACTAAAATCTGCATCTTAAAGAGGTACCTGCACTCCATGTTCACTGCAGCATCCCTCACACATTGTGATCCTTCTGCCACCTAGGCAGTTCCAGTCTACCCCTGGCCTCTTCTATCTTGAAGATTATCATTGTTTCCAAGCCTTAAGGAACAATTTTTGCAGTAAATTAGAATCACCTATAGCCATTCTTTCCTGGAGTTAAGTCTTCAGTTTTAGGAATATGCTCTCACATAAATAAACTCTTTTTTTTTAAAATCTTATTTATACTTTATTCTCCCTGGACAAGTGTTTTAATTTCCTATTGCGGCTGTAACAAATCTCCACAAGGTAGTGGTTTAAAGCAAAGAAAACCTCTCTTACAGCCCTAGAGGTCAGGACTTTACAATCTGTCCTTAGGGCTGCATGCCTTTTGGATGCGCTAGGGTAGAGCTCTTTTCTTTGCCTTTATCCAGGTTATTAAGGAGACCTATATTCCTCAGTTTGTGGCCCCATTCTCTCATTTCAAAATAGCAGGGCAGTATGTTCTCTGTCTCTCTGCTTTATATCCCTCCTTTCCTTACATCTGTCTCTGACTATGAACTTTGTGCCTCTCGCTTATAAGGACCCTTGTGATCACAATGTACCCACCTGGATCATCCAGGATAATCTCATTGTAAAAATCTCATTGCATTGTATCACTCCCAGACATCTCCCATTTCCGGCTGATACTTATTTTTAAAAATATATATTTTCTTGATTTTTTACAGAGAGGAAGAGAGAGTGATAGAGAATTAGAAACATAGATGAGTGAGAATCATTGATCAGTTGCCTATTGCACACCCTCTACTGGGGATGTGCCCTCAACCAAGGTACATGCCCTTGACCTGAATCGAACCTGGGACCTTTCAGTCTTCAGGCAGACGCTCTATCCACTGAACCAAACCGGTTTCGGCTCCAGCTGGTACTTATTGATCTGGTCCTGCAGCTCTTTCTTTAAATAAATAACCCTCGTCTTTCCACAGCATAGATAGTATTTTATTATTATTTATTTATTTATTTATTTAGCTAATCCTCAACCAAGGATATTTTTTCCATCGATTTTTAGAGAGAGTGGAAGGGATGGGGAGAAACACAGAGAGAAAAAAAAATCATTGTGAGATAGACATCTACATTAGTTCCCTTCTGTATGTTCCTCAACCAGGGCTGGGTATTAAGCCTGCAACTGAGGTACATGCCCTTTGATCAAATCGAACCCCAGACCCTTCAGTTCTAAGGCCAATGCTGTAACTACTGAATAACTGGCTAGGGCTGTTGTTGGTTTTTTAATTTATTGGGGTGTCATTGATTAGCAGAACCATACATTTCAAGTGTACAACTCAATGACAACACATCTACACACTACATCATGTATATTTTCTTGCTTGATCTTATTAGTGATTTTGTGTCCTCACTACTTGGGACCTTGGTCAAGTTTGGAAATGTTTTTGGTTGTCACCATTGGGACATTACTGGCATCTAGTGGGTAGAGGCCAGGATGCTGCTATTCCATGCACTGGACAGCCCCCCCCCCCCATAACAAAAAAATTAATCTTTTCGAAATGCTTCTGTTGAGAGACTGTAGTATAAAAAGTGGCACAATTGGGGGTAGGCCTGGATGAGACCAGCATAATTCTGTGAAATATCTTCTCAGATGAGGCCTCTTAGGAATCTTCAAGCAGGGAAGCCTGGTATCCTATCTAATAAAGAGGGAATATGCTAATTGACTGTCACTCCCTCAAAGATGGTGGCACTGCGCTCACAGCTACAAGATGGTGGCACCCAGTCCCCTCAGCCCCCCATCTCCCAGGACTGGCCCAAGGCACAGGATGGAAGCCTCCGATGGCAGCTTCCCAGCAGCCCAGGGCCAGCCCAATGCACAGGTAACCAGGGCTGGGCCAAGGCTTGTGCTGCTGGCAGTGGCAGCAGCAACAGCAGAGGTGTGATGGGGTGTCACCTTCCCCTGATGGCTTGGTCGCCTCCTACAATGATAGGCATTTACAGATGAGCAAAAGAAGGCTCATTGTGGCTGAGTAACAGCACAAAGCTCCTTCAACTAGTGTAAGGATACTGATTTCAAACCTGTGATCTCCATATGCTAGACATGCTTTGACATGGACAGGAGGTTAGTAACTGTTGGACACAACCCATAAACCAAAATGACACTTTGCATGTAGCTAACAATAATTTGTTTAGTAGGCAGAATATGTCTTTAGGGAAAACTCTGATGTGACCATCTTCATGGGAATGAGCTAATGACCTTCGAAATTAAAGAGAGCCTTTGGGAATTATTTCCTTTTTTGGGGGGGTGGGGGTAGGGTGGGGAGGAAAGGGAGCTACTATGAGAATGTATTCAGTACCCTCCAGTCCCATGTCAGGAAAAGATTCAATATTTTCTTAAAAAAAAAAAAACACAAGTTATAAATGTTTCCTCCCAAATAGCTTCTGTAGATTTAAGAAATGCCTTCCCAAAATACTCTTAGCACATATCTATTCACACACCTTGAAGCATGTAATGATTATTTTCTGATAACAACACTCAAATCATCATTTGTATCACTGGCCCATATACTACTTTATAAGATGATGTGGGAGGATATGGAACATATTTTAAGTCATTCTGCCTCCTTCATATTTTTAGTGCACATTTGATGAATACTTATTAGTATTCTTATACTGGAGTGCTTTTTATTTCTATTTACTTATTTTTGCTGTTATAATTTATTCCCTCTTTATCTTCTCACCCACAGTATTTTGATCACTGCAATGTGACATCAGAAGAACTGGGTTATCTGCCTAATACAGGTAGTAATAGCACACCCACTGTTATAATAAAAACATAAAATAGTAAGCTGTGCTATAGATTTTACTGGCCCATTATAGGGTTACATTCACCATGCTTTGTCCCAGATGGTTAAGTGCAACCCCTGGCCTTTGATATTCATTATTAACTCATAGATTATTCCGATAGGTTCTTAATTGTGTGTGTGTGTGTGTGCGCACACACACACACACACACACACACACACACACACTTTATTATTTATTATCACACAACAGCCAAAATGATATTTTAAAACAAAGATTTAATTATGAGTTTTCATTATTAACTCATCAAATGTTTATTGAATGCCCAACATGTAACACATATCTAAGCAGTTTTCTATTCAGTGACTATACAGCATAAACAAAGCAGACACAAATTCCTGTTGTTATGGCCTAAAATGCTATCTTTGTGTATACATGTTCACATATATCTGCATGTGTGTGTGCATGTGAGGCGGTTATGAAACACATAATATACAAAACAAGTAAAACATGGAGTAAATCAGATAGTGACAAGAATTTGGAGGGAAATGCAATAAGGTGGAGGTTGGAGAGTTCAGGGAGCTATGGAAGGGTTACAATCTAAAATTGGTCCTGGCCTGAGAGCACATTGGTTGTTGGTTAAATGTAGTCCTGTGCTCTTAAAGGTTGCTAATTTGATTTCCAGTCAGGCCACATTCCTAGGTTTTGGGTTCCATCCCCAGTTGGGGCACTCATAAAGGTCAACAATCGATGTTTCTTTCTCACATATGTATTTACCTCTCTTTTTCTTTCTTTCTTTCTTTCTTTCTTTCTTTCTTTCTTTCTTTCTTTCTTTCTTTCTTTCTTTCTTTCTCTAAGCATGTGAGCATGTGAGGAATAGAGTAAATTAAAAAAAAAAGATGGCCATATGAATTGCCAAGATGATGATGCTTGAGCAGAGAACTCAAGAAGGTAAAGAAACTGAAAGCTAGCCAGGCAAATATCTGAGGTGGGAGGGTCTTTGTAGGCAGAGAAGAAGGGGCTGCAAAGACCTTGATGTGGCTGAATGCTTGGTGTCCTCTTTTACAGCAAGGAGGCCAATGTAGCAGGGCAGGTAGTGAAAGGAAAATAGTTGCGAATAGAGTGAGAGACGTAATAAAGGACCAGATAAGATGGTGCTTTTGTAGGGCACTGTCAGGATTTCGGTTTTGACACTGAGATGAGAGTCCATTGAAGAACTTGAGCTGCAGAATTACATAATTAAATCTTTGTTTTAAAATATCATTTGAGCTGTTGTGTGATAATAAATAATAAAGTGTGTGTGTGAGCACAATTAAGAACCTATTGGGATAATCTATGAGAGATAATCATGACTTAGCCAGGCAGCAGTCTAGAAGGAGTGAGAAGTAGAGCTCCCTCTAAGCATTTTATAGATGCTTTATAAATGACATTTTTTCATTTTTAAGATGGGAACATAAAATGGGTTTTATTTCTCAGTATTAGCTTAAGAATGGACAGTTGTAGATCCAAAGAGAAACATAATCAAGTTGAATCTGCTGACTAAAGTATGGTGAATATAGCAGGAGAGAAAGCACAGGGAAAAGACCAGTTCCTTGGAAAGACATGTGGCTGAAAGGCATGGTTTTTATTTTAATTTTAATTATTTTTATTGATCTCTGAGAAAGGAAGGAAAAGGAGAGAAACATAGAAACACCAATGCTGAGAGACTCATTGATCAGCTGCCTCCTGCACACTCCTCACTGGGGATTGAGCCTGAAACCTGGGCATGTGCCCTGACCAAGAATTGAACCATGACCTCATTCATGGGTTGACACTCAACCTCAGAGCCACAATGGCCGGGTAAGAAAGGCAAAATTTTATGAAAGCCTCTGAAGCTTCCCTGTGAAAATGAATATCCATGTCAAATAAAAAAAATAATTTCAAAAACTGGATCTGAGATGAGAGGTAGAGAACAGAAACTAAAGAACCCTCAGAATTACAGAACTGCAGAGTAATGTAATCTGACTGGTGGCCTTGGAGAAGTATTTTATAACCTTTGAGGATCAGAGCTATGGGGAAAAGAAAACAAAAGGCTCAATATATACTCTGGTATGACACTCCTTGCAGAAAAATTGTCAAGCTGGTTGTTGCTAAAAAATAAGCCTAGTTTATTCCACAACAACAACACAGGAGGAAAAGTAATGTTGGCAGCAGACACTAATAATTTCTATGGAAAGTTTGCACTGCCTCACTGGTGAGGAAAAAGAATCCATAAGAGAAGCTAGGAACAGCTCCTCAGACATCAGAGAGGTCATACCCCACACTGACTGTGCTTTCTGTCTTCATGAATTCTGACTGGAATCATACAGAGGTAGGGACTGCTATTCATGGGGTGTTGGGATCTTGCTGGTGGCACTACACTGGATAAAGAGTGTCTAATCACACTGAGGGCTGTCTGCATCCCTCTATACTTATAGAGATGATTGTTAACAATAAATACATTTTGAAAATATAAACATTTTAAACACAAACTAGAGGCCTAGTGCATGAACTTCATACACAGGTAGGGTCCCTAGGCCTGGCACCGTCCACTTGCTGGCCCCATTCCCCACCACTGTTGCTGCTGGTCATTTCCTTCTGAGGGCAATGGGGGTGGTGGGGAGACCTTGCTAGCACCTCCCTTGGCTGGCCTGGGGCCTGTGGGCTGGGGGAAGCTCCTGCATTGAATGTCTGCCCCCTGGTGATCAGTTGCACATCATAGCAACTGGTCGTTCTACTGGTTATTCCCCTTTCAGTTGATTTATATATTAGGCTTTTATTGTAAAGGATTGTATAGAAATAATTAAATCAATAATCAGAACCAAAATGTGAAGATAGCAAAATACTAGTATCTGGCACCTTCATCTCACATGCCAGCATTTGATATTCTTGTTGCCCAAAGAACTCACTAAACATCTCTATACTCAACACAATCATAGTTTGCCAACCCCCTCATTCGTCTTTCAAAATTCATCTCACCTAATATCTAGTTTCTCCAACTGTTGATCTTTATCTAGATCTTAATGATACCTCATTTGATAAATCCATCCTTCTAGTGTTCTGTTCAATTGTTTTTCTTGACAACAAGTACTCTCAACTTTTTTTTTTACACTTCTGGCTGTTACTGTGACATTTCCTTTACCCACTCCTGCTTTTCTGTTTCTCATATAATTGTCCTGGTATATTGCCTTTTCTTTTATTACTTACAATTAGGAGCATATTTAGTTTGAAATGTCTATAAGAAATCTGCAGGACAATGTCAAATAGGTTACTGATTATATGGGTCAATGTGTCCCAGTCTCAGTCCACGCTGGAGAAGCACACCTAAGAATCATAAGATAATGTGAAATACATCATAAAGCAGAGAGCAGTCTTGGAAGAGAAATGTGTCTCAGGGAGACCACTGGGGATGTTGGATACAAAGTTCAGGTAGAAGAGACTCGGCCAACAAAGGAGACTGAAAAGGTATAACCTTGGAGGTAAAGGTAACTTATGAAAATCAAGTGTCACAGAGGCAAAGAGAGGGAATGAAACAAGAAGCAGACAATAGTCGTCTAAACAGTGCAGATGAGTCAACTGAATAGTGTCAATTGGATTTTATGACATTGAAATCTTAGGGGTCATTATATAGACACTTTTGATGGAGCTGGTATAGGAGCAGAAGCTAGATGAGAGAGATGTGAGGTTTAAAGATGAGGTAATGAAATAGAGAAGAGTATAAATAACTGGAAGGAGAAAGAAGCTAGCAGAACAATAGTTACAGAGAAATGTGGAATTGAAAGAGGTGCGGATTTAAGAGCATATGTAGTTTTTTAAGGGAAAAATAAATTGTTCACACGTGCTTACCACCACTCCTTATAGAGAGGCAACTACAATGAGATTAAAGGGATTGAGAAAAGTGTATCCACAATGGTGATAGTGAGGAAAGCAACACACTTTTGAAAAACAGGAAGTAGATCAAGAACCGATAACTCATTCATGGAGCATATACATTTAGAAAGTAGGATATGGCAGAGGAGGTACTGGAATTCCAGTACCCCAAGTGAGACAAGACCCTCCATAGAGTTTCACCATGTGCCTTGGAAAGTAACTTGCAGGCATAGGAAGAAATTAGAGGGATTTTGAAGATCCTGTAGATGGAGCACCTGGGGTTGCTGATCCACAACCTGAGGGAGCATAACCAAGAAAACCACCTTTCCATAATCCAGAGGCCTTTTTCTCTGTAGAAATTAAACCGAAAAAGGATCAGGACAGCTAAGACAATAGGAAGGGAGGGTCTATGTGTGTTTGTGTGTGTGTGTTTAGGTGGTGAAGTACAAGACTACAAACAAAGGAACTGAGTGTGCATGCTGATGAGTGGGCATCCCAGCTGGTAGTCCTCACCTTGTTCCTTAAATGTCAGCAGCCAGAAACAAACACTCATGGGAGGGCATTTAAAGGTATTATATTAGTCTGGTAAGGCTTCCATAATAATGTACCACAAACAAGGTAGCTTAAACAACATAACTTTATTCTTTCACAGTTCTGGAGACTAAATTATTGGCAGAGTTGGTTCCTTCTGAGGCCTGTGATGGAAAATCTGTTCCAACATCTCTCCTAGTGTTTGGTGGTTTATTTGCACTCTTTGCATTCCTTGACTTCCATTGCATGACCCCAATCTCTGCCTAATCTTCACATCATGTTCTCCCTGTGTGTGTCGCTATGTCCAAGTTTCTGCCTTTTTTGAGGACACCACCTTATGTTGGATGAGGGGCCCACCTTACTTCAGTATGACCTTAACTTAATTAGCTCTGCAAGAATTAAGTTCAGATGCTGAAGTACTGGGGGTTAGGATTCTAACAAATAAATTTGTAAGGACTACAATTCAACCCATACTGTTGTCAAATTTGAATAAACTTAAATACATTTTGGGGTCCCCAAACAGAAAGCTCAGATCACTGAGCACAGAAGTCGATACTTATTGGAAAGCTTTCCCCCCAAATTCAGTGATTCCATTAGGCCCTCGGTGCTTTAAGAATGAATCTGTAGCCGGAAAAGCAAACGACATAGTTTAGAAACATCCATCTTGAAAGAGTTCAGAATAAACAAAGAGATGAAAGGATCATGGATAAAACAAGAGATAATGAAGAAAACAAAATAATCGTCAGAATATTGTAATGAGTACCCTTTGAGAGATAAGAAAAGTTTTCTTGTGCCTTAAACAAGAAAAGGCTAAAATTAAGAAAGAAATTTCAGGACCAAGAAATATCTATTGGTTGTTAAAAATACAATAGCAAAATAAATAACAAAATGTTTAGAATACAAACACTGAGAATCCTCAGAAATTAGAATGTGATGGTTTGGATGCAGAAAAGAGAAAATAAAATAAGCAGAATAAGATTTCTAAGAATATGGGGGTGGTGGGAATGGTAATTTGGAGATAAATAGAAGGATTATTGTAACTAAGGGATGGAGGAAAGGATCGGGGTGCATGCCTACATTTAGATTGGTTGGTGGGACAATGAATTTCTATAAACAGTATTTATATATTTTTTAAGTGAATTAGGACAAATTGGAGCAAATTCTATGGAGCCAGATAATCGTGGCTCTGCCTCTTATTAGCTGTGTGACCTTGTAATGAAGTTGCATCTCCTTTTGTGCCTCAGTTTATTTATCTGTAATATATAACTAAAAGTACATTTTATAAGCACAACATTTTGAGAAGTGCCTGGCTTAGAGATGTTAAGATACAAGTATATTTAATACATGTTTGTAATATGTCAATATTAACATTATATTTAATATCCTACCTAATAAAGAGGAAATATGCAAATTGGCCATCATGGTGTCACAAGGATGGCAGCGCCCATAGCCACAAGATGGCGGCGCACAGTCCCCTCAGCCCCCCCTCCCCATACTTTCAGCCCCGCCAGGGGGGTGGCAGGCGTGTGGTGCAGCCAGACCCACCCTCAGGTGGGTCCAGCTACTCCTTGCACCTGCTGCTGGAGTCCCATAGTCCTTTCAGCCCAGCTGGGGGAGTGGCAGGCACATGGTGTGATCGGACCTGACCTCAGCCCCCCCCCCCCCCATCCACCCAGGGCCGGCTCAGGGTACACACAAGCCTCAGATGGTGGCTTCCCAGCTGTCCAGGTCCACCTGAGGCTCAGGTAACCAGGGCCGGCCAAGGCTTGCACTGCCCAAAGTGGCAACAGTGGAGGTGTGATGGGGCGTCACCTTCCCCTAATTGTCAGTCGCCTCCTGCCCCTGAGGGATCCCCAACTGTGAGAGAAGGCAGGCTGGGTTGAGGCCTCCCCACTTCAGTGCATGAATTTTAACGCACTGGTCCTCTAGTGTGTGTGTGTGTGTGTGTGTGTGTGTGTGTGTGTGTGTGTATATATATATATATATATATATATATATATATGCAAATGTCAAAGTGCATATCTAGAAAAAGGCATGATAATTGGATTCATCCATGCTGTTGTGGTTGGTGATGATGATGTTTGGTTTTCAGGTGCTTCTAGCGAAGGCCAAAGAGGTAAGAAAGTTAAGTGTATTGACAGATGATGGAAGTGAAAGACCATGCATTTAAACTGAGTAGGGAGGAAAGTGAACCCACAACAGGGTGCTTTTGTATAGGGAGAAGGCTGAGGGCCAATAGACTAGATGATTAGTTAGAATTAATGAATAGGTGGAGAAATTAGGTGGAAAATGTAAGTTTATGGTCCGAAAAGGGATGCTGGCTCTAGTGATATTGGAGATAGAGATATTTGGGGTGCTCCAAGGTTAATGTGACTAAAGAAAAGTGATGGGGAAGGTATCTGATCATGAAGAATTATCTTACTTAAAACTTTCCATGTACCTCAAGCCAAAGAATAAAGAAAACTTGTTGGGTTATTTATATGGGGATAGTTCGTGGAATGAACCCAAGGGCAGCCCAGCACTAAGCCATGCTATAAAAGTAATTGTAACACATTAATAATTCAAGTAATACTTCGTATCCTTTTTGCTTCTGCTCAATGTTTCTGCATCAATATTCTCTCTCTGCACACTAGTTTTCACTGCTTGGCACGTACAAAAACAAACGAAGCCACTTCACAGGTCCAGAGTTTAAACATTTTTTTTCTGTTCAGTTGAATAGCATGAATCTAAATTCTAGAGAAAAAATCTGATTTGCACAGTTCTAGTTAAATATTTTTCTGAACATAATCAACTGTGTTCATGGAATACCTTACATACTGCTAACATGACTTCCAGATGCCATATTCCTGCACACAAGGATAATACTGTGGAAGTTAATATAGTGCAAACTAATTCAGTCATTCATTCACCCATTTTTATCAGTGAGTATCTATTCAGTGCCTAATGAGGGCTAAGTATTACCATAATCATTGGAGATAGAAGACCAGTAATGCAAACTGGTGAAGACTGAGAGCTTTGGAGGCACTTAGATTCAAATCATTGATTTACTATTTACTAGTTATATGGCTTTGAACAAATCTTTTCCCCCCCAAGAATGATTTCCTTTTTTTACAAATACACAAAAGCTCCTATTTCCTCCTATTTCTGATTTGTAAGAATTACAACAGAGATCAAGTCCTTAACATGGAATCAGATATAGAAAGAGCTCCTAAAATGGCAACATACTAATAAATCAGTGAGTCAAAATGCTTAAAGGCAATAGACTAGTAAGTGAACACTGAAAAGCTACTACAGATTTGTGCACGGCAGATCTTTGGGGCACAGAGGTGAGAGAGACTTGGGGGAACAGAACTGGTAACGATTCTATCCTTGAGTAGAGTTTTGAAGGATGTTCTGGATAAACAAGAGAGAAAGAATATTCAAAGGGTGGGAGATAGGGAACCGTAGCCTCATTCAGGGAACTCTAATTGGCAGAGTATGACTGCAACAATGAGCAATAATTGTCAGAGAGGCAGGAGAGGAGGCTGGGTAGAGAGCGCTATACTGAGGGTAGTGTGTCTATTGAGCACATATTGGCCGATCACTTATGGCTGAATGGTGTTTAATGCTATCATGATGAATTAGATCTACAGGAGGGTCTTTGGCATAGGGACAGTAGAAGTCCAATTACTAAACATAGGATGGACAGAGTGGGTCCTCCTGGGGAAGGTGAGCATATAACGAGTTGTCCTTGTCACCACATCTATTGCAAAAGGCCACACTGAACTAGTTAGCAAAGTCCTTGCTGCTGAAGCTGGAGAGATAAGCTGGGGAGAGCTCACACTTTCTGACATGCTATGCCTTTCCCTGGGGCTAGTGATGCAAAGCAGTGTAGGTCAAGCGGCTCAATAATCCTAATGGTGGAGTTGGTGGTGCAGAGATAAGGTGCTTCAGCCATTGATAAACAGAAATGAGATCTCACAGGTCCTTCCATCTGCAGCCACTCCTTCTGACAAGGAGGGCGTGCCCTGCTTGAGCAGGAAGAAGCACTCCTTCAGCAGCAAAGCTGGAGTTGTTGATGGTGTCAGGATGCTCATCAAGTTTTCTTAAAGAAGCCACCGCCAACCATGAAAGCACCGAGCCTGGAACAGTTGCTACTCCATGAATTTTTGCTGAATGAATATTATCATTCAGTCAAGACTTACAGGAATATTTCAAGGGGAAACGAATGAAAAAACTTTCAAAGGTTTCTTTTCTCCTTCATAATAAGAGCTTCTTGCCCAGACCGGTTTGGCTCAGTGGATAGAGCGTCGGCCTGCGGACTAAAAGATCCCGGATTCGATTCCGGTCAAGGGCATGTACCTTGGTTGCGGGCACATCCCCAGTAGGAGGTGTGCAAGAGGCAGCTGATCGATGTTTCTCTCTCATCGATATTTCTAACTCTCTATCCCTCTCTCGTCCTCTCTGTAAAAAATAAAATATATTTTTTTAAAAAGAGCTTCTTAATACCTAAAACTTAGGCACAATAGGGACTTTACTATGAAAACCAGAAACAGTTGAAACTTATTTTAGGTAATATATATGATTGGGGGAAGATGTATAGAAGGATATTGTAGCACAGTTAGAGTGCACTCTGTAAGAACTAAGTATTTATAGGAGACCTTATGGCTCCCTTCATTGATTTTTTCTTAAAACAAACCATTTATTATTTTTAAATTTAAATTTTTATTGTTTAAAAGTATTACATATGTCCCTTCCCCCCATTGACCTCTCCCTCCTCCCAGCACATGCCCTCACCCCCTACTGTCTGTGTCCATTGGTTATGCACATATGCATGCATACAAGCCCTTTGGTTGATCTCTTACTTCCCCCATACCACCACCCCCTCCTTCCCTCTGAGGTTTGATAGTCTGTTCCATGCTTCTTTGTCTCTGGATCTATTTTTGTTCATTAGTTTATGTTGTTCATTTCATTCCACAAAACAAAGCATTTCTTAATTCATTTGTCATTTTATCTGGATGCAATATCTTCCAGCTACAAAGACTCCAGATACGGTACTATATGTTGTGTTTTAAATGTTTTGAAAGATTGTTGATTTTTCTCTCCCCTTTTCTGGGGTCCTTCTCCCCTCCACCTCCCACCCCCACTCCCACCCCAGTACCTCTGAAATTTGGTATCAACTCAGAATGAGCTCTTTTTATATGTTCTTTACCTGATTGCACTCAGTCAAGACACATTCTACATACGATTTTAAAGAGAAGAAAGTTCCATTTCCTGTATCTAGGGGCACTTAGAATTTAATCTTAAAAGTGCTGATCACCAGTCCTTTGATTTTTCTCTGGAGCCCTAAAAAAAAAACCCTTAACATAGAGTGATATTTGGATTTATTTTTAGGAAATTTTAAAATGTCTTAGAATTTGAAAGTGATGATTAAAAGTTTTAAAACGATGTTTATCCTAAGTCCTAAATTCTTAATTACAAAGCCCAGTTTAGCTTTGTCTCCAAAGGATTGTAATTTGGGGAAAATCATTTCTTATTCTCTCATATAAAAAGCTATTTTAAAAGAAGTCCTAAAAAAGGTTTTTTTTTTTTAATATATAATTAATTTTGATTCATGCCGAATGGTCTTCCTCTTATTCCTTCTTCCCTTAATGGACCCTGGCTCCCCCAAGACCATGTCTGGAGCAAGAATCTTATATCATGTGATCTCCTTGCATGAGGCTTTCTTGTCAGTGGCTTCAGTGGAAGTCGGGCATGCAGAGCAGAGATTTGCCACCATGCAGCACTGAGTGATTTAATGTATTCATACATCTAAAGAGCAAGGCTGTTAGATGAATGGAAAAAACCAGGGCATGAGAATAGCTGGTTCCCTCAAGTACCACTGCTAGTGTGGGAAATTGTCTGGGGAGGTAAATGAATTGAGCTTTGCTTAGTCAGATGAACAGTTTGGGGAATTCAGGTAGGATGTCAATGTACTTGCTGCTGTGTTAGAACGCTGTAGAAAATACTACATCCTTTACAGAGAGGACTGACTCACCATTCTTAATGTGAGAGTGCCAGGTACAGAATTGAGCAAAGGAAATGTCAAGTGAGAGGGGTAATGAGAAGAAACTGGCTTTGTTCTTTTAGGAATTCTGAGATAACAAAGCAGGGTTTTAAAAAAAATCCCCCAGGAAATGATGGATTTGAATGGAAAAACATATGTTCGAACACTCAAATATTTGCTTTATCTTTTTTATTGAAAACATTCACTGAGCTTAAATGAGAGTTCATCTTTTTAAAATCAAATATTCTTGGTCACAGGACAATCACTTATAGTTCTGTCTTAGACCTGGGGTGACGGGAGAATACCATTAAAAAAACAAAAACAAAAACAGTGACCTTTGGCTCTCTGAGAAAAATTCCACATTTGGCCTGAGGAGATTTGGGGCCACTGCAGGAAACTGAGTCTTTTTCTTGTAGTGGGTCAAGGATTGCCCCTTTGTGTCTCTGAGTCACTGTCTCAGTTTTCTAACATTCTCTCAACACACACATGGTCAGTGAGTGCATCAACTGTGCCAGTCACTGGAGTGCTTTGGGATGTACATTTCTGAGTCATAAGATTTGATTCTCTGTTCCTTTGCTCAATTCTATACCTGGAACTCTCACATTAAGAATGGTGAGTCAGCCGAAACCGGTATGGCCCAGTGGATAGAGCGTCGGTCTGGGGACTGAAAGGTTACAGGTTCAATTCTGGTCAAGGTCATGTACATTGGTTGTGGGCACATCCCCAGTAGGCGGTGTGCAAGAGGCAGCTGGTTGATGTTTCTATCTCATCAATGTTTCTAACTCTCTATCTCTCTCCCTTCCTCTCTGTAAAAAATCAATAAAATATATATTTTTAAAAAAGAATGGTGAGTCAGTCCTCTCTGTATAGGATATAGTATTTTCTACAGCGTTCTAACACAGCAGCAAGTACGTTGACATCCTCCCTGAATTCCCCAAACTCTAGAGCTACGTGTTAGAATTCCTGGAAAGTAGAGATAGGAACCTAAATATTATATGCACCTGGGTGATTGTTATGTAGTCTTGAACCACCCTTGTAGTAAGTTGAGGAAAAACAGCACCACATTTGTTGGGCATTTATATTCCTGTCACCTTTCCATGTGTTATTTATATATTAAGTTTTTAATACTTATATACGATATAAGTCAGTCATTATTTCACAAGTAAAAATGTACCTTGGTTCTCTTTCCAAAGGATGTGCAATACTGTAGTGAAACCAGGTGTATCTGGCCTGGCCTTCAAGCTGGTGTTGTGTGTGTGTGTGTGTGTGTGTGTGTGTGTGTGTGTGTTAATGTATTTCTTTATTGATTTCAGAGAAGAAAGGAGGAGAGAGATAGAAACAGCAGTGATGAGAGAGAATCATTGATCAGCTGCCTCCTGCATATCCCCTATGGGGGAATGGAGCCCGCAACCCAGGCATGTGCCCTTGGCCAGAATCAAACCTGGGACCCTTCAGTCCGCAGGCTGGTGCTCTACCCACTGAGCCAAGCTGGCTATGGCCATGCTGGTGTTCTTTCTCTCAAAGCACTGATCTCTTCATTATCAAGGCTGAGCCGCGTCCCTGGAACTTTCCCCAGGTCGCACGGCCATCTAGCTCTCTGCAGTGAAGATAAATAGACACTGGTCTTGGCTTTGTCAGCTCCTAAGTCAGAGCATCTCCTTGAGGGGCATTGCCAGGTGTCGCTTTCAGCTCTTTCGTAGATAGTTTAAGCTGAAAACAAACCCAGGGTGGCCCTCCAATAGTGACTCACAGGCCCGCTGCTCTACCAACCCATCCGTGGGATTGCTCGGTGCCATTACAGCAAACAGCGTGGCGTGGCGCTGACCTCCTGGCTCCTGGTGTGTGTCAGTTCATAAGATTTGATTCTCTGTTTCAGGTCTCAGGTGGCAAATCCTGTGATGACCGGTGTTATTCCTGAGGTTCCGTATGGTTTACAGACTCAGGCACTGTCTCTTGACAAATGGTCTTTATTCACACAGCGTACTCACACAGTCAATTAAATGTGACATTTGAGGCCTGGCTTTTAAAATGTCGGATATCAACCTCTTGGTCAGAACACAATTCCCTTTTATAAAAGTATTTGGGATTAGACTTAAATGACACTATTTTTTGACTTACAGTGTTGTTCTGAGAACTCCTGTCAGTCTGAAATGTTATTAGCAAGGAAATGAAAAAGGATTAGGGAAGACACACATTAGGCTGCTGAGTTGTAAAGTATATTAAATATATCAACTACATGATTTGACAAGCCATGAACCTCTAACTTAGCCTTTCAAAACCCCTTCTTTTTTTTTCCTGTGTCCTTCCCATTGAATATTGGGAGACCACAAAAATTGATTAAAAGAGGGCTTCTAAATTATACATATTGCTTAAATCCATCCTTTCCTCTCTAACCCCACATTCTTAGTGCAGACCTTCATATTTAATGTAATTTATTTCTTTTTAAAATATATATTTTATTGATATTTACAGAGAGAAAGGGAGAGAGATAGAGAGCTAGAAACGTCGATGAGAGAAAAACATCGACCAGCTGCCTCTTTGCACACCCCCTACTGGGGATGTGCCCACAACCAATGTACATGCTCTTGACCGGATTCAAACCTGGGACCTTTCAGTCTGCAGACCGACGCTCTACCACTGAGCCAAACCAGTTTCGGCTGTAATTTATTTCATTATATATTTTATATATATAAAGTAAATTATATTGCAAACCACTTTTTGTAATTTATATATATACAGATATTAGTATGTCTATTTATATGTATCAATACAGAATATACAGGGTAGTACAAAAGTAGGTTTACAGTTGTTTTTATGGAAAATAATATAATACTTAATAATAATATAAGAATAAATTGTTCTGCACACTCAAACTGTAAATCTACTTTTGCCCCACCCTGTAGGTATTTATAGTGAAGGTTTATGAAGTGCTTGGCTGGTTGCACTGGAGAACCTCATGTTGGCGCAGCTGTGTCCATGGACCCCATTCTTTTGGATGGGAGGCAGACTGGGCCCATACGAAAGCATGGGTTTTCAGGTAGACAGAGCTAGCTCATTTAGAACTAGATAAAGTTATGGGCTGTGAAGTTCTGGGCAGGTGACAAGAAAGATTTAATTCTGGAGATAAAGCACTTCTTTGAAAATGTTGCTAGGTGGTGTAAAAAGCTGAATTAAAACCATATTTGAAAGTTCAGCTCACTGTGATAGTGACAGGCTCAGTGTTAGAAAATCAGGGTGAGAAAAGGAGGAAAGAAAGGAAAGGTAATTTCTAGTAAGGGAAGGGGAGTCTAAGTGAATATGGACCCACTAGTAGTTAGGCCATAGCCTATGGCAAGAGCTGATGTACTTTACGTTGCTGGCTCCTTGGCGGGCATTTTCCCATGCACACAACCACAAGGTTCAGATCTCCCTTGGGAGCAGAGAGTCCACTAAACAATTACATGTATATGTATGTAATCTATATCTATTGTCGTTTGTTAAGTCACTATGTACCAGGTACTACATACTTTATGTGTCTTTTCTTATTCAATGTAAATACTACCATACCCAGTTTAGTTGAGGAAATTGAAGTGCAGAGAGGTTAACAGACTCACCAGGCAAATAGGATCCAATGACAAAAAGATGAACTTGATTTTCCACTTGGTGAACAATTTAATAGGAGAAACAGGCAACTCAGTAGGCAATAAAGATTCCCTGTGGTGTGACCAGTTATTTGCTAGAGAGTCATATGCAAAGAAGGGGCCTCTAAGCAAGACTTGGGGCAGGTTGGGTGGATGCCTTCCCAAGTACGTGATGGATAAGCTGCAACCTGGAATAGATAGAAGTCAGCCAGCTAGGGGCAGGGGTAGACCGGAGTAGAGGTCAGAGAGAGTATTGCTTTGTAGGAGGGGAAAGAAGTTCATAAAACTGACATAGGAATTTCAAGGGGAAAATGGTTATCCAAGGTCTTATGAGCCATTGATAAGTTGAGTTATATATCAGAGATAATGAGGAAACAATCCAGTGTTTAACCATGGAGAATATGATTAAGTTTGTCTTTCAGAAGGACCATCAGTCTGATGGTACTGGGGAGAATAGAAGAGGGAGAAGACTGGAGGGAAGAAGACTCATTAGGAGGCTCTTTCAGGAATAGAGGTGAGAGAGGATGGCAGAACTTGATTGATGTTGATGGTGGAAAGAAGTGAAAAATTTAAGAGATATTTTAAAAATAGAAACACAAGACTAGATTCTTAATCCTAGGGAAAGTATCGTCTATTTATTGAGCATGTTACATGTGACCTGAGGAAAGAGTTTTTGGGATCAGGGTCCACCTCCGCCATTTATCATTTATGTCGCCTTGGTAGAGTCACCGAATGTTATATGTCTCAGTTTCTTTGTTTGTAAAATGTGTTGTGGCAAGGGTGCCCTAAGCTAATGTATGTAAAACACTTAGAATAGTGTGCAACAACAGTGATCCCTTAAAACAGATTCGCTATCACCTTCTTTCTTACAATCTAGCCCTCTGACATAAAAGCTTTCATTCACCAAGTTTGTATTCAGTGCCTACTATGTCCCAGCGAGTCACTCCTTCTTTGGACTTCAGTTTCCTCATCTACAAAATGGTTGCCTTGCAGAATGCTCTGGGTTACTTCCAGCTGAAATTTGACAGGACTAATGTTCATTAACACTGGGACTTCCATGCTGATTAAGTTGCAGTTAAGGGAGGGCAGACTCATTTCGCTGACCGGGCCTCTGCGTGTCATTTGCCAATTCTTTTCTGTAGAGAGAAGCAAGGGAGCAGGAACATAATTGATTCCACAACTCTGAGCGACTCCCTATTAAACTGCAGGGCAGGAGGATTTACTCTAGAGCATTTAATGATTCAGTGAGATTGTGCCACAGGATAGCCGAGTTTACCTGGCTCACTGGAAGTTCACTTTCTGAGAGGTTCTTGAAGAACTGTAAACAAAGTGGTGCATGTGAAAGACAGAATGTGAGAAACATAACCAGCCACTGCATTGGTGCCAGAGCCTCACTGGAGGAATAAAAGGCAGGTGTCTTGCTACTGGGGATCTTTAGTGCAGGTAGACAGGTAGGGCTGGGGAACTTTTGAATGCTAATGGTGCTTAAATGGATTTTCTGCCCAGTTGAATAATGTCAGTCACAGCTTCAGAGTATTAAACACTGTGTTTCTTGTTCTCCGGAGGTTGGGAACAGCATGATTAAAAAGTCAAAACTTTATAAAAAATTGATATTAGCTTTTATGTATTGAGCACTTACTACAAATCACACTTAGTTGCTTCGCATTTATGTTTACTCAAAACCCTGATATCAGTCCTTCAGGTTAAAAGTATCATACCTAATACCAGACTGGTCAACCAAGGTTCAGAGAGCTTCTGTGTTTGACCGAGCCCAGGTAACTCGTGGTGGAACACAAGATTATCAAGATGATATACCTCCAATGAACAACTATGCATTTTGTTGAAATAATCAATTACATTATTTAACTATTTTATTTTTGCTAACAATGAAAGTAATGTATAATTAGTTGGGAAAGAAAACAAAAGAAATCTGTAAAAAAAAAACCAAACCCACAAACCTCTGGTCTTCCCAACACTTGGTTTAATTATCAATAATATTTTTAAGGCATTTCCTCCTAGGTCACATGTTGTTTTTCTTAAAAATAATAACAACTATTGATATTTGAATTATAAAAACTATACATATTTAATGCCTAAAACTCTATTAGTTGGGGATAATATGTACCTGTGAACTCATCTATCACCACTGTCAGCACAAGCATATTCATCACCTCCAAAAATTTCCACCCACTCTTGAAATTAATTAATTAACTAATTAATTAATTTATGTATAACACTTAACATAGATTTACCCTCTTAGCAAAATTTAAGGCTGCAGTACAGTCAGTTATAGGCCTTATGCTATATAGTGGCCACCTAGAACTACTTATCTTGCATAACTGAAACTGTGCCCTTTGACAAGCACTTGCCCATTTCCTCCTCCCCAGTCCCTGGCAACCTGCATTCTACTCTTTGCTTCTATGAGTTTATTTTAGATTTACATATAAATGAGATAATATAGTATTTATCTTTCTTTGTCTGCCTTATTTCACTTACCATAATGTTCTCTGGGTTTGCCTATGTTGTAGCAATTCTTTATGTACCGATGTTTGAAATGTTATAATTTTCTTTGACTTCTTTCATTATATTTAAGGGCATAGATTCTCCCTTTTCTTTTTTAAATGTTTGTTTTGGTTTTTAGAGAGAGAGGAAGAGAAAGGGATAGAGAGATAAAAACATCGGTGAGAAGGAACATCATCAGAGATTAGCTGCCTCCTGGAAGCCCCTCACTGGGGATCTAGCCCATAACCCGGCATATGCCTTGGGCCCTGACTGGGAATTGAACAAGTGACCTCTTGATTCCTGAGTCAATGCTCATCTTCTGAGCCACACCAGCAGGGTAGAAATTCTCTCTTATTGAAAAAAATTAATAAATACATCTATATTCTGCTATATATTTTTCTAGATATATCCTGAATTCTCTTTTTTTTTTTTTAAGGAAAGAATTAGAAAAGATCAGAATGAATTGGATGGGTGATGTTTTTCTTAGCGTAAGAGTGTTCAGAAGGTATTTCTTTCTGCCTCAAGCAATGAACAGCATGAGAGTTCAGAAACTGGTACCTGGCAGGAAATTGTGATGATGAAGATGAGGCAATGATGATATAGGAAGTTGTGGCTACCCAAGGAGTCTAGGAGAAGAAGCCAGGATCAACTTGAGGGTCCAGGACAGAATTCCTCTTGTCTTAGAAACGTGACTTAAGACAATGGTCACTAATGGTCTTTAGATCACTAATAAATCTAAGGCTGTACCTAAAGAAAACCCAGTCCTGGGAACAGGACAAGAAGTACATAAGGATTAGTGACAAAGAAGAGAGATGCTGAAGCTTTTGCAAATGAATGCAGGATGACCGCCCCCCCCCAAAAAAAAAAAAAAAAAAGAAAGGAAGGAAGGAAAAAAGAAAGAAAGAAAGAAAGAAAGAAAGAAAGAAAGAAAGAAAGAAAGGAAGGAAGGAAGAAAGGAAGAAAGAAAGAAAGAAAGAAAGATTGTTTCCTTGAGTAGTTGAGTAGTCACAGAGCTGTGTTTTCTCCCTTTGTTATGTTAATGCACATACATGTTAATGCAGACCCCCAAATAGGCAGAAGTTAGGAGTAACTCATAGAGTGTTCACAGGGCTTGAAGAAGAAATCTTCATTCATTAAAATCAAGGACTTATGAGGGACACCATTGTCAGAATAATTTTTGAGGTTATGTTCATTAGCAGCTAACACGGTCAATTCAAATTAAGCAGCTGGGCTTCAAGATCAGGGCACTGCTAACATTTAACTTGGTTGCTGGTAATAATGCAAAATGGTACAGCTGCTGTGAAAAATAGTATGACAATTAAGTAAAAATTAAATATAGAACTACCATAGGATCCAGCAATTTCACTTGTGTTTATATATACACAAAAGAAGTGAAAGCAGGGATTCAGATATTTATATACTGATGGACATAGCAGAATTACCCACAATAGCCAAAAGGTGGAAGCAACCTAAGTGCGATGAGTGAATTAACAAAATGTGGTACATATACACAATGAGGAAATTCTGATACATGCTACAACATAGATTACACTTAAGGCCAGCTGGCTGAGTGAAGTAAGCCAGTCACAAAAAGACAAATATTGTATGATCCCGCTTACATTAGGTACCTAGAGTAGTGAAATTCAGAGTCATAAAGTGGAATGGCAGTTGTCAGGCACTAGGGGCAGCGGGAGATGGGGTGTTGGTGTTTAATGGACACAGAACTTCAGTTTGGGAAGATGTAAAAGGTCTGGAGATGGATGGTGGTGATGGTTGACAAAAAATGTGAATGTATTTAACGCTTCAGATCTATTCACTTAAAGAATGGCTACAATGATAAGTTTTGTTATGTATGTTTTCTCACAGTAAAAAAGTAGACACACATATCATAAACTCAGAACTTCCATCATAAGAATACAGTACGTATCATACATACATTGAAAATACTGTTTAGTTTAGTAAAATAATACTACTTATTAAATGAATAATGCAAAATTTGAAATTATTGATTTTATAGTTTTTATTTAAATATTTTATAAAATTAGAATAGCTATTCATATATAAAATTTATGACTTCACGTAGGTTATATGTTGATATAACAAAAGAGTTACATGTTTGTATAACAAAATAATTTAAGTTAAAAATGTAATTTGTCACTTGTAAGAAAAAGTAAATTTGGAGTCTAAAAATTTGTTAAAGTAGAAACACTATTTTATTATTACTACTAGTGATGTGGTGTACAAAATTTGTGCATAGTAAAAGAGGATTAATCAGAGGAAATAATTTAATATTGCTATTTGACCTTTCTCTATAATAGAAGTGTTAGAGATGAAAGAAAATTAGTAAAATGTATATGAAAACCTCCCTCTTGTCAGAGTCTGGGGCTCACTGTGGGATCCAGAGTCAAGTTCCTGCCCACCCACATGCACCCAGACCCAGCCACCTTGTGGGGCCCTCCCCCCTTCATTGGGCTAGATCTAGACCAGGCCAGTCCCACTCCCACCCTTGTCATAGCCTCAGGTCCCCCAGCCTGACACCAGGGTGGGGGCGTGGCCTGAGGTTTCCTGTCAAGCCCTGCTAGGTGAGGAATGTGGCCTGAGGTCTCCTGTCAAGCCCCATGGGGGCTGGGGAGGGCGGAGCCTGAGGTTCCTGCTGATTGCTCATTAAGGCTCCTTATGGGAACTTGGCTTCAGCTGTGGGTGCAGCCATCTTTAATGGCCAATTAGCATATTCCCTCTATTAGATAGGGTCATATAATACTTGATTATGTTATTTTAAGACTATTTTTACAGTAATTTCAGGTTTACAACAAAATTGAGTGGCTCTTTGTTAACTATTTACTGTTTTATTAATGTACATCATTAACCAATGAAGATCTGAGACTACAAAAATATTCAACATTTATTTGGGGTCTTAAAGAATTTAAAACCAGGAAAGAAAGATTTAGGTAGCAACCCAAACTGTGCACTGGAGAGAACAAACAAGATGAAATTATTTCATACAAGTGAAGGATTTCTGACTAGGTTACAAGGATTGGTTAGTTCCAATACACACACAAGGGTGGTGGTGAAAATGATAAAGAAGTGAAGTTCATGTGTTTATGTAGCCACTAGAGGCCCAGTGCACAACATTCATGCATGTGGAGGTAAGGGGTTCTTCATCCCAGCCTGTACCCTCTCGAAATCTGGAACCCCTCAGGGGATGTCAGACACATCTCTCATAATCCAGGACTGCTGGCTCCTAACCACTTACCTGTCTGCCTACCTGATTGCCCCTAACTCTGCCTCAGCCCCTGCCTCCGTGGCTTCATCAGAAAGGACATTCAGAATGATGTCAGAAGGTCATTTGGCTGTCAAGTCTAATTAGCATATTATGGTTTTATTATTATAGATTGTTGTTCCAGGATGTTTATTGCAGGGGCTGGAGCTGAATTTAGTTACAGGTTAGTGACTTCATGGCAGCTCTAAGAACTACGGCAGATGTGCATAATCTCCACTTCCCTAGTAGCCTCCCGACTTTATTTCATGTGACTCTCTTAGCAATGCTTTTTCCATTATATTTTTCCCATTATCAGCATGTAGTTCATAAATTATGATGTTTGGGGTCATCTTAATTATGTTCTTTATCTCCCATATTACATTTAGGTGTTTAAATTGAAATGCTGATATTTTGGACACAATACTTCTCTGATTATATGTTTGCCTGGGAAAGTTCTAACCTTAACTGAATCAGCCAAGACCCCACTGACACTGAGTAAGCCCTTGTTGCCCCCATGGTTGTCCATCAGAAGTTGTCCCACCTCCAGAGAACCTATCTTGCACAATGTCCTGTGCACAGTGCTTCTGACTGATTGGATTGGTTCTTGCAAATTGGTTCTTGCAGAGCCCCCTGCAGATTGCACCTAGAATTCTGATTGAGGAAAAGTATGTTTGCTCCCCTAATTATTTTCACTCTTGCAACCTGACCACAATGTATAAGATGGAGTAAACTTATCCAAGTGTGTGGGCCACTATGAGCACTAAAAAGTTTGAGGCAAACCCTGCTGTTAGCCAAGAAGTGATTGAAGTGTTGTTTTATAATTGATTTTTTTAGATAGGTTAGTAAAAGTGTTGCACTTTTTTTGATGGCTTTACTTTTACTGATGACATCGAGTAACCCCTGCAGTCCAGAAAATCCAAAAAAAAATTTGTAAAAACCGTTGATTTTCAATCAGGATTGTGCAGGTGAGAATTTTAAATGTAAAAGGAAAACTAAGTATTGGCTCTTTTAAAAAGTTAATAAATAATGTTTCAGATGTGACTATTCTTCACTGTAATTCTTACCCAGTGTATCTGATTCAAATCAATCTGTATTTTGGGCAAGTTTGTTATGCTGTGATCAATAGCTATAGCCATCTAGTTTCAAAATCAAATAAATATTGACCTTCGATTATTCAATAATTGAAATATAAAATCAGGCTCCTCATAAGGCCATTTAAGTGATCAGTAGGCTTCACATTTACAATTCAAAATAAAATAACTTTAAATCCTTAATATATCTCTGAATGCTTCAAGTCAAATATGCATTTCTTCTAGTTACTTCTGCAGCTGCTGAAACTACAATTATTAATCACTGTAGAAGACGAAGAGAGATAAATCTTTTAAAACTATATTGTCACTTTAGTCAGGACACTAATACTCTGTAGTAACACCATATATAGTTGTACAAATTGTGGCCAACAACAGAAAGGAATATTATGAAAAGCATCAGCTTAGCAGTTAGAGGTCATAAGCTTCGACCATTATATATCAGCAAGACTTTGATAATGTCACCTACTCTTTCTGAGCCTACATTTTATCATATATAAAATAATATTTATCAGTATTAGTAGAAGCACCTATTAAATTTTCAGAAGTTTTAGTAAAAAGCAGCCATTTAACTATTTATCACATGCCCTCCATTTTGGGGGTACATTGCATCCATTAACTCATTTAACTTTCACAACACCCTTTCAACTTAAGTCCTTTGAAAAAATTAAAGCTAAGATTTTTCTAAGATTCCTCTATATATTTCTAAATGATAAATTGTATGGTTAAGGTTGCCACATAAAATACAGGATGCTTAGTTAAGTTTTAATTTCATATAAACAATGAATGCTTTTTGGTATGCTTATGTCTCAAATATTGCATGCAAAACACACTAAAAATTATGCTGAAAAGTATTCATTATTTAGCTGAAATTCAAATTGAACCAAGTGCCCTATATTTTTATTTGCTGAATCCAGGAACCCCCTCTATGCTGATGAAACACTTTCAGGCAATCTGGAATAAAAAAAAAAGATGTATAGTCTCAAAAACTAATTTCAATTTATTAAGATTGAGATTAGAAAGCTAATAATTGCTAAAAGTCACTAGAGAAATTCATTTTTTATAAAAAAAATTATTTTAGAGAAAGAGAGAGCAATGGGGCAAGGAGAGAGAAACATTGATTTATTATTCTACTTATTTATGCATTCATTGGTTGATTCTTGTATATCTGACCAGGGTTCAAACCTGAAACCTTGGTGTATCAGGATAATGCTCTAACCAACTATTCTGGGCCATCCTGTCAGGGCTGAAAGATTCCTTTCTAGTCACATAAATCAGATATCTATGTATTGTCTCAAACCACATTTCTGATTTCAGTTTACTAACAGCAAAAGTAAAAGCTTTTCCTTCAAAATCATCATTATGCACATATCTGTCCAATATCCCCAAAGCAATTTATTGAATGGACTATCTTTACTCCATTGTATGTGTTGGCCTCTTTTATCAAGTATTGACTATAAAAGTGTGGTCGTATTTCTGGGCTTTCTATTCTGTTCCATTGATCCTATAAGTCTGTTTTTATGTTGGTACTATGCTGTTTTGATTACCATGGTCTTATACTATAGTTTGATATCAGGTACTGTGATTCCACCAACTTTGTTCTTCTCAACATTGCTGTGGCTATTTGAGGTCTTTTATGGTTCCACATATAAACTTTTTGGCATATTTGTCTTAGTTCTATGAAATATGCCATTGGTATTTTGATAGGAATTGCTTTGAATCTATAGATTGCTTTTGGTAGTATGGGCATTCTCATAAGTATTTTATTATTTTAAAGCACAATTTTAAAAAAATTATGAATGGGGTTATTTTCTTAATTTTCTTTCTTATATTTCATTATTGGTATATAAAATACAACAGATTCCTGGATATTTATTTGTATCCTGCTACATTACTGAATTCATTTATCAGTTCTAATACTTTTTTTGGGGAATCTTTGGAGCTGTCTATATATAGTATCATGTCATCCACAAATAATGACAGTTTTACTTACTCCTTTCCAATATTGAAGTATTTAACACCCAATTCACAGAAACAGGAAAATTAGTCATTATCACTACAAATATTGCTGTCTCCATTGCCTCCAACATTCTTGGTGTTCAGAGCTACTGGGTTCTGGACACTACAGGGCTCCTGGCTCAGATCAGCTCTGTGACTCTAAACTCTTCTTATCACATTAACTCATCTATTCATTTTAAAAATGTTTGGTAAGGACACACTATGTGCTGAATGGTGAAGATGCAGTAATGAGAGGCTTATGGTTGGTTCCTCTTGCTGTGGAATCTCAAAATGTTCGAGAGCTTTAGAAACGCTAAGAAAACCAAAGGCTTATCACTGAGCTGAGTGTTGAGGATCTAAGGCAGACTGGGAAAAGCAGATACAACGCACACTTCATCTTGCGCTTGTAGAACACAAACATTCCAGGAGTTACATGCATGCGGACCAGACAAGGCCACTCCCACAGGCCTAGCACCTGAGGATCCTTCTGGTTCTTGGACATATGCTCAATTTTCTTTTTCTTTTTTTTTTTTTTAAATATTTTATTGATTTTTTTTACAGAGAGGAAGAGAGAGGGATAGAGAGTTAGAAACATCCATGAGAGAGAATCATCATCAGCTGCCTCTTGCACACCCCCTACTGGGGATGTGCCCACGACCAAGGAACATGCCCTTGACCTGAGTAGAATCTGGGATCTTTCAGTCGACAGGCAGATGCTGTATCTACTGAGCCAAACCCGTTTCCGCATATATGCTCAATTTTCTACTTCATCTTATTTTGTTAACATCTGGAATGATTAATGTGTGTATGGAAGGGTGAGTATAACAGAGACAAACTGTGGCAAGTGGCATGGGCAACTTTCAATCAACGAAATAGTGAGCTGAAGAGGGACATATTGCTTTGCTGTGGGATCTCTGAAATTTTACTAAATCTTTCTGTTCTCATTCCACTCACTTGTATATAAGAGGATCAGTTGCCTCTGTTTATAGCCAGAGACACTTAGTGCTCCAAGAGGATCTATCTCTAGATTTTTGCCAGTATTTCCTGCATAAAACCCATCTCCAAATCAGCCCTAAAAACCAGGGGGATAGGTATGCATAGGCAGTAAGTTTATGTCTTTTCCCCACCCCACTCTGTTTTGGAGAATGGCAAGAAGCACTGCAATAAAAAGAAAATCTCTTTACTATTACCCAACCAGGTATTTCCCATACTTATTTGGCCAATGAGTATTTTTCTCTCCCATTTAAAACAACTCCTGTCAAAATTAAGAGGAGTTGGATTCCCATAGATCTCAGTTTGGGATCTCCACTGATAAGAAAGAATAGACATAATTTGAGTCCCTGCTACGCCGCAGCTCACTGATGGTGGCAGACACTAAATGGCAGCAGTGACTCCTGCTTTATAATTGTCAGTGGGAGATTAACTGATGCATGTTCAATTACAATTTTGACGAAAATCTCAGTGCAATAAGCTTTCTCATACCATACAGTGCTGGGAAAAAGTAGGCTCACAAGTCGTTCACGTGGAAAATAATAACAATAATTCGCAAATAATAATACAAGAATAAACTGTGTTTCACATACTCATAACTGTAAACCTACTTTTGCCCAGGTCTGCATATGTGTGGGCATATATAAATACAGGTGTGTTTCAACCAGTCACTAGGGGTGTAGGCATTTACGTGTGATCTGATTTAACCCTCATGGTATCATTAAAAGGTAGTCTTTATTACCCGTGTTCAGTGATCATGGTGGCGGGGACATTCTTAGGCTCAGCTAAATATTCAGACTCACTGGGCTATCATAGGTCACATCGGACAGTAGGATGCTCAGAAGGGCATGCGGAGCAGGCAGATGCCAGCAGGGAAGCGCCACACCCTTCCCCATATAGGAGACCGTGTGGCACTCTGGCAGTCAGCTCACAGATTAGAGGATAAGATTCACCAGGACGATGAAAAATGGGTCTGATTGGAAGCCTTATGCTCCACAGAAGTCAATAGGCCTTGGGCAACTCCTCGAGCATAGTTCCCAGGGTGCTTGTGAGGAAGACACTAGGTCCAAGAGTCTTTGCATTTAGGGAAGTTCAAACCTGTGACTTCCCCCATACAGTGTCCACAGCATGTCTATAGTTCCTCCCTGTCTGGTGCAATTAACCAGGCAGGATTCATTTGGCTAAAACTAGCTAATGCCCACATGCCCATGCCATAGGGCCTTGGCAAATTTCAGATCATGAGCCACATGCGGCTTTTTGGCCCCTGGAGTGTGGCTCTCCCACAAAATACCATGGCCTGGGCAAGTCTATTTTGAAGAAGTGGTGTTAGAAGAAGTTTAAGTTTAAAAAGTTTGGCTCTCAAAAGAAATTTCAATCGTTGTACTGTTGATATTTGGCTCTGTTGACTAGTGAGTTTGCCGACTGCTGCCATAGGGAAAAGGGTTTTTTGAACTCTTTACCTACAGGTGCAAGGTGGTTACTGTCCCTGAGGTCACATCTCAGGGAATTAGGAAGCTGTCAGTTATGGAACCCAGGCTTGTTTATTCCTGAAAGTAAATCTTTCCAGTTCTTTCCAGTGTCTTCCATTAGAGGAGTACTTCTCTAAGAAAGGCAACAAAAGATAAAAGCAGGCTGGAGATGGAGCCGCTGGCCTTAGCCATGAAAAGGATGGGATAATATCTCCTCTGAAACTGCAGGGAAGAGAAGAGAGGTTAATTTTTAGATAAATAAGAATTGACAATGTTATTTTCAAGATTTATGAGTTTTAGAGTGACAGGCATCAAAACAACCTAGCATCCTGGTTTTATTGATAGGTGGGATAATCCCTCACTGTAATGCATTTATTTCTAATTAACTTTAGTGAAAGTTAGTTTCCCCATTAGAGCAATAAGTGGCACTAACTTAAAATTAGAAGTTATAAACCTCATTACATAAACAGTAGCTCAGCGGTTCCAATTTTCTCGTTTCTTTCCTATGTGAATGGATACCGCAGTCTCTTCACATTGTGCATATTTGGTAATAAACTACCTACAACAGGAATTCTTTAGATATTCAGTATTAGTTACAAGGTCACTAGCTCCAATAAAATATTTGCGCTAACTCAATTCATTTGGTTTAGAGCCAAGGAGAAAGGAAGTATGTAAACAAAATGTTCCTTTAAAAAGTGGTAACAGCATGTAGTCATTTCGAGTTAGAGAAGTAGGGTCTGTCGTTTAGGAAAATAAGAATCTGTTGTGTCAGATTTGGTATTTTTCTGGGCACTGAGCTGGAACTTACTCCATGGAGTACTATTATGACTGCTGGTGATTTGCCCAAAGTGTTCTTGCTTTTTCCTGAATATGGTGATGAACAATGGAGGAAATTAAATGTATGTAGTGGCTTTATGGGAAACAGAGGTGTTTAAAAATGCTGAAATGTGTGTATTCAAACATGGCTTGGTTCAAAATGAAACTGCAGCAGTTTTCAAAATGTAATTCTTACTCTATTAAAATGCAAATAAACAAGGTCTTGCCCCTCCCCCTTCCATCTTCCCAGACATTCTAGTTATTAGATATAGTTGCAATACATTCGGTCTTGTTATTGTCGTAGACATGATATTTTTTGCTGAAATTTATTAACAAGTTACAATAATATCATCTTCCTTTTTTTTGTTTGCAAGAAGAAACTGATCAGTGACTGTATAAAGACTGACTTTAAAGTATGAATGAATAGAGGAGAACCTAGAAGAGATATTAACCCCTGGTAAGCGAGAGAGAAGTGAAGCCTCCAAAATCTAAGAAATTGACTCTCTCTGGGAAGTGACGACACTCACTCTGCTGGGTTTGGCTGCCAGGTGGTTTCCCTCCATATTTTACTGTCTCACCTCCCCCCAGTGAAGTGGAGACAAGGAAATCTTCTGCTGATTCTACAACTTCAGAGATGTAAGTGAGTAAAATTAATTTTCATTCCCAGAGCTAGTTATTTTAAATTCTCCATATTCTGTTTATAGCTAGATGGTGGCTTTTGGTCCTTTTTGGGTGCTTTAACCTTGTTTCAAGATGGCTAGCAGCCCTGGACAAGGTGTAAGGAAACTGTGATGGAGGGCGTGTTAGTTCTCTGAGCGTAGGCTTCGCTCACCTTCCCTCCATCCCTCCTGCTGCTCTCTGTATGAGTGCCACGTTGACACAGGGATGGTACCCCCCTGCCAGTTGTGGCAACATTCCCATTTTACTGTTTGGTTACAGTTTAACAACATTTGCCAACAGATGCTAGAACCGTGATTTACTGGAATCATTTCCAAAGTGGTTATTCCACAGCTAATGGAGGAACCTTCCAAAATATAACCCCTCCTGTTGCCATACCCTTTACCAGAAGGAATCATAAGTAGATGGTGCAGAGCATGGTGCAAACAAACATTTCCTGGACTCATCTATTGCTGCACATGGCATCCACCTCAGATGGGCATTTTGGCTTCTCTTTTTCTCTCTCCCCAACTCTCCATGTTTTTGTTTTGTTTTGTTTTGTGTGTGTGTTTCTGTAATTTCTACCACTATAGCTGCCTAAGGTCCAGACTCTATTGTTTACGAGAAAGGCAAAGTTCTTCTGTTTCTCTGTGTTGTTGATGCAAAAGAGGCAACAGATAATCTTGAATCTACATCTTTCTTTTTTTTCCCCCAGAGAGAAATAACTACAAAAACAACAAATGTTTTATATGACGATTTTTGACTGCCTCTCTTAGCTATTTTGTATCCATTATAAAGCAAATTGGGTCCTTCTTTTTTGTCATACCAAAGCCTTGCTCTTAGGAAGAAGTGGGAATAAAACCCTGCCTTGACAAATGTCAAAATAATCCATTGTATCATTTATTTGTTACTTTTAACAAGTTATCTCAAATCCTAAAAGCACAAAACCACCCCTGTCTTCTTATATTCACAGGTGGGTAGTTTGTCTCCATAGAGTTCCGGGCCCAGCTAGGAAGGCCAGAGGGCTGTGAGTGACTAGGATCATCTGGGGACAGCTTCACTGGTGTCTCTGGATGATGCTCCTGGGGGCTTTGGGCTTCTTAATGGCATGGAGACCTCAAGGCAGTCAGACATGGGGCTTGGGGCTTCAAAAGTGAGTGTTCCAGTTAGACAAGGCAGAATCTGCATGTTTTATGTGGACTATCCTCATAAGCCATTTGGTGTTATGTATATCACACTCTATAATTGTATCAGTCACAATTCCACCCAGATTTAAGGGTAAGGAACATATCTCTTAATGGGTGGAGCCTAGAAGAATTTGAGTCCATGTTTAAAATTATTACACTCCCATTTTTAAAAATTAATTTCTTTATTGATTAAGGTATCACATATTTGTCCTCAATCCCCCATTCCAATCCCCCCAACTCAAGCCCCCACCCTCCTATTGTCCTTGACTATGGTTAGGCTCATATGTGCACACATAAGTCCTTTGGTTGATCTCTCCCTTTTTTCCCCATCCTCCCTTGGACACTCCCATTTTAAGGGTATATTTATTTATTTTGTGTGTGTGTGTTTTTTTTTTCTTTTTTGTTCAGATCAGCTGACCTCTTCCTTAGTAACTAGGCAAGGAATGAATCCTATCTAATAAAGAGGGAATATGTTAATTGATCGTCATGCCATCACAAGGATGGTGGTGCCCACAGCCAATAATGAGGGAATACGCTAATTGATTGCCACGCCTCCAAAGATGGTGGCACCAACAGCCACAAGATGGCAGCACCAGGTTCCCTCAGCCCCTCCAGGACAGCAGGCACACAGCATGGCTGGGACCGCTCCCCGGTGGTTCCAGCCACTCCATGTACCTGCCTCTGAAGTCCCACAGTCCCCTCAGCCCCTCAGCCACCCAGCACCAGGCCCGAAGTGCAGGCAAGCCTCAGATGTCAGCTGCCCAGCTTCCCAGGGCCACCCAAGGCTCAGGTAACCAGGGCCAGCAGGGGTTTGCACAGCAGGCAGTGGCAGCAGCAGAGTGTGATGGGGCCATTGCCTTCCCCTGATCGCCAGGTAGCCTCCCACCCTTGAGAGCTCCCAGAATGTGAGAGGGAAGAGGCTTGGCTGAGGGACCCCCCTGCCCATCCAGTGCATGAATTTTCATGCACCAGGCCTCTAGTATATAAGTAAAAAAAAATGCCCCCATTAAATTATCTTCAGAATCATCTATTCTCTCAACTTCCATCCAAACTTATTTTTTGGCCAGCTTTGAGTATCTAGAATGTATCTTCCTCCATATCACTTGAAGTATTAAAGGGGAAAGTATCATTAACAGCAGCTTGGGGAACTTTCTTCCTGGGAGCTGCTTGTCTGCCCTCTTGTCAGTCATAATCTCTCTCCTAAGGACCCAGACAGACACACTAACTTGACGCGATCCTATCACGGAGGGTCTTGCTCCAGCACCTTGGCCTCTTTAAAATGGGAACCTTATAGAATTAATCTGAATAAGACATACAAATAAATGTGAATTCCTTTGTAAACTGAGAAATATTGCAAACCTAAGTTTTTATGGATGGCTGCAGGTAATTTGCATAGTGTGTTCCTATGTCACTTGAGGGAAAATTGCTTTGCCCACTTTTTTAGACTGAGCAGTGATTGATATTCTGCACATTGAAACTAATATTGATTTAGTAATTTGATGACTGTAAAGGATGGCAAACACTGTAGTATTATCTTTTTTGTTTATACTAACATTTTAGATTAACTCAATAAAAATATGTGATTATGGACTCATAAAATTTGAAAATAATATGGCATTTTCATATGGAATTGTATTTAGTAAAGCAGCAAGAGGAAATTTTAATTAGAATATGCCAGGTAACCATTGTGAATCATGAAATATCACTAATATATATAGTGACTAAAATTTTCAAAAACAAAAACAAAACAAAACAAAAAAAACAGGAAGCATTTGCTGACATGGCAATATAATACTTAGCATGGCGATTAATATGGCAAATTTGGGTTGTATGATCCATGTAGCTAAGTAGAAGCATCACATAATGGTTAAATATATTTTCAGGCATAATTCAGGCTAAGCTAAATTTAATGTGAAGCTGTATTGATCTTGAATCTAGGTAGTGATTAATAATATTTCTTAACTATATTCAGCAGCTTTTTAATGTCACTTCAAAATTATTTCAGCACAATGCTATTAGTTCCTATTATCTTGGAAGGTAAATGGCAAAAATAATTATGCTTGACTATGAATGGTAGGCATACAGAGATGTGCTGTAAATCTATTTTCTTTTTTTAACATACATGAGAAATTTGGAGAAAAGATATGCAGTTTTCCACTGTTTCAAGTATAAGATTTTGTACTTCCTTTTAAAATACTGGTGGATCTAATATTTTTACTCTCTGACTATATCATTTCAAGGAGGAGGGTAATGCTTAATCCTGTTTCTCCATAATCATTATATACAATGCATTACTGTATTTTTTTATGTTTTTATATGTTGGGGGAAAAATCTATGAAATCTAGGCAGGATTCTCTGATGTATTTTCCCTAGTCTTGTCTCTTGGTTGTAGGTAGAGGTTTCTTGGGCCACCTGACCAATTGGATTGAGGGTTAAGTTGGCCATTTATCCTGGCTGGATAAGAGTCCATTAAGATAGAGACATGGTGTAGGATTGATTGGCACTTATTTCACAGAGTTGCTGATTTCTTGCTTAGATTCAAAATGCCAACTGTAGGGCAAAAAAGAAGAAAATGCTTAAAACACTATACTATATACAGGGTGGTTTCCCCATAATCCATTCACTTCTAAGATTTGTGAGTTGCAGAATGTAATGAACTTTATGATATATTCTCATGAGGGCAAGAGTGTAGTCCTGAGGGGTTTACCCATCACTTTATGTGTCCTTATAGGGGAAAACAAAAAAGGGAGCTGTTGCATATAAAGTAGTTAACTTATTTCCTTTAATTAGGATTGGGTATTGTTTATGCTTGATCCTGAGAAGAGGCTGCTTGTGTGTTTCTTTTTCACATTGCTAGAAATTGTGTGTGCGTGAGTGCATGTGTGTGAATGCAGGTGTACGTGTGTGCGTGTGTGTATGAGACAGGGGGAGAGAGAGAGGTTGTCTCTTTGTGGAGAGTACATCTTGAAAAAATAAAAAAGAAGATAAATTTAATAAGAAAATCAAGCATTTTCTAAAAATTTAAAATTGTTTTACAATTTTATATGTTGTAAAGATAATCCTATGTATAAATATTTTATAAAACAATTTATAAATTTCATGTATTTGATCATATGTTCAAATTACTAATGGACATGAACATATATTGTAGATATATTTCTCTATATTTCAATTATAGTTCTGTGCCTGAATTAATGGACTAATTAAGGCTGATGTGTTGTAATTAAATGTATTCCAGCCCTTTGGCGCGTGCACCTATTTAAGATCAATCCCATTTAAAATGTTAAAATAAGAGTTTGTTTAAAATAATGTTTTCTTGCATGAGTATGTGTTACTGTACTGCTACTGTGTGATTTTGATATGTCTACAGGAAAAAGAAAAAATATTCAAAGACTAAAATAAAAATATGAATCGATGATAAGATGTTTATTAAGCAGCCATACTGAGGACCCAGAACAAGGATATTTGATGAATTGTCACCATCTCTTTTTATATCTTTAATCAATACTCTATTAACTAGTGCTACCTTTTATATATTAAATGGAAGTCAATCAACTTTGTTTTGCATTTCATTTTCACCTTCACTAGCCAGACAATAATGCTATTTGCTTTTTTGTAGATGAAGTTTGTTGTTTTTTTCTTTTTATGCAGTCTTCATAAAATCCTCATTAATCACAAAATTCATTTCATGTTATAAAAACTCATCAAGGTAATAAATGGAATAATTGGAGCCTTTTCAATTTTCCCTTTCAATTCGGCAGAATGGGCCAAAGAGCCCAGAGCACTGCGCTCTGCATTTTTCATTTGCGTCCGGTAATAGCCTCTACCGAGGAACTTTAGCTTCTGTCTTTCCATTAACATTCTCTACAGTTTCCATCTTCATCAGGGAGCGCGTTTCTGAATAGGCCGAGTGTGACCCACACATGCTTCATTCAGCTTGGCAACCGGGCACATTTCTGTCTTCTGGCTTGTGGGTGATTTAAGAAAAGAAAATAATGGGGAATCCGTGATTTAAGTTTCTGATATTTTATAATGAATATCGTTGCCTAAGGTATTTTAAATCTACTTTTCCACATGATGGCATAATCTTATTCACCATTCCTCTCCAAATCAAAACCTAATATACAGTCTGAGATGTGAGCTATGCTGGTTTGTGGAGAGATATGCTGTTGTGGGCTTAGTCAATTGTCATAAGAAATATCACCAGATCAACTATTTTGCTCACAAAAATACATAAGTATGTAAAACATTTAAGTATAGAATATATATTTGCACTTATAAATGCAGGTTATTTTAAAAAAGAAAATAATGATCAACCAGTGATATAATTTTAATGTGTGCTAGGCAAAACAAGTGCTAGGAATATAATGTACAATAGAAATCTTTTTTGCATAACAAAAATATTTTTTTTCAGCATGTCTATATCAAATTTCAGTGTACTAGGTAAGGCAAATGTAGGTTTACAGGTGTGAGTATGAGAAACAGAGTATTAATAAATAATAATATAAGAATAAACTCTGTGTACTCACACCTATAAACCTACATTTGCCCCACCCTGTATGATAGGACATCTGGAGTTTGCTTAAGTTTAAGAATTGAGTATATGTTGTTTTATTTATTGCATCAAATCTGAATACTACTGTTTCCCTCAGAGAAATTTGTAGAGCAGTTGTGCTGTACAAGTTATTTGATAACTAGAGGCCCCATGCACAAAATTCATGCATTGGTACAATCCCTAGGCCCTGCCGGTGATTGAAGCACAAGTGTCTGGTGTGGAAGGGCAGGTCCCAGCTGACCTCTGGGC
This sequence comes from Vespertilio murinus, assembly GCA_963924515.1. NCBI lineage: Eukaryota > Metazoa > Chordata > Mammalia > Chiroptera > Vespertilionidae > Vespertilio > Vespertilio murinus. Next base: position 141,229,744 of record OZ004707.1, read on the forward strand.
CTTGGCAGCACCTGGTTCCCGGGCCCCCGGACCCTCTCTACCTTAGTCATAGTACCAGGGTCCCCATGTAAAGATGCGGTGAGTGCAGCCAGGGCACAGCATGGGCCTCTGAGCTGCCCAGCGGCGCCACATGGAAGCCAGGCTGGCAGTGTGCTCTCTCCTGGCTGGCCTTGCAGATTGGCTCCTGTGCAAACCCCATGGTCCCAAAGGCCGTGGGCTCTTCACTGGTGCCTGGCACCTGGGCCCAGGTCTTCCTTGGGCGTGTCTTGGGGGAGGGGAGAAGGGGGAGTTCAGCGGACACCCCACATTCGCACAGCACCTTCATCCCTGTCAGCCCCACCCCCAGGTAGCCAGCGAGAGATAGGTATGCCTCTCTGACACCTGCCACGTGCTGAACTGCCCTCTGGTGGTCAGCGCATGTATTAGGCTTTTATTATATAGGATGCCAGGAATCCCTTATGGAACACAGGCACGAGGAGAAACACTTCACTCTCTAGAATTTCTTATATGCTTAAATCATCCACCATGTTCTTCTGATGTTATTGCCAGTGGAGACGTTTGGATCAGCTAGAACATGTCATGGACAGACTCAGTGCTTCAAAAGTGCTCAAGTGACCCAGTGTCAAGCTGCTCTGCTGCAGATGCTGTGGGCAAGCTGTACGCGGAGCAGGTTTGAGGGTACAATACCAAAGGGGCTACCCTCTTCCACTGTACTCTTTCCTACAGTAGGAATGGTGCTGCCATATGGCTTCACTGAGATAATGTTTTAGTGATAGCAGTTGCTATAAACCCCATTGTGGTAACCCTGAGCATATGGAATCAAATCTCCATTCAATTATAATTTTATTTAATTAAAAAATAGAATAGCCCAGCCGGTATGGCACAATGGTTGAGTACCCACCTGTGAAACCAGGAGGTCACAGTTTGATTCTTGGTCAGGGCACATGTCCAGGTTTTGAGCTTGATCCCCACTGTGGCGTGTGCAGGAGACAGCCAATCAATGATTCTCTCTCATCATTGCTGTTTCTATCTCTCTCTCTCTCCCACTTCCTCTCTGAAATCAATAAAAATATATCTTTAAAAATAGAATAGATGACTAGTTAAGCCTGGCAATATTAATTAACATTGCTGAAACCACGTTTTGCAAAATAACACACCTACTTCCAATTTAATTCCTTTAACTTGCTGCCTCCCCAAAGAAGTATGAGGTGAGAAAGATCTTTCCTGAAATAACTCTTACCCTAAAGCTCATTCTGTTTAAAGGCGCTGCTTGTATCAACTTCAAATGTAAAAATAACCCTTCCCTTATTCTCTTCTGTGAACTTTTCTGAATCATCTCCGAAGAGCATGCTTCTCTGTGCTCTCAGAAACTCTATACGACTCTTAAAATTTTCTTTTTTGGGACCATTCGACATATAACAACTCACAAACAGTCAGCTTCATGTATGTTGCCATGCTTCAGCACAAAGTGGAGAAGGTAACACTGGCTGGTTGATGCTGAGTCCTGGTTATACTGGGCGTTTCTCCTCAGGACTAGGGAGGCAGAACACTGTGGTTAGATTCAGGACTTAGGTCTTATTTCTGCTTTGCTATAGAGAAAGAATGTTAAGTGGGCACAGGGTGCCATTATTCAGAAGTGCTATTCCCAAAATATCAATGCTTGCTAAGTAAGGGCAATTTATAGAGGTAAAAAAGCCCAGGTACAATCTAGACATTTTTTTCACTAATAATTGCCTTTCATTGTCTTAAATAGTCATTTCAATTTCTGGTTAAAGATGGTAAATTGAACACTCACATTTGCCTTTATTCTCTGTGAAATCCCTTTAAAAATAGCAAAGGGATTTATCGCAAGATATAAAACCACTTCTTTTGAGAGCGTTGGACCTGGAAATCTGTGGTTAAATGGTTACTAGCTTACCAGATCAGTGACATGATTCTCAAGGCAGTGATAGGAAAATCTGAGACCTTACTTAAATGAAGACATTTGTTTAAAAGGAAGTTAGACACCCAGATCTTCTCCCTTATTTAGCTCCTCCCTTCCAGGCTGAAGTCTGAATTTTATTCTCCAGAAAGCATACAGCAGAGTGGTGGATGAAAATACCTTGTAGAAATCTTTAAGTAAAAATTTAAACTGAATGTTGAAATCCCAGCCACCCTTTCTTATAGGGCAGATAGATGTGTACTTTTCAGGCAAGAGACCTGACAAGTTCAAAATATGAAGCTGACATCCAGGGTTTCCCAACTAATTGGCTTACAGTGAAGTCTGCACATGGAAACACCCTTGACATGCATAAAGTTTCCAATCATCTCTTCAGTGCTCCAGAAGCATATCTGAACATACTGCTAGAGCTCACAAGATATTTAAAGATGTTGAAGTATGGTAGCGACCATACTTCAGTAAAAAACTGCTGTTTGAATTTTAACCCTGCTATGCTAGCTTCTGCACTCACTCACTTGATTAAACAATAGGATAGTTAGTTACCTTAGCTTCCAGATAGAGACCTGGAAGCTAAGGCGATTTTCCTGTGGACCAGAACCACAGGAGATTGATTCCCATGCACTCAGTAGCTCCAGGAGTTGAAACTGCAGATAACCTTTAAAGATTAACTTTGTGCAGTTCTGCTTCTGTACTATCTGCTTTCGCAAGATAGGTCCATGTTCCAACGTCCAGCAGGATGTGGCTGGGAACGACCCTGCGGGCTGTTCCCAACATTTAGAATTTAGAATTTAGAACAAAGGAACATTTTTGTGGTTTAGACCTTTAAAAGGACTGCCTACACCTGGAACGGCGCAGGCGTGAGGGTGGACTCCACCTGTGAGTGGTGGTCTCACGGCCGTTGCTGGACAGTTCAATAAATCCCTGCCTGCTTTTTAAAAATAAATTAGCAGCCTCTGTGGTCTTATTTTTTACTCCAGGTTCGACTCCACAATAGATATGATTTATAAATGGCAAAGTCTAAACTTAAATATAAAAAAGACAAATAATTAGCTTCTCATGTAACATAAAACATATAGGCCTTACCTGATGCTGAGCATTGCTGTAAGCATTAAATAGGTACTAGTCTACAGTATTCAGAGCAACTCTATTACTTATAATTTTTACAGATAAAGAAACTGAGGCACTGAGAGGTTAACTAACCTTTCCAAATTGCATAACTAATAAGTAAGTGTGGCCAGGAGTTGAATGAAGGCACTTAGTTACTGGAATCCATACCAATAACCACTGTGTTATATGACCCCTCAATTTATTATATTATATTATTTTATTTTTTATTTTTTAAAATATATTTTATTTTTTTAAAATAAAGTATCACCATAAGCAATTATTTTTTAAAATATATTTTTTATTGATTTCAGAAAGAAAGGGAGAGGGAGAGAGAGAGATAGAAACATTAGTGATGACAAAGAATCATTGATTGGCTGCCTTATGCACACCCCACACTGGGGATTGAGCCCGCAACCTTGATATGTGCCCTTGGCCGGAATTAAACTTTGGACCCTTCAGTCTGCAGGCTGATGCTCTATCCACTGAGCCAAACCATCTAGGGCACTCTAGTCAATTATTTAGAGATAAGGAAGTGAATATGTAAAGATTTAGCTAAAATAAATAGAGATAAAATGGGGCACATAAAAGTGCTGTTTTTTAATATTTATAGAGTTTTTTGTCTTTAAATTATCTGTGTACTTACCTTTATTAAAAATAAAATCGACATAATAAAAAAAGATTTCACTCTCATGTTGAGATGCCTAAAAGGCGAGACACATTTGTGTATTTTCATGTTCAGTTCATAAAAATGAGCAATCCCTGGGCATATCTGCAGTTCAGCTACTTGTTTGTTTTCCTTGAAATTAGTGCAGCTATTTTTTCCAACTTATTGTCAAAATCCTTCTTAGTTTAAAGATATCTCTGGAGCTTTAGGTCGGTGCAACATCAGAAGTTTCTGCAGTTCCCAGTAGCTGGGCCTTAGGTACTTCAGCTTAGCCTCAGAGAATAATGTGACTATTTTCTCTGACATGCAGATGATCTAATAATTTCAAACAAGTCCCAGATCCCTTGTCTTCATGACTTTACTTTGCCATTTATATAGTTAAGTGAGCAGAAAGCAATGCTGTATTTTAGGGTGTTGATGACAGTTTTGGTTTCCTTAAATGAGAAAAAATCTCAACTTTTCTTCTACTTCTCTCCAAGATTTTCCCCTCTCTGTACATTAGAATTTTAACAGGATTTAGTTGTGAACTAAAATTTGAATGAATTTATTTCCATAGCAAGCAAAACTTTTATAATTTTGTTATGACAAGGCTGAGAATGACAAATCATTTACCCTTCCAGATACAAATCTTTGGAAAAAAAGACAAGCAAAGTAGCTTTGAGTAAATCTTGTTGAAATGTTGGAAAAATAGACTATAATCCCAGCATTTTAACATGATTTTTAGTTTTGCAAAAGAATTGACAGTCTTTTGAACTACATGTACTGCATAATTATAGTCACAGTGTAAATTCCTTTCCTCATTTGTTTTGATATTTTTTCTTTTTCCATTTACATCATAAACTTCATCTATGTTTCTACACAGTATTGAAAATTATCATTTTAATACTATTAGGGTCTATGCCAGGGGTGGACAAACTTTTTGACTGAAGGGCCACAATGGGTTCTTAAACTGGACCGGAGGGCCAGAACAAAAGCAACCTGACCATGCTGGCACTACATCTTGGGCTGCTGGTGAAGGAGCAGAGGGAGGGCAAGAGAACCCTCCACTCTTTTGGCTCCATGGGCCGGATAGAACAGCTGAACGGGCTGGATCCGTCCCTCGGGCCATAGTTTGCCTACAGCTGGTCTATGCTGAGTATTATTTAAAAAAAAAACATAGAAAATATATGGCTCATTTTTCCCTATTCAATTCTCTTTATAACAAAGTTCCATAGATGGCATTCCTATGGCAATATTATAGGTTGTTATATAGCTTGCCTAAAGAGTATTGCCAACTCAAATTCAACAAGCATTGCATTAGCATATTTATTTATTTACTACATAAATATTTCAGTGAAACACTCTCTTTCCCCACACAACTTTGTAGGGTTGAAATGGTATTTTAATTGATTTTATGTGCATTTCTAATTTTAGCAATGAGGATGAACTGTTTTCACCTTTACACTATTTATATTTCCTTGATTGCTAATTATCTATTCATAATTCTTGCCTACATATCCTTTGGGTGTCTTGATGGTTTTTATTTTTAATAAATTCAAATGCAATCTAAGCATAATTCAGTATGGTCATTACTCTTTGTCATACACAAACACATCCATGTGAGGAGCACTTCTCAAACTACTCTCAGAGAAGATTTCTTACCCATCCAATCATTAGGAGGATGGCTTTGGCCTAAATGAGAGAGCAGGACAAAGCTTGGGCTCCCGTGGGCAAACTGGATGGAACAGTAAGTTGAAAACTTGAGATAATGGGAGGTGTTCAGTGTTCAGTTGGGAGGGGAGAAAAGAACTAGAACAGACCCAGTCCTTCACCAAGGGAGATTCAAGAAGAAAACAATCTCTACACCAAAGAGCATGCATGACGCGTGTATGCACAATTCCGTGGTCATTAGCATTCCCTTGGCATTTAAAAGTATGTTTCTCTAAAAGTCTTATTGAAGAAGCATACCTCATTATATATATGAAACTTTTTCATATAATTGAGTAATTTCCATATCCACACATTAAAATACATGCAGAGATAATAAAGATTTTTTAAAAAATATTTAAAGTGGCTTACTCCCAGGTAAATTTTTGAAATATGAAAATTCTCGGCAACGATGCACTCTTACATGACAATGTTTATAGCCACAGATTGTACCAGTTACCAGTTTACAGGTTCTTAGCTCAAAAACCCATGCCTTCCTCCCCTGTTTTGTGACACAGAAGCTGAAGTGTGTTCCATTGCTTGTCGATGTCCAGCCAGCACCGTGTTTGCCCTATTGGGGCAGAGGGGGCTGGAGGAACCATGCTCTTTCCCATGTTTCTGGTTTACTTCGTGGGCATACGGCATGGCTGCCTGGAACCCAGCTGCCAGCTGTGGTTTCTCTGCCCACGACAGGCAGACTCAGTGCCGCACACAGGCCAGAGCCCCACCGGTGTCCCAGCTAGCTGTTTCCTGCTCTCCAGCCCCCACCTGGAACCCAGCAGTCTTCTCTCACAGGCAGTGGGCCACAGCCCGTTTCTTCAAAGAGATCTGGATCTCGGCCTGGGAGCATGGGACTCCTACACGTTTGTCCTTGTGAGTTCTCCTTCAGCCTAAAGTTAGTGGTTCCTTCTTACTCTGCTATTCCTGTGTTTTTAGAGTTTCCTGTACCTCTTATGAATTAATGTCCTATGTTTTCTTATTTATTTATTTTTAAAATATATTTTATTGATATTTTACAGAGAGGAAGGGAGAGAGATAGAGAGCTAGAAACGTCAATGAGAGAGAAACATCGACCAGCTGCCTCTTGCACACCCCCTACCTGGGATGTGCCCGCAACCAATGCACATGCCCTTGACCGGAATCGAACCCGGGACCTTTCAGTCCGCAGACCGACGCTCTACCACTGAGCCAAACCGGTTTTGGCATGTTTTCTTATTTTAAAGAAAAAAAATAGGACACTATTTTTATCAATTCTTATTTTAAAAATATATTTTTATTGATTTCAGAGATGAAGGGAGAGAGAAAGATCATTGATGAGAGAGAATCATTGATTGGCTGCCTCCTGCACGCCCCCTACTGGGAATCCAGCCTGCAATCCAGGCACGTGCCCTGACAGGAAATTGAAACATGACCTCTTGGTTTATAGGTTGACCCTCAAACACTGAGCCACTTCTGAGGAGCTAGTTTTCGATCCTTTACATTAAACTTCCCCATTCAAATAACTTCTTATTAACTCAATTACAGGTTGTTTAAACTTTGTGTCTTGGTTTCTGTATTTATAGGTAGAAAAAAATGGTAATTTCATAGAACTGTTTTTGAAAATTAAGTGGAAAATGCCTATAAACACTTTCTTTAGTTTTTTAGTATATACTCAGTAAATTATAATTTTTGTTGTGCTTGTTATTGTTATGGTTATCATTATTATTACATTATTATTGATGTTGATAAGTAACTCAGGAATACTTTCAATCAAGACCTTTAGAGTTGCCAATTCATTTTATTGCATCTCTTTTCTCCCTTCCCCCTCTTCCCCCCTCCCAATCTCGTTTTGTAAAAAATGAGATCTATCATTTATTTATATATTTGAGAAATTGTAAGCTATTTTCCTATCCATCCCCCTTTCAGTGCTTTCTCCTCCTTTATCTATTTAGAGTGAAATTGTATTGACATTTGCCAAGATAGTTTTTATGATCACTTTCAGTGACCATGAAAGTCATTTCTCTTACAATCGATTCCCAGAACAGTATAAAAAACAACAATACACTGGGGAAATTTGCTGGTAATTTTAATTTCTGAGATCTTCATGGACTCTTCTGTGAACCAGATCTTGGGCATTTAACTCTCTCTGTTGTTGGTAAAGGGAAGAGGAGCATAACATTTTCTTATCACCATCCTAATTGTGAATAGCTTTCTCAGATCTTCAAGGATCAAAGTTAAGATAAAAATTTACACATTCTATTGATCTGCAGTAATAACTTGTTTATTATTTAACAGGAAAGGAGTAAAGGGAAGACTAAATAATATAGGTGTGCCATTTATGCAGCTTTGCTAATTTAACACTCTACATCTGTTCCCAGCTGATTGCTGGGGAAAGGGAATGGACAACAGACTCTGCCCAATAAAGTCTGAGTGACATGGGAAGGTGCTTACCTGTCTGTCAGTCACAACTAGGAACAGGCAATTAACCAGAATAGGTATGGGCACTGCAAGGGCTTGAAACCTGCATATTTACTTAAACTTCTGAACAAAGGGAGTTCTCTCTCTTGCCTCTCCTGCTTGCCTGTGTGTATGGTATTCCTGTGACTCCTGTTGCAGGGAGTGTACTCCCTTGCATTTGCCCAAGTGGCTCATGGGCATGTAGGATCCACACAATGGACTAATGGGCTTTAATTCACCTGAATGCTGAACTGGACCCAGCTGCAACATGGCACAGGGGCTCTGGACACTGGCACTCCTTTTGGCTTTGCTGGACCACAACTGCCCTTCTTCCAGGACTGGTTTAAGGGCTATGGGACTTTACAATGCTAGGAATGTAACTCCATACAACTAAGAACCTTTCATTCTCCTGTGCAAAATTTAGAAAATTCTTTTTCTGAAGATATCACATGAGCCACCCCGTGCCTACTAGTGTTGGAGAAATTGGACCCCCTAATTTCTCTGGTAACATGATTTTTAATTATTTTCTCTTTTCTAAGGAATGTTCCTTCTTTATTGTGAAGATTGTAAGTTGAATCTGATCATTAATTATAATATATATATATATATATATATATATATATATATATATATATTCTAAAACTTGACAATTTTTTTTTCTTTTGTTGACTGGAAGGTAACACATGACAGTGTTCCCGTAATTAGCAGAATATCGACAAGAAAGAAGCAAAGGGAATCAGACTAAGCTTGTTTGCTATACCAGGAGGATCACAGCATTGTCCTGCCAAGGATGACCACATTTCCCTTCCCTCCTCTGGTACCAGATAGTGGGAGAGCAGGGAAAGGTAAGCACATGCACAATAGAAATCAAAGTGGCAGAGGAGGGGGTGCTTGAGTATAGGGGCCTGTCAGTCTATGCTGGGAAAGGGGTCATTGGCCAGGGGTGGACCCATCTGAAGTCCACAAAAGCTTGGGAAGTTGATTTTTTTTGTTTTTATGTTTTTAAAAGCTCCTGGTCATAACCCCAGAAGAACAAAGAAGAGCTCTCTCTTTCCCACCCAGTAACACACTAGCCTGTTGGTTCTTACACTCTCTCTTTCTTAGAACACATGACCCAGCAGTCACAGGGCCCAAGCAGGCCATGTGGTAGGCTCTGAAGGACTAAGCTTTAATATAAAGCAGAAACTCTCACCATTGGCCTGTGTTTTGGCCTTGATGATGACGGAATTGGCCTTTTTCCATGGCAGGATGGATGGGAATGGGACATTGAAAAGCAGGGACAGTCTTCCTGATTAAATCTTGCCATTCCACAACCTCCCACGGATGAGTCGTTGGGGTGCTTTCCTCCAGATCCTGTGGAAGAGCCTGCTTTCCACTGACAACAATGATAATTTCTCTCTTTACCTTCTTAATAAGATGTCGAAGAAAATCTGAATTGACTGAAAAAAATCTTTTTTAAGCTGTGAGGTGCCACAAACATATGAGAAGAAATGCCTTGGAGATGTTTACAGATTAATCAATCAGCTATGGGAGAGGAATCATTGACAAAGGTCTGTAGGAATCAGTTTTTCCAATGGAAACAATTAGGGCGACCAACTGTCATGTCAGGAAGAGTTTTTGAGTCATTCTTCTGCTGAATTGACTCATACTTTGCTTCCTCAGAATCTGGTCCTGTCTCACATTTTGTTTCCTCATTTATTTTCATTTTCTTTCTATCATTTTTGTACATTTGTTTATTTTATGCCTTCTTTATTTTCTATTCAGAATTTTGCAAGTTGCTGCAGTGTTTTTACTCCTTTTATGCTGAATTTTGCATTTAAGAACTATCCCATGTGTAAAATACAAAAGAGTCTGTCCCAAGGAGAGAGAAATTCATTATTCATGAGAAAATAGATATTTAGGACAGTTTTATAAGTGTAGAAAACTGGCTCTGCTGCTGGCATCATGGTCCCAGATCTATGAACATTAAACCAGTTTACCATTTTAAGAAGGAGTCTAAGTATCTTGAAATCCTTGAAATCCTTGAAATGTAAAACTGAAATAACTTGCAATGAAAATTTAATGACCAGGTGCATTTATGAAGTAACACAGTTACTTTCTCTTTTCTTTCCCTGTACATCCCTTCCCTTATTTCTTACTCCCTTTACTTTCCCTCCATGTGTATGTTATGAATACCAATATATGAAAAAGAGAAGACAATGATATAAAGTCATTAATTAGGGTTGACTTGCTTATATAAAGAAAACTGATGTTTGTTTGTGGGTTTTTTTAATTATTATTATTACTTAATAGGAAAAAAAGAAAAAAAGAAAGGAAATATAAACTGTACACTTTCTTGTATTTTTTAGCAATGGCCTATCTTTAATTTTAACTTTATAGAATTACAGTACTAGGGACACATGGTGTCCAAATAAACAAAGCCTATTCATATTCTTTAAGGATGAAGCATAAATAATCTTTAGATGTACTGAAAACATGTCTGCACTTACTCTAAACTTCATTTTCGAGTATTTTTGCTGCACACTTTGGGGGATTTGAATGATGACTGCATAATTCACCTTGATTTTATAGTTTGCTTTCATTGAATTTTTACTTTTTCTTTACTTCCTATTTTCGTTCCTTTGACTCACTGTTCTGTGTTTTGGACTCTTATTCTCTTTTCCCCTTTGAACATAAGAGTCCACTCATTTTCCCATGTCTCTCTTCTTGTTCCTACTCTTATTCCCTTGGGATTTTTCAGTGGATGTGCATGCATGATGACTTACAATATTTAATTGCAAATTTAAGCATGTCTGTCTCTGAGGGGTGAGCCAAAAATAGCAATCCTGATAGCCTTGTTCATGTGGAACTGGTCTCAATGTAGTATTTCCATATCAGATCTTTTTTTTAATTAAAGGAATCAATAGGTCCTGAGTTGTATGTGATAAGTAGAGATATAGTGATGGGAATTCTGATTTTAATCATATCTCCTTCATCTTTACTTTAGATGATAGACATTCTTTGTTTGACTTCAAGTTTATTTTCTGTTGACTGAAAGAATTGTAACACTACTTTGCCTTTCTTAATGTTTCCAGGACAGATTAAAAAGACAAGAAATGAAAGAGGAAGAGAATAATAAGAAAAGTTACTATTGATTTCATCTCTGGAAAAGATGTGATACGTAATGTGAGAAGATTTGCTGTTCGTTTTTTTTACTATATTAGGAAATACATGTTCTTAAAACAAAATGGATAAAGCTGTTTTGTCTTTCTCTCTTATGCTTACTTTAGATTTATTTCATGTTCATTTAGGAGAGAAGAACACTGTCACTGATACCAGACTTAAAAAATTAAGTATTGTCATTTATCAGAATTTTGAGTATCCTGGAAGTATTTCAAAGCCCAACATGAGATGTGGGGGTCTGTGACTTTCATAAGACACCCTGAGACAGAAGAATGTAGTCTAGACAAATGTTAAAAACAAACAAGCAAAAACCAACCAACCAAACAAAAAAACAAACAAACTAGTTTTAATTTCTGTGCTTTCTAGCTCTGTTCTCTCTTTGTTCCTCTAGGTTTCACTTTAATCCCTTCTCAGATTTGCTGCTACATTTATGTTCTATTTCAGTGAGTCTAGGCCTTAGGTTTTACTGAAAACCATAGACTTGAGCATCCCAGCTTTTTTTACTCAAGTATCTAAGATATGTCAAGTATCTAGACACTCAAGTATCTAAGATATTGGCTCTATTACTCCATTGTAGACTCAAAAAACTGTGAGAAAGCCCAAGCGAAGATCTGGTGTAAAACAAGAAGGGTTATGTTATTCAATACAGAAAATCATTTCCCCTCTGTGTAAGCCTATGGGAAACATTGCTTATGTAAGGCTGCTCTGCTGTCCAAATATTATACATTTTTAATAATATAGTTCTTAATAAAAACACCCTGGGTTTTCCATTCTAGCATCCTCTTTCATTTAGTAAATATTTAATAAGTTTCTAGTAAATGCCACACACTGTGCAAAGTGATCCGTACACAGTGGTGAACTAAGTAGCTAAAATTTTCACTTTGTTAATGCTTTTGTTTCCTCTTTACGAGCTAGCTCTTCCTCTAACCTAACTGGGGATAGTTGGAGAATTATTGGATATATAGAGTTTTGGTTTTTCTTCACAACTCTGGCCACAATTACAATTAAATAATTCATTGTATAAGTTGTAGTTCCACACCTCTATCTACAGGTTAAAATGTTGAGTTTGTGTATATAACACATCAGTCTTTATTTCCTGTGAATCCCCACTTGTTAGCCTATTGCCTTGAAAGCAACAGTATCCAGCACACTCATGGTGAATGACTGGATGAATCCCTCCGCCTGTCATTAATGAGGGTTAAACTAATGGTCAGTTTTAAAACCTGCTAAAGCAATGCTGCCATCCAATCCACTGTACAGAGATGGCATTTGACTATTCTTCATAGCAATGGCTAGTCTGGATAAGCTTTAATCTGGTGATCAAACAGTCAACTCTTGACCAATACTCTATCATTAAAATCATTAAAATTAGCCAAAACCAGTTTGGCTCCGTGGATAGAGCGTTGGCCTGAGGACTGAAAGGGTTCGATTCCCGTCAAGGGCATGTACCTTGGTTGCGGGCATATCCCCAGAAGGGGGTGTGCAAGAGGCAGCTGATTGATGATTCTCTCTCATCGATGTTTCTAACTCTCTATCCCTCTCTCTTCCTCTCTGTAAAAAATCAATAATATATATATATATATATATATATATATATATATATATATATATATATTAAAATCATTAAAATTAAATTCCAAAGAGACAGTGAAAACAGGTTTTATTAAGCCAGTAAGCCTTATCACACACAGGCCATGTTCAACAGGCCTGTGTGTGATGCTGCCCATCTCCTGAGAAGGGCAGCATCCCTAACTTAAGGAAAGCGAAAGGCTCTCATTAGTCACCACACCATTCAGGGTGCTGTATTTTCTTAGGGCAGAGAGGGTGTTGAGTCTTGTTTCTGCTCTCCATAGGAACCTGCAAAGCTGGTTCTGTCTTGTCCAATATGAGAAGGGATGGAATTTTATTAGCATTGCAGTAAAGATAATTGTCACCAAAAATATATATGCTCTAATTTCTAAAACCTTTTAATATGTTGGGTTACCTGGTAAAGAGGAGATAGGGTATCAGAAGTAATTAAGGTTGCTAATTGAAAGGGTGAGGCTAGAACCCTGCCTCTTTGTGGGATAGGGCGGGGCTATCCTCCATTTTGTGGCTGGACCCTAGGTGGAACGGAGCCCATGCTAGCATGGAAGAGACTCTCTTGCTAACTGCATCGGATTTGGTTCCCTGGTGGTCTTTGGGGATTATGAAAGCTGGGCACAACACTGATTAGCTGATTTATAGATGAAGACATTATCCCAGATTATCCAGGCAGGCTAAATGTAATGATGAGGATCCTCATTAGTGAAAGAGGGAGGCAGAAAAAGAAAGAGAGCCTGGGAATGTGACAGGGGCTCGGCTCAATGATGCTGGTTTTGAAGAGGGAGGAACAGGGCCAAGAATAGTCTCTAGGGACTGGAAAAGGTAAGGAAACAAATTCTCACTTAGAACCACCAGAATAAAAATAGAATATGACCAAACCAACCAGTGTAGACTCTGTTCTCTAAATAGCATCCTCCAATTGTTTAACATACCACTTTGCATATAATTTTTTCCATGCCTGTCTCCCTTGTTAGACTGTAACTTGAGAGAAGGCATCATTTATTATTTATTTACTAGAGGCCTGATGCACAGAATTCGTGCAAGAGTAGGTCTTCTTCCCCTGGCTGCTGGCACCGGCTTCCCTCTGGTACCCGGAACCCAGGCTTCCCTCATAGCCTGGAAGGTTTGTCGGAAGGTCATCTGGAAGGACATCCGGAAGGACATCGGTCTAATTAGCATATTAGCTTTTATTATTATGAATTGCTTTTCTGGCACCTAGTACAGTGCTTGGCACAGTGCGGGTCCTGCTCATTCACTGTTTGATGCTAAACTACATGTTACTGATAATATTGGTACTTCAGAGAAGGAGAAAATTGATATGGGTTGGGATGCTAACAGAAAGCTTTATGAAGAGGAAGGGCTAGAGGAGGCTCCTGAGGGAAGTGTGTAAATACTTCAACCACCAAGCCTATGTAAATAAAGGAAAAGAGACAGAATGAGCTCGGCTAGATTTTACTGGATTAAAAAATAACAAAATACAGCAAATTGGAATATGTGTCTTCCTTGGTCCAATGTTTGCAGGGAAGACAAAAAGGACAACAGCATAATGAGAATAGAATTTATGCTGAGAATATAAGATTTTGCTATACAGAGCACAAATGTACTTAATATTGATACTATTTGAATTACTTAGTGCTTCTTATGCCAAAAAGACTCTTTTGCTTGTCCTTTCTGACCCTTTAGAAATCTTGGTGTTTTACTTTTCTGCATACTCTGTATATTAAGTATTTTAGTACATGCTCAAATTGTGTGTATCAATTTTACTTCAGTTTGTCTCATGTGGAAGAAACTATTCCTTGTTGAAAGCTAACTCGGTTATTCAATTGTGGTTATATTCATTGTTTTTAGGTGAATTTAAAAAATGTGAGTAAAATATAATCTTTAAGTGCTTCAGGGATAAAAAAAGAGGAAATTATAAACCAAGGATGTTTTGGGATTCATATAATAGCTGTTAAAACTTTTACTATGTTAAGAATTAAGGATTAGCTATAGTTATATCAGTTCTGTCCATAGCCATTTCATTAATGAATACTGAAGGCCAACTTATTAAAACATTTGCAAGTATGATATGTACAGTCAAATCTTCTGTGATATTTTTATTCATATAATTCTTAATAATTATTATTATTATTATTATTATTTTACCATTTACTGGATTAAAAAAATAACAAAATACAGCAAATTGGAATATGTGTCTTCCTTGGTCCAATGTTTACAGATATCAGAACTTACCATACTCTGTCTCACACTGAGTCATTTGCTAGAACTTTTCCCTCTCTTCTACACTAACTCCCATTACTCCTTTGATTCTCAAACTAGGCACCACTTCATCTCAAGAAGGCTTCTCTGAAATACCACATTTCTTGTCTCACTTAAAGCTTGAATAGCCAACGAGCTTGTCATGCACCCCAAATATTACATCCTGTGTTGTAATTGCTGGTTTACTTGATGTAGATTCAAAGAATATTCATTTTTATGTTGTTGGCATCCAGGACATTTCTTGAAACCTGTTAAGCATTCAAAACTGTTGTTGAGTGAATGATTAAGTGTTGGTTGAATAAATTTTACTACACAGCAAAATAAGAAAATTCACACTAATTTATGAGCTTGGGATATAGTATTATGCCAGTTACACCACACTGTGTTCTTTGCTTTTAGACTTAAAAAATATTTTTATATTATATGTATTTACTAGAGGCCAAGTGCATGAAAATTTGTGCACTGGAGGGGAGGGTCCCTTCAGCCCGGCCTGCACCCTATAGCAGTCTGAGATCCCTCAGGGAATGTCCAACGGATGGCTTAGGCCCACTCTTCAAGGCAAGGGAGCCTAAGCCACAGTCTGGCCTCTCTTTGTGGGAGGTGACCAGATGGGCAGATCAGGGGACAGCACCAGCAGGTGAGTGGTTGGCTCCACTCCCCCATTGTCTCTCCACCACCACTGGTCACCGCATCCCCTCTCCCCATCGTTGTCCCCTCCCTCTGCCCTCTGGCATGTGCCTTGACTGGCCTGGCACTGCCTGCTTGCTGGCCCTGCCCCCCACCTACCTGTTGTTCCACAGTTCAGTCAATTTACATATTACACTTTTGGTATACACTGAGTGACCAGATTATTATGATCTCTGAATGCATAATAATTTGGCCACTCAGTGTAGACTGACCAGAGAGTTGAGGTTTTAAAATAAGGTTTTTCCATGTATAAGAACTGCATTGTGGGTAGTTAGAAAGAAGCAGAGGACTTACTAGCCAGAGGCTGGGGGCCACTATCTCCTGGTCCCTTGAAATATCAAGATTTGCAAGCTTTTCCTTATACATAAGTACACTGAGTGGCCAGATTACCATGCATTCAGAGATAATAATCTGGCCACTCAGTGTAGGATCTTAGAAGTTACCTCAAACATAAACAAAGGCATTTAAAAATGCTTATTCTATGTAACACTATAGCTCAATAAGCTATAAAATGAGAAATGTTCTATATTTCTATATTCTATAAATTTCCTAAAAACATTAACAAAAATTGTGATTGTCTTCAGTCTCAGGTTGTGTTTTTATATATATTTAAAATTTATTAGTATGAGGCAAGTTAGAATAAAGAACAAGACTAAAATAAAAAAAAATTAGAAAAATTATTATTTAAAAATTATAGGGTCACAGAATAAATTTTGGATCAAGAAACAGCTCCAGCCACTGAAGCATGTTTGGTAGTTTCCTGAATTTTTCAGGCTCAGACTTAGTGGACTTTTGTTTAATTAAGCCTGAATCAAGTAGTTTACTTTATATCTGCATAACTCATTCTCAAGTAAAAAAAAAAAAGTGCAGAACTGACAGGAAGAAAATGAAAACCTTTCTGATGTCCTAAAAGAGCACTTGAATAAAAAATACATGCTTTGGGGGAAATAAATATTAAATCTAATAATGTATTCATTTTCTTTAGATAACATTTTAAATAAAATGTAATACTTATAAAATGTCCGCTAGAAGTTTTGGAATTTGAAAAAAATGTTTATATGGCAAAATTCATATGTGATTGTATTAAAGAAAATTATAACAAAGTGTGATGACAGAGTATTTCAATTACATAATATATTTTTTATAAAGGTAAAAAAATGAAGTGTGATAAGCAGTACACATTGAGATTGATTGATATGAAGATATCATAAGAAAAAGAGAACACTTCAAATTAGTGGTTGAGAAGATGCAACATTCAATTAATGGTGTTCAGACAACCATCAAAATGTTGGGAAAATAAATGTAGGTTTAACTGCAACCTCAATCCTTATACTAAAATAAATACTAGGTAAAGAAATCTATATTTATTTTTATTAAGTTTTTATATTTAAGGTTTTACTATATTGAATACTCTCAAATTGATATGGATTTTGTTTTCAAAATCTTATCCTTGTCTGCAGAATTATCACTTTTAATGGCCTGAACTATGTACTATTTCCTTATGCTTATATAAATATGCATAAACATATAACTTCTTACTAATGGTGCTCTTACTTTTGCAATTGTTTGTTTTATTAAAATAAGACCATTTAATGCATATTATATTGCAACTTCTTTATCCTTTTAATAGTATATATTGGGTATTCTTCCATGTGAATAGCTATTGATTAAACATATTTTTAAATAACTGTTCAATATCCCATAGAATGAAAGAAATACCATTGACTTCATAATGTACCTACTATTGTCTGTTTTGGTTATTTTCTGCATGAATTTTTCTTATGGATGCTGCTGCAGTACATACCTGTGTTTGTGTGTGCATGCGCACGTGTGTATTCTTATATATTAACTTGTTTACTTCCATGAGAATGCTTCCTAAACTGGACAAATTCAAAACATCCGTGCACTATTAGTATATTACCAGTCTTCAAAATATTTGTAGCAATTTATACTTTGATTAGTAATACCTTAGGATGTATATTTATTCATGTTCTTACTAGCACTGAATGTTGTATCTTAAATTCTGCCAATCTGATGGTTTAAAAACAGCACCTTATTATTTCTTTTATTTGCATTTTCCTAGGCTATGAATGAACTTGGAAATTCACAGATTAATTGAATATTTAGATTTCTACTTCTGTGATATTTTTATTCATACCATTTGTTCATTTTTATTTAGGATACTTGTCTTTTTCTTCTCAATCTATAGTCATTTGGTGATAGTATTATTGACCTTTATCTATCCATATTTTGCCAGTATTTTTCCTTATTTAACTTTGTATATAATATATTTATCATACCCCTTCTATTCCTTTATATAGTTAAATATGTTTATATTTTATCTTTATATATTTTGGGTTATTATATTTGAATAAAGATTTTTTGTCATTCCAAATTTACACTAATATTCTCCTAACTTTTCTTCTAACATAGAAGACCCCACTAAAACAAATAATTATTTCAACAATTAAATAGTTTCCTCACTACTTCAATTAAAAAAGAAAACTAACATACTAACCAGCCAATTAATTATAAATTCTATTTGCCTTAATTTTATTTTAATGTATTTGTATACTATAAAACACTTACGTTAGCAATACTATAATTTGAGCATAACTGTGTTGTGATAGATGTTCACAACCATTCCTCAAAACAAAATAGGATCTTATTTTTAAGCCTGTGAAAATAATATTTTCAATAGCCCTCACACTTTAAATCATTTTATTAATTGTTAAGTTGACCAACTTTTAAATGCTAATACATAAACATCAACAATTAATTTATGAGAAGATAAACATAAAGATGCAAAGAAATATTATAGAAGAGTTTGCAGGAATTTGCTTAAGAGACCAAGTTTGAATTCCTGTCACCCACTTCTCTGCATAGGAGAGTTCGTTAATTTTATACCGTGGATATTTAAATATAGCTTCTCTGAGATCTGCCATTCAGGACTTCCACAGGATTCATTCTAAATCAAGAACAACACTTCTATAGCTCTTCTACATCTAGGCCACAGCTGTTCACTCAGCTACAATTTGGCACTTCCTCTACTTTTCATGTTGTCCTTCTCTTAATTCCTGAAACACTATCTGCCTTAAACTGACATTGGCAATGCTAAGCATAAAGTGCTCAACAGTTAGTATCTGATCAACTTCTAAAGACTATGGAGAATGTTACTTCTGCAAAGTTAAAAAGCTTAGTATATCGGAGGAAGTTCAGAGCTCACTGAAAGGTGGTTGACATAGCAGAAAAGTAGTTGCAGTGGGTCCTGTTTACATCGATAAGATGCTCACATTTGGTTTGCTGAGGCAGACTAGGGTTTCAGGATGTGGGAACAGATTGAGAGCAAGAGGTTTAGTCTCAAGAAGGCAGAGCTGCGTGGATACATTTCTAGATCTTAAAATATAAGTGCTCCAAGTTAGGGTAGAAATCTAATCTAATCAATAGAATGCTTTCCAGTGTTTCTCAAACTCCTCTCATGATGAGAATCACTTGGTGGAGTTGTTAAAATACAGATTCCTCAATCCCAACTAAGAAGTGCTAAACTAGAATTTGGGGGAACATATAGGTAAAATTGTATACTTAACTAGTGCTCTAAGCTTAAGTATAGATCACTAATAGGGGATTATAAGTTTAAGTATAGAGCACTAATTAAGTATACAATTTTACCTATATGTTCCCAAAAATTCTAGTTTAGCACTTCTTAGTTGGGATTCAGGAATCTGTATTTTAACAACTCCCACCAGGTGATTCTCATCATGAGAGAAGTTTGGGAAACATTGCCAAACAAAACCAAACAACAGCAACCTTGGGATTCAGGGATACACTACTGCTGACAGAGATCATAAATAGGGCCGCTGGGCAGGATAAAAGTTAGAATGATATTTGGCCAAAGGTAGATAAATGCTCTTCTATGTTTACAGGGCAGTTGGCGGAGAGTGGAACTATAGCAAAATGATCTTGCCTAATGGTAACTAATTTGTCTACTTCAACTTAGGAGACCAGTACGAGGATTTGTTTAACTCCTGGTGGGGCTATAAATTTACAAATGTGGCTTTTCTGGAGCCTAGAGTCAGAGGTAAGCAAGTAGCAGTTACTCAGGGGAGGGAATAATAAATAAGTGGAGGATAGCTAGCTGTTGATCAATTAAATCTGATAGGTCCTTAGAAAGTTATTGCACCTACAGTAAAAATATATTCAGTGGTTCCTGCTAAATAGAAACATTTCCAGGAAATATCTGATTTAGGGATGATGAGGTAAAGTTGGCATTTTTCCTATTTCTCTCCGAGAATTCCCCAATGCAGCAAGAAATACCAAATATAAAATTAACAAATCCATTTTTTTGGGAAACTAGGACACAGCTAGGCCTACAGAACAGAGGTTTGGCAGAGCCTGGGTGGACTGGGCAGGAGAGCATTGGCAGATAGGAGCTTTTAAAGGATGCCAACTCTGCAGCCTCCAGAAGAACTGGGGCATGTGATCCAGAAATCAGGGGTGCCCCTGAGCGGCAAACCTAAATTGTTTACAACAGCATGAGCAAGGTGCTTGCTTGTTCTTGGGGTTGAAATTCTCCTGAACCAAGTTAAATCTCTAAAAGCAGATGAGAAAGGGCTCATATCTGCAAGACTTTATCTGGCCCGTTGGCAGCAGGGGAGAGGAGAGCGTTGGCATTGTGCACAGCTCCACAGTAGAGGGTATCTGAGTGTGCATGTGCACGCACACACACACACACACACACACACACACACACACACACACACACCCCTGGGTCATGAGGGAAAATGCAGTTAGCTAGGGACATAACCTAAACCCATCCCCACTTACTTACTTGGGTTTATTATGTATTTTATAGTTAAAAAGAACCCAAAATAAAGTTTCACAGTATTCTACAGAGTCAGCCATGATTTTAAATATCAAATATCAAAATATTTAAAATTACTGCAATTATAACTTTTAACCTGGTATTTGTCAAAATATGGATATACTGCAGGTCAACATGTTTTACTATCTTCAATTGAATAGAAATATTAGTGAATATGGATTTTTCCATAATAAAGAAAACATATATTTATATTTGTGTATGCATACATATACATATATTCTTTGAAAATACTATTTAGTTAAAAGTACAAGCAAATGAGAAATTATGTAATATCTTAATATTTATGAAATAAAAATGCAAATTAAGTGGGAGAAATAAGAAAAATGCTTCATTTGATAGCTCAAGTCTCCATGATCATGTCTTCATTCATAAATATCTAAGTGTCTAGTCTACATATGTTTGAGGAAATAGAAGAATACAATACCATCTTTGGCTTCAAGTAGCTCACACCTTGAGAAATTTAGCTGTTTGCACACATATACATTTTTGCAGCATAATGTTTAAATATCAACATAAGGTCTCTCACACAGTGGTGTAAGAAAGGGAATCAAGATCTACTCATATTTTTAACCTCATGCTCTTCAATCTAGCCAGTTTAGTCTACTTATTCTCCATTTAAAAATGCTATTTTAGTAAAGGGGATTAAAATGACCAAGTCTTGCCAAAGCTAAGAAGTCCTTCGTTTGTTGTAAAAGGTACCATAATGTCAGAAATGGTAAAATGTGCTGAAACCAGTTTGGCTCAGTGGATAGAGTGTCAGTCTGCAGACTGAAAGGTCCCAGGTTCGATTCTGGTCAAGGGCATATACATTGGTTGCGGGCACATCCCCGGTAGGGGGTGTGCAGGAGGCAGCTGGTCGATGTTTCTCTCTCATCAATGTTTCTAGTTCTCTATCGCTCTCCCTTCCTCTCTGTGAAAAATCAAAAAATATATTTAAAAAAAAGAAACGGTAAAATGTGAAAAATGTGCATCTAGAAATACTGCTTTAAGGCTCTTGGCACCTGGAATATTCCTTATGTTGGTGTAGAGACCAGCCCACAGTGGGGTCTTGGATCATTTGTTGACTGAAGAGATTAACTGCTTTCTAATTTGATCCCCTTCACACTTAACTACACTGCTTTTAAATGTGCTAGGTATTGCTAACAACAGTTTACATTAGTCACTCAGCCAGTATGGAATGGAGGACTAAAACCTATATATATATATATATATATATATATATATATATATATATATATAGTTTCTTCTTTAAATACAAACATGTTTTTGCTGAAAGCATTTTTAAAAAATGAGTAATAATAAAACAGCCAAACTTTCATTTCACAAGTAAACTTTTGATAGTACAAAATTTCTGTGACTTCCCATTGTCTTGAAGTATTATGTAATTTAACACTTACAAATCAAGTATGTGGTTCAGGGAGATATAATTTATATGTATCACTAGGAACTAATGAAAAGAAAGAAAATTTTGTAAGGCTTATTTTTAAAAGGTCAAAACAAATGGGAAGAATCATGCTAACTTAAAAACATTTTGTAGTTGGATTTATTTAAAATCCCTAGTAGGTAAATTTTCATTTATTTTACTTGAAGGTCAACTTGTTCAAAAGTACTATTTATTTATTTAAACTGACAGCACAGTAATATGTTTTGTAAATAGCTTAAGACTCTGCATAACTAATAATGCATCACCACCCAGTAGCTTTCTAAAACTTGTATATGCAGCTCATTAATATAAAAATAGTTAAATATTAAAAAAAATGAAATGCATTGAACTTTGATGCAAAATCAGGACTGTGACTGAATTAAATAACTTGGCTCTCTTTCACTTTGTGATCAGTGTGTGGGCACTTCAACAACAGTATCCATTAGTAGTAACTTTGGGTTAAAAGCATATGATATCTGGGTATTTATGCTTTAAAATTCTCAACAGGAGTAAATGGGACAAGTAAGAAAGACAAGCACGTGTTTTAAAAAGAAAGAAACACAAAAATTATATTGTGATTGCATTTCACAATAGTGTTCATTTGTAACAAATAGCTAAGTTCAGTTTCTATAATAATACCTTAGGAAAGAATAAACTCTTTATTTTTAGTTTCTACTGATGACTCTGACACATTGAGGATGAGAGATGAATAACATTTGAGCAACCTGATTCTCACCCATGGAGGACTGAAAAATTGTGAAAGGCAGTTAGTCTTTAATAGGTGCTTATATATGAGAAGTGATGCAAATAACAAATGACATTTTGTACAGCATACATTATCAGTTTTGACCTGAATACTCCTGCGAATGAATTAGGAAGGGCAGAAATTAATATCCTAATTCTATCACAAGAAAAAAATTGAGATTAAGAGAAGTTCTCATTTACATAAGGTCAAGGTGTTAGAGGTTATTTTTTAGATTAAACTTAGAACGTTTACCTCAGAATAAATTTAAATAATGACAGAGGAAGCCTAAACAATAATATCCTATTCCTTGAACCTTATTCTGAAATGTATGATGTCAGATGTCAGAAATAAGCAGAAGGTAATTTGAGGGAATTTGGGAGGTGAAATAGTGTTAATATCTGTCTTCTGCCCCCAATTGTAGAATCAAATGAGAGCCAGGTGCAACAATAGTCAGAGAGATGGACATAAAAATATTACTTTTATACCAGATACCTTAAACTTGGCTTGGCTTTCAGATTGTATCCAGAATCTCACACCTCTTCTGAGAGCACTGTAGTCCAAGCCGTCAGCATCTCTTGCCTTGTTATTGTAATAGTCTCCTCACTGCTCTCCCTGCCTCTCCTTTGTTGATGGAACAGCACGAGCAAGAGCAAAGCTTTTAAAATGTTATCAGTAGCCTCCTTTCTCATTTAGAGGAAAAGCACAATATCCTTATGATGTCCTATTACCTCTCTACTACTTCCTTATTCACTGTTCAGTCACCTTAACATTGTTTCCAGATCATAGCAGGTAGTTTTTGCCTCGGGGCACTTGTATTTGCTGTTGGCATTGCCTGGAACTCCTGTTGTCCACATAGCTCGATCCTTCATCTCTTTGGGATCTTTACTCCACCGTCACCTTTTAAGTAAAGCTTTCCCTGTCCTCCTACCACTGTAGGCCTGCTTCCTCCTATTTTTTACTGTGTAGCATGCTCTCTGCTCCACTAATTAATCTTGCTCGTTATAATTCTCCTGCTTAAGTGAAATCCTTTAAAGGGTACAAAGTTTTGTGCTGTATCCTCAGAGACTAGAATAGTGCCTGCCACACAGAAGCTACTCAATGAATAGAAGTTTAAAAAAGATATTTTAATGGAGAGACATTTAAGCTGCATCAATACAACCGTACATGGGATGAGAACTAGATGAAAGTTGCAAAATTGGGTGTTCCGGCATCATAGATTTGAAGGTTGGCTTTACTGCTCTCCCATCTTCATTCAGCAAAAAGTCTCAATGTCATGTGACACTTCTTATAGTCAGCCAACTCTCCCAAATTCCCATCCTACTCACTAAACCTTCCCCATGTAGCCGACTTCTTCAGTGCCAACTGGAATTTGTCTCATTATTTTTCCCTAAAGAAAATAATAGCTTGTGCTGCAACCGGTTTGGCTCAGTGGATGGAGCGTCGGTCCCAAGTGCGATTCCGGTCAAGGGCATGTACATTGGTTGCGGGCACATCCCCAGTGGGGGGGGGGGGGGGTGCAGGAGGCAGCTGGTCGATGTTTCTCTCTCACTGATGTTTCTAGTTCTCTATCCCTCTCGTTTCCTCTCTGTAAAAAAAAAATCAATAAAATATATATATATATTTTAAAAAGAAAATAATAGCTTGTAACATGAATACTTATTATGCAAATTATTTACCACCTGGTATATATTATCTCAATTAATAACACTTCACTCCATTTTTTCCAAACAACTTATAGGCTTGAAAGAACCTAAATAACTTTCCCAAGTCATGTGACTGGTATTTGAAACCACAATGTCTTTCTTCAGAATCCTAGGTGATAACACCAATATAATTATTCTATATAATAAAGAGGAAATATGCAAATTGACCCTCCTACCCTCACAAGATGGTTACTTACAACCAGGCCAGCAGGGGAGTTAGTAAGGTTCAACCAAATGACTGAACAAGGCCAGAAGGGAGGTGGGGTAACCAAGCCAGAAGGGAGGGAGCATTTAGGGGTGACCAGGCAGGTAAGCAGGTAGGCAGGTGAGCAATTAGGAGCCAGCAGTCCAGGATTGTGAGAGAGGTGTCCAACTGCTGGTTTAGGCCCAATCCCATAAGAAGTCTTGGGTTGAGAGGGTGCAGGCTGGGCTGAGGGGATCCTCCCACCCCCATGCATGAATTTCATGCACCGGGCCTCTGGTTTCTTAGAGGACATTTGGCACGAACTTCCAAGTTTCCCTCCATAATATTTTCTGTCCTTCATTCCTGCCACCTTAGTGGAAATGTTGTTCCTTCTGGTATTCCAGGCTAACCACACTTTCCATAGTTAAAAGCCCATTCTTCTTCTAATTATTTCTTATATTATCATGAACATTCAGCCCACAATGTGCACTGGCTCCTTTTAAGGAAAATACAGTCTTAAGTTACTCCTATCTAAAATCAAAACAAGAGCCGTGTGTCCCAGGGGAAGCAGTGGGACCCAGGGGGAGGGGCGGTGAGAACCAGAGGAGGAGCGGACTCAATTCGTGTGGTCCTGAGATAGTCACCATAAAACAAGCAGATTGTCAAATGAGGAGCGGATTCTATTCATGTGATCCTGAGATAGTCACCATAAAACAAGCAGATTGTCAAATGACAGCGGGGAGGGGAAGGAGACCTGGGGGGAGATAAGAGAACACCGAAGGACTGATATGCATGAATATAAGTACAACCAAGGAACACAGAACTCTGGGGAGGGAGGGCATGAATGTGAGGTGTGTGAGGGGGCAATGGTAAGCTATGGACACATATAATACCTTAATAAAAAAAATTTTTTAAAAATAAAATCAAAACAAGATGAAACAAAAGTAAACAAAAACTTGTTTCATTTTGCATATACACCTTCTGCATTACTCTTTATTCTCTACTTCTTTTCATATCAAGCATGAACTATACATCTAGATCATGTCTGACCTATCTATCTCCTTTATCATTAGCATTTTTTATTGATTCACTCTTATTTAACCCTTCTTATTTTGTGCCCAACATTCTGCTGAACCTATTTACACTTTGTAATTATAAATGACTTTTATTCATTTACAATTTTTTTCTGTACTATTTTACTACTGCTTAAGCCTCTCTCTTTTTTAAAAATATATATATATATATCTTTTGATTTTTTACAGAGAGGAAGAGAGTAGGAGAGTTATAAACATCAATGAGAGAGAAAAATTGATCAGCTGCTTCCTGCCCACACCCCACTGGGGATGTGCCTGCAACCAAAGTACATGCCCTTGACTGGAATTGAACCCAGGACCTTTCGGTCCGCAAGCCGACGCTCTATCCACTGAGCAAAACCGGTTTCAGCAAGCCTCTCTCTTTTGAGATCTTATCCTCTCTTGTATAACTATGATCTCAGTCTCTCATAGATCATTTCCTCCCTTTTTGGCAGTTTAGTCTTCACTCTTCCAGAGCTACTCTGCCACCACTTGCCCTGTTTACATATGGGTAACCAGGGTTTAGTCCTCAGCTTGAAGCTGCTCTCATCTTATCTATCCCTCTTTAGCATTCTCTTTGTCAACCTCATAGCTTTAAGTTCAAATTTTATGACTCCTATTTATGACTTCAAATTTTATGACTCAGATTTATGTCTCCAATATCCCTCACTCAGACCTCTCTCCTCAGGCCCACGTCTGTATTTCTCATTGCTTATTGGACATCATAAAGTAGATGGCAACAGACATTTCAAAATCAACATGGCCAGCAATAAACACATGCTGTATCCTGTCACCCTTCCTCCAGTCAAAACAATCCACTCTTCCCTTGTTTTTCCTGAATCTGAGAATGCCCACGTTTCCCATTTAGTCACAAAACCCAAAAATAAAAGACTCACCAGAGATTCCTTCCTTTTATTGACATCCACATTAAGTTGATCCTCAAACATAGTTCTACCTCTCAAATATTTTTTATCTCTCATTTTCTCCACTTTTTTTATTGTGGTAAAATACACATAACATAAATGTATCATTCTAAGTGTATAGTTCAGTAGTATTGAATGTGCAACCATTCATCCCCATAAATCTTCATCTTGTTCTCATTTTCTCTTAAAGCTATGGGTAATTCTTAAAGGAAGCACATGTTATCTCTTGATGGAATGACAGATATCCAAGACCTCCTTACTGGCTGTGGTGATTTCATTCAAATTTCTTCCCAATTTGTCTATCCCTCATTTGGTGTCAAAGTAAATTTTTAAGAAACCAACATTGTTCCTCCAGATTAACTCTCGACTATCTCCTTAATCTTTAGGACAAAGGTCAAATGCCCTAATTACCATAAAAAGCCAGTTTACTAGGTTACTTCCCTACTTTACCTCTGTAGCTTCCTGTTTCATGATGTCCCTACTTCCTCTCAATGCTCACAGCATAAAGCCCACACAAGAAGATGTGTACAATTTCATATTCCATCCAAACTTCAATGAAACACAGTTATATGAGGCAACAGATTCTGTTTCTTGGCTGTGTATATTTCTATTAGGCCTGTTTAAATCCTGAAAACACACAAACACAATCCAAAATTTGAAATGTGTCATTATAAATTCCTAGGTTGTGATACCACTTTGCTGTTTGCTATAGAAATAATGAGCATTAGTAGTCAAGATACACTGATTTTCAGCCCCACTTTATGTTGGGAATGTACAAATAATAATAGAGCTGCATTCTTTTTTTTTTTTAATTCCCCTTGCTTTCACAAAATCTTAACATGTGTCTTTCCATCATCTCCTTTAGAATGTCAACTAATTTTGCAATGGATGCTCCAATTCCAGGTATCATAAATCTTGTCAGTGCCTGAATTCACCATCTCGTTTTCGCTTGTCAGTAATGGGAGGAAGAGAGGACTTATTATTCAGTATGTAAAGCAAGAACATTTAAAAAAATATATATTTTATTGATTTTTTTTTACAGAGAGGAAGGGAGAGGGATAGAGAGTTAGAAACATCGAGCAGCTGCCTCCTGCACACCCTCTACTAGGGATGTGCCCACAACCAATGTACATGCCCTTGACCAGAATTGAACCTGGGACCTTTCAGTCCACAGACCGATGCTCTATCCACTGAGCCAAACCGGTTTCGGCAGAAGCAAGTACATTTTGAGTGACTGTCTTCCACTTCTGTAGAAACCATGGTATTACTTCAAATGAATAAGCAGTAGGAGACACAAGGATCAGAAACAATAGATGACTCATGTGCTACCTCAGTGCAAATGCACCAGCCTTTGATCTCTCTTTCTGAGCTCAAGAAAGGCCAGAAAGAAGGCCTTAAATACTTCACTTTAGCAGGGTCAAGGAGAGAGCAATACCTGATGACCTGCTAAGCTTTCCAGAATGGAAATAGGCTTTTTCTCCTTCTTCTTTTTTAATGCATACATGATATTCCCTTGCAACAAGTCCCTTATTAGTAAAGTGTAGCATTATGTACATGTAAATGTAAGCTTTTAATAAGAAACAGACATTAGGAGTTGCATTTGATTCTGGCAAATCCAAAATAAGAAAGAAAAAAAGAAAAAATTAACTCACTTGATGATTAGAAGTGGAATAAAGCAAATATAGTTCCTTGATGTGGACCACAGACAGATGCACCCTGTCCCTCCAGACCTACTGAAATAGACTTCTGTTTCCAAAGGCTCAGGTTCCACACCACGATCTCTTCCAGAGACCCTTCTCTGATTTTTAATCTGAATTAGAAGCTATCTTTCTGTGATGCCATTGTGCATATCTAGCATAACATTTAGCATACTGTGTCATACTTTCCATTAGTATTTCCTTTTATTAGGATATGAAAAAGAAAATAAATTTTATTCAACTATACTTCCAGGGTTTAAGCAGTATACCTGAGCACAGTGTATAATTGTTAACAAAATTAATGAGTGAATGATGTAGGGATGTGAGGAGAAAACAAAGGAGAAAGGGAGAACAGGGAAAAAGGTAAGAGGGAAGGAAGTTAAGAAAATGGATTTAATTCACTGAGGATGTAGTAATCCTTACTCTTTAGCTTCCTAGCTATCTTGACAGGTAGATTCATTCCTAACATGGCATCTTGATGTCACAATGTTGAAAATTACTCTGCAGAGCAAAAGAGCACTGCTAATTTTGCTCCCCAGCTGACAATTGGTAGTAGTGATTACTTACCTTTCTGTGACAGTAAAAAGAACTAATAGTTGTAGTTTTATAAAAGCTTTTAACTAGATATTAGATGACATAACTATTACTCTACCAAAGCAACTGTTATGGTCAATTAGGTAAATAATTTTGCTTTAACAAGTCATTAAATAGTTTAATGATGGACATTAGAGCTCCCTCAGAGCTATTAGATGAATCAATAATTTATATTTTTAAAATATCAAAGTAAATAGTTTTACATTAGATTATTATGGCTCCCTCAGTCAATATCTTCTGAGAATTATATATATTTTTTGGCAAGTAATTCAATATATTTCTATATCAATAAAATAGTTATGATAACTAAAATTAAAGAACTCTCTCCCTCCTAATCTTTCTAATTGGCCATAGAAATAACAAATATGTAGAAACTGAAAATGTTAAAAAAAATCTTATCTTTTAGAAATAATTTTAATATTTAAGTACATTTAAATAAATAATAAAAATTCATAAAATTGCTGGATGTACAACAGATATTTCTTGAAATAGACATGTTGAATCACTTAACAGTATTGTAAAGTCCTTTCGACTCTACTTAATTCCCCTTGGTTTGCATATTTTATTTTGGGTTGCTTCTATAGTTTTCTTAAGAACAATGATCTTTTTGTTTTCTGCAAACATTTATTGACTGCTTACTCTGTAGAAGACAGTGTGTGAATCTACCTTTTCTTTTTCTTAAAAAAAATATGCTTTATATATAACTAGCCTAATAACCAAGAATGTCCAATATTGTTATCTTTTTACATTTCCTACTGGAGAAATTGTAGTTCAGAGGGCTTTAAACGACTCTCTTTATCATTTAAAAGCTGATAGCAGAACTTGGCTTTAAGTCTTCTGACCTCAGGTTGAGTGTTTCCTCACTGGTTCAGAGCTCCCATAATTACCCTTCAATATAGCGGAAACTTTGAAAAGCTGTGGGAATCACTGCCAAACAGATGAAGAATCTAAGACTCAGAATTACCACAGATTCCCTTTTCTTTTCTGTTTGAACAATAGCATTAATGCAAAAAGGTAGACTTTACTAAAGATTTTTCAGATGTGATTATTGCACCTCTTAACAAAGACCATGTGAAAACTTCCTTCTATTCTCCCTTCCAGATGTCTTTATCACCTATCACCCATGCCAACTCTACTTTTCCTTTCTAACTCCTTCCCCTTTAAACTTACAGTCCTTACTTTATGTGAGTGCTTACCTGTGCTCTCTCTCTCTCTCACTTTCTTCCGCTCCTTTCTTCATTCTTCCCCCCCTTTCCCATCCCTTTTTCTGCCTATCTTGTTTCTTTTTCCTTTGCTCTTAATATTCATTTTTATCTTTTTCCTTTGCTTTCCCTTCCTTTTTCCTTTCCTTTTCTGCTCTTCAGATCTCACTATAACTCTGAGGATTTCATTATTATTTAGAACAATCAGCCCAGCTCTGTTTTCTATTACCAAATTGTAAAATTGAAGTTCATCAAGGTTATTAAAGCATTTAAAATTACCAGGCCCCTAAAAAGTAGTTTAGTGGCATTCTTCTATTATTGAAATAATCTTGAGGCAGCTAAACATCAGACAAACATCTGAGAGAGAGAGAGAGGAAGGAGAAGAGGGTCAGAGAGGAAGGAGGGTGAGAAGGGAGAGATGGAGAGAGGGAAGAAGAGAGAGAGAGATGAGGAAAGATAGGGAGGGGCAAGTTTTCCCCAGGAAGATATGTAATGTTGGTGAAGGTATAAAGAAATGTTGATGGGACTGCAAACTGAGATAATATTTCTTGAGGTGACTGTTTTTATTTGTATCTAAGGTTTTAAACATTACATATATTTAGACCCAGAAATTTGATTTTCATTCTATGTTGTAAAATAATTCTCAAATCATTAGTATAAGTGCATTGTCTAAAGAAAGCATTGGAGTATTGTTTACTAATGAAATTAAAAACAACTTAGTTATTGCTAGGTATTTGGTTCAGTAAATTTAGATACAATCTAATAGAATATGATGCATTATTAAAATTAAAATATATTTATCTTTTTTATATTACACATATATGTATAGTCACATCCTATAAAATGACATATTGGTCAATGACAGACCACATGGAGGTATTATAAGAGTCTCATGGAGCTGAAAAAATCGTATCACCTACTGACATTGTACTGTCATAATGCCATAGTGCAATGCATTAACCACATGTTCATTGAGCTGCTGATGTAAGAAATCTACTTCATTTCTAGTTTTATAACAGTATAGCACATGCCATTATATACAGAACATAATACTCGGGAATATACTATGTTACTGATTTAGGTGCTTACTCTACTATACTTTTTATTGTTATTTTAGAGTGCACTGGATGTATACAAAATTTTTCTGTAAAGCAATATGCTGTGCTTTATATATCTCCTACTTACCATGCAGCAGCCTTATATATCTCCTACTTACCATGTCTCTTGATTGCATCATTTTCTTGTGTACCTGATTTAATCACGTGTTATCTTATATGTACAGGCTTGTAACCTAAGAACAATAGGCTATACCCGTGGTCAGCAAACTGTGGCTCACAAGCCACATGCAGAAGCTCTTTGGCCCCTTGAGTGTGGCTCTTCCTCAAAATACCATGGCCTGGGCTAGTCTATTTTGAAGAAAAAGTTAGAAGTTTAACTTTTAAACTTTTAAATTAAAAAAAAATTGGCTCTCAAAAGAAATCTCAATCGTTGTAACTGTTGATATTTGGCTCTGTTGACGAATGAGTTTACTGCCCACTGGCCACTATACCATATAATTTAGCTGTGCAGTAGGTCATTCCATCTAGGATTTTGTCGTTGCACTCTATGATGTTTGCACAACAAAATTGTCAAACAATGCATTTCTCACAATGTAACCTTGTCATTAAGCTATACATGACTGTATTGGGAATCTATTTTTATACATTTGTGGTTTTATTAAAATCATGTTTCAAAAGAATAGCAATAGTGTGTTCCATTTGCTCTTTGGTAAAGTCTGTGTGTGTGTGTGTTATTCATGGATGAAGCCTCAACAAAACAAAACAAAACACGTTAACTGGAGTTATCTTGGCAATGGTATTATAGATGCACTTTATTTTTCCTTTTGTGCATTTCTCAATGGCATAAATATGTCCACAGTGTTTTTATTATTCTTCATAATTAGTAAAAAAAACTACAAATGCTCAAATAAGTGAGTAGCAAAGTATAAACTAAGAGACTCTTGTTAGTACACACTTACATGAAAGACTTACTCTACACAGAGATAATAAATCTAACCATGTTTTCCACAGGAGCCCCTAAAACTGATGCTTGAGATAAAAGATAACTTTTGTGTTGTTTATTTGAAAAGTGATCCCAGGGTGTAAAAGGTGAGGGATATCGGGACTGGATAGAAAAGGAGAGATAGCACTAGGATGCTTTATCAAGTTGTCCACTGTGGCTGGTACTCAATCCCCTCGCACCCCCTGAAGAGCAACAGAAAATCTGTCTTAGAACTGTCTGCCAAGAGGATGAAAGGACGAATATTTACCCATCGGGTCTCAACTCTTATAGACAAAGCCCATCACCACGCTTACGTGCATGGGCTTTGCCTGTGTGAGTGCTGACAGGGTGACCCTGGGGGTTCTGTGCACATAAGAGAAAATCCAGAACCAAAGGTGGAGGGCACAGCCCAAGACGGGGGGCATTCAAATGTCACACTGCACAAACCAGGTCACCCCACAGTTATCAATAAAAGGCGGGCATGAGAGAACCTGAAGTGGTACTTGTGTCCTTTACTAAATCCTAAAGTGTCGCTGAATCCGCTTTAACTCGTGTCGGTCATAAACTCTGTAAGAATTTGATATAAGAATATTATTGGAAGAACAGTTTCTGCTGTTGCAGTTGATGGTAAATATTATAATTCATCTCCCTTCTCCATTAGCTATTTTAGGTATCCCTCACCATTGTCTGGGGTGTTGTTTGTTTTAAGTGTTTGCCTAGTGGGATAATCCCAAGAAAATCTGAGGAAGGAAATGTTAAGTGGGTACTGTGAGTAGATCAGCCATTCCATAAGTTCTGGTGCTGCTGGCTGAACTGTGGGCAGGGGACGTTAGAACATACCCCTGATGTCAGTTTTAATAAAGGTATATCGATGCCTCTTCCAGGACTGAAGGGGGTCCAAGCAATAAACTTGCTCCCAAGAGGTTGAGTAATCTCCTGAAGGAATGACAGCCTATTGAAGGCTCACTGCTGGCCTTTAGTGGGGGGATTTGTGATTTCATTAGTGGCAGCAGCTGGACCAGCTTGATGAAACAGAGCCAGCGCTGCTGGGCTCATGCAGAGCCTCTTCCTCTGCCAATAATGTCAGTTCAGTCATGGGCTGGTAGTGCTAGACCTGCAGTGACTGAGGAAAGAAGATGGCATTTTCCCACGAAGTTTTGTACTGCCTCTTCTGTGTTGTTTGTTCTCTAGTGCTATTGACATGATACAAGAGATCCTAACCCTTGGACCTTCTCTTAGATGTCTTACTACATGCCTCTTTCCTATATTTCCTTACCTTAGATCTTCCAATATTAACTAGACAATCTTTTGGTTACTACCCAATCTATCTTATTTCAGGCTACTTCCAAAATGAATGATCTGATGTCAGCCCTCTGTTCTTCCCATGGGCGGGGCTGGGAGGGGGTCAGCGGGAAGGTTTCCCTTCATCACTGACTTTAGGTCCACTTCTAATAGGGCTCTGGTGTGGCAGCAGTGCACTGAGGCGGTGACCACACATTGTGCTGGCGGAAGATCTGTGGAAAGGGAAGGAAAGTACATAGTCATGGTAAATGTCAGTTTTGATAAAGAGGTTTTTTTTCTTTCTTCTATTAGTTGAATGCAGAAAATCCCCTATGATGCCAAATGACTAGGTAGAAAAAGGTGGCAGGGTAGCAGGGATGGGTAACATGGAAATTTGGGCTACTTGTCCAGGTGGTTTGTTCATAATTTTTCTATTTACTTGGACCTAATTCTACCTGTACAGTTTTCACAGTACCAGGAATTGCTGCTGAGCCCAACTACCATTATGACTTGAAATCATACGGCATGATATAATAACACCCAGTTCTAAGGGCTTTTTTTTTGTTTTGTTTTTTTGTTGTTGTCATGTGATCACATGACACCAGAAACTCTATCTTTATAGAGATTAATAGCATAACTAGAACAGTTAAAAAAAACACAAACCCAAAACAGTGAAATGTTCTCTGGAAGAGAAAGCATGGCTTTCCTCCAAAATCCTAGGGGTATGTTATAAAATGTTCCTATTCTGGCTTGTCAGAAACTCCACAGCATGCCATCTACCATGACTGCTTTTATCACAGTCAAACCTGCTGGCTGCATTGCCCAAATGCCACAGCAGCAGGCAGCACAGACTGACACTGCTGCAGGGCCTTCTCCACTCTGGGCGCCAGTCAAAATTAGCAGTGCTGTTCCCCCTAAAAATATGGTCAGGGCGCTATTCCAGAGTGTGGTGGTAGGGCTTTCAAAATTCCAGCAGACCTACCAAGTGCCTTTATTTTAGTGGCCAGGTTGTACAAGTTACAACACTCTGTATCCTTGTATGCTCCAGACTACAGCAAGCCTTAATATTTTGCCAATATGGTAGCCCCTGAGCATATTTGAAATTTATCTTCTCCCCGCTGGTATGCATATGTCTTATTAGGGTATCTAGAGTGATTCCATATCGGCTCAACAAGTACTGTTAGCATGATGCTTTCAATTTAGGAACAGCATGATATCCTGTGTAATGGCAGGATCATTAAGGGCTATATTATGGCACAGAGGAAGAATGAATATGATAATGGAGCAAAGAGAATGTTTTCCTATGCTAAAGAGGAGCTGGGTTTGATCCTCATTACTGATAAAGATTTAGAAAAATGCATTGACCAGATTCATGGTACCTTGTACCATGTGCTCCATTATTCTGATCAGTGAAGATACCTCATTGGGCATGACAGTTGTGTTTGAGGCTATCACTTGGCAAAATGTATGGAGCTTGACATCATGTGCCATTATCCATGCAGTTTCTGTAGGGCTCAGCAACTCTATTAATTGAGAATATAATAGGCATTGCTACCCCTGAATCTTTGAGGATGGATGGCATTAATCCCTACACTTCCCTTTCGGCTGTATTACTGTTTCTGATTTACTCTATGAATGGGTAAGGGAAGTTTCAGAGTCTTCATCAAAACAACTTCATACTCTTTTCAGGTCAGAGTTGCTGCATTCACAGCTACAGTAAAACAGGTGAATATTGAGAAGCACCCAATTGGATCACTTGTATTTGATTTATATTCCCTCCTTCCTCCATTGTATGTAAACAGTACTGTGCCCTCTTTTTTATTTTTTTATTATATTTTATTGATTTTTTTATAGAGAGGAAGAGAGAGGAATAGAGTTAGAAACATCGATGAGAGAGAGACATTGATCAGCTGCCCCTTGCACACCCCCCACTGGGGATGTGCCCACAACCAAGGTACATGCCTTTGACCAGAATCCAACCTGGGACCTTTCAGTTCACAGGCCGATGTTCTATCCACTGAGCCAAAATGGTTTTGGCAGTTCTGTGCCCTCTTAATGATTAAGGCAAACCACTCCTCAAAAGAAGATAACTTATCTCGCACGTTGGTTCCTAGGTATAAAGCCCATTAAATATCCTGGTGGCCACCATAGCTTATTGTTTGATGGGACTTGGATTGTCTACTCTGACAAAATTGCACCTTCTTTGGTCACCAGGATCTCTAATCCTGCAGGACCCAGAGTTGTGGGAATGGTAAATATCAAGTTCCTCAGTGGGTCTTTGAAAACAATGGCCCACTCCTGCTTCTATCCTTTTGTTCCTGAATCCATGGTTTCTTTGTATTGAGGAAATTACAGATGCATCTCTGATTTAATGCATATCTCATATCCTGGAGTATGGCGTGCCTTCCTTTCAGAATGAGCTTTTGAGCTGGCACTTCAGCTGTGCAGTTAGAAGGGCATTAAGGTGCTCTACGAGGCTAGCCTCCTTCTAGATGACACAGTACGTGATACAATAACTTGATCCCATGGTAATATGCTCACTCACATTCTTTCTTTGCTGCAAAGCACACCCATTAGGTACTGTGTTGTTAGGATTACATATCCATGAATTAGGCATTCCATAAGCCCACGGACAGTGATCTTGGCTAAGTCTTTGAGGATAGGAAAGGCAAGTATATACATAAACTAGGTAGTTATCTCTATGAGGATAAATTAGTCCTATAGCATTACACCAAAGGCTCGATGATAGTTTCTGTTGTTTACAGGTTGGACACTCAGAGCAGTAGCATTAGATAGACCTTGGTACTATCTAGTACCTGCTGTTGGGCCCACGCATAGCCTGCACATCTGCCACCAAAGATACTCCATCTATTGATTATGCCAGTTCTGTGTGCTTATCATGAAAGCAGACTGATCATTTTTTTCTATTTGGTTGTTTAGTGACTCTTCTATGATGGCTGTTTTCCATTTATACAGAAATATTCACATGTTTTGCCATGCCCTATTTGTCCATCTGTATTTCTCTACTCAGACATCCTCCTCATCTCTGGTCTTCCTTCCAAGCACCTGCTCAGATGAGCAGACAACTGGCCATTTCCCAGGATGCTTTATATTCTCACCTCAGGTTTCCACTTCTATTATATCAAATGTTTTTTTTTTTCTCACATGTACAAGTGCTAAGAGGATTCTAGTGGGTGTCCAACAATGAAACATTCTAGAGCCTCAGGATAGAAAATGAGAAATGCTTCATTCAGAGTTGGGGAAAGGAACTTTGAGGTTTCATATGATCAAAGCTTTCAACTTCCCCAGTGGCTGGAATAAAAGGTGGGGCTGGGAGGGTCTGAAGTAGTACACAAGAAGTATCTTGATATATCACATAGAACAATCAACACTGAACATTGAACAGAATTATCTATATAAAAAACCCTAAAGATGCTACAAAAATTACTAGATCTAATAAATGCATTTGGCAAAGTTGTAGGATACAAAATCCATATCCCGAAATTGATAGTACTTTTATACACTAATAATGAACTAGCAGAAAGAGAAACTAAGAAAATAACCCAATTTACTATTGCAACAAAAATTAGGTACCAGAGAGTAAATTTAACCCAGGAGGTAAAAGACCTGTACTCATAAAACTATGGGAAATTGAAGAAATACATTAAGGAGAATACAAAGAAGTGAAAGCACAAACCATGTTCATAAGCTGGAAAAATTAACATTGTTAACTACCCAAAGCTATCCATAGATTCAACACAATTCCTGTTAAAATACCAATGGCATATTTTACAGATCCAAAAAAAATATTTTAAAAATGTATATGGAACCAAAAGACCCCAAATAGCCACAGAAATCTTGAAAAGAACAAAGTTGGAAGTCTCACAGTAGTATATTAAACTATACTACTAGACCAAGCATGTCAAACTCAGTGCCCACTGGCTGCATGTGGCCCACAACAAATATTTTTTTGGCCCAGCCAATATAACGGTATGTAAGAAATGTTTTAATAAAAATTTCATAACTTAGTTTTTACAATATTCTGTTATACATAATTATTAATAATGAGCTATAACGTTCGCTAATGACTGATCACTATAATTGTGTTGTGCACCATTTCTCTCCACTAATACCAACACTGAATATTTTAGCAGCCAATTGCTATGTCATTAGTCTTGGACTGACTTGTTTGGTGTGTGTGACAGGAAATATTTTGCTTCCAGAGAACAAGAAAGATAGGTTTATTTGCATTATACTTATTAATTTGTGCAGTTATTCAGTGTCTGATAAGTTAATCCTTAAGAAAAAATATTAATTTTTATTAAAATGTTCTATTATTTTATATTAATGATAACTCATTTATTTCAGCCCTTTGTATTCAGCATGTCTCTATCAAAATAAACCTACGTTTCTATGAAAATTGAAGTTGTTTGTTTTTTGTGGCCCACATAAACATAAGCCTTGTTTATTTGGCCCATGTTAGCCTTTGAGGTTGACATGCTTGTACTAGGTCATCATAATCAAAACAACCTGTTTCTGGCCTAAGAACAGGAATATAGACCAATGGAACAAAACAGAGAATCCAGATATCAACCCACACCTTTATGTTCAATTAATATTTAACAAAGAAGGCAAGAGCACAAAATGGAGTAAAGACAATCTCTTCAATAAAGGAACTGAAGTCCTATAATGTAAATGCCTTTTTGAAAGATTAACATTTTTACCATTGACTAAACTTAAAATTAACCACTGTATGGCTAATTTAGTTCTCTGAGAAGA
Organism: Vespertilio murinus; assembly: GCA_963924515.1. NCBI lineage: Eukaryota > Metazoa > Chordata > Mammalia > Chiroptera > Vespertilionidae > Vespertilio > Vespertilio murinus. The sequence continues at coordinate 141,267,794 of OZ004707.1, forward strand.
CTTAATGACACCTAGGGAGGGTCGATGAAGAGAAAGTAAGAGTGGTAGTATGGATGGAAAGGATATATGCGTGGGGAGAAAAAGAAATAGCCTTCATCAACATTAGAATCATTTTGCCATATTTGCCTGTCACTAACATTGTCACTCTTTTTTATGCCTTGCTTGTTTGTGTAACTGAGGTTGGTATGGGGATTTAATGATTAAGTAAGTATGAACGTTTTTGGTAATTGCAATTAAAGTTTTCATTCAGGGAGCATTTTTAAAAATGCAATAATCAAAGAGAGATGAATGAGGCTTACAAGACCTAGTCAATTAATAAACTAACCCTTAAATAGACAAGAATAGCTTGCATTTCCACCTTATTCAGATGGTCATATAATCAATGTGAGAATGTCAGGGTTTTCAGAAAGTTTGGGGTGATTGGTCTTGACAATGACTTCCAATCTTTCCACATTGTAAATGGGATCAGGTAAGTGAAATGACAGTTTTCACAGGGTTTGGAGAGAATCTTTTGATCATTTAGCTCTGCCTTGGAATATCATAATTGCCATATCATTTAGGCCACACTGCTTCACAGAAATTCAGTTAATTAATTGTGATTGGTTGTAATTTGAGCATTCATTAGAATTCGCTTTCTTTTGACATCTAGAAGACATCATTAATGGTCAATGAGTACCTTGGGCTTTGTAAGAGGAGAATACATATCTCAGAGGGACTCAGAATTCCAACCGAGGTTCACCCATACTGGATTGATATCAGTATTCCTTTAGCAAGTGAACTTTCCAATACAGGTACTGTCAGAGATGTTTATAGTGTGTTTGAATGAAAATAGTTCTCAGCAAAGATGCTAACAAATGTTTCTCTGATCTGAGATAAAATCTGGCTGGACAGATTCAGGGGGTTTGATGTAATTTCCTATTTGTATAAGCAAGCAGCTTACAGATGTTTGGCACAACCAATGAAAGGGAAAAAAAAATCACTGGCCTGACCTCTATGAAATGACCTTTATTGGTGGCTCTAGCTTGTGCACTGCACAACATTTCTGACACTGCCTTGAACCAGCTCACGGGCAAGTGGGGCTGGTGCTCCATAGAGGCTTGTTGCCTCCCAGTGCTCTGGGCAGTGGAGATCTCTCCTTCCTCCTTCTTTCTTAATCTATTACATTTTGAACCAAGAGGCCTGGGTCCTGAGGTTACTGCAGTTGTAGTATGAATGAGATCGTCTATTTAAATGCACTTTGCCTTTTGTGAAGGCTCTATAAACAGCCAACATTTTATTATTCTAGATTCAGCACTCACTGTTTTCTTTGACTCTTTTGAACCCATACCACATAGAGCCAAACAACCTGAAAAAAAGTGAGCAGGTATATTAAGTACAAACAAATAATCTATATGTTTTACAGTACATTTATAAACATGTTCATGTTGGAATTTCTCTATAAATAAGACAGAGTACAGTACTTTGAGCCATTATAGATTCCATTATCCTCTCAAATACTGAGCAAGGAAATAATTCTCTTATATCAAGAGGGCCAATTGTGAAACAAATGGTGTCAGTAGGTTCATTTGTTTTAGATGCATTTGATGAGTGATAAGATGGTAAATTGAGTTCAATAGAAAGATTACAAGAAAGGTTGGCTCTTTATTGTGACCTGGAGGTTGTTTGTTTTCAGTTGTCTTGCTATGGCAGAGTTGTGGGAGGGCCTGTATTTCTGTATAGCTAAGCTATTCATGCTTAGACAGTGCCAGAGAATTTTAGGAAACATTTCTCTCTTCAGTCATTGAATACTCTGAACAAAAAGAATCACAACTAAAATTTTACCACAAAAAAATACTTAGAAAAGCAGCTGATTTTTTTTCTTTAAATATTATATCTTTCAATATTTTAAAAACGGCATTAAACTTGTGTTTTGCTTTAAGAATATTCCTTCAAATGTTTTGCATGGGAAATCAAACTGAATTTTTTAAAACCTCACCTGAGGAATGAAGATATATTTTTTTTTCCTATTGATTTTCAGAGACAGTGGAAGGGAGCAGGTAGAGGGAGAGAGGAGGAAGGAACATCCATGTGAGAGAAACACATTGATTGGTTGCCTCCAGCTCGTGCCCTGAAGGGGCTGGGGATTGAACCTGCATCTGAGGTACATGTCCTTGGTTGGGAATCGAAACCTGACCCTTAGGTCTATGGGCTGATGTTCTAACTATTGACCCAAACTGGCCAGGAATTCTTTTTAATGAATTATATATTTTGAAGTTCGGATGGGATTTGTTAAAAAATAAAAACGAATTCATTCTATACAACTTAGTTATATATTAAAAGTGGCTTTGCTAGATGAGAAAAATGTATTACTGTTATTAATTATACCACTTAACAATGCATTGGTGTTTATGTAATAATGGGATTACTAAGTGTAGATTACGTTTTATCTTCAAACTAAGAAATATTAACCATAGAAAGGTCATTGCCACTGATGTCTTTGGAAGGCTACTGATGTTCTGGGTTTTCTAATTTATTAGGAACTGATTTTGTAAATTTCTAGATATAGATCATTTTGTAATAAACTTAAACCTTACAACACAATAATCAGTTATTAAAAATAAAGAACTCCAGAGTTTTGGCAGTTTGACACAGAAGTTGGGAGGGGGTGCCAGTTATCAGCTTATTGCCTCTCAGCTTCAAAAGGCCCTGCTTGTGCTACTGGCAGTTCTCCCCGGCCAGCTGGCCCAAGGCAACGCTTTGCCAGTTGAGGATCCAGGAGGGACACCAAGGAGGAAGGGGATTCTCTTACTCTTTCTGCTGTGCTTCTCTTCCCACGGGCTGTGATGGCGCTAGAATGGCATGCAGGGCACTAGGGGGGGCAGCTTTCCTGCAGGTGCCTCAGTGCTGCATCTGCTTCTTGGCCAGCATTCCACATGGGCACCTCTCCTGGGTTCTTCAGGGCCCAGCCCCCAGCTCCCCAAGGTGACACACAGGAGTTCCCCAGGTGCCCACACAGCTTTCTGATGAGTTGAGCAGGATCTTCTCATTCTTTCCTATCCCTGCAGCAGCTTCTGTGGGTGTCCAACCAGCTTCCCAGGGAGTTTAACTGCTCCCAGCACCCACCGACCACCCTCCGATCGCTGGCCATGGACCAACCATGGCTGTGGGAAATGCAATGAGTTTTTCCAACCTCAGTTTGTTTCCACCACACTCTGCTCAACAACTAAACTCCAGCCTTTGGGAGCGCCCCCTCCCCAAGACGGTTTTATTTTAGGTACTCTTTCTCGGCTCATGTGTATTACTTAGAATTTTTTTTTTTAGCCTCTGAAATAGATAATTCTCTATATTTCTTTATATTAAAACTAGTGGCCTGGTACATGAAATTCATGCATGGAAGTGGGTTGTCCCTCAGCCTAGCCTGCACCCTCTCCAATCTTGGACCTCTCAGGGGATGTCCTACTGCCGGTTTAGGCCCAGTCCCTGTGGGATCGAGCCTAAACTGGCAGTTGGACATCCCTCTCAGAATCTGGGACCACTGGCTCCCAACCACTCACTTGCCTGATTGTCACCTATTTCCCTCCCCCCTCCTTGCTGGCCTGCTCGCCCCCAACTGTCCCCCACTGCCAACCTGCTCACTCCCAATTGCACCCTTCCCACCCCCACTGGCCTGATCACCCCCAACTGCCCTCCCTTCCTAGCCTGATTGCCCCTAACTGCTTCTGCCTCAGCCCCACCACCATGGCTTCCAGAAGGATGTCTGGAAGGTCTCCTGGTCGAATTAGCATATTACTCTTTAATTAGCATAGATATACCAGTTCCAATTGCTGTGCCATTTCTGTCTCCTGATTGGACCCTGATTGATATGGGGGTTGAAGACCATTTAGTGGTAACTTTAGTAGTTCACTGAAAGCTTCACTTCACAAAAGTTTCAATTTTTCATTTTGTTTGAAGAATTCTTCAATTTCTTAGCACTATTTAGATATATAACTAATTTTTAAACCTTTTAGAAAACTAGGGAAAGCTAGATGTAATTAAACTAGTAAATTTGATTATTTTGCTATGATCAAAAATTTATTTTTCAAATTTTATTTTATTTTCATACAGTATATGACTTTAGCTTCCAGTTTCCACTTCTAGTATTTGATGTAAATCTTGCTTATATTTTATGAATACTTTGCATATTACTTGTCTTTAAATGTAACAAATACTGTCTAATGTATGCATTGCTTTTTTTCCTGCTAGGAAGACATATTCCTATTTCCAGAAGTATATATTTGGAACTGTGAAAAACTATCCCCTTATACACATGCTTTGAAAACATGAGTTATTCTTCTATGTAGCAATATTAAAAGGTTATTCCTAACCTGCAGTCAACTGCCTACTTAATATTAAATTATTTTGACACAACAAAAAACGAGTTTTTTTTAGTTCATTTTAGTAATACTTGTTTTTCTTAAAAAAAATTTAATGGATTTTCAGAATGAGATGAAGAGAGAGGGAAAGAGAGAGAGAGAGAGAAACATCAATGTGAAAGCAGAACATAGATGGGCTGCCTCCTGGACACACCCTACAGGGGATCAAGGTTATAACCCAGGCATGTGCCTTGAATGGGAATTGAATTAACAATCTGTGGGTGCAGGGTTGAAGCCCAAACAACTGAGCCACATAAGCCAGGGTAGTAATCCTTTTTTTAAATGTCTAACAATATAGACTGATTCTTTTTTTAAAAATATATTTTATTGATTTGTTTTTACAGAGAGGAAGGGAAAGGGATAGAGAGTTAGAAACATCGATGAGAGAGAATCATCGATCAGCTGCCTCCGTGCCCTTGACCGGAATCGAACCTGGGACCTTTCAGTCCACAGGCTGACGCTCTATCCACTGAGCCAAACCGGTTTTGGCTAGACTGATTCTTAATAATAAAATCCAAAGAGTAAACTCAGGCTCAATCGTCTCAGTGAAATAAAATTATATTTCCTGACATGCATGTATCATGTAGACAAAATAATTCCATGATTTTTGGTTTAGTTGTCCTCCTTTCATTTCTATATTTTATTTTCAAAGCTGTCTCAGTCATCAGATGAGTAGTGTATAAGGCGTAACCAAATGAGACTGCAGATGTGATGTCACTCCCATCATAGCACTCAGGGTACTTTTCCTTTCAGTTTCTCATCTTACTTCTCAAGCCCATATTGTTGCTCTTACTGCCTATCCCTCACTAGCGTGTCTTACCACTTTAAGTCCAGTTTTCACTTTGCAGCCCAGCCGCAGATTGAAATTTGTTTTCAAGTATTTGATCACTTCTTGAGCAGGAGGTTATCTCAGAGATATTCTTGCACACTCTGCAACCTGCAGTCTAGACCTGATGCAACCCCCACCCGGGACCGGCACTTGACCTTAGAGAGTTCCAAGTGAAAAAGAAGGGGCTAATGGCTAGGATGCTATTTCCTACACCACTTAAAAAATCATGCCACCATAGTACCTCAAACAAATGGCACTTAGATAAATTATTAAGTTATGCAATGGTGTGTGCCTCTCTGAACAAGTCCAAAAACATTTCCAATGTTTAGGATATGTATTCTCTCTTTCTCTCTCTCTCTCTCTCTCTCTCTCTCTCTCTCTCTCTCTCACACACACACACACACACACACACACACACACACACTCACACACACACTCACACTCATATACACACACCAATGCACTCCCAGATGCACACATGCTGACACATACAGACATGTGCTGCTAATAGAAATGCCTATAATCACAAGTCTTCCATGCTCCTTGCCTGGGAGAGTTGATTTTGAAGCCAGGAAAGTGGCCCTAGGTTTTGGCCTCTTGGGGATTGTGAAGAGATGCCTCAGCAAAATGCAAAGAATGGGGGCTGAGCTCTTCTTCTAGAGCAGTGGTTCGCATCCTCCGCCTGCATCACCTGGGGATCTTTAAGAATTAATATCTGGCCCCAACTCCAGGCCAAGTAAATTAGACTCTATGGTGGTAGGCCCTGGATATTGGCAGTGTTTTACTTAAAAGCTCTCTAGGCACTAGTAATTTGCTGCCAGGGTTGAAGACCATTTTGCTATTCTCCTATAATTTTAATCCCATTGCCTCCAATTTTAACTCCAGCTAGACCTGAAGTAGCAGGTCTTTGCTGACAATTTACTGTTGCATTTTTATTGCTAACTATTGTTCAGTAAATATTAGTGAGCACCACATTTGACCACCTACATGTTTGGGGCTCTGAAGATATAGAATCAAAGACCCGGCCTTTTTGAGCATGGGCAAACACTGATAATAAACAAATATACACATACACATTTAGTGCTATGGAGAACAATCGACCAAGATAAGGGGTTGGGCGAATGAGAGAAGGGAGTAAGTAGGTACATGTTGCATAGAGTGCTGTGGAAGGTGTCTTTCATAAGATGACTTTCAACATAGATCTCAAAAACATGGCTGTGTAAATCTTGCTGTTATTTTGGACAAGAGCACTGGAGGCAAAGAAAAATTGAAATTTTAAAGATCCTGAGGGAACAGAGCTTTTTAAGCGATTCTCAGTGAAAAATGTTTAAATAGTATTTTCACTAAAATGTTGCTAATTGGGCTTTTAAAAAATCTTTTAAAATGTTATTAACTTACATTAATAAAATCAATGCATCTTAAGTGCATACTTTGATAAATTTTGACAAGTGAATATATCCATTTAATTATTGCCAAATACAGATGTTGAAAGTTTTCTTGGGTCCCTTTTCACTCAATTCCCCATCCCTATCCAGGCCACTACCAATCTTGGCTCTATCGCTATAATAGATTTATTTTGTCTGTTTTAAAGATCTATTGAAATGGAATTGTACAGTATATACACTCTCTTCTTAGATTTCTTGCAGTAAGCATATTTATTTTGAAATCCATCCACAGCAATGCATGTATAAATAGGTGTGTCTTTTTCTCACTGGCAGGATTCCATTGCATACATACATCACAATTTGTTTAACCATCCACACATTGATGGACGTTTGAGCTCTTTTTGTATTTGGCTATTATGAATAAAGCTGATAGGGACATTTGTAGATATAAGTTTTCATTTCTTTCGGGTAACTATGTAGGAGTAGAATTGTTGTATCATATGGTGAATATGTATTTAATTTGACAAATAAATGTCAAACTTCTGTTCAGAATAGTTGTAGTAAATTATATTCCACCAGCAATGTATGAGTATTCCAATTGCTCCATATCTTTGTCAACAATTGGTATTGTCAGTGTTTTCAAATGTAACCATTGTAATGAATAAGAAGTTGTATGTCATTGTAAAGTTTTCTAGACTTCTAGAAATCTTAATAGGGGCCAAACCTATACTGGTAACAGAAACAGTCCCTCACTAATACCATAGGACATGATGGCCTCATTTACATTGATTTCATTAAGAATGATGTTATTGCCAAAACCGGTTTGGCTCAGTGGATAGAGCATCTGTCTGCAGACTGAAAGGTCCCAGGTTTTATTCCGGTCAAGGGCATGTACATTAGTTGCAGGCACATCCCCGGCAGGGGGTGTGCAGGAGGCAGCTGGTCGATGTTTCTCTCTAATTGACGTTTCTACCTCTCTATCTCTCTTCCTTCCTCTCTGTGGAAAATCAATAAAATATATTTTAAAAAATGGTGTTATTTATAATTAGAATTGTTACAAGAATAGAGGAGGTCACAATGAAGGTTAGTGACAGGTACAGCATTTCTGAGCATCCAAGAAGACATGAGGTCACATTCATTCAGGCTTTGCTACTTGCTAATTGTTAAGTCCCAGGAGAGTCACTTACCCTTTTTGAGCTGCATTTTCCTAACCTGAAAAATTGACTGAGTAAGTAGCAACTTGAAGGTTATTGTTTTTGTTTAAATTTCTTGTAATATATATTGAACAGTTTTTATGTACCAACATTGTAAAAAAGCATTTAAACTATATTATCTTGTGTCATTTTCAAAATAACTTTGTGGCATGTGGTGTATGATTATCATTGCTTTCAGATGGTAAAGATGATGCACCAAGAAGTGGCCCGAGTAAAGTCATTTAGGATGCAAGTGGCAGAATAGGTCAGAGTTGAAACCTAGCAGCCTGAGTCCATAACCTGGGTACTAACCACTATATATACTATCTCGACATCTGAATTACTCATGTTTTTTGGAAAAGTAAAGTCTAAAGGACCTGAGTAATGCCAATAAAACAAAATCTGCTAAGAAATTGGGGCTGAATCACCATGCAAAAAGATTTGGGAGAGGGTCAGTATTTTTATCGTTCTGTGGAGGTAAAGGGAAAGAGAAGAGTCCGAAGAAGGGAGAATGGGTGGCTGCAAGTGAGCAGTGTTTAATTAGAACAGTATTGGGCCTCTGCGAGTCAAGGACCCGTGGAATTCACTGGACAAGCGGCTGAAAGATGTTGAAAGCAATGGTGCCTGTTTTCCCATCTGAAGCTAACCGAGCTGCTACTAAATACACTCACTCATACCCTCAGTTTGTGCGATGTAACAAGCTAAGGGCTAGGCAAGACTCAGAGGAATGTGTCTTTATTTAATAAACCCTTACATGACTTTTGCTGCCAGCCGAGAGTGTGGACGGTGACCAGATTCACCTTCCACTTGAAACAGCTGAAAAATCGGAAAACAATGTATGAGACATCTGTTTTCAGACATGGGCAGTCTTCCTAAATGGAAGAAATTGAGTGCAGAGTCCAGGAAGGTCAAGGTAGTTGGAATTCACATAGCAGAGTACAGAGTCTCACAGAGACTAAGAGAAAAATAAAAGAGAATGTGAGTTTTATAGATCTTTAGGAAGTCTCCTCAGGGTCTGACGCTGAGCACTGCTTTAGCGTTTGCCTGTGAGGAAATTATCTCAGGTCAGGAAAAGGCCCACCTGAAAGGAGCAGAGGGATCATCCCTCTACCAGCCATGGGCAAACTACGGCCTGTGGGCCGGATCCGGCCCATTCAGCTGTTCTATCCAGCCCTCGGAGCCAAAAGAGCGAAAGAGCAGAGGGTTCTCTTGCTCTCCCCTCTGCTCCTTCACCAGCAGCCCAAGATGAGAGTGCCAGCATGGTCAGGTTGCTTTTGTTCTGGCCCTCCGGTCCAGTTTAAGAACCCATTGTGGCCCTCGAGTCAAAAAGTTTGCCCACCCCTGAAGCTCACGCACAGGAGTCTGCATTTCCACTTGCCGTAGTGTACCATTGTGAAATTCAATGTACCTTGTGCAGAGTACCATTCAGAGTACTCCACGTAAAATAGTAAAGTAAAATTATCCCTAGACCAAAGACTGCTCTGGTTCCACTTAACAAAACTTAAAACGAAGCCTAGAAGGATGAAACTGTTTCTATGTAGTGTAGCAGTATCCTAGGAAACTGCTTAAGGGTATTTGTAGAAATACAGAATTTCCAGACCCAGTAAGTTAAAAGTCAATGAAGTATTAGCAGGCATGAAATGAAATAGGAAAATACAACCCAACATGAGGAGAAAAATTAATTAATGTAAACAAACCCAGAAATGTCACATATGGTAGCATTAAGAGACATGGGCACTAACACAGTTTTAGTTTATACAATGTTACTTACATTTGTTCAGAAGAAGAGAAAAATATTAATTATACTAAGTAGAAACACTTAGATGAAAAAAGATCAAGGCTGAACTTCCAGAGATGAAAACTACAATGTCTGAGATGAAAAAAATATATTGGAAGAATTTAGTAGTAGATTAGACACTGCAGAATAAGAAAGATGGATCCATTTGGAGAACTAGCAAGGGAAGCTATCCAAAATGTAATAAAATTGGCAAACCAGGAAGATTGTACGTTTTAAACAGTACTGTAAGCGTTTTACGAACATTACCTCATTTAATCTTAACAAAATACCAGAAAGGCACTATCATTGTCTTAATTTTATGCATGAGCACACTGCATGGAAAAATTATTTACTTTGTCATACAAGTTTGCATAGCAATCGACTGCCTGAGTCCACGTGATGGCACACCAGGGGGAACATGCGTTTATTGAGCCACTTGTTGATGCTGCATTCATTGGTGCTATGTGCCCTCCCTGGGAATCAAACCTGCAACCTTGGTGCATTGGGGTGATGCTCTAACCATCCTGGTCAGGGTAAAACTTAGTATTTCTATATGTGCCCATTTCCACCCCCCCTTTTGTGAGTTTGTAATAGTGTCTGGTTATGGTTTTTGTTTGCAGGTTGTCTTTTCTTAGCTTTGTTTCCCCAGATGCTAGAACAGTTCCACTGAGATTCAGCTGACAATCATTGGGTCTTTATCTGTTGAATGGGTGAGTAAAGCTCAAGATTCGATACAGATGAATAAAGAGAAAGTGGGATAAATATGATGACATTTCTTCTGTGAAAGTCAGGAAAGGTTTAAAAAGCAAAAGGGATTGAAAACTAGATTGCCATTTGAATAGCACAGTAATCATCTCAATTTTAAAAAGTCATATATTACTACTTTTTTTGTTGTTTTGTTTTTTGCATTATTGGCTCACAAAACTCAGTCTGGTAAATAAGAATGCAATCATTTGCTACTACTAAATTTCTCAAGACTAATTGTTTTCTTCACAGTATATGGTATACAAAGAAAATCATCTTACTTTAATATTTTCAAATTTGGAAAGAAAGTACATGTAAGTTGTGTGTATGTGTATGTGTTTAGCCACCACTGATATTGTCATTGAATTTTCTCTCATGATTAAGGTGGCGTGCTGAGTTAAATGAGTCATTTGTAAGAAACCTGTCCTGATGATGAATCACCCACTATTTCAAAGAGAAGATGTAAGCATTGCTAATGCATAATTCAATGTAAGAACTGTTTCGCCATTAAAAAAAAGAAAGAAATGTGCTTAGAAGTGGAATAAACAAAAACCCAAAAGTTGAAGCCCTCGTAAATTGACTTATTATTATGGCTTATAAAGCAAAGCAGAGTTTTATGATTACCGGTGGACTAATAATTGCTTATGTAACTGGATGTTTTAATTCACTTAGTGCATTTAAACTGACTCTGTGTTGAGCTCTATGTTCAATGAGTAATTGCTCAGACTTTCGCTTCAATTGGTTATGCCTGCTAAGCACTCTTCTGCACATCATTCAGATCATCCTTTTCACACAGATACCCCTGTGTTCTTGTGGAAATAATGGGTTAAGAGTGATTGGCTATTACATTTTTCAATGTTGAAAAGAAGGATTCTTTAAATATATTATATTAAGTTTTGTATAATCTTGAGCCAAAAATTATAACCCCTTTTAATATTTAGGTAAGAACTAGAGTTCTGAATGAACTGAAGTTTGTGTTTGGCACAAAAAATGATGGGCGTTAATTCCACTAAAAGATATAGTTAAATTCGAGGGGGAAAACAACCTTGTAAAGTTTTTAAGTACTTGTATCTGCTCTTTGGGTATTTGCATAGTTGTCTTATTAGATTCATTAGTGTTGGCAAAGTAAATCTGAGTTTCAGAGGATAAGCCAGAGGACTGACAAAATAATGGGGAGGGGGGGAAGAAGGAAAGGGAAACTTAACATTCATTCTTTCGTATATTTGTTCACATATTTTCTCCTTCACTTATTCATATTTCTCTCATGAATTTACTAAGCTTCTATTGTATTCAAAGTTCTGTGGTAGGTAGTATTATTGCTAAACTATGCCCCTCCCACCTCACCCCACAATTATAGATTGAAGTCTCAACCCTCCGTGACTCTGAATGTGATCTTGTTTGAAAACAGGGTCATTGCAGATGTAGTTGGTTAAATTAAGATGAGGCCATACTGGAGAAGAGGGGTCCCTTCCTCAGTATCACTGCTGTTTTAAAAGATGGAAAATGTTGTGGAGGGGCATGTGCACAGGGAGGACACCCTATAAAAGAGGACTGGAGTTAGGCTGCCACAAGCCAAGGAACCTCCAACAGTGAGAACAGAGGCTGGGACAGACCCTTTGCAAGCACCTTCTGAGGAAGCAGGGCCCTATCAGCACCCTGATGTCAGACTTCTGGGCTCCAGGACCAGGAGACAATAAGCTCCTGCAGTTCTGAGCCACCTGGTTTACTGTATTTGGTAATGGCGGCCCTAGCAAAGTAACACAGGGAGGGCGGCGATATAAAGAAGTATTCAGCCGAAACCCGTTTGGCTCAATGGATTCTGCTAGCACCAATTTTGTGGCCCACCTACAGCATATTTACTGGCCTTTGTAGCATACATTTTTATGCCACAAAGGCCATAAAAACTCTTTTAGCATTGCTGCCTTTTTTTCTTCTTTTTTTCTGTTTTTTCTTTTTTTCTCTGTCTTCTTTCTCTCCAGCTTCATGTTGAAATATGGTAGCAATCATACTTTGGTAAAAACTGCTGTTTGAATTTTAACTCTTCTAGTCTGTCTCCTGCACCCGAGTAAACACAAGAATATTTACCTTAGCCTCCAGGTGGAGACCTGGAGGCTAAGGCAATTTTCCCTTGCCTGGGACCAGGAGCACAGGAGATTGATTCCCACTGACTCAGTAGCTTCAGGGGTAGAAACTGTAGATAACCTTTAAAGATAACCTCTAGAGATTAACCACTGAGTTCTGCTTCGCAAAATAGGGCCACATTCCAATGTCCAGCAAGATGTGACTGGGAACAACCCTGCGGGCTGACTCCCCGTCTTTAGAATGTAGTCTTTAGCCTTTAAAATTTAGAACAAAGGAAAATTCCTGTGGTTTGAGCCTTTAAAACGGACCAGCTACACCTGTAACGGTGCAGTCCTATAGAGTCCACCTGCGTGTGGTGCTCTTGCGGCTGTCCTGGCCAGTTTTTATTTCAATAAATTATTGCATGCTTTTTTAATTAATCATCAGCCTCCAGTGGTCTTATTTTGAACCCAGGGTTCGACCCCACAACAATGTTCCTTTTCACCTTGATTTTTAGGTGTCCTTAAGAGACCCTCTTAAGTCCACCCTCCAATAGGATGTCAGATGTAGAAACTTCAGTGAAGGCTTGGAATGAAATGAAATCGGGTGGGAGAGGAATAGATACAAGAAGCTGCAGAGCAGGATGGGTGCACCTGTGTGCTGCTCTCACTGGGGAACCTGACCCCAGGCTTCCCAGGAAAGTATCGGGTGCTCAGGTGAGGAACAGCACAAATGTAGCCCTGGAGTTACATTTCTCTCTTCTCCTGCTGATACCTGATAACATTGTTTTCCTCTCACTCCATTGGAAACTATCTTTTTTTTTTTTTTTTTTTTTTTTTTTTACCCAGAAATAAGGTCAACCAAGGCCCACAGATCCCAATTTTAAAAAGATATAAACTTCCCTTTCATCTGTGCTGTGATGAAAGAGAAAAGGACTGAATATAAAGCATCTTTAGGATTAGGTTAGAGAGAAATCAATCTAACTCATAGATTTCAGGAGAGTTAATAGGAAAAACCAGTTAAAGTAGACAAATTAAAAATATGCATACATGTCCTAAACATGTTCTTTTCACCTGGAACATATAAATGTAAATTTACCAATTTATTTAAATTTCTCAACAGAAAATATGTTTATTGACTTTAGAGAGAAAGGAAAGGAGGGAAGGGGAGAGAGAAACATCAATGTGAGAGAAGCATACATTGGTTGCCTCATATGTGCCCCAACCTGGGATCAAAAACCACAACCTAGGTATGTGCCCTGACGGCAATGCAACCTACAACTTGTTTTTGGTGTAGGGAGCAACAGTCCAACTAACTGGGCTACCCAGCTAAATTTATCAATTTTTGATACTAAATTTATCAATTTTTTCAGCCTTTTCTTTTTCACTAATTGAAACTCAGCACCATTCTTTTGGCATAAACTACACTCATAAGGCATCATCTAAGGTTTCCAGGTGGAGCATATTTAAATATATACCTAGTATATTATATACTGAATACATAAATATAGATATTTATAACATTTCCCCCTTCAGTCAATAGCAATGTTTTAAAATATAAATCCCATTTATCAAGTCTTTCCATATTATTCAAGTTAGTTTTCACAGAAACAAGTTTTTCCTTTCACATTTCTATCATATTGATTTACATAGTAATCGATTACTTTACGAAATGACACTGGCAAGTCCAGCTGGTAGCAGCAGATAGGGAACCAATGCTCTTGACTGAGTGGCGGAATTAGTCAATAGGAATTGTAGTAAAAAGTCTAACAGCTGAGAGATTTCAGTATTCTCAGGACATCAAACTTCATAGTGGGGGGGGAATAACATTGATTAATCTAAAACGTTGAATTAATAGACGTTTATGAACATAGTTTCTGTTACTATTTTAAAAGGGCAGGGGTGCGATAGAAGAGGAAATGGATGAGCAGAGGTGTTGAACAAAAATCTATGGCCATTGACAAGTATGCATTAGGTGCATACTAGGCTCTGCCCATTGGAGTTACAAGGAATGAAATAAACAAAGTCCCTATTCTCAAGGAACTTGTATTCTTAATAAGCATAAAACTACCAGTATGTAATTAATCAAGTTAGGACGCAAGCTGAGGAGAAAAATAAGCCAGATAAGGATAGAGACAATGAATGTTATTTTAGATGTTTATGAATGAAGGCTTGTCTGATAAGGTGAGACTTGAGTAGAGACATTAATAAATTAATGGAGCGAGCCATGAGGATCTCTGGAAAATAACTTTTCTAGGCAGACATAGGAATTACGTGGCATAAGCACGGACAAGTAAGGAAACCACTGGAACAGAGGAAAGGGAGCAAGGTGGAGTGACAGGAAATTTCAGCTGTGCGGAAAATGAACTGGGGATGAGACCTAGTAATGGTGGAATTATTTATAAACTACGCTCTGTTAAACCCAGATTGTGCCAGTTTGGTCCCCATTCAGCCCAGAGGCATCATTAATGAAGCATCTCCATTCTGCATTCTCTTAGAATCCTCCAAACCTGCTTTAACTCTGGTGAATCCTATGTCACCATGTGGCCTTCTCAATCCCCTCTGGTGTTGATAACATCAGTCTAAAATACATTCCTGACTTTATCTCTAATGGCCCACATCCAATCAGTCACGGAGTCCCATTCTCTTCTGTTCATTTCCACTGTAGGGAACTGGTCTAAACTAACCTCATCTCAGGCCCCTACATGTCCCAATGTCTACTCTTGCCTCACTCTATTTTATTTCTTTTTTTAAAAAAGAAATTCTTTATTGTTCAAAGTATTACATATGTCTCCCCCCCCCCCATTGACCTCTCCACAGCCACTCCCACCCCCAGCACATAACCTCACCTTCTATTGTCTGTGTCCATGGATTATACTTATATGCATGCATACAAGCCCTTTGGTTGATCTTTTACCCCCTTACTCTTACCCTCCTTTAACCCTCCCCTCCCTTCTCTCTGAGGTTTGATGGTCTGTTCCATGCTTCTATGTCTCTGGATCTAATATATTTTCAACTCGGCTATCTAAGTGCAACTTCAAAAGTCTAAATCAGAGAATTTTCTAAAATGCATTTCATTCTCTTGCTTGAAAACATTCCTATCTTAAAACTTCTAATTTCTCTCAATATAAAAACCAAAAATCTTTAAGTGATCCATGGGTCAGTTGCGATCTTGCCTCCGCACTCACCTACCGCTGAAACTTTACAGCTGACCACTCTTCTCTTCCTGTCCAGCATGCAGCTACTATTTGGCCTTCTCTTCTTCTTTTGTTAAATATTCCAAGATCTTCTCTGAGTTAGACTGTTCCACTTGAGCAGGAAAGCATCAAATCACCTATTCTCTCTTCATTTCTGTCTTATTCTCTAAATCTCTAAATTTTGTTATTGCAAGACTCCACTGATTTATGCGGACCCACCTAGGTCTCCATTAGAACATGCATATTGAACCTTATGCACTGTAAGCTCTGTGAAGACACAGGCCACATTTCTCTCGTGTTCCCAGAATCTGTCAATGTCGACATTGTGATAGAATGCAGTAAGAGAAATGAATAAATGAAGGTGCTCCCTCTCATCCTTTATCAGCAGTGTGTACTGATCATCTTTTATGTCCATGATACTGTTTGGTAGCAAAATTTTATTGCCTTCATGCAAAGACTAGACTTTCTCTGGTATTCTTTTTTTTTCTTTCTGAAAGTCTTCAATACGAAATCAAATCCTGAATTCAAGATTAGAGTAGATTGAGAGAAGTAATATAAGTATGATAATAATTATCATGTGATGCATTTTCCTCTTCCTCATCAGAACACTGGAGAAGGGGATGGCTTCTAATTCTTTGCATAAATGACACTTTCTAGTGAGCATTTCCCTACTATGTATTTAAATCTAGAGGCCCAATACACAAAAATTTGTGCAAGAGTAGGCCTTCATCATCCCCCACCCCCCCAATTCTTCTCCCTGCTGCCAGCACTGGCTTCCCTCCAGCATCTGGGACCCGGCTGCTTCCCTCCTCCAGCTGCCAGCAGGCAAATGGGACCCAAACTAAAATACATTCCTGACTTTATCTTGGGCCACCCACAGGCACCTGGGACCTGGGCTAGCTTCCCTGAGGCCCCTGCTTGGTCAGGAAGGTCATCATGAAAGACATCCAGTCTAATTAGCATATTACCCTTTTATTATCATAGATAGCTATTTCACATATATTAATATTCTATCCAGCTTTAGACATTTTGCTAACAGTCCTTCTCTTCATTTTGGTGAAATTCCTAGGATATTTTGGGCTCTACCTGACACTCTTCCTGTACCTTCTGTGTATTTCTACATCCTCTTCCACTTTTCTTAATCTGCTCTTTCTTAGACCCCAAACCAAGCTTGTAACTTAATTCTACATGTCCAATTATTTTTCCGACATGATCTTTAACTGCTGATGACAGGTCAGGGAAAGCATAGTAGCTCTTCCCACATAATTGTGTTTTTTTCCTGGCTTCTAGTCCCTAACGCTCACTTTTCACCCACTGAATGGTCAGCACATTGATGCTGGCTGGTCTTCTATGCAGCAGATGCCCGATCAGGGCTAAAGCTTCACAGATGGTGTATGCTTTCTTTTTGGTGCCTTTTCTAGACATTATTCTTGTATACATATGTTTAGGCTTGAATCTAATGGTATATATTACTCATTGGATTTATTGTGTGATCCAAGATATAGGATTGGGGAGGGTTTGTTGGAATTATGAATGCTTACTGGGATACATTATGAAGCAATTGTGGAGATGCCTATCTGTGGAAGAGGAGCATCTGGAAGTTAGGCAGAAGCAAATGGGGTCTCTGAAATAGGGACAGATGCAACAGTTACTAGAGAAATCCTACTGGGATGAATCAACTCTTTAGCTTGAGCAGCTCATGATGGGCCAGTTTTGCCTTGTTACACAATTTTGTACAGGCATTATCCATTAATCAGCCATTTTAGCTTAGAGTGATGTTTTCCTCTTCTACGGGCCTATTGTTGGTTGAGTTGTTTTAATATTTAATTGTTATTAAAGTTTTTATGGAATTATATCTTGACTCTTCAATTATAATTTTTTGAAGGTAGACAAACTTCCAGCAATAGAGTGCATTTCACCTAGTAGTGATCGATAAGTACACACTATATCGATCTAATCCTCTCCTGTGACAATATTGCCTATAGTGCACACATAGGGGACAATTGAGGTAACATTTTTAAAAAAGATGTCAAAGATTCAAACTGAACACTATTCAGTTCACATAAGCTTACTCTCACATTTGTATATATTTATATAAGCCTGCTAAGAATTACTATTCAAGCAATACCGCAAGGTCATTTAAAAAGAAATTCCAGGCTAGTTGGGGTAAAATGACTTCCTTATTTTAAAGAGACAGAATTTGATGGATTCCATGGTTTCCTTAAGCACAATTTATTTTGTGATGTTTTTTAACTTGGCAAGAAGAATACGATAAAAGCAAAGTTTCATCTTTGTTGCCATGTCTTTCATTATGTCAGGGGAAAAAAAACACACACACACACACACAACAAAACTAGGCCAAATCTAAATTTAGGGTAATCTGTAAGCAGTTCTAACTTGCCCCGCAGTGAATGTGTGACCTCTATGACAGCCAAGCTAAGAAATGTGGAACACGGGCTGTTTTAGTTCAAATTAAAGAAGTCCTGTCCAACTGAAGGGTTGCAAAGAGGCTTCCTATGGCATGTACAGGTTTTTAAATGAGAGTTTACCACTCATCTTTCTTGCTTTTTTCCTCATTGATTTCTTAGTGCCAGAAAAGCTTTCAAACTTCTGCCAGAAAATGGGTTTCTCCAAAGAACCACAAAACTCCTTTGAGTATCATATACGAGATATTTGACCAAGATGATATCAGTGGCCACAGAAGCATTTTTAAAATTGCTTTTTACCATTTTTGCCTGTTGTAATGTTTCTATGTTTCCAAGTACCTTTCTTCAAACTAAATAATACTAGAAAGTACCTCATTGCAATGTGAGCTACTGCCTTGCAGAACCCTTGAATTCTCAACCTCAAAAATGGACACTAATTAATACAAAAACCTGATAACTCCCTTTTTGGCAAACTTCTGAACTTCTCTTAGACATGTTTATATTCTCTTAAATCTTTGGGTATTGCCAAAACCAGTTTGGCTCAGTGGTAGAGCGTCAGTCTGTGGACTGAAAGGTCACAGGTTCGATTCTGGTCAAGTTCATGTACATTGGTTGCGGGCACATCCCCGGTAGGGGGCGTGCAAGAGGCAGCTGGTAGATGTTTCTCTCTCATTGACGTTTCTAGCTCTTTATCTCTCTCCATTTCTCTCTGTAAAAATATCAATAAAAATATATTTTAAAAAATCTTTGGGTATTGTTTTCATCATTGGACTGCTGCCCATTTCTCTGCATATATTCTTTCCCTTAGAGTTATTTTTCACTTCCAAAGCTTTTGCCTCACTTCTATACATAGGGCTCTAAAACCTTCAATATCAACACTCTTCAGTACTACAGACACAGCTATATTTAGCTATATTCCTACATCACTGTATTAACCTACATTTGTATTTCCTGATTACTTCTGGTGATAGTATTGAGGTGTTCTGTGGATCAAGATTGAGACAATGAGAGAAGTTACATTGGAAGCAGTCCGATGTCATCAATCTGGAGTGGCATGCACATTGGAAGTTCTAACAGATGGCCAACTTAGATGCTGATATGTGTCAGGACTATATCCATTCTCTTTATTTGACCAAGCAGTCAGTAATACACTTCCCTAATAACATCATTTCTATTCATGTCTCCTTTTATCTGAATCCATATGCCAATTGTGGTTTCAACCATCACTTGTTATACCTACTAGAAGATGACATTTTCAGTAAGGAAAGTCATGAATTTTTTAGATAATGTTTTCAGGTGAATACAATTTCGGGAAAGTATCTGAAATTTTATAAGTTCTCAATCTCTCCTATATTATGTCTCAGAACCAGAGTGCACTACACCATGATTTGTTTATTCCATTTAGATAGAAATATATCTGGCATTTTCTCATAGAACTAGACTTTAGTAGTGGACAATGCTCTATAGACATATTTTAATTATATTCATATTGGATCAATGATAGAAAACGAAAAATAGTCACCATATTTTATTATAATATTAAATACAAATCATGTTAATCAGCTTTCTGTGAATTTGTATGTACTTATGAGGCACCAGCAAGATGTAATAGAAAATCATGGTGGGGCCAAACCCAGTTTGGCTCAGTGGTAGAGCATCGGTCTGCGGACTAAAAGGTCCCGGATTCGATTCCAGTCAAGGGCATTTACATTGGTTGGGGGCACATTCCTGGTAGAGGGTGTGCAAGAGGCAGCTGGTTGATGTTTCTCTCTCATCGATGTTTCTAGCTCTCTATCTCTCTCCCTTTCTCTCTGTAAAATATCAATAAAATATATTTTTTTTTAAAGAAAGAAAATCACGGTGGCTAAACTCAGCAGATCTCGCTTTAAGTGCTAACTCCACCAAAATTATAGGTCCACCGATTATTCAAAGAATTACTTTAGACAAGTCATTCAACTGCAAATACAAGATTTTTTTTATTTTTGAAATGAGGACAATAA
Source organism: Vespertilio murinus (assembly GCA_963924515.1). Taxonomy (NCBI): domain Eukaryota; kingdom Metazoa; phylum Chordata; class Mammalia; order Chiroptera; family Vespertilionidae; genus Vespertilio; species Vespertilio murinus. The sequence continues at coordinate 141,287,796 of OZ004707.1, forward strand.
TGACAATCTTTTATGTTTAATTTAAATTAGAAGTGATTTGTATAAAGTGGCCTAAAAGCAGAAGATTTTCAAAGAAGAATAGCTATGATTTTCTGAGGTCATTGGTATTATTTCTAACTATCTTCCTAATTATTTTTGGTGAAGAATAATTAGTATTTTCCCCATTATGAATTTTCATCCTATTGCATTCAAGATGTTATTCCTTTTTAGTCATTTATTCATTCAGCCAACATTTATTGGGCATTGGTGTGGTGCCAGGAAATGTACTAGTCAATGGACAAAAAGACTCAAATTGTTTTCATAAAAGAGCTCCAAGTCCAATTGGGTAAGAAGCCAATAAGTAAAATAAACAGTTAGAAAGAAAATATGATAAACACTTTTATTGAGGCATACCCAGAATTACTATACCATTTACAATAAACCAGCACTATTTAAGTGTTTCCCTCCTGGTGACAAGTCAGGTTTCCTAGCAAAGTCCTTATTTACAGACTTCAAGAGATGTTTTTCATTCTAAGTGATAATCCTTCTCTTCTTGTTTCTTGAAAATAGCTGAAAAATGCCAGTGTAGTTTTTTCATCAGTGAGTAGTATGGCTCACACAGAGTCAAGGTCTAGGGATGGAGAACATCCATCCTCTGACATATTATACTATCTTTATTGAAGTATATCTGACACACACAAACTGCACATATTTAAGTGTACATTTTGATAATTTTGAAATACATATTTTCTGGTAATCACTGTACTATTGTCTGTGGATATCAGTTTTGTTTTGTTTGCCTAATCTAATCCCCTTTTCCACCAAGTCTCCCAATACCCCTCTCCTCAGACAGCTGACAGTCTGTTCCCTGTATCTGTTAGTATATTTCTATTTAGTTTGTTAGGTTATTTTGTTCATTAGATTCCACATATAAGTGAAATCATATGGTGCTTGTCTTTCTCTGAGTGACTTATTTTACTTAGTTTAATAATCTCCAGGTCTGTCTCTGCTATCCCAAATGGTAAGATTTCTTTCTTTTATATGATGCAGTAGTATTTCATTGTGTAAATGTACCACAATTTTTTTTATCCACTCTTCTACTGATGGGCACTTGGGCTTTTTCTAAATCATGACTGTCCATTATAATAAAAGTGTAATATGCTAATTAAACCAGACATCCTTTCGGACAACATTCTGAATGAAGCCGGGGCTGCAATGGATCCTGAGTGCCTTCTGGCAGCCAGAGGGAAGCCCGGGTTCTGGGTGGCAGAGGGAAGCCGGTGCTAACAGCCGGGGGAAGGAAGGCCTGCTCTTGCATGGATTTTATGCATCAGGCCTCTAGTTGTAAATAATGTTGCAATGAACATAGGGGTGTATCTATCCTTTTGAATTAGTGTTCTTAGTTTCTTTGGGTATATTCCCATAAGTGAAATCACTGGGTCATAAGGCAGTTTCATTTAAATTTTTTTTATATAACCCCATGCTGCTTTCCACAATCACTGTACTAATCTACATTCCAGCCAATAGTGCAGAAGGGTTCTCCTTTCTCCACATCCTCACCAGCACTCGTGTTTGATGACTTATTAATGATAGCCATTCTGACAGGTATGAGGTGATATATATCATTGTGGTTTTAATTTGCATTTCTCTGATGATTAGTAATGTACATCTTCTCATATTCTATTGGTCAACAGTATATCTGTATGAAATATGTTCTCCCAGTTGATCAATCAGATCCGTGAGCCTCTCTCCTTCTTTCTAGTTGTAGATTTCCCACTCTACCAGCGTTCCTGTATTTTTGGATGAAGTCAGTTCTGGCTTTAGTCGTTGTTTTTGAAATTGTTGTGTGAGGCGGCAGCTTAGGTACTTACCTAGGCCACCATCATCAAAACATTATTTATCTTCTCTCCAATTACCTTATTCTGGCTCTCAAAAAACTATTATTTTGTTCAAACTATTTATCCACCTTGATTCTCCACCTGCTATTGCCTATATTAAACAATTTTAGATGAGTCAATCTGTTCAATATCATATAATAGGATAGTTCTTCTAGCTTTTTGAAACTTTAGTTTCTCCTTCTGTAAAATAAGTATAATAATACTGCTTACTTCATATGGCTGTTATATGGGTTAGATGAAAAAAACAACAACAATACTTATATTAAGTCTTTAAATAAGCAAATGGTAAATGTTCAGTAAGAATTAGCTGTTACCATACTTACAGATATTGCTACACATATCAGTAATAATTCACAAATGGGCATATGTTTTAGAAATATATAATGTAAAAAGCACCATGCAAATGTATATTTGAACCTGGTACATATTCATAAACACACTGTAATCCTACTATAAAGGGGATCCCTGCAGTTACTGCTAATCTATCTTGCATAGGTGCCTTCTTAAAAAATCCTGAGAGTGGCATATATTAAAGTTAGACTACATTAATAATTTGGCATTTTTTCCACTTCATTTTAAGACATATTAAAACAAAATTGATGAATCTTAACATAAAAATAAATGGTAAAAGAATCTAGAAATAATTTTATATGTTTACTAAACACATATTCCGAATTGAAGAATATAAAAGAGTTACATTTATCTTCAATATTGTTTTATTTAAAGAAACTAGTGTATGGGATAAAATGAAAGGGAAAACAGTAAATTTTAGTAGAAGCTTTATATTCATGGGCCGGTTATATTTTCTGCATTTTGAGGCTTAAAACATGAAGCATTTATATTATAAATAACAAAAAACATAAAGATGTAGCAAGTAGTATAAAATGCAATGTAGAAGATGCTGAGATAAAATTGGCTGGAGACTAAAGTGGGAAGGATCAAAACTAAAAATAAAAATTAGTCCTTAGAAAATGCAATCAGGAGACTATCAAATTTCACTGATATTTCATTAAGCTCATAGATTTGTGGATGCTACCACAATATATCAATAAAAATGTCTATGGCAATACTGGGTATGTTTTTATCAGTATGAGAGAGAATATACACCTTTGGTGAACAGACTTAATGCTAAGAAACATTTATCATGTTAAGCTATTTCCATTTGTGCTGATGGTAAATTCTTCCTGTGAGAACCAAATAGATGAAATGAGCTCTTTTTTTTACTCTTTATATTTAGGTGATGTGCACATGACACAACATATTATAAATAACAAATGTTCTTGAATTTGAGAAATGAAAATGCAGAAAAAATAATTTCTATTAAATCCAAGTTTCTAATAAAACATGGGTTACTTCTAGAATGGGCTGTATAGCTCTGTTGAAGTTATAATTTTCCTATACAGTATATTTATTACTAGTTGAAAAATATTTCATTAAAAATAAATGCTGGTTGAAAGAATAAATAAATATTTTAGCGTATTCAATAAATTGGCTTACACATTATAGCAATAGTAAAAAATAACACAAAATAAATTATATTTAAAATCACTTGAAATTTGCTCAATTAATCTACAAATTTTAATTAACTCTCTTGTGGGTTGAGTAAGGTGCAATAGATAATTCTGAAGATATTTTTAAGTGAAATTAAAATTACTATAAATCACATATTAGTTTATTTCACCAAACAACTAGTTTAATTCCAGTTTTACCAAACAAAATTAAAGACATCATATTTTAAAAAAATATATAATCAGGATACAGTAAAACTCTTTCAAAGAAATAATATTACCTAGAAGAGTGAAATTGGACATTTTAAAGTCAAGTTCTTCAATAATATATTTTAATGAATCTGAAACAGAAATTAATTTAAAAATTTTGAGTGATATTAACTCATTATTAACCATAGCTATCTAGACTAGGATGGATTTACACTATGGTTACTAAGCTGAGACCTGCCCATTAACTGAGAGGCACATCTGGAAATCCATTTAGGGAAATTCAGTAAAAACGCATTAGTCACCATATTTATAAAGGTGGTAATGCCATATCAAAACTCTGACTACTCACAGTAAGCAGAAGAAATAAAATATGACAATCTAAACATTAATAAGAAATAAAACATAACAATATGTGTATATATATATATAATGTGTATATATGTATACATATATATAATATGTATTTATGTATATAACTAAGGTGTGAACACATATAAAATGTGTTAGTCTATCTATCTATCTATCTATCTATCTATCTATCATCTATCTATAAAGAGCCAGGGTCTGTAGTGTCCAAACTGATTGAAGGGACAAGTAAATGCCAGGCTGTGCACATTGGAGGCTCCAGCGGGCTGAACTTCTTGCTTCTCAGAGAGAGAGAGAGAGAGAGAGAGAGAGAGAGAGAGAGAGGTGGGGCTGATAAGCCGCCCCCCCAGGCTGCAGATGAGTCTCAGAGAGAGAGAAAGGCAAGGGCTGGTCAACCCTTGCCCCCCCCCTCTCTCTCTCTCCTGGTCTGGCAAGCAGTAGAGCCTCTCTTTCTCTCAGAGAGGCCAGCAGTTCAGCTGGCTCTCCAGTAGCTTGGTCAGGCTGCTGATCAGCCCTGCCTCTCTGATCAGGCCCAGAGATAGGTCCAGAGACACTGACTACCATAGAAACCGACCAATCAGAATCTACTCTCGGTGAAGTGCAAAGGCAGAACCTAAGGTGGGGGCTGAGGAGGGGTTTTAAGGGCAACAGCTGTTTGGTGTAAGGTATAAGAAAGTGGTTCAACTTTTTAATGACCAGTTTGGCAGTATAGTGCAATTAGGGGCTATGTACTTTTGTCTGCCAAGAGCATCTCCTCCTGTTGAAAAAGGCTCCCCCTTCACCAATTAAGCAATCAGATCCTATATAACCTATCTATACTAATAAAAGGGTAATGATGTCGATTAGACCAGGTCGACTAGCCATATCCCGGACATCTGACTTCCTTTCAGACAAAGCTATGGTGGTGTAGGCTGAGGCAGAGACAGTTAAGGGTGATCAGGCCTACACGGTGGGGGCGGGGAGACAGTTAGAAGCAAGATGAGGCCAGAAGGGGAGACCAGTTAAAGGTGATTAGGCAAGCAGGCAGAAAGGTTAGGGGCAATCAGGCAGGCAGGCAGAGGGGTTAGAGGCAATCAGGCAGGTAGGCAGAGGCAGTTAGGGGCAATCAGGCAGGTGAGCAGTTAGGAGCCAGTGATCCCAGATTGCCAGAGGGATGTCTTTTCTTTCCTAGAGCCATTTTTCCTAGGGTGGCAGAGTTAGCTGCTTTTTATTTTCAATTTATTTTTTATTGGAGAGCAAGCTCTGAGCTTGAGGTTCCTGGGATCCCTGGGCCATAGCTTGAGCCTCCAGGCCTCCCTGCGTGCCGCCCCTCAACCCCCCATCCCTCACATTGAGCATCTGGGCCCATGGTGGTCAGTGCGCATCATAATGACTGGTTGACGGGTCGTTCTTCTGTTATGGTTGCTAAGCTTTTATTACATATCATTATTTACAATATATATATGTGTATCTACTAATCAGATTGTATAACTTAATATATTATATATCAATATCTCAATAAAGTTCAAAAATGAGTTTCTTGCCTGTTAATTTTATAATCTGTTTATTTCTGTGTCTGTTTTTGTTTCTTCACACATATCATGAGTTTTTTATTTGATTCTGGTTTATTGTAAATTTTATATTGTAGTGTGCCAGATTTTTTTCATTCTTTAAAGTTTATTAAACTTTTTCTTTCTGCCAAGCAGTTAGGTTATTTGTAGATAATATTGATCCATTTGAAATTTGTCATAAAGCTTCGTTAGGACAGCTTTAGAGTAGCCATTTTTTGAGAGCTGCCTACAGAGCATGTAACACTCTCAGAAAATATTTTTGTATGACCACTGTCTATATACACAAATAGATTCAAATATATGTTACAAAGTTAGAGGGCCTATGTTAGATGTGGTATTTTTAAATTGATGGATATTTAGAATAATAGCTAGAGAAAGTATTCTTATGTATTTTTGTTTTATAATCAGGGCATGTAAAGGTCTTTGATTAGTACATGCACCATCTCTTTCTTTTCAGATTCAGAAAACATTTCCTCAATTTCTTTATTTTCATCTGTGCCACTCCTGACGAATTTCCTATCTCCCATCATGAGTAAAACATGATAATACTGGTGTTACAATGTCACAAATCTTTGTGATCTGTTTATGTTGAAAAACACAGATCTTCTTGTCTCTGTAGTTCCCTCAGAACATTTAATAAAACATTATTTAATACATGACAAATTGAGTCATTAATTATGCTACACAATCCAATATGCCATCTATAAATGCCAGTTTCCAATCACTTTCTCAAATGCTTTTACTAATTCTCATTGATTATAAGTAGAAACCAAAGTCTTACTGTAGCATGCAGAAAAATGAAAATAATTTCTTCTCTATTTATTTTACATCTTACCATTCAGAATTTTATCACATAATATAGAACAGCACATTTTCCAACCATTTTTTTTCCTATATTTCTTCATGCTGCACTGGCTGCATTTCTAAAAAGTAATGGTTTCAAGGTTGAGAACACTCTTGTCTTCCATGCATTGTCATCATTGAACAGGTTGGGTGGAGGGTTTGGGGTGGAGTGTTAATAGCAGTGCCATGTGCTTCATCAGCATGACCAACGCAGAAAAACATAACACCAAATAATTGGAGTCAAGAAATAACATAATCAGAAGAGCCCATTGGTATTGCAGAGCAGTGGCCTGATAATTCTTAGAGGATGGGGACATGGTCATCCTGAAAGACTGACGACACATAATCCTGTGGATGTGATGCCATGACTGCCTGGGGTGCCGGAGGCCATGGTGGAATGAATAGGGTAAGGGATACCTGCTTGTGCCTTACCTCCCTCAGCAGCTAAAGACTGAGATGATTACACACAGTTGGAAGAAGTGATTCACCAACCCACAGAGCTCCTCAGCTCAAGAGTTAGTGGTGGAATTTCATCAGCTTAAAAACGATTGATCTACACAATGGAATATTGCACTGCTTAAAGAAAAAGAAGGAATTCTTACCATTTGCAGCAGCATGAATGGAACTGGAGAGCATTATGCTAAGTGAAATAAACTAGGCAGTGAAAGAAAAATACCACATGATCTCACTCATTTATGGATAATAAAGAACATTATAACCTGATGAACAAAAGGATAGATACAGAGGCAGAGAAGCACCGAACAGACTGTCAAATTACAGCAGAAAGGCTGGGGAGAGGGGGGAGGAGGAGGTAAGAGATCAACTGAAAGACTTGTATGCATGCAGAGATGCATAACCAATGGACACAAGACACTGGGGGTTGAGGGCATTTATGGGAACGGGGTGTGGGGGCAATGGGGACATACGGACACATATACCTTAATCAATTAAAAAAATGAAAAACACACACACATGATTGAACTTACTATGACTGTGAGTCACAACAGATCAGCATGAACATACCTTTTTTGGTGCTCTAAGCTCACACAATGCTGTGAAAGACATACTATGCTAGTCATCATAAGTGACAAACTTACAGTCCTTAGACAATTCTGTGAACATAAGCGCCTGGGGCATTTAGTGTAGTTCATGCATGGGAATGTTCTGAAAGCCCTAAATAGAGATGTAGGGACTAGAGCCCACACACATTCTGGTCAGGGATCCAGGGCATCCCACTCAGCCTCAGCTGTTCTCAGACAATGGGGAGGGAATTCCTTTAAAATAATTGGGATCCCTCTTCAAGCATGGGGCCAAGAGCACAGCCCCTACTCATATCTAAAGACAGCACTCCTTTACTCTGGTACAGAATCTCTCACCTCAGCGTTATTGCTTTGCTTTGAAGGCCGGTCCCATGCATCATCGGATGTTTAGAAGCCTACCTGACCTCCACTCAGAGGAAGCCAGTAGTACTGAGTCAGGCTGTTTTTCTGAGCAGGGTGCAAGGGTGGTTTCTTTCCCGGGTTCTTGTCCAGGTGGATCCTAAGAATGAAGTCACAGACAAAAGGTGGTATATGAAAAGATGGAAATTTATTGCAAACAAGTACACACTCCCACGTAGGAAGGGGGTAATCCACTAAGCTCCTTTTCCCTAAGGTTTATAAAGGCTGCAGTTCTTTGTTTCTTGATGCTGCCTTCCAATTGGTGAAAGATCAACCTCAAAGCTTGAAACACACGTGGTGGCGCCCCTTTGTCTCTCCCCCTCCAGTGGGAGAATTCTCTATCTCCTGTGAAAACCTGTTTTCCTCTTTCTCCCATTTGTCAGCCTTTCTCTGTCTTCTGTGACAGTTTGTTTCCTCTTTCTCCCCATACCCTGTGGCTTTCCCCTATCTTCTGTGAATGGAGGTCTTCCTCTCCCCTTATCCTGTGGCTCCTTTTGTTTTCTGTGAATGTATGACCTTTGGAAGCTCCAAGCCCCTAACCAACTATGCCTTCCTCCCCCGTGGACCTTCTTCATTTCTAAAACTCCCTAAATCTGCCTATTTTACCCCCTAAAACACCTTTCAGTACCATCCATACCCAACGTGACAACAACAAAAATGTCTCCAGATGTTACCAACTTTCTTCTGGGGAAGTGAAATCATCCCTAATGGACAACCCCTGTTTTCACCTTTGTTTACTTCTACCAGTAAAGTGTGCTTCTTCCAGTGTTTCTACTTAATCCTCTGAGTTTAAAATATTTCCCTCCTCTTTATTGTCCATATGTTATTGTCTTCTAGCACTGTACTTGCTCTGGAAATTGTCTTTCCTAAGGTTTCCTGAAAATTCTTTTTCAGTTAACCTTGTGGGTTTCCACCTATGCACTTCTGGCTTATAATTCATCAGCAGATTCAAGGAAGGCTTTCACCCCATTTACTGAGTCCTTTACTTTTTCTGTGAGTGTCTTCCTCTCTATTAATTTTATCAGCAAATTCACCACCATCCTTTATTGAATGCCCATCTCTGTGTCCTCATTTCTGCCAGAATTCCATGAATGTCTTAAGATACTCCTTCTTGTCAAGGATCCTCTACGGAGGGCAAATGTAGGGTCACAATCGCACTTTGCTTGCAGACCAATGTCCGAAAATAGTTGTTCCATATGCTTTGTCACTTATCAGCTTATTTGACCTCTCAGCAGGGTTAAGCATTTTTTATTATCATATCCTTCTTGGAAAAAAATTAAATTAAACAGAAGCAAATATTCCTTCCCTTGTTTTCATGACACTCAATGTCCTTGTTTTTTTTTTTTTTTTTGCTTCTTTATTTGATCACAGCTTTTCTTCTTCATATGGCTATTAGAAACTGAAAGGTTATCCCCCCCCACCCTGCCTAACTGGTGGGCGGAGTTTAACACATGACTGGTGTAAGGTCCTCCCCCCCCCCCCCCCGCCCAACTGGTGGGCAGAGCTAACACATGACTGGCACCTGTCATAGAGACATCTCAAAGATATTGAACCACCAATCAGCACGTGCCAGAGTGTCCTTAGAGCCCATCCCTTCCTGTTCCGCCCTGAGCCCAACAGTCTTCCATTCCTGCCCTTAAAAGGTACCCCCAGGCAAGACATGTGTTGCTTCTCTGCCATCCCAGGAGTCAGCCCAGCTGGTTCTTCCCCTGTCCCCTTCCCGTTCCCCCTCCTCCAATTCTGATTTCTCTACCTCCATGATGGGTTCCACCCATTACCGGGGAATAAACTTTACTTTAAAATTCCCTGGTGGTCTGTTTCCTGCTTCCTTTCAAACCTAACAGAAACCTCACAGCTTGGACCTACACTAGTATGTTCATTCGCTAACCTGACAACATGGAATCTCAAAGGAAAACCAAATGTGATATTTCAAAGACAAAGCACTTCAGTTCACTTGCTTCAAAACATGATGTTCTTCCTGAGTTCCTTATCTCGATAATGATGCCATCATTCATCTCACTGTGCCAAAAAAAGATGTCCTTGGCAACTTATTCACCTTAACTCCCTGCCATCCATCACTAAGTCCTGCCAGTCAATTGAACCTCCTAAATATCCTCTACATTCATCACATCCTTTCCCTTCCCACCCTTGATTGAAGCAGCTTCATATCTTCTAGTCTACTGCAAAGCCTTACCAGTGATCTGTCTTTATTTGCACTGGCTTCTGCATAACCTTCTCCACTCTGAAACTAGAATGATCTCAAAATGCAATCTAGTCATGATAACTCTTGCTGAGCTGCATTGCTTGATATCCAATTACTTTTAGAATAAGAACAAAATCTTCAATATGGCTTAGAAAAACCTGCTGTATCTCCCTACCTATCTATTGCTACACTCTAATCCTACTGGAATATTTTCAGTTTCTTAAACCACATACTTGAAATATGCCTTTCTCTCTTATATTTACATGTGTTTACAAACGAGGAAGCCCATTTTTAGAACACATAACTGTCTCTCACCAGCCTTCCCTCTTGCCCAATAACAAACACACATAAATTGCATTTATTGCTCTCTCAACTGCAATTATCAGGTCAATAACAATTTCCTAAAAAAAAAAAAGTGTTTGCCTTGACCAGGTAAATTTCTTTTGATTGAAGCTCTAATAGCAATTTCATCTATTCTATCTCTGCTTGTGATCATTTAGCTATGTCCTTTTTAATTTTTTAAATTGATTTCAGAAAGTAAGGGCGAGGGAGAGAGATAGGAACAGCAATAGTGGAAATTGAGCCCACCCTGAGCGGGAATCAAACCATGATCTCATGGTTCATAGGTTGATGCTCAACCACTGAGCAACACCAGCTGGGCTGATCATTTAGTTTGTGTTTGTCTCTGTAACTACATGATAAACTCTATGACAACGTATCTATATCCTGTTTTAGGCATGTTTTCTGGTATAGTCCTGAACATGAGATATAGTGAATTTCTTGGATGGATGAATTTATGAATAAATGAAAGATGAACCATGCAAATGTACAGAATTATCAAGATATTTATTTAAGAGAAGTAAATCTTATAGTTATGATATGTTTTAAAATTGCCTTTAATGCATTCTATAGAAAGTATTGATCTGAATTTCCCCTGCACTTTGTTTGCTTCTGACCCATGGCTTCATCTAATACCTTATTTCTATTAAAGAGCAGAAAGAAAACATCCTTAACATTCTGTTATGAAATACATCCAATACAAAGATCTCTAGCTTCAACTCCTCAGTGTCCTCTAACCTATCTTTAAGGAGCCAACTCTGATTGTTCCTTTGACAACTCCTATTTCTTTACCACGGCTGAACCAATTTTCTGCCTGATTTTGTTGTCCCCTATACTCTTCTGCCTATATCAGTCTATTATAAACCTTCTTATCATAACTAGTTTCTATACTCAGCTTTGGCTAGACACATTTATTTGTTATAAATGTTTAAGTCATATTAAGACAGATGCTCACCATTTAGGCTTCATGAAGACACAACCATAGCACTCATTTTATTGTTGCTTTCTCTGTCTCTCCTTTCTCTTTGATGGATTAATGTAGCCAGAGGCCATACAATCATTATAATTATGTTTGTTATATTATATCCTCACTAGTATTTGAATAGTTCTCTTATTTATATCATGTTGCTTGTGACCAACATGATAAATTAATTGTATTCCCTATGACAGTTCGCTCAACCTTATTCTGTATTATTCAAACCTACCCACCAATCTCAAATTTTTATTTAGGAAGTAGGCTCACTTCTTATCTCATTGAACCACAGAAATTTTTAAATTAGTCTCACTTTTAATTTTCTTTTCTAAAAATAACTCTAATTTTTTTCTACCTATTTTTTTTTTAGAATAAGCAGTCTACACTTTCAAAGGCTCATCCCTTTTCACTTGAATTTTTTCCTTGTCTTTCATGAATAATTTTCATGGTTTCTCATCATTCATACAACATATGCATATACTTTGTGCATATTACGGACACAAAATATTATTTCTTTCACCATCAATTGAGTTCATAATCCTACTAAAGGAGACCAAATCCTACTGCTGTTGAAAGTAAGTTCCCACTGGGACTGGTTTGGCTCAGTGGATAGAGCATCGGCCTGAGGACTGAAAAGTTCCGTGTTCGATTCCAGTCAAGGGCATGTACTTTGGTTGCTGGCACATCCCCAGTAGGGGGTGTGCAAGAGGCAGCTGATCAATGATTCTCTCTCATCGATGTTTCTAACTCTCTATCCCTCTCTCTTCTTCTCTGTGAAAAATCAATAAAATATATTTTTCTAAAAAAAGAAAAAAAGAAAGTTCCCAGTAATCACCTATTTGTCATACCTTTTTTCAGACTTCCCTCTTCTGAAATTTCTAGTGATACTTGGCAGTGATGGGCAACCTCTCTGTTTTGAAAATAATCTGCCTTTGCTTCTGTGATTCTACACTCAACTCCTATCACCCTCAATTTCTCACAAAATTTTATTCTTCTTTGCTGGATCTCATTACCCAGGGATTATTTATTTATTTATTTATTTATTACTTTTCCTTCCTCTCTTATGGTTAACCAATAAGTCTTGATGATTGACTTCATAACAGCATTATATATGCCACCCACCTTCCCAAACACACTTCTTAGGCTCTCATGCTCTCTTATGTAGACTAATGCTGGTATATAAGTAATCTTGTAATTGATTATGTTACTTTCCTTCTTTCCCTGTTTCAATCCATCCTAGACTAAAAATTAAATCAAACTTTCTAAACTGTAGCTTCAAGATTACATTGCTACTGCTCCAAAAAGAAAAACAAAACAAAATTCACTGACAATTTCCCCGTCGCTGAAGAAAATACAATCTCCATCCTGGTGTATACAGCTCTAAGCAAATGCTCCTTCCCTACCCTGTTTCCTCAAATAAGACAGTGTCTTATATTAATTTTTGCTCCCAAAGATGCGCTAGGTCTTATTTTCAGGGGATGTCTTATTTTTCCATGAAGAAGACTATGGTACACATTTATTGTTAAATGAAAATAAAGGAATTTTATTACCTGTATACAGTATGGTAGTACAGTAGTTGTGAACACAAACCAGACAAACTGTGAATCCTACAGTATCAAGAATTTACTCATTATTCAATGACAATCATGTCATCATCTTCTGGAACATCATCATAACAATCCAATTCCTGAATTTCCTGGTGAATTTCTTGTGACTCCATTTCTTTCAGAATCAGTGGACCAAATGTCTCATGTTTAGCAATAGCACTGTCTTTAAATGAGTCCTTCTTGTCAAGGTAGCCTGCTCGCAGTGCATTTGCAAAGCAACTATCAGTGATTTTCTCCCATGAATTCTTCACCCAAGTCACAACTTGTTGCAGTTTAGGTTTCAGAAAGTTTCCATGCTGATTCCTCTCCATTCACACAACAGTGATGTCAGGACTCCGCGTAAGGTCACTGGTTGCTAGATGCCAGTCGGGGCGGCCCTAGGGACCAGTTTACTGTAAATTAATTGTCATTCTGAGACAAAGCCTGGGGGCCTTATTTTCGGGGGGATGCCTTATATTTCACTCAGAAGGAAACCTATAAGTAGGTCTTATTTTCGGAGGATGTCTTATTTTCGGGGAAACACGGGAGTTATCTCATCCCATTATGCATGCCCCTCTCATTTCCAATTATTCTACTCCCAGGTCTGTGGACACACTCTGCCTCATATACCGTCCTCATCAATCTGAGACTTTAAAGTCCCTCTGAAGAAGTGTCAGCAAATCCATTTTATCACAGGCCTACAAAACTTGCAGGGAAAATTAACTTCCCCTTTACTATCTGAAACCCTTTTTTGTAGCAGTACTTCTAATACTATATTGAGTTATTTTATAATTATCGAGCTTCCTAACTCAACTATAACGTTTTGAAGGCTAAAACTAACATTTATTCATCAATTATTTTCCAGCTCAATAACCATCACAAAGAAGCATTAGGTTTTATTGTTTTGTTTTGCTTTTAATGAATTTAGTTAGTTAAAGCCATTCGATATAGTACTTTAGTTGACTTCTATTCTCAAGTACTTATAATAGGATAGCCGAGAACTAGAACTGATAGCTTTAGCTGGTATATACCTAAGAAAATATTGCTAAAAGATTTGATGAGAACTCTACCAATAGATTTTTTTGAAATAATAACAATTACTATAGGTAAGGTTTATAAAGCCCTTAATGTACTTAGTGCTTCAAGTATATTTACTCATTTAATCTTAATAACCTAATAAAAGTGCCATTATTAACTCTATCATAAATTAGGAATTTGAGGTATAGAGAAATTAAAGGGCTTATAAATTGTAGCAATTAATAAGTAATAAATTCATAATTCAAACCCATTTTAATATTAATGCATTTACCTATATCTCTCCTTATTAACTTAGAATAAATAACATTTATCACTTGTAAAATAGATCTACCCACAGAACTATCTTCTTACCATTGAAATGTTAATGTTGCCCAAACAGGTTTGGCTCAGTGGATAGGACATCAGCCTGGGGAATGAAAGGTCCCAGGTTTGATTCCGGTCAAGTGCATGTACCGTGGTTGCGGGCACATCCCCAATAGGGGTGTGCAAGAGGCAGCTGATCGATAATTCTCTCTCATGGTTATTTCTAACTCTCTATTCCTCTCTCTTCCTCTCTGTAAAAAATCAATAAAATATATTTTTAAAAGAGAAGAAATGTTAATGTTAGATTGATATTTCCTGAAGATATTTTCCTGGAACATTTGGGTCCATGGCTCCAGTGGAATAACACCCTCCCCTAATTGCATCCTTTTTGCTTAATTAAGGCATAAAATTAAGGCTATATAACTGAAGACACATTTTAAGAGCACTAATTATATAACAAACGTAGTACTCTTACATATATTTCAGTGACTTGATACCAGTCATTTAATGTCTTCATTATAAGGTGCACTTTTCCTTAGATCATTCACATAAAGATTTAATTTGCAAACATTCATTTTGTTAGATCTACATACTCTTGCATTTGTGTGTTAAGAACATACTAAACTATTGCATATTCTGTTGTTAATTACCCATTCTCCAAAAGTTTGATATTCTTTTTCCTTGCCCCATTTTCCAACTAATAAGAGCAAAAATCAGTGTTGAGTTAAAACCAGTAATAGCATAAGTTTCACTTCAATAATATACTGGATGGAGCAAAGTAGGTTTATAGTTGGGAGTATATGAAACACATAATTTATTCTTGTGTTATTATTTATTAATTAATGTATTATTTTCCATACAAATAACTGTAATTTTACTTTTGCCCCGTCCTGTATCTATAATAATAGAAGCATAATATGCTAATTAGACTGGACAGCCTAATGACCTTCCGAACATCCTTCTGGACAACCTTCCAGACAAAGCCAGGGCTGTGAGGGCAAGCCACCACGGCTGCAAGGGCCCAACAACTGGCATGAATTTCGCGCATCAGGCCTCTATTTTAAATATAAAAGAAGTGAATTATGCCAAACCGGTTTGGCTCAGTGGATAGAGCATTGGCCTGGAGACTGAAGGGTCCCAGGTTCAATTCCAGTCAAGGGCATGTACCTTGGTTGCAGGCACATCCCCAATGGGGAGTGTGCAGGAGGCAACTGATCCATGTTTTTCTCTCATGGATGTTTCTAACTCTCTATCCCTCTCCCTTTCTCTCTGTAAAAAATCAATAAAATATATTTTAAAAATTATATATAAAAAAGAAATGAAAAATTAACATACTGTACAAATTCAACCCTTTAAAAAAGCACATACCCATAATGCTGTTATTTTGCATATTTCATATCTGATATGATTTCATAAAGATAGACAAATTACTAATTAGAGTAATTTTTGGAAGAAGTTGGGTATCATCTGGAGGCATCTGGCTTTAGGGGATAGTCACAGAAGCCCTGTTGTGCATAGTGTTAGCCTTGTCCTCCATTTCTGGTAGAGGACTGGCACTTAAAGTACTATATTCTGGTTCTTGACCAGATATTCTATGACATTCTCTTTTGTCATGCTAAGCTGAGCTGGATAATTTGAGACATGTTTCCAGGTTTTAACTCTTTGTCTAGAAAACACAGGTAGTTGATATAACTTATGGATAGGTCTCTCTTTGCACAGCTCCATCATAACTGAGATCAATGTGAGGACATGGTTCCTACATACATGAGCTTAGTGGCTTGCATGATGGCTCCAAGAAAAGTTATGTCCATGTTTTAATCCCTGGGACCTGTGATTGTTAGGAAAAAGGGTCTTTGCCATTGTAACTGAGCAATCTTGATATGAGGTCACCCTGAATTATCCAAGTGGGCCTTAAATCCTGCGAAAATGCCCTGATAAGAGAAAGACAGAGTTAAATTTGAAACAGACAGGACAGAAAACAGTGAGAAGAGGGGGGGCATTGTGGTCATGGAGGCAGATTGGGGAGATGTGCCTGTAAGTCAAGGAACGTTGGTTGCCACCAGAAACTGGAAGAGGGCAAAGAAGAGATTCTCTCCTAGAGCCAGAGGGAGCACAGCCCCGCTGGAAGCTCAGATTTGCACTTTTGGCTTTCAGAACTATGAAAGAATAAACATGTTCTTTAAGCCACCACGTTTGTAATCATTTCTTTTGGCAGGCATAGGAAACTAACGTAATGAGTGTCATTTACAAGGTGCCATGCAAGATTGAGGACTGCCTATATTGGTTACTATGTAATTTTGTCTTCCACTCTTTTAAATCCAGACCTCTATATCATTTTCGTACACTCCTTCACATAATATTGAATTTGTAATACTTGTCTAAATCTCCTCAGTCTATGTGAAAGAAAGTCCACAATTCACTAAATAGGTATGTTGGTATTAGGATGACCTTTAAAAAAATTTTTTTGATGAAGCATTATACATTTTGCTTGCTTGTATTTTTTTTTTTTAGTGGAAGACAGGAAGAGAGCAAGTCATGACATCTAAGTCTTAACTCATTCTTCACTGCCAGCTTATTGCCTCTAGGCTAAATGCTCCCAATCACTTTAAGTCTTTCTAATTGGCAATATTTTAAAAATATTTGCTCATTATTTGCTCTACTTTTGCCAATGGATTGACTCCTTTGAGAGAGCACTCTAAATCCATTTTCATAGGAAGAAAAGCTTTCTGGAACCCATTCTAATTGCTACCTTTGGTTTGAGCTCAGCTAATCATAGTTTTTGTATACTGTATAAATATACCACATGTCATCTAAAATACATTGTATTGACCACATACAATGCTTAGGAAAAATATAATTATGTAAAAGTAAATCTACAAAGATAAAAATTGAAGAGATACCTGTAGATAAGACACTTAATATAATTTTGTGCAAATAAATGCATGCAGAGAGAAGAAAAGTACAGAATATTTTCACACTGATGAATATGAGAAGAAAGTTGATTAGACCACTAAGATCACAGAGATATTTCCCATAAAAAATTCTTCTTAAAACAGATAACAGGATAAGTTAAATGACTTAATATTTGGATTGCTTGGAAGTCAATATTCGGAAGAATCAATGTTTTCTCCCCTTAACCTCACTCAACAGAGTGACAATACTCAAATGTCTATAGCAGCACTCTGATAAAAATAAAGAAGGAGGCTTTCAAATCTGAGATACTAAGTAGAGAGTGAAGGCAGAATTTGAAATATGGAGGTGAAAATAAAGTGAAAGTCTTGATATTAAGTAGTGTATTTCTAAATTCCATACTTTCCACCTTCAAACAAAATACCAGCAGCCTGGTATCTACTCTTTCCAGACTCTTCGGGAAAAACTGACATGTAGAATTCCCCAGCAAAAGTAAACTCTCTCCCCAAACACACTTGGCATATTACCTCTTTATTATATAGGATATATCTTCATTTAATATTCACAGTAAACTTAAAAAATATTCTTATTTAATCTATGAAAACTGGGAGTCCAATATATTATTAAATAATGTATTTAAAGTCATACAGTAAGTGATGTAGTCAACAAGTGAAAGAAAGATTGTCTTCTTCCAATATCTGAGCTTTTACAATTGCAGTAATAAATAGCTCACATTTCAAGAATTATAGGGAGGATTTTCCTTATGGCTGTGTAAACTTCCGTTTTTTATTTTATAAAGCAAAAATGTAGAGCTTGCTGACTCAGTGGTGAAGAGAGTCTTCCATGGCAATTCTGAGGTGTCTGTTCGTTCAAGTCACATCCAAAAAGCAATTAGTGTCACCTGAAACATCAAAACCTCCAATTCTCAACCATTCTTCTGACACATGATGGACGAACACTGATAGTAAAAAAATAAATAAATAAAAATGTGGTCCTAGCCAGTTTGGTTCTGTGTTTAGAACATTGGTCTGCCTACTAAGGGTCTCAGGTTCCATTCTGGTCAAGGTCATATACTTTGGTCATAGGTTTGATCCCTGGCCCTGGTTGGAACACATGAGGGAGGCAACCAGTTACCCTGTCTCCCTCTCACCCATGTTTCTCTCTCTTTCTCTTCACCTTCTCTTCTACTATCTCTAAAAGTCAATGGAAAAATATCTTTGGGTGAGGATTACCAAAAACAACAACAAAAGTGAATATATTTCCAGTAGATTTAAAAGCCTGAGTATAAATTGAAGAATTTAAGTTAAAGGTGATGTTTTCATCATTTTCTAGCTGAAAATAATTTCATAATTTGCAGTAGAGAATGAATGGTTCATAAAGTAAAAACTAGTTAAAGTATATACATAATTAAAATAATTGATATTTAGTGAATACTTACTATAATTTAAGACTTCTCAATTATTATTCTCAATTATTATTATTATTACTAGAGGCCTGATGCACAAAATTCATCCACAGGTAGGGTCCCTAGGCCTGGCTGGCAAGCAGGGCCAATTGGGGCCTTCCTTCCTCAGGCTGCTGGCTGGGGTCTTTCTTCATTCTGTGCTGTCCCCTGGTGGTCAGTGCACATCATAGCTAGTGGTCGAATTCCTGGTCACTCAAACTCCCAAGGGGACAATTTGCATATTAACTTTTTATTACATAGGATTGTTTTGTGGTAATATAATCATGTACATTTTATATGATACAGGGCAAGTTCTTAAAGGCTAAGTGATTTATTTGCTAAAGTGGCAAGATCTGACCTTCGGACTCTAATATCAAAACAAATGACTTTAACCATTTTGCTATTTTTATGTCAAAAAGTTTTACTTTGCTACCACAGTGAAAACAAAGTTTGGTAATTGATTGCTGGGATATGAAGGTATGTTCAGTAATAATATGGTTAAATATGTTGAGAATAAAGAGCAAAATTAGCAACTTCTCTATGCTTTTTTTCTTTTGAAATTGTGTACCATTTCCTGTCATTTCAGAATAGTAGACTCAGGAAACTTTAGAAGACTTGGTAAGTAAAGATAAGCATTGCTATTCCACTTATGGGACCAGAATACAATGTGATGAAGAGGGGGCCAAAGTCAAGGCATGCTTGTCCTGATGGAAAATGCTAGTAGGAGTATTCATAGAAAGTGGAGGAGCAGAAGCAAGCCTCATGGATAGAAAGCAAGGGCTGACTGAGCTTTCACTGTTTCTGAAAGATGATGGGAGAAACCACCTTGGAACTATTATTGGGGTTACAGTTTATTTAAATCCCCCTAATTTAGGGATTGAGGGAAGCAGATGTAGCTCAGTGGTCAGGATCTAGGCCAAGCCTCCATGACTGGTGGTGTTTGGTAAAGTTTAGAATTGCTAGATAACAAATGATGAACCCTATAGAAGAAACAAAGCCACAAACCTTCACCTCAACCTATGAGGTCACATTTTGATATCCTTGAAGAAGAGTAAAATTCAGATCGATCAACACCAACATTAAAAGTCAGGAAAAGGACTTAACCAGGTAAATGAAAAAATAAAAGCCACCTGAAAGTGACGTGAAAATAAATTTGCCAAAAATGGCCCAAGAGAAAATAGTATGAAACGAAACAAAAATGGTTAGGAAGAGAATATGAAGAAGGATCAATTATAATTACTGGAAATACATTGAAAAGTTCTTTAAATGAAGGGATAAAACTTGAGTACATAGGAAACACAATTTAAATCTATCATCAGCATAGTGAAAAAAAATTAAGACCTATATTTTGGTATGTTTTGATTATTTAGCACTTATAAACAACATAGACAAAGCGCACTTTGTTAAAAAAAACACACACAAAATAAACAGCAACAATCAAGGCCTTTGTTCATGCAGATAACTATTATTTTAACTGCCCCCCCCCAATTTTTTGCTTCATTTCAATTCTTTATTAAACAAGAAGAAGGTTAATGACATGCCTTATTGGTACCTGGAACTGTGTATGGGTAATTGACTGTCAAGATTTCTCTATAAACCTTTCTACACTTGAAAACACTACATTTTATGAGACATTATAGAAAAAAATGTTTCCACATTTAAAAAAAACCCACACACAATTATTCATCGTGTCTAGACTTTTTGTTCTCTCTATTTCAACATATTTGCTGGCTTCTATGAAGATAGGATTTTAGTCAGAAATTCAAACAATGGCAATGGAAGCAAGGAAAGTCTTTTGATACCGGTCATATTGCAGCTATTTTTCCACCCTTTCTTTCTTGCTTTGTGAGTGCTAACTAGTAGACCACGGTGAATTTGTCAGCATATTTCTTGGAACACTTGAAACTGCTGTTATTATCTATCCCTGAATTAGGTACGTCTTGTTTGCAAAATGAAACATTTTAATTATAATACAAATTATATGGTACAACCATGTAGCAGTAAACAAAGAACTAATTTGTGTCCTTTCTGTACTTATCATTTGTTGACTAATTGGTTTCTCTGTGAGTCAGAAAGTGACTCTTTAAATTCAAACCTCCTGAGAATACAAAGGTTAATATTGAAGTGATTACAGATATCCTAGTAACCTAATAATTGATAGTTACATTTGTGATTCAGAAGTCTTCTAAAGCACCAACAAGTAACCTTTGTAAATTAGTACATATAGTCGACATCATTTAGGAGGCCTTTGCATTTTTTCCTTTCAGTTCATTGAGTTTTGGGGTGAAGCAGGATCAAATATTAAAACCATCATTATTCTAAAATGATAGCCCTATATGCATCTGTGTGTGTGTGTGTGGGGGGAGGGTAGGGATGCATGTATAAGACATATACATAAACACACACACACATACACACACACTGTGTCTGTTCATGCTATAAATTCATACTGCCAGACTGAACCTGAGCTATGGCCGGACTTGTCTTACAATAATTCGCTAAGTCATGGCAAAGAAGGTCATTGATATGAGGGACACCGATGACTCTGGGGAGAGAATTTAACCTCTGGAATAAGAGGGTCACACAGATTCTTTCACAAACATTAATGGGAGAATGATTCTGAGATTAAACAGGTATCTAGCATTCAGCACTAATTCTGATGTCAGCTTACATGCATTTATAAATAGTTCTTAGGAAGTAAAGGGTCTGTGATTAAAAGTTAAAACTGGAGTGTTTCCCCTCGGCCTCCCTGAAATTTCCGTAAGACATTTTAATTTTAAAGTGCCACTAATTGGGCTTCACTTTGTCTTTTCAGTTCTTAAGTAGTGGTAATTGTTAAACTGTCACATGGAATACTTTTCTAATAATAGGTTAAGTACTGAATTTGGTACTGATGTCTCAACTATTTCAAACTGTTTTCACAGTCACCTAATTTTACATATCAAGAGACTCTTCTGAGTGGGTGAGGAGTAAATCAACAATGGTCATTGGAAATCTGGCATAATCTATACCCCATTTTTTCACTGCCATAAGCCATATAGACAGCATTAATGGGGGGGGGGGCAGTGATTAGGTAATATTGCTGGGCTTTCCAGCCAGTTGGGATTCTCCGGTTAGTTCTCCTTTGTAAGTTTCGTCAGTGGGTATATTATAAATAAGAGAGAGCAAAGGTTGCCCTAGCTTTGTGTGTTTGTGGCTCAGTTGGTTGGAGCATGGTCTCCTATAATTTTAATGATAATGTGATTTTTAATATTTATTATTCAATTGTCCATACCTAGTGATTTTATTAGTATTTTATTTGCATTCTTTAAAATATTAAAACTTATTAAAATAAATTTTATACTATATAAGTGAGATTAGTCACACTATTTTAATTCACAGAATACCAAATTTTAATCTATCTAAATATTTTATTTATTTTCAAGCTTATAAAATTAATTTTATAAGTAAAGGCCCAATGGATAGTTTTTTTGTTTACTTTCCCATAAAAAAAGTGTTTCCTTCTTTGATCAAAATGTAGATATATCAGGTATTTGAATATTATCTGCCAGTTGTGTTGCACGGAAAAGTATTACACAGAATATCCCCCCCCCCGCCAAAATTTGAATATAGAAAATTATTCCATTGTCATCTCAAGCCTGAGAATAAACAAGCAGTATTCTTATTGGCAAAGTCCAGCTACCTTGACCTCCCTGAGCTTTAACCTTTGGCTGCTTAACTCAGTAAGATCATTGGGTTCTGCATGGATTTCCCCACCTTTTCCAGACAATTAACTGATGTAACTGTAGTCTTTACGTAGGTTGTTTTCTTTCTCATAGCGATCACTGTGTGGCACTGCTCTGGTTCAGTGTCTAAAAGCTGTTCTTCCTCGTGGTGTTTCATATTGCTGACAGTCAGGGAGGTTAAATCCCTAACATTCCTTTTGGTTGAAGGTAGAAGTCAATCATTAGGTTATTTAAATACAAGTGACCCTCATCTATCTACACACAGTAGACCTTAACTCAACAAATGTGAGCTTTATAAGAAGCCCAAGGGCCAGTAGGCACATTTAGGTGCTGGAAAATCCAGGGATCTATTTCAAAGAGACAAATCCAAGAATTATGTGTAGGTTTTCCAAGCATCCATGTTTAGGTACTTTCTATTGTTCCCTTTAATTAATTGTCTTTTCTCTTTTGTGTAACAGGAAACAAGTATTAGGCTATGCCATGTATGGAAATATAATTACATTTGATCTTAGCCAAAAAGGCTGAAAAGCGATGGAAATACAATTAAATTTCACTTTGACATTATCTATTAAATATGAAAGTTACTTGTTTTCTTTTTCTCTTTTGGTTTTACTTTTCTTACGTGTAGAATGGAGCCCTACTTCCTTTTATAAAAATGTGTCTATTGTTTAAAGTATTACAGATGTCCCCTATTTTCCCCAATTGACCCCCATTCCCACCCCAACCTCCACTCCCTGGCCTTGACCTCACTATTGTCGCTGTCCACTGGTAGAGCTCTACTTTCTTTTTCTCATTCCCTTTTACTGCGACACTGAACATAGTTGCAATGAGATTTAAGTAACATATTTATAGCACTTTGAAAATCATACATAAATGCAATAGAACATTCTGGCTAATTTGGGGATTTACTATTTCTTCCAAGCAAGGAAACCATGGGAAATGCAATTATTGCATTAGCAAAAACAATTCTTATATATTTGAGACAATCCAAGCTTTATTCTAAAATACATCCTCTTCCCACCTTCCGCCCCCAAAAGCAATTCCAGTTTGTTAGATCCCCTGTCATTCTGAGAGGGGTTAAGTGAAAGGATTATCTAGTAATTGCTTAGCTTTGGAATCTCATCACAAGAACAAAGACAGGACCATCCAGTCTGCATCCCTCTTGTTAGTAGCCATGTAGGCTCTGTATTGGTAACTTCAATATTTAATTCTGGTAAAAATGCTCTGCTAAAAAAATGCTGATGAAATGCTCCATTTATTGTTTGATGTCATAGTTTTGCTAACAAAACAATCCCCACTAGGGGCACTGAGAGTGAATGTGTTTTCTGAAGAGTATTCCCCAATGTAAGGGGGGGAAGTGGGGAAAGGAAGAGTAGAAAGGTTGACTTTTCTGAGACTAGAGTAAAATTATACTCTCTCTTTCCACTCACAGGCCAGCTGGAAGCAGTGATTGTCTCGATTATGCTACACAATCACCCCGAAGTGAAGTTCATCCTAAACGCAAGGGGGTGCGAGACCATTGAACTCAAAACCGTGGAGAGACTGAAAGTGAAAATATGCTTTTCCTCAAAGCGGATGCCAGGGGTCATCGAGTAGGACACAGTAAACATCCATAGAGTGCAGCCCTTCCTTGTAAAAAGGCACATTTTCTTGTAGTTCTCAGGTTGTAAGTTATCTCCTTTTATTACATAACAGAGAGTCTTGCAAAGTCCCACAGACCAGTGCTTCCGAGAAGCCGGCCTCGAGGAGCACGGCCGCCACCCGCGGGTCGGTGACCTCCAGCTCTTCATCCCTGCTCAGTGGTGAGGTGTTACCTGCTTTTGTGTGGAACCTCTGCTTCCCCCCCCATGTACATCACTCAGGCCCATACATGCATACACACACACACACACACACACACACACACACACACACACACACTCTCTCTCTCTCTCTCTCTCTCTCTCTCTCTCTCTCTCTCAAAGTAGACTCAACCTGGTGTACTCTGCACGTATAGAAACGGAAAGTGAGACAGCTTTAATACAAATAAGTGCTGAGTCTTATGTGCACTGAGGTCAACTGTTATAAGATGCTCACTCCTGGCCTGCCACCCCTGGAAGCTGGGTCAGCCACTCTCAGGACCCCGCCAGTCTCCAGGAATTTTCTGTCCTTCCTTATTATAGGTTTTCTTCTCAGCTGGACCTTTCTTGGTAATTCTGGGTGAGGTGAATGTTCCCCAGATGAGGTTTTATTTCCAGTCTGGCCCGGGAGGAATTGCAAGAAAGGCCTGCCTATGCCGCCACCATCTTCTATCTTCTCCCCCCTTCCTCCCCAAGTATATTTTTTCCACTGATTTTTAGAAAGAAATGGAATAATGGGAAGGAAAGAGAGGAGAGACAGAGAGAGAGAGAGAGAGAGAGAGAGAGAGAGAGAGAGAGAGAGAGAGATTAATGTGAGAGAAACATCAATTGGTTGCCTCATGCACACCCCACTGGTACTGAATCTGCATCCCAGTGAGCAGCCCAACTCTCTAACCACCGAGAAACACTGGCCAGTGCTCCACTTGCCATTTTATACCAGTCTAGACATGGGTAATTATAATTATCTTCTACTAATTTATTAGAAAAATAAGAAGGGATAATATTAATATCATGGTAAAGTTAAAATTTTCACAAGTCTATAAAAGGTAGTCATTAATGCTATGCATTTGTTTACCCCTCCCTAAATATTAAATGGAAGCTATTGAAATAATAGTAAAGTGGCATTTTATTTTAAATTGAAATATTGAATAAAAAAGAGGTTAGGTAACCATGTATTGATTTTTACATAGCCTGGTAATAGATAGAGCTGGCTCCACAGAAGAGAAAATATGATAGATATCATGAATCCCATTTGATAAATTGAAATTTAGCAATTGTGGTTGAGAATCATTAGTCAACAAAAATTCCTTCTCTCAATAGATATAATGATTAAGTAATTTTCAAGTATATTAGATTCCAAGAGGTGCTAAGGTTAAAAAAGAAAAAAAAGCAAGATAAGGAGAATTAAGAGTGTGTTGGAATGGTAGAGAAGGGAGTTTGCAGTTTTAAATATGCAAATGATTAAACTAAGACTGATTATTTTTTAGGTAAAGAATTATATTTTTCCTTATAGGGCTGAATGGATTATGCATAATAAGGACACAATATATTTACTTGCTCATTAAGCAATTATGCATTAAATTGCAGTTGATTTTCCAGGCACTGAGCTGAAAGATAAAGATATGATAATGGTTACTTCCCTTGTTGAATCTACATTTATGCGAGAGAGAGATCTGAATAAACACTGGCAAAATAGGTATAAGTAGATTGGATAATTCTATAAGAAAGGGTGTATGTCCCTGGCCATCGTGGCTCAGTTGGCTGAGTGTTGTCCTATACACCAGAAAGTGGCAGGTTCCATTCCTGGCCAGAGCACACATCTGGGTTGCAAGTTCCATCCCTGGTTAGGGAACATAGGGGAGGCATCCAATGGATGTTTATCTCTCACTTCCATGTTTTTCTCTCTCTCTCTCACTCTCTCTCTCTCACTCTCTCTCCTTTTCTCCCTCCCTCCCCTCTCTCCCCCTCAAATCAATAAAAACATATCCCCAGGTAAGGATAAAAAAAGAAGAAAAGGCATATGGTATTATGAGATGTACTGAACTAGTGAGTCAAGGAGGGTATGTGTAAGTAAATACTTCCATGAAGAAGTGATCTTTTAGTTAACTTTCCAATGGGGAAGGAGGAACAGGCAAACACTGTAAACAGAAAGAAAAACACACACAAAAATCAGCGATTACCAGAGCTCAAGGAATAAGGGGGCCGTGGAATCATATGAGGAACGAGAGGTTCATTGTAGCGACGTGACGCAGAGCATAGTGTACACCTATTCCTTTATATTCGCAGCAGTAAAAACCCAATGGCACACTTTAAATGGGGATGGTGACATGATTAGATGTGGTGCTTTACAACCCTTTGGAAAGTATTTATGTGCATAATGCATATTATGTGTATTTTTGAAGACTTTATTTTTATTACAAAATATGTTTTCTCTAATAATTTTATGAATTAAAACCAATACTTTGACAATTTATAATGGATAATAACTGGATCTTACAAATTTGATTCAAAAGCTCCTCCAAGCACGAAGATGTTGAAAAGGAAAAACAAATTGCACAGCTTTGCTGTGCCACAAATCAACTGTTATTTAAAGTTAGATGCTCCATTTTCTTTAATTCTATCTTATTCGATCTTTGCACACATAATTTTAGAAGTACTTGAAAAGTGGTATAAGAATGGAAAGGTGGAAGAGGTCAGTGGTGTGGAAGAGAGGGTCAAGAGTGACATTATAGATGGGGGTTAGAATATGAGAATGTTGGCATTTGAAAATCTTCAGGGAAATAATGGACTATTCTATAGATAAATGATGTTAAGATAATTGGCTATTTATTTGGGGGGGGAAAAGCAATTCTGCCTAAAACCAAATGGAATAAATTAGAAGTTGACTAGCAATTTAAATGTAATACCATAAAAGGGGGAAATTATCTCTGCTATTACATCGCACAGAACTAATAAATGTGCTTTCCTCTAGGGAAGGGAGCCGCGGTGCTGTGGGTTGGGGTGTCAGGGAACTTAATTGTTACTATTGCTTTTTGCATGGTTTAAATTATTTAGCATTATTTGCAGTGTTAAAACAATAAACTAGAACTCACAGGGTCAGCAACGCTGCTCTGGGGAATTAGTCCTATACAAATAACACAATCATCAATACTATGATCCTATAAAATACGAGGAGACATTTTATGACTGTGGAAATAAATAGGACTTCCTAATGCTGTTAACCTCAGTGGAGATACCACAATAGCCAGATTTGACTCCGTAATAAAAAACTATGTTTTTCACTTGAAAATCATCACAAGCAGAGTAAATAACAAAATGGCTGTGAAATGTAACTAGTGCTCCGTAGCCTTTGTTACGTATTTGGGTCCATTGAAGACTGGAAGGAACTGCTCCAGCCCATGTTTTGGAACAGCCGTTTTCCTATATGTACTGGTTCATCACTGAGCCTCATACATGATTCTCATCCTCGTGTTTCTCCTTACCGTTTCCTGGTTTTCGTAGTCTCACACCTGTGTTGAATGTCTATATTTTAGTGGGTATATTCTATATACTTTCTTTGCTTTACTTATTATGAGCACATTCTCCAAGTAATAATATTTTTTTCAGAAAAAGAACAAAATTAGTATGTCTGTCTGTAGTTCTCTCTCTCTCTCTCTCTCTCTCTCTCTCTCTCTCTCTCTCTTTCTTTCTCTCTCTTTCTCTCTCTCGTGTGCATAGCCATTATTTCATACTGATACTTCTTTTTTTTTAAAGTGTGTATTCTTAAATATATTTTATTGCTTTTTTTTACAGAGAGGAAATGAGAGGGATAGAGAGCTAGAAGCATCTATAAGAGTGAGACATCGACCAGCTGCCTCCTGCACACCCACTACCAGGGATGTGCCCGCAACCAAGATACATGCCCTTGACTGGAATCGAACCTGGGGCCTTTCAGTCTACAGGCCAACGCTCTATCCACTGAGCCAAACCAGTTTCGGCTCATACTGATACTTCTAATGCATATATAATACCATAGGGCACATTCTAGCCTCCCCTGGTTTTTATTTATAAGTTTTTTTTTATAACAGTGAGAAACGTAGCTGTCATTATACACGATGTTTTTCTTATTTGCTCATACCTAGAATATGCATAAAAACTTCAAAACTGCTAACTCACATATCTGCAATAAATAAACCTATCAATGAGAGTAAAACATGTGTATACAGTTCTTTTCTATGTTTAGCCTTAGAGAGTAGAGTCAAAATATTGTTTTTCAAGGTTATTTATATTGATTCTCCCCTGCCCCATCAATGAGTTATTCATTTACAGTAAAGCCAAGTTCATTTGTTTCTGTTTTTATTCCATTTCAGCCTCCAAACCCCATTTCTATCGATTTTGTTTATTTATTATTTATTTACGTGACTGTAAACCATGAAAATAGCTGTAAGCATCGTAAGTATATAAACAGATTCACTCAGAGTAGTGCCACTGCCCCTCCTATCTCCTATGATCCCACCTAACCATCTCTCTCATTCTTCCTACCAAGTTTCTACGCACACTCCTGTAGACCATTATGAATCCCTCGGCATATGCATTTATTTCATTAGTTTCTTATTGTTGTCTCCTATGTTTCTCCTTAAACCAATGAGAGGATGCATTTATTTTCTCTTTCCTCGTATTTCTTGCATTAAACTTTTTGGCCTTAGCTTTTTTTGGTGAAATAATATGAAATGAAATCACCCCATATCAGTTCATAGTGATTGTCTTGTCTATTTTTTACAGATACATAGTTCCCCACCATATATATTTTCAACCAGTCTCCTATGTATGGGCATTGCTGCGGTTGTGTCCAGTTATAGTTAAATACACTACTGCAATGATTGCACTTGCATATATGAATTTTGGGTAAATTACTAAGTGTGGGATTGCTAAATTAAAAGGTAAGTGGATGTGTAATTGTGATACATTTTATTAAAGTGTACTCCAAAATGTTACACCACTTTATATTTCCACCAATATTATCTAGGAGTGCATGTTTCTCCCAAAAAGCCTAGAAAATAGATTGTTATCAGACTTTTATTGCCTATTTTAAAAATAAAAATCAGACTCTTAGTATAGTTTTTGTTTAAATCATGCCTGTGATTAAACACATTGGCTTTTTTTAAAGTTAAAAGGGCATTTTACCTCTATTTTGTGAATTACCTCTACATGTATTTTTATTGTATTTTTGGCCATTTCCATCATCAATATTTATTGGTACTTTATATGTTATGATATTAACCCTTTATCTATAATCTATAAGTTGTAAAAATTGTTCTGTTTGTTGGTTGTCTTGTGACTTCATTCATGCTACCCTTTTGCACGGAAAAAAATAAAACACCCCTCAAAATAAATCAACAAAGCAAAAAGGCAACCCATCAAAAGGGAGAAGATATTTGTAAACAATACCTCCATTAAGGGGCTAATACTTAAAACATAGAACAAATTCATACAATTCATCAACAACAAAAACAATCCTATTGAAAAATGAGCAGAGAACATGAAGAGACACTTTAGTAAACAAACAGAGGGTCAACAGATATATAAAAAGATGCTCACCATCTAGTCGTAAGGGAACTGTAACTACGATAAGTTACCACCTAACATCTATTAGAATGGCTATGAACTGATAAAGGGTGACTTCAGATTCTATTATTACACAAAGAAAGCTAAGGGCAAAAAATTTTAATGCAAGAAAAAAAAAGAGGGGAAATAGTTGTTGTACCAGTTAATAATGCAAATTTTTTCAATAGATGGAGTTACACATATGTTGTTATTTATACAATTTGATATGTGTGCTATTTTGTTGTATTGACAGTAAGCTTCAAAACTTCATATGTCAAATTTGCTGAAAGAGTTCACATCACTGAGTTTTTTATGCTTAAAAATGTCAAATTTCGTGCCAAGAAAAGAATATTGGTGGGAAGTTTTAATTCATTATTTTGAAGAAAAAATTATCATAGCCGAAACCGGTTTGGCTCAGTGGTAGAGCGTCGGTCTGTGGACTGAAAGGTCCCGGGTTCGATTCCAGTCAAGGGCATGTACCTTGGTTGTGAGCACATTTCTCTCTCATAGACGTTTCTAACTCTCTATCCCTCTCCCTTCCTCTCTGTAAAATATCAATAAAATATATATTTTTAAAAATTATCATATACTTCAGGAAGCTTATGGCGAACATGCTCCCTCTCAAGATACTTGTGAACGCTGGTTTAAATACTTTAAAAGTGATAATTTTGATGTGAAAGACAAAGAACATCCAGGTCAACTGAAAAAGTTTGAAGACCAATAATTAAAATCATTATTGGATGAACATGCATGTCAAACTCAAAAACAACTTGTTAAAAGATTCAATATTGCTCAGCAAACAATTTCTGATTGTTTACAAGCAATGGGAATGATTTTAAAGGGAAGAACATGGGTGCCACATCAACTGAACAAGAGACAATGGAAAATGGAAAAGTCATCAGTAAAATGTTCTTTCAATGGCAGGAAAGAAAGTATTTATTTTATTTTATTTTATTTTTTTGCATTGTGACTGGCGATGAAAAGTGGATTTATTTTGAGAACTCCAAACATACAAAATCATGGGTTGATCCATGTCAACCATCAACATCAAGTGGAAGGCCAAATCACTTCAGAAAAAAAGACAATGCTCTGAATTTGGTGGGGTCAAGAAGATGTGGTGCATTATGAGCTTCTAAAACCAGTTGTAAATAAGTTGTAAAAATTGTTACAATTTGAAACTGTTGATACTGGTGTAAATAAGTTGTAAACCCAGTTGTAAATAAGTCTAAAACCAGTTGTAAATAAGTTGTAAAAATTGTTACAATTTGAAACTGTTAATACTGATGGCTACCAACAACAAATAGTCAAGTTGAACCACAATTTGATTGTAAAACGACCAGAATGTGCCAGAAGATTTGGCAAAGTAATTTTGCTTCATGATGATACACCATCACACACTTCAAAACCAGTAAAAGACACATTAAAAGATCTTGCCTGGGAAGTATTAACCCACCTGCCATATTCACCAAATCTTGCTCCTTCAGATTACCGCTTGTTCTGATCAATGGCACACGCACTTTCTGAGCAGCACTTCAAAATGTAGGAAGAAATGGATGTCTGGAATGACATCCAGAAGATCATTTGGCTGTCCGGTCTAATTAGCATATTATGCTTTCATTATAGATAGTCAAATCTCTGAACACCTGACATATATTTAATGGTACTCATATTACTACATAACATTCTTAAAGTTAGGTTTTAAAAATGAGTATGCTATAATGAAGTTGCATTTTTTTCTTCAGAGAGTATTAGATTTTTATTTTATTTTTAAGGCTTCTAATTATCCTCTTGAGGATGTAGGCTTTGAATTTTTGGAAATGTCTTAATGTCGTGGTATGCTTTTTAAATTTTATATACTAGTAGAGACTCCTACCAGAGTTATCAATTAGTTAAATTGACTAATTGTATTCTTTCATTGTTGTCTTATTTTCCCTGCCCACACTCTGGGAAAGTTCATAGTAACCGGAAAAATGGGTTTATGACAGAAGATTAAAAAATGATGTATTACTGGGCACATGATTAAAACTGATAACACTGGGTCCCAATTTCACATGATGTGTTGACATAGAACAACTAAGCAGGATGTGAAGTCAGACTCTCAACATATGGAGTTATGTTTAGGGGAGGCAATGTGGATGACACTATTAGTAAAGATCGCTATGATAATGTAAATGAAATCGTGTAACCACAAATAAAATGTCTAAAAAGGTAAGTATCATAATTGGATTTTGAATTTACTTTGGTTGAACAGAAGAAAAGTTACAATGATTATATATATATGAGTTATTAAAACATTTCAAATTCTTATTTAAGCCAAAAATGATGTGTGAAGTTCTAGAAATTAATGTCTATGAGAACATTTTACGCTTCTCTTAACCTTTCTTAATGACACTCTTTTATGGGGCTGACCCTTCCTTACTTGGACCTCCCATTTCTCCTCTCAGAAAGCAGACAGCACTTTTGGTCTAATATCTGCATCTTGTGTTTTCTCTGGGTAAGGTGGTCTCGGATGCTTCTGAGGGCCACTCAGGAGCCTTTTCTGTTCCACTCACAGGTGTTCCTGGCTTCCAGAAACCCACATTTTACTACATACAGTCGTATAATTTTTGCTTCTGAGTTTCAAAGGTAGAAATTCGTAACAGTTTTGTAAAACATTGTATTTGCAAATTTTGTTTTACTATGAATTTACTTTGAATATAACAAAACTGCAATGGCATATTTGATAAATAATTAAATTAAAATGCATTCCAATTTATGTCCAAAGGTCTGATTAAAAAAGGACTAATTGCCAAAACCGGTTTGGCTCAGTGGATAGAGCGTTGGCCTGCAGACTGAAAGATCCCGGTTTCGATTCCGGTCAAGGGCATGTACCTTGGTTGCAGGCACATCTCCATTAGGGGGTGTGCAGGAGGCAGCTGGTCGATGTTTCTCTCTCATCGATGTTTCCAACTCTCTATCCCTCTCAATTCCTCTCTGTGTAAAATCAGTAAAATGTATTAAAAAAAAAAAAGGACTAATTTACTAAAGGCAAGCAAAACTGTATAAGAACCTAGTCATAAACCTCTATTTTCTAAAGGAATCACATACCTAGAGCAGAGTGCAATCATTACTTCTTAAATTCACTGAGTCATCTGTAAAAGTTAAATTAAACTTGATATATTCTGTTTACTAGGTTATCATTATATGCAATACCTAATATTTTTATCAGATAAGGTAAAAATAAATATTTGTAAAAGAGAGCCTTTGACAGCTGGAAAAATTCCCTCCTTCAAAACGATCCTTTGGTCATGCCAGATAAAGTCCATGTTTTGATCAAATTCTTCCAGGCATTCTGATGTGAACTACAGAAACTCATGCAATTCAAGGCACACCTTTTAACAAGGCCCTTCAGCCAACCACAGACAGGCCTACTGATACATCCTAGATGCTGTTGGGATTGAAAGGTAAAGGTATCCAGTACTTTCTTTCTGTAGACTTCACCCATGATACCCTCACGGGTGATCAAGAATAAAAAGTATGTTTTAAATGAAATGCTGAAAGGTATTCTGGAAGAAGAGGAAGAAGAAAGAAAAGGTAAAGATAAAAATCATGAGCAACAAATACATATCTATCAACAAGTGAATCTAAAAATCAAGTGAATAAATAACCAGATGAACAGAATAAACTGGGGAATATAATAGAATGGGGGGCAAAGAAAGGGAGTGGATTGATAATTATCAGGGGGAAAAGGGTTTGGGGGTGAGGGAAGAGACTGGACAAAAATTGTGCACCTATGGATGAGGACAGTGCAGGGGAGGTAAGTGCAGTTGGTGGGGTGGGAGGGGAGCTATAGAGGGGGCGGGGAAGATGAACAACTGTAATAATCTGAACAATAAAGATTTATTAAAATTAAAAAATAGATATAAAAAATAATAAAAAGTGTGTTTGAGTTAACACATTTAATAGTTTGTTTATAAAAATGAGCTTTGGTCATACTACTCTAGGTCTAAAGATCAAATTTTATTTAAAAACTATTCAAGACTAAAGCTTACTGAGGCATGTGGTTAAATGTCAAGGAATTTGTAACATTTTCTTATTTATAACAGTCTGTTGTGTGTTTTTTTTCCTTCTTCTGGTGTTTTGCGTTGTGTTTTTGTTTTGTTTTGTTTTTGTTTTAATTTCCCTTCTGGTAGCAGCCATTCAGTGTAATTTAAGAATGAAAAACAGAGTTAATGTAGCCTTTCACTTACATGTTTGGATTTTGCTGCATTGTCAGCAGTTCTGTGGTTAGACACATGTGGCTTACTTTTAGCTTTGGTTTGTTCCTTCCTAAACTAAATTGCATGTAAAAGACTTCTTATTTTTATTACTGCTATTGATTGTTTTAGAAAAATGGCAAAAAGAAACCAGTCATTTAATACTAGGACTGTTTTGGATCCTACTTTTATGGTGATAGAAATAAAAAATTTTGATGCAAAAGAATCAGTGATCCCATAATGATTGCTCCTTAAAACAAATATGATTATATCAGTCTACTCCATAAGACACTGTTAATACACATTGTGATAGCTTAATAATGTATAAAATACCCTTTTGACTTGGTTTAGATTTCAAGTTTCAGAAGTTGAACTATCTCATTTTTAAACATATTTTAGGAGCAGAGAAAAAAATTTACTTATGAATTAAAATTATCTATGGTAGGTAGTGCTCTGTCTCTGCCACATCAATGAAATCAGAATTTCTGGGGTGGAATGAAGGTCTAGGCATTTTTTTCCCACTAGAATGGGGCAGCCTATATTTAGAAGATAAAATACAGATACTGGAAACATCACCAAAAATATATGTTATTGCATAGATTAGTAAAACCTTGTAGCTACACACTGGTAAAAAAAAAAATCAAACTTTGTCAATCTCACCCCAGAAACTCTTCCACATACCCTCTCCCAATCACAACAATCGCGTCCACCCAATATTGCCACTATGTGCTGTGGGTATTAATCTCTTCTTGGCATTCTTTACAGTGTTATCCCAAGACTACATTCTTGACACTATAATCTAGTTTATTTTTCCCCCATTTTAAAAGCATTGTTATTTCTTTTATCCCCTCATTCTTTGTTATTTTTATCCTTTACAGATTAACTGTTAAAAAGCTTAAGCAAGTAGAGACTGAAAGATGGGGATCTTCTAATTCAATAAATTTGTTTTATCTACTATTTGGTTATCCAGTAATAAAGTTCTTAGAAAAGGGCAAAATTAATGCATGGTTTTCCCTCTTTATTTAACAGTTTTCAAGATAATCCTTTATTTCTCTATCCCCCTCCACTTATATTAATTTTTATGTGTTAATAGATTCAACCATATGTTTCAATCGACTGCATTTTCTCTAAAGAGGAAGTTCCACTTTTCCCATCTTTGAGAAGGAGTTTGTTCAGATTGCCTCTTATATTCTTTTGACTTGACCTGAGTTAGATAATTTCCTTGCAATTGATATAACATGTTCTAGGCTCACCATTTGATATAACATGTTCTGGGCTCATTCGTTTCTTGACCTAGCTTTAGAAGAAGATTTTTCCCCCCACAAAAGGCCTGGTTTTGTTTATTGTGTAATAGTATTTCAATACCACAATCTTTGTACTCAGAATGCTCCATGCTACTTGTTTGGTGATTGCTGCCAGGTCTCGTTGATAGATAAAGCTAGAAGTAGATATATGATATATGTAATATAGGATTTTAAAAAAAACGCTCATGATTTCATACTGATTCTTCCAAATTCAAATGTTTCTTCGATCATTTTTTACTTAACTTCTTCTATATACTATTGCTCCTTTCATCAGTCTCAAGGGCATAGGTGATGCCAATTTAGAACCTATACTGATAAAAGGGTAACATACAAATTGGTCATGATGGCCTCACACTAGCAACTGACCAGCAGGCTGTGTGGGGTGACAAGGCTGGCAGGGGGGTTAGGGAGGGATGACCAAATGACTGACCAGCAGGCTGTGTGGAGCAACCAGGCCAGAGGGGGGGTTAGCGAGGGATGACCAACCAACTGATAAGCAGACTGTGTGAGGGGGAAGTTGGGGGTTACCAGGCTGGCAGAGGAGGCAGTAAGGAGTGACCAGGCCAGCAGAGGGGGAAGTGAGGGGCAACCAGGCTGGCAGTGGGGGCAGTTAGGGGTGATCAGGCAGGAGGCATGTGAACAGTTAGGAGCCAGCAGTCCTGGATTATGAAAGGGATATCTAATAGCCGGTTTAAGCCTACTATCCATGATCAGGCCTAAACTGGTAGTCAGACATCCCCTCCAGGCACACATTTCATGCACCAGGCCTTTAGTCTATAACTACTTATTTATCCAATTTGGCAGTCACAGTAGTCTCAGAATAGGAGTATTAATAATACCACAACCAAAGTAATTCTCCTAGGTGTATATTGTTCATTGGAAACTATGCTCTCTCCTTTATAATTCCTTTTAATTGTAGTTTTACAAGTAATTATAGAGGGCAGGGCAAAAGTAAGTTTACAGTTATAAGTATGTGAATTTATATTTGTATTGTTATTTTTTATTTACTAGAGACATAGTGCACACAATTTGTGCATGTGGGGGGGAGAGGTCCCTCTCAGTCTATCCTGCATCTCTTCAATCTGGGACCCCTTGAGGGATGTCCAACTGCTGCTTTAGAGATCGGGCCTAAACTGGCAGTCAGACATCCCTCTCATAATCTAGGACTGCTGGCTCCTAACCTCTCACCTGCCTGCCTGCCTGATTGCCCCAATACTGTCTGCCTGCCAATCTGATCACCCTCTAACTGATACCCTGCTGGCCTGATTGACACCTAACTGCTCCACTTCCATCCCAATTGCCCCCAACGTCCCTCCCCTGCTGGCCAAATTGTCCCCAACTGCCCTCCCCTGCCAGCCATCTTGTGGCGGCCATCTTGTGATGGCCATTTTATGGCAGCCATCATTTAACAAGGTGAGGGCGGCCATCTTGTAGCAGCCATCTTGTGATGATGTGATGGCAGCCATCTTGTGGTGGCCATTTTGTGATGACATCACAGGGCACCACCGAGGCTTTTATTATATAGGACTAGAGGCCCAGTTTATGAAATTCATGCAAAGGTAGAGTTTCTAGGCCTGGCTGGTGATCAGGGCCAATCCGGGCCTTCCAGCTGCTGGCCAGGGCCTCCCTTCTCTGGATGCCAGCTGCCGGTCAGGGCCTTGTTTTAATCTGGGGGCAACACAGTCAGCACACATCATAGTGAGCTATCGGCCTCCTGGTCAAACTCCCATGGGGACAATTTGCATATTAGGCTTTTATATATAGAGATTATTGTATTATTTTCCATACAAACCACTGTCAATCTACTTTTGCCCCACATGCATGTTTAATGTTCACCACAAGTCTGTGCCAATGTTTATCTAATTACTTTGCTGCCCAAAGCTTTTCCAGTAGTAGATTTCTCAGGAGGTCCTCATGGAAAAATACTCTCTGAGTTCTTATATATTGATAACATTTTACCTATACCTTTTGTACTTCAAAATCAGTTTCCATTAACTTAAAATTCTTGGCTTACATTTCATTTCTTTTAGTGTTTTGAATATTTTATTCCATTTTCTTTTGACAAAAGGTAATGCAGTTGAAAAGTCTGGTGATTATCTAACTTGCTGAAGTTAAGAACTTTAAGTGCAGAGAGGTCAGCAAACAGCAAGAGCTCTGTTCTTCCTTCAGGACTATTAATAAAGGAACAAGACCTAGTATTTCAACTGTCTGCCATGAACTATGTGCTTTATGCGAAAGAAGCACACTTTCAATGTGTCAACTTGATAAAAGAGGGATATAGGCTCAAATAAACATATTACCTTAGAACTGGGGAACTGAAATTCAAACACAGGTTTACTTAACACTTAAAGCCAAGATCAGTCTATCAGGCAATTGTTGTTCTTTGGACAGGATGAATGCACATTCTGTTTGGCCTTGGAGAGTCAAAATGTTCCCTTTGCTCTAAAATGATCTGTTTTGGAAGGTAAAATTACACACACACACACATACACACACACACACACACACACACACACACTATTTTTTGACCCTGTAATAATGCATTCAACTTTAAGCTCTTTGATAAGCAAATGAGAGCACACAGATTGAAACCATGAACTTCTATATTTTCAATACCCACTCCTCATCCCAATTGTGTTGCATTGGTGTCCTTTTAGTATTTTCTGTTTACATTGCTATGGAAACTTCTTATGACCCTAAATCTTCCCGAAAATGACAGCTAAGAAAAACAAAACATTCTTTTGCCTACTTTAGTTTGCAAGCCTTTCTTTTTTATGTGGTTCATGTAATAGCCTTCCGACTTTCCTTTGTTGGAGGAAACGACCTGTTTTAGTATAGAAATCATAAGGTTTGGCTTGCTAACATCATGACGGGGTGGGGGTGGCCATTTATCGGGGATAGTAAACATTCTGTCATTTGTGACCTCCTCGTGGGCACTGAATTCTATTGATATTAATGGTGAAACATGGTATGGTTTGAGAGCCTGATGACATGTGGTCAATCAATTTAAGTTCCTAAGAAAGAGATGGTCGGTCTGTAATGGTCCTCCAGGGGAGCTGGATACTGCATTAATGCACAGAACCGGAGACAAGGAAAGAAATTGACACCTAAGTTCCCACCCTCTGGAAGCTAACGGCAATTTCAGAAATGTATACTGTGCTGTGGTTTTGCGAAATTGCCACACCAAGTAACGAGAAGGAAAGCCCTGAGGAGTTGTTTGTCATACTGATAGCATCAGGGCTTGTTTGCCAGGAGAGATTCTGTCACAAATCTAAATGGGTCCCAAGTAGACACCAGATACCAGACTCCACTTTCTGAAGGTGAGCGCTCTGCTGGGGCTCAGCGGCTGGGATGTAGATTCCACTTGCCCACGGGATGCCCGTTGTGTTTATATATTGGGTACTGTGTGCTGGTGACTGTATGCGTTACTTTAGTGTTTATAGAAGGTAAGAGCTTTATACTTTCTCATTATCTAATCATTTTTAATGTTAAAGTGATACCCACACATTAAAGTAAATTCAGAAAAGAAAGGGTCAAATAGAAAGTGAAGCTGCCTTAAATATATCTCTCCTTAGCAAGCCAAACAATTATATATTAATAGACATTAGAGGCCCAGGGCACAAATTCTTGCATGGGTGAGGTCCTGTTAGTCTGGTCTCAGTTGGCAGATCAGAGCCTCGGAGATTGGTCGGTATGCCCGGCCCCCATTGGGGAGGAGGGAGCCAACCCAGGGTCAGGGGCTGAGGAAGGGGTTGTGGGAGGTTGGCCAGCCAGCCCCACTCCTGATTGGTGTGGGGGGTGCAGATCAGGGGTGGAGCTGGATGAGAGGAGGGGTTATGGGTTGCCGGGGTGGTGGGGGCTGATCAGGGGTGGGTCTGGCTGTGGGGAGGGGCTGTGGGCAGTGGAACGACCCACCCTGCCCCTGAAAGGGGTGGGGGTAATAATCAGGGGCCAGCAGCCTGGGAGAAAGGCCATGTGTGGTTGGCTGGCTGGCCCTGCCCCTGATAGGAGTGAGAGGTTGATTAGGGGCAGAGCTGGCTGGAGGGAGGGGCTGCAGGCCAATCAGAGTGGGAGAGGCCCATCAGGGGTGGGGCAGCTAGGAGGAGGAGGGGTAGCCAGAGATTGGCTGCCAGACCCACACCTGGATCTGGGCAGTTCACTGGCAGCAATGGACATCACAGAGACCAGTCATTCTGGTCATTAGTGTTCTGGTCGCTGGCTTTTTATATATAGACTAGAGGCCCAGTATATGAAATTCATGCACAGGGGTGTGTGTCCCTCAGTCCAGCCTGTACCCTCTCCAATCTGGAATCCCTCTCACAATCCAGGACTGTTGGCTCCCAACTGCTCACCTGTCTTCCTTCCTGATTGCCCCTAATGGCTTCTGCCTGCCAGCCTAATCACCCCCTAACCACTCCTATGTCAGCCTGATTGCCCCTAACTGCACTCCCCTGCAGGCCTGGATTCCCCCCACTACAACTTCCCTCCTCTGCAGGACTGGTTACCCCTAACTGCCCTCCCTTGCAGGACTGGTCCCTCCCAACTTCCCTCCCCTGCTTGCCATCTTGTGTGTTGGAGTGGTGGGCAATTTGCATATTAAGCTTTTATTAGATAGGACTAGAGGCCCAGCACATGAAATTCATGCACATATATAGTCCCTAGACCTGGCCTGCAATCAGGGCCATCTTCCCCAGTTGCCTGCAGCTTGCCCCGCCCCCAACTGCCACCCACTTCCAATTCCAAGTTAATCATCTGGTGATCAGTGCCGGATGGCCTGGTGAAGGGACCAAGAGGTAGGCTATTCCTACTCGTTCGCCAGCCCTGACCCTGCAGTGGGTGGCTATCAGGCAATCGGGAGGTGCTGGCTGGGGAAAGCAACCAAGAGGTGGTCAATGTGCCTCATAATGACTGGTCCAGTGGTCAATCTGGTCATTTCCCAATATGGTCAGTTTGCATATTACCCTTTTATTATTTGGGATAATCATTCTTAATATTTTAAAGAATATCTTTCTAAAGATTTTCTAAGCACATTTAATGTTAACATTTACCACAAACAAACTGAAAAAAATGCTTTGCAGCAATTTTATTTTCAGTTGAAATTATATCAAGGACAATTCTTCATGTCAGTAAAGACATAGCTACTTTGGTATTTTTTTTAACAACTTCACATTTATCCCATTGTTTGGCTACACTGGGACATATGTGACCAAAACCCTTTCCTTTGAGACTTAGGTAAATTCTAGGTGTGTATGTTGGGTTTTTTGTTTGTTTGTTTGTTTGTTTGTTTTACTTTTATAAAAATTCTGCCTTGCCTTCCTTCATGTATGTCTCTATGCACACTTGAGTGCATTGGGTCTATATTGCCAAACTGCCCTTTCATTGACTCTCCTAGTCACAGTATATAGACTACCAATTTATTAATCTATTAATTTGAATTGAAATGTGGCACCCATTTTTGTTTAGTTTTCATTTTACATTATGAATGAAGTAAACCATCCTTTCTTGCATTTATTGATCTTGGAGCAATGTGAAATTATGGTTAAACGTTCAGGCTTTGGAGCTATGAACTTCACCATAAAATAGCAATGTGGTCATGTGCTCGTAACTTCTCTGTGCTTCACTTCTATCCTGCGTAAAATGGAATGGTAATGGTATTATATATCTCCTGCTATTGTAAGGGTTAAACAGTTTTTAGGACATAATTAACACATTATAAATATTTGACATTTTTAAACATATTTTAAGTGAATTACATAATTATGTTCCTTGCTCACTTTTCCTATTTATTACTATTGTCTTTTTATTGACATTTAAGAGCTTACTTTAAACTAAGAACACTAGCTCTTTGTCCCTTTTGCTTGTTCAAAATTTTAATTTCCTTAAGAATTATATCTCTTTAGATATTAAATAACATGCACATTCATACATTTTAGAATGTTTTTCTTTATTTATTAAATCGAAATGTATTGTTCCAAAAATTATTTATTTTACAAAAATTAGATAATTTTGAAAATATAAGAGTTAATACAAAAAAGATGATTCTTGTATTCCTGACTGTGTAGTGGGATACAGACTCAGGTTGTTGCTATTTTGATGCCATCCAGTCAATGCTATACAAGGACTAATAAAAGTAACATAATGTTCAGATGGGCAAAATAATTTTAAAAAATTAAAACTCCTTATGAAATCAATGAAATGTGGGCATGGTTGGCACTCCAGCCAGACAGTGCAGTGTTTTTAAAGATATGAAGCTATTCTCTGATGATGATGATAGAAAGACTCTCATATTGGCTCTTTGGAATAAAAAATGCTTTAGTGGAACTCTTTTCAGGGTTAATTTTGTGTTCAAATTCCCATGAGATAAAGTTCTCTGAAACACCAAAACACTAACATCATTACTTGATGGGACATTGTCAGAGAAACTAAAAATCCCTTTAGAAAAATGAGGAGGATATAGCAACTCCATGAGAACTTGA
The DNA here is from genome assembly GCA_963924515.1 of Vespertilio murinus. Lineage (NCBI taxonomy): Eukaryota > Metazoa > Chordata > Mammalia > Chiroptera > Vespertilionidae > Vespertilio > Vespertilio murinus. The sequence goes on from OZ004707.1 coordinate 141,329,327, forward strand.
AATTCCTGATCTATACAACCTCTACCTGCCATCTTTTCAGGTTTGGAGCTGATGGGGTATCTGAATTAACATTTGCATTTTTTAAAATTTTTGATGTTATTTTTATTGCTGATTTTTCATAGCCTACTATCCCATATGACTATTTTTCCAACAGAGTTTAGCTTTCTAAAAAACAAAACAAAACAAAAACAAACAAACAAAAAACAATAGCATATCCAAATTTTTGAATGAAGTTTATTTAAATGAATAAACACTTAAATTTTTGTACTATATCAGCTGTCAGAGTTCAAATAAATTCTCTTTCCTCAATCTTGAAAAGTTTTTCTTGGGCTTATAGTCTGGGTAAGCATGACTTCAGAAATATATCTTTGTTGTTGTTTATTTATCCTACCACTGACTAAGAACTATCTAACATAGTTCTGAGTATGTGACTATGGATACTGAACACTGTTCATCTTATGCAGCAGGTCATATTTTAATTCTGAGGAATCACTTATATCTTAATAAGCATATGTCACTTGGCTACAAGCCACTTATATTCCTAGAGGCTCTTGCATCCAGAGATCCACTGTCTTGCTTCAGCTTAAGATTCTGCTTCTGTCTGTAAGTTTCCTTATTAAGATGTTTAATTCTAGAGTTGTCAGCCTCTTTCTTCAGACACTTTGCCCTGTCCTCTTTTGGAAGCTGGGTCCAGGGCATCTGGATAAATTTTCTCAACAAAAACAGGTAGCAAATACTATACAATTGCAAAATGTAAAAATAAATAAAATGATATTTTAGAATTGCTATGGATATTCAGAGTCTTTTGTGGTTTCATAAGAATTTTAGGATTTATTTTGTATTATTTCTGTGAAAAATGGCACTAGGATTTTGATAGGGATTAAATTGAAATTATAAATTGCCTAAGGTAATATGTACATTTTTAATGTTAATTCTTTTATTTTTAAACTAGAGGTGGGGGTTCCTTCAGCCCAGCCTGCCCCCTCTCACAGCCCAGGAGCCCTCAAGGGCGGGAGGCAACCCAGTGATCAGGGGAAGGTGAAGTCCCCATCACACCTCTGCTGCTGCCATTGCCAGCAGCACAAGCTTAGGCTGGCCCTGGTTACCTGAGCCTTGGGTGGCCCTGGGAGGCTGGGGGCCTGAGGCACCTGGGGGACTCTGGAGGCAGGCATGTGGAGCAGCTGGACCCACCTGGGGGCAGGCTAGGCAATACCATGTGCCTGCCACCCAGGCAGGACTGAGGGGACTGGGAACTGCCATCTTGTGGTTGTGGTCGTAGCCATCTCTGAGGGTGTGGCAGTTAATTAGCATATTCCCTCCTTATTGGCTGTGGGCACTGCTCTCTTTGTGAAGGTGTGACAGTCAATTAACATATTCCCTTTTTATTAGATAGGATATATTTTTATTGATTTCAGAGAGGAAGGGAAAAGGGGAGAGAGATAGAAACATCAATGATGAGAGAGAATCATTGATCAATTATCTCCTATACACCCCACACTGGGAATCAATTCTGCAACACAAGCATGTGCTCTGATTTGAATCATAATCTTCTGGTTCATAGGTTGACACTCAACCACTGAGCCACACCAACTGGGCAATGTTAATTATTCTAATTAATGGTCATGAAATACCTTTTGATTTCTTTTAAAAAATATATTTTATTGATTTTTTACAGAGAGGAAGGAAGAGAGATAGAGAGCCAGAAACATTGATGAGAGAGAAACATCAATCAGCTGCCTCCTGCACACCCCTTACTGGGGAAATGCCCGCAATCAAGGTGCATACCCTTGACTGGAATTGAACCTGGGACCTTTCAGTCCACAGGCTGATGCTCTATTCACTGAGCCAAACCAATTTTGGCACCTTTTCTTTTTTTTGTATAATCTTCAATTTGTTTCAACAATGTCTTACAGTTTTCAGTGTACAGATTATTCACCTCTTTTGTTAGGTTTATTTCCAAGTATTTTATTTACTTACTAGAGGCCTGGGGCATGAAATTCATGCCCTGGGGTGGGGGTCCTCAACTCAGCGTGCATCCTCTGGCAGTCTGGGAGCCCTCAGAGGATCCTCTCGCAGTCCAGGAGCCCTCACTCTTTACTGTCTGCCTGCTCACTGCTCCTTACTGCAAGGCTCACTGCTCCTTAGCGTTGCTACAGAGGCGGGAGAGGCTCCTGCCACTGCTGCTGAGATCACCATCCATGAGTTTGGCTATTGGATGAGTGGCTTTCCCTCTGTGGGAGTGAACTGACCCAGGAGGCAACTCCTGCATTGAGCATTTGCCCCCTGGTGGTCAGTGCACATCATAGTGACCAGTCATTCCACTTTTTGGTCTATTTGCATATTAGGCTTTTATTATACAGGATCTTTTTTTAGAGCTCATTGTTAGTATAAGAAATGCAGCAGAATTTTGTACATTGATTTTTGTATCCTGCAAATTTACTGTATTTATTTATTACTTCAAATTGCTTTTTTGGAGACTCTAGGGTTTTCTATTTACAAAATCATGTCATCCACATAGTGACAGTTTTACTTTTTTCCTTTCCAGTTTGGATGCCTTTTTTTTTCTGGCCTAATTTCTCTGGTTAGAATTTCCAGCACTATGTTGAATAAACATGGTAAGAACAGACATTCTTTTCTTCTTTCTTATTCCTGACCTTAGAGGAAAACCTTTCAGTTTTTCACCATTGATTATGCTTTTAGCTGAGGGTTTGTCATATATAGCCTTGATTATATTGAAATATTTTCATTCTTTATCAATTATATTGAAATGTTTTATCATAAATGGATGCTGTATCTTGTCAAATGCTTTTCCTTCAACTATTGAGATGACCATGTGCTTTTTATTTTTCATTTTGTTAATCATTTTGAATTATTTGTGGATGTTAAACACCCTTGAATCCTAGAATGAATCCCACTTGATTGTGGTGTATAATTCTACTTTCCTACCGTGTTTTCCCGAAAATAAGACATCCTCCGAAAATAAGCCCTACTTCATGGAAACATAATACATCCCCTGAAAAAAAGACCCAGCATATCTTTGGGAGCAAAAATTAATATAAGACACTGTCTTATTTTAGGGAAAACAGGGTAGTTCAAACTCTATTACAAGTCTATAGTAACCAAGATGGTATAATATTGGCAGGAAAAAACAACAACAGAATTGGAAGGTCAGCATAAATCCACACATTTACAGCAACTAACATATAATAAAAGAGTCAAGAATATAATATGGAAAGGAAAAATCTCTTCAATAAATGGTGTAGGGGAAATATAATAGCTATATAGAAAAGAATAAAAGTAGACCACTATCTCATAACATACACTAAAATTAACTCAAGTTGAGTTAAAGACTTAAATGTATGACCTGAAACAATAAAATACACAGAAGAATACATAGGCACTTGGCTTCTAGACATTGGTATCAGTGGTGTTTTGTGAATTTGACTCCAAAGGCAAAGGAAATGAAAGAAAAAATAATTGAATAGGATTTCATTATATTAAAAAGCTTCTGCACGGCAGAGGAAACCAGCAAAACAAACAGGCAACTAAATGAATGGAAGAAGATATCTGCAAGTAATTTTGATAAGGGCTTAACATACAAATTATGTAAAGAACTCATACAACTCAACAACCAAAGAACAACAGTCCTATTAAAAATGGGCAGAGGGTCTGAATAGACATTTTTCCTGTGAAGATATACAAATCATCAATAGGCACATGAAAAAAAAATGAACATCACTAATTATTAACTATGTAAGTCAAGATCACAATGAGATGATATCTCACAAGTGTTACTACAGCTATTATCAAAGAGACAAGGAATAACTAGTGTTGGAAAAGATGTCTAGAAAAGGGAACACTTGTACACAGTTGGTGGGATTGTAAATTGGTATAGCCACTATGAAGAACAGTACTGTTTCCTTACAAAATTAAAAATAGAAGTACCCTGTGATCCAGCAAATCCTCTTCCAGATATTTATCCAAAAATATAAAAACACAAATTAAAAAAGATATACATAGCTTGAATCATTGTAACATTATTTATAACTAGAGGCTGGGTACATGGAATTTGTGCATGGATAGGCTCCCTAGGCCTGGACAGAGATTAGGGCCAATCTGTGAGGCGACCAGTGGGGTGATTGGGGGCCCCTGCTGGCACCCACGTTGGCTGTCCTGGCTTCTGTGGGGCTAGGGGCAGCTCCTATATTGGGCGTTTACCCCCTAGTGGTCAGTGCATGTCATAGCAACCAGTTGTTCCACTGTCTGGTCGATTTTCATATTAGGCTTTTATTATATAGGATAGTAAAGATATGCGATGAACCAAGATATATTATGTAAAGTGAAATAAGTAAGACAGAGAAAGACAAATACCTTATAATTTTACTTATATGTGGAATCTAAAGAACAAAATAAATGAACAAACAAGACAGAAACAGATTCATAAATACACAGAGTAAACAGATTATTGACAGATAAGAGTGGGAGTGGGGGCCTGAGTAAAAAGTAAAAGGATTGAGAAGTATAACTGGTAATTAGAGAATGGTCATGGGGATGTAAAGTATAGCATAGAAAATATAGTTAATATCATAATAACTATGTATGGTGCCAGGTGGTTACTAAACTTAATCCGGGTTGAGGGAATCAATTTTTAAATTATATAAATGTCTAAGCAGTATGCTGTACAAGTGAAACAAATGCAAATAATATTGAATGCCAACTGTAATTGAAATAAGCATAATGAAGATATGGAAATAATCTAAACATCCATTAATAAATGAGTGGATAAAATGGATATATATATATGCACACACATATATACACTTACACACCAGTAAAATTCTTCTCAGCCATAAAGTCCCTGACCTCTTTTACACCACATAAAGAAAATTATTTTTGAATCATTGAGCTTCCTGAGGGAATTTATTGTGAAAGGCATGATCTTTGCTTTGTTTTGTAGTTAATATTCCAAATCATTCAGTCATCCCAGAAATAAATGTTTCTTATATTGAATAGAGGACATTTACATGCCCTCTGGACACATTTCAAGAAAAAGAGATAAATGTATTTAATATGATCCATATATATATATAAAACAGATTAGTCCTATTTTCTTTATTAATAGAAGTAGAAACTCCTGTTCACTGGAGTTGTATGAATTTTTGAATTTTGAGTGACAATTGGTTATTTGGCTAAGATCTAGACCTAGCACACAAGCTGAAAAATTTACAAGCAATTACACTTAGCACTTTTTATACTTTCTCTTAGCAATGGCAAAATGGGAGTTACTCCTGTGCTAAGAACAATGGGAAAAGTATAAAAGTACAGTCAATTTGCATATTACTCTTCTATTAGATAGGATTGCCTTAAAATTAAAATGGTTGTCTTATAATTATTTGTGAAAAATTCGATTAATTGATAATTTAATTATGTTAAAAGGAATCTTCCTGTAGGAATGGAAATAAATTTTATTTTCTTGCTATATTATTAACTGTGTATACCTTAGTGTGAATTTACTCTTAATTAGATTATTTTACTTCTAAAATTATATCAGGTCCACTATATGTTCTTAATGGGTCTTTATTCCTTTAACTTTCAGTGCCACAGGATTATCTGCTTCTAACACTAAAAACTAGGTTTAAAATAACTATTAGAATAGTTAAACTATACATTTGAGTTAAAAAGGACAATCAGAACTTTTAGGAACTATATTAATACCTATGACATAGCTTTTATGAAAGAACATATTACAAGATTACCTACACCTTGCTGGAACATAACACATTTATTTATTATTTTTTTAGGGGCCCAATGCCTGAAATTCATGTAAGAGTAGGCGTTCGCAGCCCCGGTGGCTGCCTAGGCCCTCACAGCAACACTAAAAACTTCTTCCAGAAGGTCATCCAGAAAGTTGCTTAGAGGGTTGTTCTGCTATTTGGCCATTCAGTTGATTTGCATATTGTACCTTTTTATTATAGATTAATTTTTTATTAACCTTATTTTGTTCCTTCCTTCTATCTGATCTAATTTATTTTTTATGTTTAATTGAATTTTTTTGCGTTACATTAATTATAAAATCAAATAGGTTTTGGGTATAGAATACCACAATGCATCATGTACATATTGTATTGTGTGTTTACCACTCCAAGTCAAGTCTCCTTCCATCCCCATTTATCCCTCCTTTAAAAGCACAATAAGATATCACATAAGAGACTCATAAGGAGAGGGTATCTAGAGTGCCACCAAAGTAAGTATTTTATTCAAAACTGTTTTGGGGAGGGGCACATACACATAACAAAAACACATTTTCAAATATAAGAAAGTTATTTTTGTTGAGTGATACTGAATATGTTTACCTAATAATTTTTCCTCCATCTATTTTAAATGAAATTTAAAGGTACATAAGGAAAAAATGTAGATGATTATGTTTTTTGTGTGAATTTGCTCAATATTCTGGTGCTGGTAGGCATAAATAATGCTTTTTCATTCTCTATTTCTGGATAAAGATTACACTTAGTCACTCCTAAAATTTGCTGGGCCCTGTTCTTATTTTCAGTTCATGTGAAAGAGTTTCATCACAAAAGAGGAAAGAGAGCAGCCCAGATTTTTGGAATTTATTAATACAATTCCTGAGATAACAAAATATTATATCTATGTCAATAGGGAATAAGTCCTGTGCTATAAATCTAATGTTACAACAAAATTTATTTGAAATACAATATCATTTTAGTTATATATTGTCATATTTGTAAAAGTAAGCCTATTTTATACTCAGAGTTTTCCCACACCATTTTTTGATTAAAAAAACAACATAATATATTAGAAGCACAATGAAGAATAAAAAAACTATTATTAAGATTATCTCAGTCATTTGAATGAGAGGGAAACAATGGATTATTTACAAAGTAACTAACTGACCATAAGTTTACAGCTACTCTAAAATGGAGATAATACTTTTCTCACATTATTGTTTGCATGATAAAATAGAATAATGTATATGTAATGTCTTATAAACTGTGAAGCATTATTATGCAAATGTAAAGTCTTGTTTTAATTGCTATTAGTTTCAAGTAGGAATCAAATAAATTAATGTGTTAAAAATAAAAATTTAGTAATATTGTTAATAAAGTTGATTACTCTAGGTTTCTCGTTTTAGACATCTTGTAACACTTAATTCTACCTCTTGAAATAAATTATACATAAATTTAGGAAATATACTTAAGATACTGACACGAAAATATAAAGACATCTATGATTATTTTTAGCTCTTATCAGCAGATTTTTCTCTGGTTATACATAATAGCAAAATTCTGCTGATACTTACTGAAAACAGCATTTGTTTTCTTATTGAGACCTCTATCCGAAAATTGTCAGCTCCTCTTAGAAGCCTTTTTCTTGCTCCTAATTATGTAGCTGAATCAATTGTTCATGTTAGATTGCAGATAGATGAATGCTGTCTTTAGTAATAAGTATATATCCCTGAAATATTCACATCATGAATATAAGACCTTAGGGCATATTGAAGCACACAATTCTATTCTGCTGTATAAAAACATACTTTTTTGTTGTTCTAAAAATATTTACGGTTTTTTCTAGTCGCTCTTTCTCACTAACCCTCATCTTCCGTTTGAAGCTGGGATCAAAGAAGTGGGGCAAAGCTTTTGCTAAAGAAGGAGCATTACCTGAATGCTGGGCCATGCAGAACCACATGGACAGCGCGTTAACTACCCAAGAGCTGGGATTCTGCCGCTTAAAAGTCTTATCATTCCAGCTGTCACTCAAGAGATAAAAAGTCTCACCAGATGCTTGATTTCTTTGAAAAGCTTACAATCCCTACAAACATGTATACTGTGAAAAAGTTTTTAAGTTACCAGAAGCTTCTCTTAAAATAGAAGTAATTGTTTCATGACCAATTAAATTGTATGGGGGAACACTGAATTATATTATGAATGGCTTCTGGAATAGAAGGTATACTTTATATCATGTTTTCTCTCCATTTTTTTTTTTAAATCAGTGTCAATATTTTCTGGAAAAATGTTTAAAATAATAAAAAAATAAGTTTTATGTTACTTCTACATATATGTGAATGCGATTTTTAATTATTTTGATGTAGTTCAGGCAATATATATATATATATTCATTATATATATTCAACAAACAGTTCCCAACAAAAAAAGTCCTGGAGCTGGTACTTTCCTACTAAAGTTACTATATATATATAGTATACCATATATATGGTATATGCAACCATGGTATATATGGTATATATACGCAACATAGACCAGTTGCTTCCTGCACAACCACCACTGGGGATGTGCCCACAACCAATGTACATGCCCATGACCAGAATCCAACCCGGGACCCCTTAGTCCACAGGCCGACGCTCTATCCACTGAGCCAAACTGGTTTCGGCTAACATTACCAAATATTAAAAAAACAAAAACTAAAAACCTAACACCAATTTCTCCCAAACTCTCAAAAATAAAATGAATAAGGAATACACCTTAACTTACTCATTTACTCATTTAGGCCAACATTTCTGATACCAAAGCAAGACAAAAATGCTAAAAGAAAACAAAAATAAAAATACTCTAACTACTAAGTTCCTATCTTCACATAAGAACCTTCACACTGTTTTACTCACTAACCACAGTAAACACTCAGGCCACTCTCCTTTTCATGATCTCTCAAGACCTCCTGGAACTGTTTGAGAGGTCTTCCCTGCTCTCCTCAGATACCTCAGTTACATAAGCAATCAACTTTTCCATAGGCCCTTGGGGGGGAAAAAAAAAGTTGAGTTAGTAAAATAGGGCTTCCAGGCAGGTCAGTGGTTGAGCATCAACCCATGAACTAGGATGTCATGCTTTGATGATTCCCAGTTAGGGCATATGCCTGGGTTGCAGGCTTGATCCTCATAGGATGCATGCAGGATGCAGCTGATCAAGAACTATCTCTTATCATTCTAACTTTCTCCTTCTCCCTTCCTTTTTCTGTAATCAACAAAAACATATTTTAAAATATTAAATATTAAAATAGATCTTCTACAATAGTTTCCACAATAATCCCAACTAATAAAAAAGAAATACGGAAATTGATTGTACCTCTACTATGCCCATAAGCATGCCTACCAGCCAATCGGGAGCAGCCACAAAGCTGGTGCCAGCTGGATGCTTCAGTGGCCCCTGGCAATGGAGGAAGCCAAGCTTTCCCTGGCTATAGAGGGAGTACTAGCCTGCCCTGGCTTCCACTCAAGGCTACATTTTCAATTATAGAAGATAAATAAATTCCAACAAAAATGTCAGCAGCCACACAGTTGGAGAGAGCAGGAGGCTTGAGTTGCCCCTGAAAATGCAGGAAGCCAAGCTCCCACAGTCCTGGCCTCCCCTCAAGGCTACAAAGTTTCAATTATAGAAGATAAATAAATCTCAGATACCAGGGCCTCTGCTTGGGTCACTGGGGTTATGGTTAGCTGCGAACCACCACAGGCCCCTCTCTCAGGTGGCCCCATGCCTCAAGGGAACCCCCACCCTGATCTAGGACACCCTTCATGGCAAACTAGCTGTCCCCCACGCATGTACCAGGCTTCTATCATATCTAATAAAAGAGTAATATGCAAATTGACCACCACTCCAGCACACAAGATGGCCTCTTGTATATATATATGTATATACTGCAAATGATAAGCATAAGAATACTAGAGTTACTATATTAATGTTAGACAAATAGTCATCATGTAAAAAACAATTACCAGAGATAATGACCAAATACACATAATGATAAATAGAATAATTTAGGAGGAATATATATATAACTCAACATTTTATGCACCTAGTTATAGAGCCTCAAACACATGCAGCAAATGTTTATAGAATTAAAGGAGAAATAGATAATACAATCATACGTTTAGATGTTAATACCTTTTTCAGAGCACTTGCTATAACAACTAGTCAAAGAATCAGAAAAGAAATGAAAAATTTGAAGTACACTATCGACCACACTGATGTAATTGATATTTAGAGATCAATGTGCCCAACAAGACTATAATTACTTTTATGTGCACAGGAACTTTTTGACAATATGGAACATTTGTGGGCCAAAATGTAAGTCTCAATAAATTTTAAAAGGTTAATTAGTAAAATTATGTAGTATATGCCATAATAAAAATAAACTGAAAATTAACAACAATAAATTTTATAGAAAAATTCACCCTAAAATTAGTAACTAAAAATACTTACAAATAATCCATGACTCAAAGATACTATCTAGGCCTGGCCATGGTGCTCAGTGGTTGAGTGTTGGCCTATGAACCAGGAAGTCAGGATTTGATTTCTGATCAGGGCAGATGCTCAGGTTGCAGGCTCAATCCCCATTGTGGGGTGTGCAGGAGGCAGCCAATCGATGATTCTCTTTCATTATTGATGTTTCTATCTCTCTCCCTCCCCCTTTCCTCTCTGAAATAAATAAAAATATGCTCTTTTTAAGAAAATAATATCTAAAGGGTAATGTTTTTTAAAAAAAACCAAAGAATTTAAAAATAACATATGAATCTTTGTGGAAAACAATTAAGCAGTGCTTAAAAGATAATTTATAGCTTTAGATGCTTAAAATAGATAAGAAATGTCTGCAGTCAATGCTCTAAGGTACTATCTTAAGTAGTAAGGAAAATAAAAGTAAATTTAACTCAAAGTAAGTAGATATAATATAATAATAGGGCTATTATAGAAATTAACAAAAAAGAAAATATAATTAACTTTAGAAAAACTTACCAAAATCAAATTTTGATTCTTTGAAAATATATTTATAAAAATGATAAACCTAAACTAGACTCATGAAGGTAAAAGAGAAAAGGTACAAATTACCAATATGAGAAATGAAAGAGGGATTATGACTAAAGATCCTCAAAAGATAATAAGGTAATATTAACAACTTTATTTCATGAAACTTGACAACATAGAGGAAACGAAAAAATTATTTATACTGTATACAGGTTACCAAACTGATACTTGGTAAAAAAAAAAAAAAAAAAAATTCCAATTGCCCTTATACCTAATAAAGAAGTTGGATGTATTACTAAATACCTTCCTACAAAGTAAACTTTAGGTCCAAACTGTTACATTTATAAATGCTACCAAACACAAAAGAAAGAAATAACTACTTTCTTAAGTTATTTCCGAAAATAGATGAGAGGACACTTCCCAACTCATTTTGTTAAACCAACATACTATTAATACCAACTTGACCGACATAATAAATAGAAATTATAGGCCAATGTCCCTTGTGAAAATAGACAAAAATCCTTAATAAAATATTAGCAAACATAAATCAGTGATACATAGAAAAAAAGAAAGTAGATTTTAGCATAAGTAATGTAAGGTAATTATAACATTCAAGAATCAACCAAGAGAACTCATAATACCAAAAGAATGCAGGAAATAAAACTATGTAATCATTGCAAAGCAATAGAACAATTATTTGAGAAAATTCATCACCTTTTTGAGAAGAAAGTTCACAGCACACTACAAATAAGAGAACTTTCTCAATTTGATAAATGGCATCAACAAAAAATATAATATGGGCATACTCTATGGGTATATATTAAAAAAAAAAAACACAAAACACCTTTCCCTTATACTCAGCAAGGATGTAGTCTCACCATGACTATTTAACACTGAATTGAAATCCTAGCCAATGGGAAAAGGCAAGTAAAAGAAATAAAATAAACAAAAACCTCAAGGAGAGAAGTGAAACAGTGCCTATTTACAGACAGCATGATTTTTTAAACTGAAAATTATTGATTGGGCAAATAAAATAAATATGAGGAGAAGGTTAATTGTAGAATCTAAGTGGGAAATATATGGATGGTCAATTGCAAAGTCCTTTCAGTTTTACTGTACCAGTATCTCTGAATTTTTTATCATAATACTAGAGGCATGGTACATGAAACTCATGCAGAGGGTGGGGGAAGGTTCCCTCAGCCTTGCCTGTACCCTCTCCAATTCCGGATCCCTTGGAGGATGTCCGACTGCCTGTGGGATCGGGCTTAAGCCTGCAGTCAGACATCCTTCTTGCAATCTGGGACTGCTGGCTCCTACCTGCTCACTTATCCGCCTACCTGATTGACCCTACCCGCCTCTGCCTGCCTGCCTGATTGTTCCTAACCCCTCTGTCTGCTTGCCTGACCATCCCTAACTGCTCCCCTGCCAGCCTGATCACCCCTAACCGGCTCTGCCACTGTGGTTTGGCTGGAAGGATGTCTGGAATGACATCTGGAAAGTCGTTTGATCTAATTAGTATATGCATTTTATTAGTAGAGATGATAAAGAATGGCACACTGAAGACTGATGCATGTTAGTGTGTGTAAATTCTATTTCTGAAAGGGGAAATAGTGTAGCAATATAGGAAACTAATTAAAGAATACATGATGGCCAAGGTCGGTTTGGCTCAGTGGTAGAGCGTTGGTCTGCGGACTGAAAGGTCCCAGGTTCGATTCCGGTCAAGGGCATGTTCATTGGTTACGGACACATCCCCGGTAGGGGGTGTGCAAGAGGCAGGTGGTTGATGTTTCTCTCTCATCGACGTTTCTGGCTCTCTATCTCTCTCCCTTCCTCTCTGTAAAATATCAATAAAAATATATTAAAAAATAAATAAAAAATAAAGAATACATGATGAAGTATTTAGGGAGAAGTGTTCTGATGTTAACAACTTACTTTGAAATTTAAAAAACCTGAAAAATTAAATAAAATGATTTGATGGATCAATAGAAGGATGGTTAGTTGGCAGATATGTGCTGTGCATGTGTTGTACAATTTTAATTGTAGAATCTTGGTCAAGGGTATATAAATAATCACTGAAAATGTATTTTTTATTTTTCTTAATATTTGAAGGTTTTTATGATACAATGATGGAAGAACATAAAGGGATTGGTCTAGCTAAATGATTTGCAAACTTGTTTTTGAAACCTTTTGCCAATGAAATGTTTTGCAGAATCGTGATTTATAAACATTTAAAAGCATAGATTTTTAAAGCATGGGTCAAAGGTGATTTTATACATTTTGTATTTCTGAACATGTAAATTTATTCATGTTTAGTAGAAATAAAACTACTCAGTGTATGTGTACATTTGTACATTTTTCTTGGATATGAGGAAAACCTTGAAATCTGAAATAGTGACATATATTAACCAAAAAGGATTTTCTTATATACAGATAAAAGTACCTTCATCTCTTGACCCCTCTTCAGGGATTTCAGTCGTGGGAACCCAGAAACAAAATCAGAGAGCCTTTCCATTATATATCTTTAAAAATAAAGTATTTTGACATCATAAATATTGCCTACTTTGGCTTTTATGGTAAGTCTTCATCTGGGAATACTCTATACAACCAAATGCTTATGAGAAAGCCAACAAATCCTATAACTCAATACCTTGGATATTCTATTTTTCATTGAAAAAGCAATTTCATCTTCTCCTCATTGCCAATTGTCCCATTCATTTTTCTATCATACCAGTGACAGAAGGAAATCAAGAATCAATAATAACTTTTATATAATTATGTTTTAGATGTAAAATCATAAAACCTAGAAAGCACTTTTCATGGTGGAAGATTTGTTTTCCTTTGAGTTTCTCATAGAATGCAACAAACAAACAAAAAGAAAATAATCTTATCACTTATAGCAATAAGAATAATTTAAAATTTAAAATGTGGAGCTATATTACATATGATATTTGACACAACCGTTTATTTCTACACTTACTGAATACCTTATTGTTAAAGACCTCACTTATTGTTAAAGACCTCACTTTATATTTGTCATCCAAGTCTTCCTTACCTCATGGTATTCTGGTTTATGCAAATTAATTGCCCTCAGATTTTCTCAAAATACTAAGATTACTCCCTATTTTTCTTAAGCTTTTTGTTATTTGCCTGTTGTTTTGTTCCCCGATCACTAGTACTGATATTTCTTGCATTTCTCCTCTGCAATTTCACCTTTTCCAAAACAAATTTAAAGTCCTTATGTTTTAGGCTCTATGCATTTGCTTCCCCCTAAACTAAAAACTGAAATTTCACTCCACCAACAGAAGCACTGATGTTGCTCTCTTCTTTCCTGGTTATGAAACAATAAAGAAACCTGCTTGGTTTCTTTCTGACCCTCTTCCATTTAACTCCCAGTTTCCCTTTTCCCCCCAACAAATTTTTATAGGAAATTCATATAACTTAACACCAAAAAATAAAAATAATCTGACTTAAGAATGGCAGAGAACCTGAACAGACATTTCCCCAGAGAGAATGGACAATGGACATAAGATGCTCTACATCACTAATTATTAGAGTAATAAAAATTAAAAGCATAATGAGACATCAGCTCACACTTTCCAGAATGGCTATTATTAAGAAATCTAAAAATAACAAGTGTTGGTGAATATGTGGTGAAAATATATGGTGAAGGAAGCAGGTTTTAATTTGGGTGGTGGGCACACAATATAATATTACAGAATTGTATACTAGAAACCTATATAGTCTTATTAACACACTAGAGACCCAGGGAGGTGGTATTCCTTAGCCAGGCCTGCACCCTCTCCAATCTGGGACCCTCGATGGATGTCCTACTGCTGGTTTACAGGGATCGGGCCTCAACTGGCAGTTGGACATCCCTCTAAAAATCTAGGACTGCTGGCTTCCCGCTGCCTGATTGCCCCTAGCCACTCTGTACTGCCGGCCTGCTCACCCCAACTGCCTCACTGATGGCCTGATGACCCCTAAATGCCCCCCACCAACCTTATCACCCCAAACTTCCCCTGCTGCTGGTCTTCTCATCCCTACCTGCCCCCCATGTTGGCCTGCTCACTCCACCTTCTTTCCCCACAGGCCCGTGCACCACCAACTGCCCCTGTTGGCCTGCTCACTCCAAACTGCCCCCCCCCCCGCACTGTACTGATCACCTCCAATTGACCCCCACTGACAGCCTGCTCACCCCCAACCGGTTCCACTGCTGGTATGCTTATCGCTAATGAACCCTGCTGTCCCATCCTGGCCTAATCACCTCCCAGTGACCCAAGGTCCCAGCCCCTCCTTTTTTCATATTCTTTTCTTTTTACATTTTTCATTTTTTTCTTAGCACCTCCTTGAGCAGAGGCCATGACTGGTTGGAAGCAAGTATCTAGGACAGGGGTGGGCAAACTTTCTGACTTGAGAGCCACAATGTGTCCTTAAACTGGACCAGAGGGCTAGAACAAAAGCAACTTGACCATGCTGGCACTCTCATCTTGGGCTGCTGGTGAAGGAGCGGAGGGGAGAGCAAGAGAACCCTCCACTCTTTCAGCTCCGTGGGGCAGATAGAATAGCTGAATGGGCCAGATCCGGCCAGCAGGCCATAGTTTGCCCATGGCTGATCTAGGATTTATTTATCTTCTATAGTTGAAACTTGGAAGCTTTGAGTGTAGGCCAGGGCCAGTCAGTTGCAGGCAGGAAGCATGGCTTCCTCCATTGCTGGGGCAACCCAAGCTTGCTCCAGTTCTGTGGCCAGCCACCATTTTGTTGGGTTAATTTGCATAATCGCTCCTGATTGGCTGGTAGGCATTGCTTGGCAGAGCAGGGTGATGGTTAATTTGCATGTTTCTCTTTTTTTAGTGTAGACAGTACCCAAATAAATTTAAAGAAAGAAAATAGAATCCTTGTACACTGTTGATGGCACTGCAAATTAATGCAGCTACTAGTAAAAAAAAATTGTGAAGATACTTCAAAAAATTAGAACTAGAACTAGCATATAACCCAGCAATTCCAGTACTGGATATTTATTTGTATTAAATAAATACTAAAACACTTAATCAGAAAGACATATGCATTCTGCCCAACTGGTAATGCTCAGTGTTTGAACGTTGATCCATGAAGTAGGAAGTCAAGAATTCTAAACCAGGGCACATGCCAGTGTTTTGGGATTGATTCCCAGGAGCGGACATGTGAGAGTCAGCTGATTTATGCTTTTTTCTCACCATTGAAATCTCTCTCTCTCTCTCTCTCTCTCTCTCTCTCTCTCTCTCTCCCTCTCTCTAAAATCACTAAAAACATATCTTTTAAAAATAGACATGTATTCCTATGTTCATTGAATAATTATTTACAATAGCCTAGATATTAAAGCAACTTAAGTGTCCATCAAAAGAAAAATAGATTGAAAAAAAGTGGTACATATCTACAATGGAGTATTACTAAGCCATAAAGAAGAATGGAATCTTGCCATTTGCAACAACATGGATGGACCTAGAGGGTGTTATGCTAACTTAAGTAAGTCAGAGTCAGAAAGACAAATGGTGTGTGATTTCATTTCTATGTGGAATCTAAAAAATAAGATAAACAAAATACCAAGTAGAAACAAATCCATAATTATAGAGAATAAATTGAAGGTTACCTGATGGAGGGGTTTTGGAAGGATGGATGAAAAATAGGAAGGGAATAAAAAGGAGAAATGACCATTTTTAAAAAACAGTTACAGCGACATATTTCCTGAGTTTGGGGCAGGTGTGCAAGTAAGGCGGACCCTCCTGATAATTAATCACAAAATAAAGTACTAGTTGGCATAAATTTCCATCCTGCAAATAGAACAGATAACTGGGTCTAGCTTCCTGAAGGTAGAAACTCCCACATAAAAACATGCGCTCTTGGTAAAGGTCAAAATATTTACTAGTATTACCATAATTAGAATTGTAGTAGAATGATAAATTGAGATTGTAATAATATATTTTTATTTTAAGTCTTTCTTTTAGTGTATAACACTCCAATGACTATGTCAATCAATGTTTGTTTGTTTGACAGTTCTAGTACTTAATTGCCACAAAGTAAGTAAGAAAGGATAGAAATGAAGAAAAACAAAAGTGTTTAAATTATAGCAGATGGAGTAAGCCAGAAAAGCCCTAGTAGAAAATTTATACAATGAATAATTAATCTGAGGAAATGGCAAAATGTGTAAAGAATAGTTTTCTTGTCCTAAGAAATATAAAGCCAACCAGCTAAGAAGAAGAAAATGAATAGGTTAAGAAGACTAACAGAGTATCCTTATAGCATGCACCACTTTTCAAGGTTCACTCCAGTGAGATGGTGATAGGGACTTCCATCTCTGGGTGACCTTAGCACAAAAGAGGCGTCTGTATCAAGCATCCTGGAGTGTAGCTCAAGAAAATTGCAATACCATAGAGAAGCCTCATATTCAGCAAAGCATCTGCACAGAGGAACGACTGTCAAAGTTCAAGAGAATGATCCGAAGGGACATCCCACTCCTCCAGTAAAAGGGAAAACCGCTAACTACCTATGAGCCCTCAATTTCAGGTAGAAAGGGCCCATGAGGGGACTGCTCTCTTCAAGAAGCATGGAGTCAGGACAAGATAAAAATCAGAATGTGCGACCTTGTCCTGTAGAGAATATGTCAAGATTTAGGCTACCTGCCAAAACCGGTTTGGCTCAGTGGTAGAGCGTCGGTCTGCGGACTGAAAGGTCCCGGGTTCTATTCCGATCAAGGGCATGTACACTGGTTGCGGTCACATCCCCAGTAAGGGGTGTGCAGGAGGCAGCTGGTCGATGTTTCTCTCTCATCAACATTTCATTTCTAGCTCTCTAGCTCTCTCCCTTCCTCTCGGTAAAATATCAATAAAATATATATTTAAAAAAAAGATTTAGGCTACCTGAGCATATGCTTACAAGAATGAATGCTAGTGGTTATGTTATATAGGTCAAACACAAACCAGTAGGAGGAAGATTATATATCATCAGATAGCAGAATAAAAGGCACAGCTCATTCCAATTTGCACCCAGCAGGTGGTCAGC
The DNA here is from genome assembly GCA_963924515.1 of Vespertilio murinus. Taxonomy (NCBI): domain Eukaryota; kingdom Metazoa; phylum Chordata; class Mammalia; order Chiroptera; family Vespertilionidae; genus Vespertilio; species Vespertilio murinus. The sequence goes on from OZ004707.1 coordinate 141,347,134, forward strand.
TGCACCCAGCAGGTGGTCAGCTGCACATATAAGACCACTTAGAACTCAAATTCATTCTGAGGAAATAGGTGGCTCACTGAATTTTCTGAGATTAAATTTGGAATTGATTTATTTTTTATGTGATTAAAATGTTGAGTCACTGCTCATTTTACTGAATTAACCCAAAATGAATATGTTCATTTGTCCTGCCACAATGGGTCATTGACATATAGTATATTTCCCATTGAGGTATAGACAAGGCGATACATTTATTGTGCACCCAATCTTTTTTTTTCTGAAGGGCCTAGGAATAGTATGGAGAGCAACTGAAGCAATGATTGCTTGGAATATAAAAAGATACGATTTCGGTAAAAAAAAAATTGGTAACTGAAAAATTGGATGTACAAAAATACTTTTAAGCAAATATTTACAGAAATATTTTATTTATAATAGCCTAAACTGTAAACATCAAAATATACATAAACAAGTGAATGAATAAACATATTATGGTACTTTCATGTAATAGACAAGTACTCAGCAATTAAAAATAAACAAATTACTGCTAGATTTAACCATAGAGATGAATCTCAAAACAATTAGCATAAGTGAAAGAAATAAGACAAACAAAGTACAGACCATATGATTCCATTTATTAAAATTCTAAACACTGCAAACTAATCTACAGTGACAGAAAACAGAACAGTAGTTGCTTAAGGATGGGAGTATTTTAAGAGGACAGTGAAAATGGAATAACGTGAACGTGTGAGATACTGCTTTCTAATTTTATCTTATCTTTACTTTTTAGGAAATATTTTCAAAAATAATTTGATCTTCCCTTCCTAAAATGCAGATATTTATAATATTATGTGTTAAAGAGTAATGTTTGCTAAATGGCAATTAACTGTAATTTTTCTGGTTGGGAACTGGTATAAAAATTATTTTGGAGTCCTCTGAATTATTTATTTTCCTACCATTGACATGCTTCTTTATTATTAATGTCTCTTGATATCAATGTCAAAAGTGATTTAGCCTTATTCTAGAATACTACTATGTTTATGGGTGTCATTTTTCAGTTATGCTATTTTATAATAATGCACACTGACATTGATTCAATAAATCTTATCCCATGAAATAATGAATCATGAAATTCCACTATTGAAAATGTATTACTATATTTGACTATATTTTATTATTTACATGTATATAAATATATATGTATAATTTCCATGATACAAAAGTTATCAGCAGAGTTTTCTTTTTCTCTGGAATCTAAAGTTCTTTTTGAATTAAAGTATAGTTGACATACAATATTACATTAGTTTCAGGCATACAATATAATTATTTGACATTTATATACCTTACAAAGTGATCATCATGAAAAATACAGTATCCATCTGTTACCAAAGTTAATGTAACATTGACTATATTCTCTCTGCTGTATTTTACATCCTGTGACTTATTCATGTCATAAGTTTGTACCTCTTAGTCGCCTTCACCATTTTGCCCAACCCTGCACCCTTCTGGCAACTATTAATTTTCTGTGTCTATGAGTCTGTTTGCTTTATTTGTTCTTTTGTTTTACATGTAAATGAAGTGATACAGTATTTGTCTTTCTCTGATTTATTTAATTTAGCATAATGCCCTCTATGTCTATTCATGTTGTTGCAAATGACAAGATTTCATTCTGCCTCATGATTAATATTCCAGTGCATCACACAGGTGCATGCATATACAAACACACACAAATACAGGTACACACTTCTTTTTTAAAATACACATTTTTATTGATTTCAAAGAAGAAGGGAGAGAGAGAGAGATAGAAACATCAATGTTGAGAGAGAATCATTGATCAGCTACTTTCTACACACCGCCTACTGGGGATCAATTCTACATCTTGGGCATGTGCCCTGACTAGAAATTGAACCGTGATCTCCTGGTTCATAGGTAGACTCTCCACTACTAGCCACATTGGCCAAGCTCCACTTCTTCTTTATCCATCCATCTACTGACGAACACCTATGTTGCTTTCATATCGTGGCTATTTAAGTAATGCTGCAGAGAACATAGGGGTGCATATATCTTTTTTAAATTAGTGTCTCATATTCTTTAGATAAACACCCAAAAATGTAATCCTGGGTCCTTCTTGGTCGCTTGTTTCAGCCTTCCTTTTAAATTCTATTTTGTCTGATATAAGTATTGCTCTCACAGCTTTCTCATGAAAAATCTTTTAAAAAATATTTTATTGATTTTTTTAACAGAGAGGAAGCGATAGAGATAGAGAGCTAGAAACATCGATGAGAGATAATCATCGATCAGCTGCCTCATGCACACTCACTACTGGGGATGTGCCCACAACCAATGTACATGCCCTTGACCGGAATCAAACCTGGGACCCTTCAGTCCGCAGACCGATGCTCTACCACTGAGCCAAACCGATTTTGGCTTATTTCTTTAATTCTTTAGTGGTAACTAAATTTAGTGATTTTTTATGTGATGTTAATATTGGGCATTATATTAGAAACATTTGTGCTGCCTTAGGTGAAGACATATTATTACTTTTTATTTAAATATTTTCTTCTTTCCTAATAGAAAATCAGCTGAAATAGAGTTTACTCTATTGCCTCATCAAGGCTAAATCCTAAATGTGAATTAACTTTCTGAATTAAATTACATTTAAAGGTGTCTTACGATAAAATTTCAGTTGTTAACAATTCATGGTAAAATTCTATCATGGGTAGGAGGTATTTGGCGAATGATTCAAATTTAAAATGAAACATACGAGATGAAACAGCTTATTCAGAATACTGTTGTGTCCATATATAACACTTAGAACGTCTGCATCTTGGTAATGAAAGGCCATCTGAGCACCTGGGATAAAACTTAGGTTTTTCACAGTGTCTTTGAGTCCTCATATTATCTTATCCTGAATGAATCTCATTTCAGGATCTATATTATTTGAGATAGAAAGCCACTCTTACTACTTAAATCAGTCTGTGTCATAATGTCTTTTTAGAGAGAAGTAAAGTGATAAAATTAGATGTTTCTTAGATTTTTTGAAAAGAATGAATGAGCCCTATGCATATGGAATAGTTACTCAGAAGAATGCTTCAATTATTTTAAATCATATATACATATGTTCAGTAATATGAATTGTTATTTATTGACTAAAGCTTCAATGATATTATGTAGGTATAAGTTTCCAAAAAATATCCATCTTACCAGGTTGATCATATGATTACTATATTTAACTTGAGTTTGGTGTCTTGAAGTATAAAACATGGTGGGACCCAGGAGTGAGATAGTAAGGATTTATATTTACTATTTGAGACCAAAATATCCATATGTAGCCTATGTCAGACTGAAAATTATTTTCTTAAAATACAATTAATTCTGAAAACTTGAGTGTCTTCCAAAAATAAAAAGAAAGCACATTTAAAAATTACTTTTGTTTCAACTCTAGAATTTTGGTTTTAATTTATAGTTTGGTTGGTTCAAATTTGAAATAATCATTCATAGTGGAGATTCCCAATGACAACTTGTTTGGTTTTGTTGTTTGTTTTCCTGACACACTTGGTCTAAATTGAGTTCAATTACATTGCTAGTTAAAATATTTTCCATTGGTTTTCATGTATAGGAATGCATGGAGAAGCTAAACATATATTAAAATAACTGAGGGGGGTGCCAAAACTGGTTTAGCTCAGTGGATAGAGAGTCAAATGTGGACTGAAGGGTCCCAGGTTCAATTCCGGTCAAGGGCATGTACGTTGGTTGCAGGCACATCTCCAGTGGATAGTGTGCAGGAGGCAGCTGATCGATGTCTCTCTCTCATCGATGTTTCTAACTTTCTATCCCTCTCCTTCCTCTCTATAAAAAAATCAATAAAATATATTTTTAAAAATAACTGACGGGGAAGGGGAATAAGTGGGAAGATAAAAAGAATTTTTCCTTATATGTTGAAGTTTGTACTGTGATCAGAGGGTGTGGCTTTTAGTTTCACATATAGTCCAGCACTCAGTCTAGTTGCTGGAGATATACACCCTATTTTCCTAGTCAGCCTTGTATATTTTAAACATTACCTCTTACTTTTTTGTGCCCCTTAAATATTTAATAGTTTTCATTTCATGCTTTACGTAATACCTAAAAACAGATTATTTATAAAGTTTGTGCATACAAATGGGCAAAAAAAGGTTTATGTTGTTTGTATGAAAAAAAGACATGCAGGCTATGATTATTTTAATAGCTTTATTAACTCAAAGGAAGGCCACAAAGCAACTCTAAGTCTATTTTTGCCCACTCCTGTATTATTTAGAGTTACCCTATGTTATGGCCATTTACCTATCTCCTCATTTTGTGCAATTTTATTAAGTTATCACGTCTCTATTTGTTCCTCTTTCCTTGTATGCATTACGATATTTTGCTGATATCTTTGTAAAGGTCATATTCATTTCTTGGAAATTTTAATTAAAATGCCTGCTTGGTTGTCTGTTTTGCTGTGCAGAGGAACTTTAGTTTGATATAATTCTGTCTATTTTTGCTCTTGTTACTTCTGCTTTATGTGTTATATTAAAAAATATCACTGCCAAGACCAATGTCAAGGAGCTTTTACCCTACACTTTTTGAAAGGAGTTTTAGGGTTCCCGGCCTTATGCTTCTGTCTTTGATTGGTGTGGGGTTAGTTTTGGTGAGTGGTGTAAGAACGAGGTCCGGTTTCAATTTTCTGCATGTGATTATCCAGTTTCTTCAACACCATTTATTAAACAGACTATTCTTTTCTTATTTAGTATTTTTTGCTTCATTGTTGATTATTAGTTGACCATACATGTGAGGCAACCTATGGAATGGGATAAAATATTTGCAAACCATCCATTTGATGAGTTAATATCCAAAATGTAAAAGCAACTCATAAAGATAAATAGCAAAAACAATATGATTGTTATTATTTTTAAAAAATATATTTTAGTGACTTTTTACAAAGAGGGAGGGAGAGGAATCGAGAGAGAAACATCAATCAGATGCCTTCTGCACACCTCCCACTGGGAATGTGCACTCAACCAAGGTACATGCCCTTGACTAGAATCGAACCTGGGACCTTTCAGTCCACAGGCTGATACTCTATCCACTGAGTCAAACCAGTTAGGGCAACAATCTGATTTTTAAAAAGGACAGAGGACATGCAGACATGTTTTATCCAAAGAGAACATGCAAATGACCAATAGGCACAAGAAAAGATGCTCAATATCATTCATCATCAAGGAATTGCAAGTCGAAACCACAATGCAGTATCACCTCATACCTGTTAAAATGGCTATTTTCAAAAAGAGGAGACAGGTATTATAGAAGATGAAGGAAAGGGAATCCGTGTGCATTGTTGGTAGAAATGTAAACTTGTGCAACCACTATATAAAACAGAATGGAGGTGTAGATTCCTCAAGAAATTATAAATAAAACTACCATGTGATCAGCAATCACCCTTCTTCTGGGTCTATATTATAAGGAAATTAAATCAATATCTCAATGAGATAGCTGCATCCCCATGCTCATTGCATCATTATTCACAATAGCTAAATTATAAAACAACATAATTGTCCTCCTACATATGAATTGATAAAGAAGATACACACACACAGGAATGTTTTTTAGCCACAAGAAAGAAGTAAATTATATTTGTGACAACTTGGATGGACTCTGAGGACATTATGCTAAGTGAAATAAGTAGGAAAGAGAAACACAAATGCTATATGATCTCACCTATATATGGACTCTAAAATGGCCTATATCATAGGAACAGAGAGTAGAATGGTGGTTGCTGGGGCTGGGAGTTTTGGTAAGTGGGAAAATGTCAAAGGGCACCATGTTCCAGTTATAAGATGAATAAGTCTTGGGGATCCAATGTACAGTGTGGTAACTATAGTTGACAAGGCTGCATTAAATACAGTTCTTGAAACTTTCTAAGTGATCGTAATGTTCTCCTCCAAAAAGAAATGGTAATTATGTGAGGTGAGAGAATATTAATAACTAATACTATTGTGGTAATTACTTGCATAATTATATAAGAATACCTATTATCACATTGTACACATTACATTTTTACATAATGTTATACCTCTATTATATCTCAGTAAGGCTGGAAAATGATGCAGTTATTAATTATTTATACAAGAGCTGTGTGCTTTTGTATATTTTATTGTGATCTTCCTATTAAACTGATGTTGTTAATCACCGTTTTTCAGTTCAATCTCTCAGACCGACAGTTGTGTCATCTGCCAATAACGACAGATCTGTATCTCCACTATTAAAACTGCTCTTAAAGTTCCTTGTCTTATATTCCTGGACATAAATTTCAATCTTCTTGTCAATGGAGACCTGCACTTCATTAACTACATCCTCTGATTCACTGCATCCTTGCCGCTCCTCGCTCCCTGCTCTCTGACTCCTCGGGCTGACTCTGTCACACAGAACTCTGTTGGCTTCCAGTAAAAATTCACCAAGCTGATGTAAGTATATGAATTCTTCTCTAACCAGTTACTGTACTGCATTGTCAACATTACCCTCAGATTATATTATGTTTCAAAGCTTAAAATAGCTTTAATTGAAATTCAGAGACCGATTCTGCCTCTAGTCCTTGCTTACTACAACATAAAGTATATCTGTTGGTCTAGGATCCTCAGAAGTAAATAGTAGCAAAGGTAATGAAACCCGAGGGTTTCAGGTTTAATTTAGTCTTTTCTGCCTCCTATCTACCAAAACATTAGTGAAGTTATGTTATTTTGATACCTTTGTCAGTTTTCATAGTGAATACAATTTCTGCTTTTTTACAACTTCGTAGGTCATTGCCTTCGGACGGTAATTCTGAGGTGGGGGATAGCGAATCAATTTTTGTGTGTATGTGTAAACCTTAGGGTACAGTCTTCCCCTAGAAATCTCTTTTTGCTCTTTGGAAAGTAAATACACTTTTTTGGCCATAAAGTATTGATTTCTCATATTTTTGAATGGCTTACAGTTTCCCATTTGCTATTAAGCCATTTCATTTATTCTTATCTTCTCCCTAGCTATTAAAAATACAGTGGCTTTTAAAAAGGTATATTATATTTTTTTGATAGTGTTATAGACTCAAATTCCACATTCTCATGAAAATATTTGAAAAGCACACACTTTCAGGCACTATTTTGAGAAATCCTCTCACTCAACGTTTTGAAATGCTCTCTCAATACAGAGACCTCTAAAGTGTGAAAGAGCTTTGGGGGCATCATTAAGCATTGTTTTCTTTTGCTTGGCAACATAGTTAATCTCAGTTCAAATAACCTTGGTGATGAGAATAATAATAATTTCTAAAATTCAAGTTTAAAGACATTGTCGAGAGAAATTGGAATTAATGAATTGTGTGGTCAAACCTTATATAATAAAAGGATAATATGCAAATTGAACCTAACTGCAGAATGACTGAGAACAACCGGTCACTATGTGTGCACTGACCACTGGGGACAGATGCTCAGCACAGGAGCTGCCCCTGGTGGTCAGTGTATTTCCACAGGGGGAGCTCTGCTCAGCCAGAAGCTGGCTCATGGCTGGCCAGTGCAGTGGTGGTGTCAGGAGTCTCTCCTGCCTTCAAGGCAGTGCTAGGGATATCTAAATAATGGCCTAGGCCCGCACCCCCCCAAAGGCTCCCAGGCTGCCAGAGGGAAATTTGACTGCCAACCTAGGCCCATCAAGCCTAAGCCGGCAGGTGGACATCCCCTGAGGGGTCCCAGACTGGGGGAGGGTACAGGCCGGACTGAGGGCCTCCTCACCCTGCACAAATTTTGTGCCCTGGGCCTCTAGTATATAAATAAAGTCCCTGGTTATGGGAAATTCTGTGTTCAGTACGCAGGCACTTAACTGTCATCTTATTGTGTAAGGTCTGTATTGGGGCTCATAGCTTGCTGACATATCAGAGGTGCTGTATTAGTACTATCTTCTATAGGTTAGAGTATCAAAGCTAATATTCTTGCCCATACTAAACATTGTTGGGGGGGAAAAAAAAAGAGCTGACATGAAATAAATCATTAGTTCATCCTAAAGTTAAAAATGCAATAAAAGGAACACAAATAAATTATATAATAGTGATTATAGGCAGTGTTAGAAATTAATATCTAAATGAATGAAGAAAAATTTATCAAGCACAAAAGCAGCAATTTCTGTAGCACTATAAAATGAAGCTAACAGTGACATGGAGAACATGACCATCCAATTAGCACTACATTAGCAGGTGCCTTTCTTTAACCAGGCAATTATACTTTGCTGAACATACTAAACCTTACTTCTGAGATTCCTCTATATAAATCAAATTATCTTGAAATCTATAATAACATGGAATTTGTAATGCCACTGTTAAGTATATTTAAATAACCACACAGTTAGATTTCATAAAATAGAAGATGTTTTTTGGGGGGCACAGAATTCATTGTAACTTTTATAAAGCATTGGGGTGCAAAATAATTACAAAAGTTATAATACTTATCTATGTTATATATATTTTTTGTACTGAACAATTACCCTCTGTTACTATCTTGTTCAAAATTTATTTACTACTAACATCAAAATACACAGTAATATATATTTTGAAATAGCTACTTAAGAGTCTGAGTTCATGCTATTGGTACAAGTTTAAAAACATACCGAAAAGAGCTTATAAATGCAAACATATTTTTCATGCCGGAAATCATGCACAAATTAAATTTCCCAATGAGCAAAACAATGTCTATTTATTTTACTATGATCTTCCAACAGTAATTACAGTGCCTTGAACTAACAAACTCTCAATAAAAATTATTAAATAAACAAAAATTGAATAAAATACTAAAGTGTGTAATGAATTATTATAAAGATATATATTAAATGTTTAGGGTTTTATTAAGAAAAGTTGAAGACAGTTATAAATTTACTTAGCACAATTTATTATGCTTAGTTTTGATGCTAAAGTAGACAAAATATAAATGTGAAAAATAAAACAATCTGAGAGCAACATTAATTTTTCACCAAAGACTTCAATAATATTTTGTGTATTTCTAAAATTATATAATTTTTCAATAGATTTTAAAAATATTTCTCTAATATATATTAGAGAAATATGCTAAGTGTCTAACCCATCAGTCGACTATTATGCTAAGTATATATGCTAAGTGTCTAACCCATCAGTCAACTATTCGGTCAACTGCTCAACCAGTTGCTATGGCATGCACTGACCACAAGGGGGCAGATGCTCTGACTGCTATGTTAGCTTGCTGCTGGGGTCTGGCCAATCTGGACTAGGTGATTTGGGCCAGACATGACCTGGAGCCAACCTTTCATGGTCCCTCCCTGGCCTCTAAAATATTTCTTCTAATTAATTTCCTTTCAATGTGCATGAATTCATGCACTGGACCTCTAGTTCTTTAATATTTGACTCACAATAAAACTGCATTTCCCCAAAACTAATTAGGATATTGGATCTTTGCACTAAAAGGATGGATCAGTGGTCAGCAAACTGCGGCTCACGAGCCACATGTGGTGTGTGAGCTGTTGTTTGCTGTTCTATTGACTAATGAGTTTGCCGACCACTGGGATAGATAACAATATCAGAAATTCTTTGAATTAAGGGTTGTAACCTTAAATGTTGAACTATTAGAAGTTCAATAAATGAGCTTCAGTAACTTTGTGCAATCTTTGAAATTTTATTATGCATATTATCCATCTTATTGGAGGATACCATTCAAGACCCCCAGTGGATGGCTAAAACCATAGATAGTACTGAAGCCTATATATGCTATGTTTTTCCTATGCATACATGCCTTTTCCATCTTAGCTAAACATTTACCTCATACTGTGGCCTTCACTTTCACCATTGAGGTTTAACAGCAAAACTAGTACAAATTTCTTTTTCCTTCTTCACAATTTCACAAATAGAAGATTCCTTCTTATCTTAGATCTTAGCAATCTCAGCATATTTTTTTTTCTTTCCTTAATATGTCAACAACTTTCACCTTTTCACTTAAAGGAAGCTCTTTGACATATCCAAATTGCCCACATCATCATTCTTATGCTTTGGGGCCATTATGGAGTAAAATAAGGATTACTTGGACACAAACATCTTCACAGCAAATCTGATAGCAGAGATGGCTACTAAGGATAGAAAGTGTGTGCAGCATGGAGAGGCCTGACAAAGAGCTGATTCACATCCCAGCTGATGATGTGGGTCCTGCAAGATTTCATCATGTTATTCAGCACATTATTTAAAACTTATTAATTACTAGAGGCCCAGTGCACAAAATTTGTGCATGGGAGTGGGGTTGTCCCTCAGCCCAGCCTGCACCCTCTCCAGTCTGGGATCCCTCTCACAATCCAGGACTGCTGGCTTCCAACTGCTCACCTGCCTGCCTTCCTGATTGCCCCTAACAGCTCTGCCTGCCAGCCTGATCACCCCTAACCACTCCCCTGCCAGCCTTATTGATGTCTAACTGTTTCTTTGCCAGCCTGTTTGCCCTCAACTTCCTTCCTCTCCAGCCTGGTCACCCCTAACTGCCCTTCCCTGAAGGCTTGATTGCCCCCAACTGCCCTCCATTGCAGGCCTGGTCCCTCTCAACTGCCCTCCCTTGCAGGCCTAGTGCCTCCCAACTTCCCTCCCCTGATGGCCATCTTATGGTGGCCATCTTGTATCTACACAGGGGCAGGATCTTTGACCACACTGGGGCAGCCATCTTGTGTGTTGGAGTGATGGTCAATCTTCATATTACTCTTTTATTAGATAGGATTGAGGCCTGGTGCATGGGTAGGGGCCAGCTAGTTTACCTTGAAGGGTGTACTGGATCAGGGTGGGAGTTTTCTTGGGGTGTGGGGTGGCCTGGGCAAGGGGCCTGTGGTGGTTTGCAGGCTAGCCACGCCCCCTGGAGACTCAAGAGAAGGCCCTGGTATCTGAAATTTATTTATCATCTACAATTGAAACTTTGTAGCCTGGAGCAGAGCCAAGCCTTCTGCTCACTCTTTGGTGGCAGCCATTTCTGTTGGAATTTATGAATCTTCTATAATTGAAACTTTGTAGCCTGAAGTGAAGGCCTGAACTGGCCAGGGCTGCAGAAGCTTGGCTTCCTTCATTGTCAGGGGCGACCCTAGCCTCCTACTCTTCCATCTCAGTGGCTGCTGCCATTTCTGTTGGAATTTATTTAACTTCTATAATTGAAACTTTGTACCCTTGATTGGAAGCCTTGGCCTGCCAGAGTGTTTGGAAAGCTTGGCTTCCTTCATTGCCAGGGAAACCCAAGCCTCCCTCCTGCTCTCTGTGGCTGCAGACATCTTGGTTGGAGTTAATTTGTATACTTGCTCTGATTGGCTGGTGGGTGTAGTGGAGTGATGGTTAATTTGCACATTACTCTTTTATTATATAGAATTTTTGGAATTTAGCATTTAATATAGTCAGACCACTGTTGACTTGGGGTATCTGAAACTATGGGACATAAAACAGAGGAGAAGAGAGGACTATTGTATATACATACATTGGTTGGGGGGAGGGTGAGGGGAAGGCAGTAGCATTCCTAGTGATTTAAAAACAACATTCTATTACTTTCAAAAGTTTAAGTGTTATTGGTGCAGTTCTATGGTCTTCAATGTGTGGTCCCCAAACCAACAGAAAAGCACACCTGGATGCATGTTAGAAAGGTGACTTCTTCCCTGCACCTTAGACCTAGTGAATAAAACACATGTTAGGACAGTACCCAGTGATGCATGTTTCAGTAGCCTGCCTTCCAGGTGACACTGCTGCATACTAAAGTTTGAGACCCACTGGTCATTCTATAAGCCAATAATTCATCCCCTGTAGAGTCAAATGAGAAATCCCAATTCCAGAGCACATGTTTAACTAATAAAATTAGAATTCTGAGAGCTGAGGGAGGTGAGGCCCAGACATCAGCATGCTTTTTAAAGCTCCTCAATGTATTTAACATGCAGTGCATGTTGAAAACCACTAGTCTAGTTAAATGTCTTTTTTCTTTTAATAACTAACATTTAAATATTTTTATTAAGTTAGCAAAATGATTTCAACAAGCTCCTCCACCTACCCACAAACATAAACAGGTTTATGTAAGACTAAGAATATTCAAACGTCTAAATATCTAGAAATTATAAATCATCTTACTGTTAAAATAGATTTTATTTTTCTTCCTTGACAAAAAAATAGCTCCATCAAGACAAAGATATATATATATATTTTTTTAAAGATTTTTTTTGCTAATTTTATTGAGTACCTATTTCCTGTCAAGAGCCTCCAAATACTACAATTACTGTTTATGAAAATTCTGAAGAGTAGATGATAGCTTCTTTTAACTTTTAAGGAAGTTGAAGCTCAGGGAGAGTTGGAAAAGTGATTCAATCGAAAACAGCTACTAATGAAGCCCTAAGAGATGATTGATCTTAACTCTCTACTTCACCTCCCATTCCTCAATATTAGCTATTAAAACAATAATAGCTAAAATTTACTAAAATCCTATCATATGGCAAATAGTATGTTATTTATATATATTATAATTTATATATATTATTAAATATATATAGCATTATCATGTAATAATCATAATGAGGTTATTACTCCCATTTTACATTTGAGAAATGTAAAACATTTGAGAAGACAGAAAAGTAAATTACTTGTCCAAGTTCACACATTTAGCTTTCTATTATAGGGACCAAATTTGAATTCAGGCAATCTTAATCCTAAACCTGTGGGGGGAGAAAAGAGGGGGAATTACTGGAGATTAGTCACTGCAGGAGGTGAGGGTGCTTTTATTTATGGTGTTTTTAAAAAAATTATTGTAACTGTCCTTTACACACTTTCTGTAACATAAGCTGTTTCCCATGTAATTACATAGTTTTTCAGTGAACATTATTCTTTTTTAAATTCTTATAAAAAAATTGTTGAAAATATAACATACGCCCCTTTTCCCTCCACTGACTCCTTCTGGCCTGCCTCCACCACCTGCTGCAGATCTTCAACAGACCAGCACCAAACACCGGAGAGCTGGCAGGGCTCTTCTGTCCCCTCTCACACCTGTAGCCTTCCACACGTGACAGCTAGTCCACAGATATTTGTTATCTTGGCTGCATATTTGGTCATTATTTCTTCAACTAACCTCTCTGCCCCTAGGAGTCCAACTGTGTATGCTGGTCTACTTAATGGTGCCAAGCTGGTTTCTTAGGTTCTGTTTACTTTTCTACGATTTATTTTCTTTCTGTTCCTGAGACTCAGTAGTATCTGTTGTTCTGTTTTTAACTTTGCTGGTTCTTTATTTTTCTGCTGATTCAGATCTGCTACTGAGTCTCTCTGGTGGATTTTTCATTTCATTTATTGTATCTTCCAAGCTCCAGATTTCCATTTTGGTTCTTTTTCTTCAGTTTGAGCATCTTTAAGATAGTTGATCTAAATCGTTAATCTAATAAGTCCACCAACTGACATTTCACAAGGACAGTTTCCACTGATTTTTTTTTTCCTCTTTGAACAGGCCATAGTTTCTTATTTCTTTGTGTGCCTTGTTATGATTTGCTGAAAACAGGACATTTTAAACTTATAGTAGAGAAACTCTGTAGATCCCTTTTCCCTGGGATTTTCTGGTTTTGGTGTGTGTTCTTTCAGGATTTTTCTGAGTTTGTGACTTTCCCTGAGCATGCTTGGTGATTTTCTAAATTCTCCCACATATGCAGTTGCTTTCAAATGTCCTATTCTTTAAAAACCTAGGGGAAGAAGATAAAAATAAAAGAAAGTCCTTTAAATCCCCTAAAAGTTATTTGAGCTGGAGGAGATGCTTGCAACAGTAATGGGGAGGGCTGCCTCTGTCAGCCCAGCTCTGTCTGCATCTCTGCAATCAGAGGGAACAATCAGCAATCAGAGCACAGATCCTGATACTTGGAGGGCTGCTCACTCTGGCTTTCAAAATTTGCTCCAGAAACCTTGAAGGAAAGCCTTCCTGGAGCTGAGGGGTGGAAAGCTGCTACTGTCTAAGAGCTGCAAATGGCTAAAATTAACCAGAATTCACCTTCCAGTCCTTCCCCGGGAAGTTCAAAGACTTCCATAAACTCTTCAGTTCCAAGATAGTTACAACAGACATATTATGCCTGTGTAATCACTAGGGCTTTTTTTTTTTTTTGTAAAACTGAAACTTTCTACCTAATGAACAACAAATTCCCTTTTCTCCCACCCTCAGCTCCTAGCAAGTACCATGGTGTTTTCTGTTTCTGTTTGACTACATAAGATACCTCACATTAGCAGAATCACACAGTATTTATCTTTTTGTGTCTTTAAGTTAGAATGTCCTCAAAGTTCATTTATGTTTTAATATATGTCACAATTTCCTTCTTTTATGAATATTATTTCATAGCATGTACATATCAGATGTTCTCTATCCATTCTTCTGTTGGGAATGTATGTTGACTCCACCCTCATGGCTATTGTGAACAATACTGCAATGAACATGGGTATGCAAATACAGGGCAGGGCAAAGTAGATTGTCAGTTGTAAGTATGCCAAACAGAATTTATTTTTGTATTATTAATTCTTGTATTATATTCCATATGAACAACTATAAATATACTTCTGCCCAGCCTGTATCTCTGAGATTTCAATTATTATTTATATGCTAGAGGCTCAGTGCACAAAATTCTTGCAAGTAAGGGAGGACCCTTAGCCTGGCCTTCACCCTCTCATAATCCAGGACCCCTTAGGGGATGTCTGACTGCCGGTTTAGGCTCGGTCCCTCAGGAATCAGGCCTAAACCTGCAGTGTGACATCCCTCTCACAATCAGGCACCACTGGCTCCTAACTGCTCTCCTGCCTGCCTGCCGGATCACCATTAACCACTCTGTCTGCCTGCCTGCCTGATCATCCCTAACCACTCTTCCTGCCTTCCTGATCACCCCTAACCACTCTGCCTGGCTGCCTGATCACCCCTAACTGCTCGCCTGCCTGCCTCCCTCATTGTCCCTAATCACTCTTCCTGTCTTCTTGATCACCCCTAACCATTTGCCTGCCTGTCTGATTGCCCCTAACTGCCTCTGCCTCAGCCGTGCTGCTCCGGCTTTATCCAGAAGGATGTCCAAAATGATGTCCAGAAGGTCATTTGGCTGTCCAGTCTAATTAGCATATTTGCTTTTATTATTATAAATTATTATTATAGATACTTTTATTTGGGATTGCTGAATTATATGACAATTTAATTTTTAATTTTTGGGGGATATTTTTTAATATTTACATAATGCTGCCCAATTTTGCATTCCCACCAACTGCACTTTATGCTAAAATATCTGAGGTGTAATCTCAATCTATTTTGATTTGTAACAACCTAATAATTAGTGACAATAAGCATCTATTCATATGCTTATTGGAAATTTGTTTATCTTTTTTTGGAGAAATGTCTACTGAAGTCAATTTATCCTTAGAAGAATATGCCTGCCCCAAAGCTCTCCTCTTGGTTAACAGGACTGAAATTTATAAGCAGAGTTTAGTAGTCATTGCTTCACAGGGGCCTCTCATCTTCTCTGTGCCTCAGGGAAAAGCTTCATTGAGCTTCCTGCCTCCTGAGATGATCTTCATAAAGACACTCCTAGGCTCCTAATAGATCAGTATCACTGAGACTTTCCCTGTCCAATCTCAAATGTGCTGCTATATCTTCATTTGCATTTTTCCTGGCCAATCTGAGCAGCTTTATTCAAACCAATCAGGACAGTACTTTTTGGACCAATAAAACTGTGAAGATTAGTAGTGCTCATTTGCATATAAATGGGTCAATCTGGGAGCAGAGGGTGTGAAGTTCTCTTTCTATAAGTCAGCCCTGCCTCTGGCACATTTTAAGTTTCCATTAAAGACTGTCTCCTGGGCCAGAGCTGAAACTATAACACAGAGTTGAGCAGAGGTGTCTCACTGGAGCAGAGTGGAGTGAAGCTGTCTCTTTGGAGCTGGCCTATAACATTGTAGCCACCATGCCCAGGCCATCTTGCCTGAGCTCTCTAATAGCCATGCTGTCCCCCAGTTGCACTGTATCACAATTGAGTTGTTCCACAGCCAAGATGATTCTCAATTGAGATGCTTCTACTGAATAAAATCTCTTCTCACTATTATATTCCAAACTCGGGACTCTTGTTGGTGTTGAATTGGCAGCAATGACCTTCAGTTGACAAGTCCTTTGCCCACTTTTTTATTGTATTTTTTATTATTGAGTGGTAGGAATTATTTATATGTCTCGATATTAATCCTTTACCAGATATATAGTTTTCAAAAATTTCCCCCATTTTTCTTGTCCTTCTCTCTGTTGTTTGTGTTGCTGTTCAGAAGTTTTAAAGTTTGATGTAGTTCCATTTGTCTATTTTTGCTTTGTTGCATGTGCTTTTGGTGTCAAGAAATCAAACTTGTCAAGAAATCATTGTCAAATCCAAAATCATGAAAATGTTCTCTATTCTTCTAAGAGTTTTCTAATTTCAAATCTATAAGTCTGTCTGTATTTTGTTTGTTCATTATATTCCAAATATGAATGAAGTCATATGGTACTTGTCTTTCACTGATTTATTTCATCTTAGCATAATGCTCTCCAGAACCATCCACAGTATTGCAAAGGGTAAGGTTTTCTTCTTTTTTTTGTGGCTGAGCAGTATTTCATTGTGTAAATATACCACAGCTTCTTTTTTTCCCCTTTCATCTACAAATGGGCACTTGAACTGCTTCCAAATCTTGGCTAATGTAAATAATGATGCAATGAACATAGGAGTGCATATATTCTTTCAAAATCATGTTTTGGGCTTCTTCAGATAAACTCCCAGAAGAGTAATCGCTGGGTAATAAGGCAGCTCATTTTAATTTTTTGAAATAATCCCATACTGTTTCCACAGTGGCTGCACCAATCTACATTCCCACCAACAGTGCACATGGGTTCCCTTTTCTCCACATCCTCACCAGCACTTATTGCTTATTGATTTATTGATGGCAGACATTCTGACAGGTGTGAGGTGATATTTCAGTGTGGTTTTAACTAGCGTTTCTCTGATATTATTGACGTTAAGCATTTTTTCCTATGTCTCAAGAAGCTATTGCTGGTAAAGAAAACAGTACAATGAAACCAGATTCTACTAGAGAAATGAGTGGGGACCATAAATTAAAATTTTCAGAACTATAAATAAAATGGAATGACTTATAAGTACAAGTAACCATGAACTAGAGTCATAGACAGAGAGTGGAATGAAGAGCATATTTTGTCTTCAAATAATGTGATGGTGTAAAATTCTAGGCACATGTCTATCATAAACTCTGTAAAAAGAGACAAGTTATGCTGAAACCGGTTTGGCTCAATGGATAGAGCATCGGCCTGCGGACTGAAAGGTCCCGGGTTCTATTCTGGTCAAGGGCATGTACCTTGGTTGCAGGCACATCCCCAGTAGGGGGTGTGCAAGAGGCAGCTGATCGATGATTCTCTCTCATTGATGTTTCTAACTCTCTATCCCTCTCTTCCTCTCTGTAAAAAATCAATTATATATATATATATATATATATATATATATATATATATATATATATATAAAGAGACAAGTTACCTTTAGTAAATATTATTTTAAGCATAAGAATATTAAATAGAAAATAGCTAAGATTTTTCTAAATCGTTCTGAAGCTGAAAACATTATGTAATTTAAAAGCTCAAAGGCCACTTCAATTATCTCTAACTCCCAAATGAATATCAAGAACAACCTCTGTTGAGAATTGCGTTAATAGTTTTCCTGGCATTAATAACTTCTTCAGTTACACATCTTGTCTTTTATTCATGCCCTTGATATATTAAATTAAAAAGATTATAACATAGATGAAACAACCTGACAAACAGAGAAAGTATTTTTACACTTAATTTTGTAATATGAAATTGGATACATTATTTTTTACTGGTGCATATTCTACTAATGATTTATTTGAATATTTGACAGTACCATCACTGTTTTCAGATAATAACATAGTCATTGAAAACATCGAATAATAATTTAAGAAATATGTAAAATTCTAAGTTTCTTAAATTATGTTATATAACAAGGTACATGGACTAAAAATGAAGCTTTTAAACTAGACTTTATGGATTGTATCTCAGCTTCATCAGTTACTAGCAATTTCTTAGCCTCTTTTGTATCAGATTTTCACCTCTATAAGTTATATGCCATGGGGTTTTTAGAGGAATAAAAAGCGTTTTAAAGGTTGCCTTGCATACAGTGCTCAATCTGTGTTAGTAATTATTATTAAACATTAGTTGATTTTCTATAATGCCTGCTTTACAGAGTTGAGTAAAATATGCCAAAATTATTTATTTAGTGTCTTTATAACTTTCATCTATTAAAATTATAACACCTTTCTTTACATCTAAAAAGATAAAAGAAAAAAATTAAATATATTTTATTTATTTTTTATAGAGAAGAAAGGAGAGGGATAAAGAGTTAGAAACATCAATGAGACATGGATCAGCTGCCTCCTGCACACCCCTTGGTGGGGAATGTGCCCACAGCCAAGGTACATGCCCTTGACCAGAATCGAACCTGGGACCCTTCAGTCCACAGGTCCACACTCCATCCACTGAGCCAAACCTGTTAGGGCAAAGATAATTTTTTATATAATTACATTAATTTAACAGTCTAAGTATGAACTTTTCCCCTGACCTTATATATTCAAAGAGAAAATTGCCCATTTTTTCCAACAAAATTTTACTTAATTCAAATTTTCCTTTATTTTTTAAATTAAGATATTACATATGTGTCCTTATCTCTCATTGCTCCCCCCTCACTCATGCCCTCACCCCCCTGGTGTCTGCATCCATTGGTTAGGCTTATATGCATGCATACAAGTCCTTTGGTTAATTTCTCCCCCTTACCTCTCCCCTCCCCTCCCCTACCTTTCCTCTGAAGTTTGAACATCTAATCCATGCTTCTTTGTCTCTGGATCTGTTTTTGTCCATCAGTTAATGTTGTTCATTTATAATCCACAAATGAATGAGATCATGAGATATTTATTTTTCTCTGACTGGCTTATTTCACTTAGCATAATGCTCTCCAGTTCCATCCATGTGGTTGCAAATGGTAGGAGTCCCTTTTTACAGCAGTTTAGTAATCCCTTGTGTTAATGTACTGACTTTTTTTAATCCACTCATCTGCAGATGGGCACTCAGGTTGTTTCCAAATCTTAGCTATGGTAAATTGTGCTGCTATGAACATAGGGGTGCATATATCCTTTCTGATTGGTGTTTCTAGTATCTTAAGATATATTCCTAGAAGTGGGATCACTGGGTCAAATGGGAGTTCCATTTTTAGTTTTTTTGAGGAAACTCCATACTGTTCTCCACGGTGGCTGCACCAGTCTGCATTACCACCAGCAGTGCACAAGGGTTCACTTTTCTCCACATCCTCCCCAGCACTTGTCATTTGTTGGTTTGTTGATGATAGCCATTCTGACAGGTGTGAGATGGTACCGCATTGTTGTTTTGATTTGCATCTCTTGGATGATTAGTGACTTTGAGCATGTTTTCATGTCTCTTGGCCTTCTAGATGTCCTCTTTAGAAAAATATCTATTTAGGTTCATTGCTCATTTTTTTTAATTGGGTTGCTTATCGTCCTCTTTTTAAGTTGTATGAGTTCCCTATAAATGCTGGAGATTTTTATTCTTATCGGGAGATAACATTGGCAAATATGTTCTCCCATGTAGTGGGCTATCTTGTTTTGTTGATGGTTTCTTTTGGTGTGCAGAATCTTTTTATTTTTATATGTCCCATTTGTTTATTTTCTTTTTAGTTTCCATTGCCTAGGAGCTGTATCGGTGAAGATACTGCTTCAGCATATGTCTGAGATTTTGTTGCCTGTGGATTTCTATATGATTTTATGGTTGTTGTTGTTTTTTTTTTGTCTTACATTTAAGTCCTTTATCCATTTGAGTTTATTTTTGTGTATGATGTAAGTTGGTGGTCTAGTTTCTTTTTCTTTCTTTCTTCCTGTGTTTTTTTTTTTTTGTATATATCTGTCCAATTTTACCAACACCATTTATTGAAGAGACAGTCTTGACTCCTTTGTATGCTTTTGCCACCTTTGTCAAATATTAATTGAGCATAGTGATTTGGGTTGATTTCTGGGTTCCCTGTTTGGTTCCATTGCTCTATATGTCTGTTCTTGTGCCAGTACCAGGCAGTTTTGAGAACAGAGGTTTTGTGATATAGCTTGATATCTGGTATTGAGATACCTCCTGCTTTGTTATTCTTTCTCAGGATTGCTGTGGCTATTCGGGTTCTTTTTTTATTCCAGATGTTTTTAGAGAGTTCATTCTAAGTCTGTGAAATATGCCATTGGTATTTTAGTGGGAAGTGCATTGAATCTATAGATTGCTTTGGGTAGTATGAACATTTTAATGGTGTTGATTCTACCAATCCATGAACATGGTATGTTCTTCCATCTGTTTAAATCTTCCTCTATAGCTTTTTTCAGTGTCCCGTAGTTTTCTGAGTACAGGTCTGTTACCTCCTTTGTTAAGTTTATTCTAGGTATTTTAATTTTTTTGGTGTGATGGTAAATGGGATTGTATTTTTAATCTCTCTTTCTGTAAGTTCACTATTGGTGTATAAAAAGGGAACTTCCTTCCCTCTTATAGTTACAGCCCTTTCACAGTTCCGTGAAATATTTCTTAGGTCATCCTATATGCCAAAGGGCTTTGCGTTGTTCCTTTTTGTCCTTTGTGACCATCAATAAAATGGAAACTTTCTATTCATGACCACCTTTTCATGCTTAGCTTAGAGGGCATGAGGCCATGCCAACAATATATATTTTTAACTCCACACAATTACCCTCAACCCCAGTAAAGCAGAGTGGCAAGAGAGTATTTACGAGCTGTACCAGTGAAAACCACCCTCTAGGCAGCCTCACAGGAGAGCAAACATTATGCAGTGCTCATTAAATACATGAAGGGATAACGTAAGGCTAACATATTTAAACATTTCATTACTGCGCTTTTGTACATAAGTTCTTCCAGCTTGGATTATGTGCTCTGAAGTCCAGCTGTGTGGTTACTCCGCAGGTTGCTGAAGTGGAAATTATTTTCCTATTTGTCTACCACCTATTATTTTCCAAACAAAATTATCATCCTGCATCGTATAAAATTGAGGAGGGGTGGTTATTAACTTTAACCACATAGGCCCAAGGACATTTCACAATATATTGCCACTTTGTTCCACCAAGTCATACCATTCAACGTGTTTAAAGTAAATACAATCACATCTTATGACAGTTTTGAAAGGTACTTTTTAGTTTTCAAATCATTGTTCCCTGTGCTTTATTTTATTACAACAAAGCATCAGTCTTTTGACTTTAAAAATAAAACTAACACAACAAAACAGAAACGATAATTAATAGACACAAAATAATAATGAGATTTGAATGATGATTCTTAGAAATTATA
The DNA here is from genome assembly GCA_963924515.1 of Vespertilio murinus. Lineage (NCBI taxonomy): Eukaryota > Metazoa > Chordata > Mammalia > Chiroptera > Vespertilionidae > Vespertilio > Vespertilio murinus. The sequence goes on from OZ004707.1 coordinate 141,368,559, forward strand.
TTTCTGGAAAAACTAAATTATTTCTCCAGGATGTTATAGCAACTGTGGTCTGGGGCAAGATAAAGTAAATAAACTGTACTTTCTGCCCTCCCATTTGTCAGATGTGTTTTCTCAGCTCAGCTGTTATGTTAACCTTGTTCCTTTCACATGTGCGCTTGGCTAGTACCTGTCAATTCTGTCAACATAGTTATCATCAAGTTTTATTCAAATAACCAGCCCAAAGTGATGCATCAGGTGGCTTTTTCAGTCTCTGTATCTTGGAACTTATCTTGAAATATTCTACAAAGCTAAATATTTTCTCTAAGATGATACTGAATGGTTTAATGATGCCATCTCGCTGGCTTACACTTTTGAATCAATGTCAGCTGAGGCTTGATGAATTATGCATATGAGGCATCCGGTCAGGGGAACTTTCTACATTCCTCCTGAATACTTGTGCATGCCCCTCAGAATTAGAGTAATTCATGGGCCTGATATCAGGAGGCCAGCAGAAATGCCCTGGAGTGTGGAATTGGTGACAACAGTATACGGTAGATGCATGACAATACCTATTTGGAGTATAGGTTGCTTTAAACATTTTATTTTGTTATTGGAATGAAAATATTATTATTCTTAATAATGGATCTTAAGTGGATCATACTTAAAAATCACACTTTTAATGGAAATATGCTATTTATTTATAGGATGGACTTAGATTCTATTGTGTGATTGCTTTAACAGAGATGGCAACTCCTGATTTTCAGTGTGAAGTAAATTGATGATTAAATGTAGAATATGAATGGTCTCTATGCAACCCATAGAAGGGTTTTAAATTATAGATATATCAATCAGTTGCATAGAGACCATATACATCAGAGTCCTGATACCCAAAATCCATGCAAGGGTTGGCCTTCCTTCCCTTGGCTGTGGGCACCGGCTTCCCTCTGGCACCAGGGACCCGGGCTTCCCTCACAGCCCCAGCATCGTCCGGAAGGTCGTCCGGAAGGATGTCTGGTTTAATGAGCATATTATGCTTTTATTATTACAGATTATTACAAATATATGCCCTAGATAATATTATTCAAAACATATACTATTGTTTTTCTTTTAACTTTTATGTTTCAAGTGCTATTTGAAGTTATTTGGTCAGAAATAAATAATTTAATATTTTACACTAAGTGGAAGGATGCACTGGCAAAGCTAAAACTTTTTCCTTTAAATTATTATCCTATTGTGGAAGCAATGACATAAAATCTACAAAAGTACACACACACACACACACACACACACACACACACACACACACACATATATATATATATATATATATATATATATATATATACATACACTTCTCTTTCTTCTACTGTGTTTTTTTATAATTTGGAATCAGATTTAAAATAGAAAACAATCCTATATAAAGGAATGCCATCATTTGAAAATTGAAATTCACCCTAATTACAAAATAATAAGCTCGGACTCTAAAATTTTCTGAAATATGAAAGAATAAGAAATTGTCACCTATAATGACAAACTCAAATATATCTACCACTTATATGTTAACGTCTTTATTCCCAGATAACTGCATATATACAAATATAGTATATGTATACAAACATTTTAGAAAAATGAGGTCATACTCTACAAAATGAATAGAACTTCAGTTTTCACATATATTGTGAATCCATTTTTTTGATTCAATGTAGAAGAAGAATGGCTAATTCAAGATATTCGTCTTCTAGAAAGATGGTACCAGTAAAGAATGAATTTATTTCTCTGCATTGTCACAAGAAATGGCTCATATGTGTACTACATGCAATTTTTTTTTGCACTTTGCAGGGGCAAGTACTATCTATATACTGAATGGCCAGATTATTATGATCTCTGCGAGCATAATAATCTGGCTATTCAGTGTATATCCTATATAATAAAAGGCTAATATGTAAATTGTCCCCTCAACCAGGAGTTCGATCAACAGGCAGGCTGGCCAACCACCTATGTCCCCTCCCCCTGGCCAGGCTGTCCAGACCCCCCCCTCCCCCGCCACTTATGCTTGAATTCATGCACCGGGCCTCATACAAACACACACACACACACACACACACACACACACACACACACACGCACTGAGTAGCCAGATTATTATGCATTCAGAGATCATAGTAATCTGGGCACTCGGTGTACATATATTTATCAATTATAAAGGTGAAAAAATATATACCTTTTTATTTGAGTGCACATTCCCTTGATTAAACTTTTGATCACTTATGAAGTTTTTCTTCCCTTTTTATGTTTATTGGTCATTTATTGCTCCTTGAGATTGTCTTTTCACAAGTTTTCCCCATTTTCAATTGTATCTGCCCACCTTTAAAACTGACATGTAACAGGATACTATTTATTAATGGCATCCATTTTCATCTCCCATATTTATTTGATGCATTTTTTTTTGTTTTTTCTTTACATGTGTTTTAAAGGTAAACATTTTAAATATCATATAATAATATTATTTTTTAATTAATGAATTCTTATTCATACATATTATAAAAGTCTTTTTTTTTCAGCCTAGCAGAGGGCAAATACTCCAAAATTTTGGACTCAAAATATTTAAAATATTTTTAAAAATACATTTTTATTGATTTTAGATAGAAAGGAAGGAGAGATAGAAACATCAATGATGAGAGAGAATCATTGACCATTTGCCTCCTGCAAGCCCCCAGCTGGGGATCGAGCCCACAACCCAGACATGTGCCCTTAACCAGAATTGACCCTGGGACCTTTCAGTTTACAGGCCTGTACTCTATCCACCGAGCCAAACCGTCTATGGCTGGACTTAAATATTTTGTTATTGTTGAATTTAAAGAGATTTCTAGAAGAGATGACATTGTGAGTTCATGATTTAAATTCTGTCCTTTGTTCCTCAATGCATGCTTTAGGCAAAGAATAACTTAGTTAAAATATAGTTTACATTTAATTATTAATATAGGCATATAATTTAATGTAATTTATGGTGTCATTTCTCCGAATGGTCAACTGAGTTATAGAATAATCTATCTCTTTTCCACTGATTTTAAAATGTTAATTTTATTTTTGAACATTTGCTAATGTTCAAGTTTATATTACCACATGGTGTTGATTATTAAACCTTTATAATATAATCATCATTTTGTAATGCATGTCCCTCCACATTTTCACATGAGTGGATGAAAAAAATCAACATATAATGCAAACAGTAAGTTGATAAAATAATTATTTTGTAATATGGGTAAATTTTAATTTTTAATGATGGCATGTCTTTACATAAGGAAGTTTACTGTTTTAATCTTGCTCTAAATTATAAGGGAAAATGGTAGAGAAAGAGAGTTAAAAGTGACATGTGGAAATTACAGTTACAGTGTAAGTTAAATTGATTCTTGAGAAAATATTTGAAATTAGGCTAATAATTGCTGAGGAGCTTTATGACATTTCTATATTTAGTTTGGTTAACATATTTAAATGAAGTGATCTTTGAAGTAAGATCAACTGGGATATTTGGTTGTAAGCCATTCTTTTAGTCCTAATGATAACTATGTCAAGTTTAATAATTATGTGTTTGTTTTAAAATCAGAGGTGGAGAGTTGAATGCTGTGATGTTGAGGCAAAAAAGAGCTATGTGATTTAAATGTAAAATGTCCTACCAATCAGTGACTAAAAAAGTAGTATTCATGTCCAATAGATATATCTTTCTGCATTTATTGTTACCTTTCTTTAAGGATAAAAATACAATTTAGAAGTCATTTTAAGTACATATTTATTCTAATGGCAACACAGAGCTATTAATTTATAGGCCTGTGGAAATATCCTTCTGATAATGGAGCATTTTTCTTCTTTTAAAATTTACCAGAGTTAGAGATGTGTATTTTCATTTAAGCAATTTTTTTGCACTGTGTATCAGAACACTTAAAATGTCACTGTTCTAAAAATTGGTAGTGCAATAAACAGTGCCAAAAGTACTTGAGGTAAAGATACAGAAAATATGAGAACAAAGAATGGCTTTGTTGAGGCTGTATAGTTACAATCTTGCTAGAGGGGTGAAGGTTAAATAAAAAAAATTGCAAAAAGCCAAATATAATATCCAAATTTCAAACTCTTCTAAATAATAAGCATTATGCTTATTAGGGCTGTGATCTTTCTCTTTCACTTATTAGATTACATGTAGAAATATATGTTTTATTTATGATTATAAGTTGCAGCATTTTCAAGTCAACTCAATGTCCTATATTTCACTTTCATTTTAATCTGTCAAGAGATACTGACTAAGCAGAATTATTAGAACAATAATCCCATGATTGACTGGTAGTATATCAGAGAAAGAGGCATCCCAACTAGTTTTTCAGTTGAATTGTAACTTTGTGAAGACAAACAGAAAGATCAAATTAATGTGTGTGTGTGTGTGTGTGTGTGTGTGTGATACAAATGCTAATATCACACCTCTTCAACATCCCAATGTCTCAAAAGAATAGATACAAACGAAAGACTTTCATAAACCCCAGAATCAAATGTGGCATACCTGCAAATTAAAGTGAAATAGTCTCTAATCAGTATAAAATAAGAAAGTAATGTTTCCCTTCATGAGTTAAACTGAAAAACAAGAAACATATATTGCACATAGACAGGAATATGCAAAGGTATCTTGAACAGAAAAAGGATACCTAAACAGAAAACTCCATTTTCTGCATGATTTAATTAATTATTAATTAATCCTATATAATAAAAGCCCTGTGACCGAAACAGCAGAATGACCAGAACAACCAGAGACCAGAACAACCATGGCTGCTTGACAAGCCAGCCCAGACCGCCAGCAGGGACCCCCACCCCAATCAGGGCATGGCCAGCCTGTAACACACACACCCTGACGGCCTCTCGCCCAGGCTGGCCCCAAGGATCAGGGCCCCCATCAGGGTGGGCCAGAAGGCCCCCACATGTGCATCAGGCCCCTATCCTATATAATAAAGGGGTAATATACAAATTGACCCTAACAGCGAAACAACTAGAATGACTGCTGGACCTCTCCCTATAGGCACACTGGTCACCTCTTTGTCCTTTCCCTTGGTCAGCAGGCTCCAATCGCCTGATAGTGAATGGGAAACTTGGAGTGAGTGGCAGGGGATGACAGCAGAGCCAGGCCAAGCCCCTGCTCTGAGGTGACCTGCGGCGGGGGCTGGGCCGGTGAGTGGTTGGGAATAGCCTATCTCTCAGTCCCTTCCCCTGGCCATCAGGCACTGATCACCCAATGAAGAATGGGGAGCCAGGGGTGGGGGTGGGGGGGCAGAGCAGGGCCAGCTGCGGGAAGCTGGGGAAGATGGCCCTGATGGGAGCACAGGCCTAGAGACTGTACCTGTGCACAAATTGTGTGGGCCGGCCTCTAGTATGTCTATAAAATGTATGTGCAATTAAAGAATCATAAGAGAATAGAAAAAGTTGTAACTCTTGGTGATGATAGTTATTAACTATATAGTGGAGCCGAAACCGGTTTGGCTCAGTGGATAGAGCGTCAGCCTGCGGAATGAAAGGTCCCCAGTTCGATTCCGGTCAAGGGCATGTACCTTGGTTGTGGGCACATCCCCAGTAGGGGGTGTGCAAGAGGCAGCTGATTTATGATTCTCTCTCTTTGATGTTTCTAACTCTCTATCCCTCTCTCTTCCTCTGTAAAAAAAAAAAAAAATCAATAAAATATATTTAAAAAAACACAACTATATAGTGGATGCATATTGACAATGTCATTTCTGGTATTAACATAAACTATGGATAAAGAATATTTTAGTCACTGTTTTTTTCCCGTATTTTTATTTCATTGACAAGAACATATTTAAGAGATAGACAGTATGTCTTTCTTAGCCTAATGGCATTGAATACTTGGTTCAATTAAATATCTACTTGTGTTCAGTTTCCCTGTTCATTAAGGGACTTATGATTTTGGTCTAGATCCCTATGCAACTTTAATGTGAGTAGCCTTTTTTTGTACATAGATTCTATCTAATATAAGCTAATTTTATTTTTCTTTTATAACTATAGATTTGTATTTAGGTTTTATACATTACTCATAAAATTGTGGATAATGTGGGCATACCCCTGAGAAATGAAGGTATATTCATTGTGATGATAAAATCAGGTTTCTGTACACGTGAAATTGCATGTTAGATAGTGGATTATGATGGATGAATCATGGTAATTAAAGGTGTTCTGCAAGGTCTTTGGGGAGAAAGTGAACTTTGGGAATTTCTCAGAAAACACGCTTCTTAACTTGCCACAGCGAAATATTCAATGCCCCTTTCTCACTAAAAATGACTACAAAAATTAAATTGATAAATAAAATGACAATTATTATGACTATTATTTTGAATGCTATTAATTCCTAGGTTCTATGATAACAGTCTTGCATTCTCTCAATTAAACCTCAAAAGCTGACAATACAGTTAATAATTAGTGGTGGATTAACTTCAGTAATTGTAAAAATGTAATATTTTGTTGATTTTTCTGTATGTTCCTGAAGTATTGACATTAGTGAATTCAGCTTCCATTATGCTTTCACATTCTATTTCAAAGCCTTCTTTATTTTAAGTTTGGTTCCTAAGTGGCTTAGTAATATAAGCATTTCATGAAGCTTCATAGCATCTTAACATAAATTAGTTTTGAGAACCTCATGTGCAACTCAAAAATGCCAAGGAAGACATTCACTGCTGTTTACTCTAGTAAAGAATAATATACAACATACAAATAAAGCCAAAAATACAAATATGGATCCCATCAGCAAATGGAAATACACAGACATATGAGACACATGCAAGTTCATATAGAGCCATGAACACACATACACACACATATACAAATGAATACAAACTTAGAACTACATGCATACATTGAACATAAAAACACATATACATACATGCATATATTCACACACAAACACACCAGAAATTCACATTTTCTCCAGATTTATCTTCATGGTGCAGTTATATTGAACAACAATTGGTATAACCTCAGTTATGTTTTATATTCTGGAGATTAACCATATCTTTCCATTGAGTTCCTTGCTTACTTTATTCTCATAATAATCTATGGCTCCATATTTCAACTCTCTCTTAATACTTCTTAAATATGCTGTTTAGATACCTTTACTTGGGTAAGTGTTTACACAGAGATTGAGAAAAAATTATAAATAAAAATATGCCTGACTTTGTTTTTTGAAGTATTATACATACCATCATATGTTGATTTTTCTCTCAAAAATCTACCTGCCAAGACAAATAAAGTTGCCTTAGTGTTGACTCTTTCAGCAACTCTACAATTTTTTAAAGCCCTGTCAATCAATTACTCCCCCTCCCATATTTTAATGAAAAAATGTGTGTGTGTGTGTGTGTGTGTGTGTGTGTGTGTGTATCATAATGTATTAAATGCATATGTAGAACTTACAATATAATAAAGCAAACATTTATGTATCTGTGGCCTGGGTTAAGAAGTAGAAAAATGCTGGTACAATTAAAGGCTCCTATATATAATGTTGAATAAAAACAACAGCCTTAAGAGAAAGCCCATTTGGAAAAAATAAATAACTGAAAACACACAATTGCCTCAGCTCCAAAGCCGTGCTGGTGGGTAGAAATTACGGAGACTCCCTATTCTGACAGCTTAGTGGTTCCCGTGATTAGTCCATTTAGCCACACTTAGTTTTTCTTTCTGGCAGTAACTATTATTGCTAATGACTATATATGAAATGGAAACTGTAAATGTTCCCATGCTTTGGATAATATATTCCTTGTAAACAATGTTCTGCTGGGGCATATTTGAGGCTCTGAAGTTTGTTTCAGGAGAGAAACAAAAACATCAGGAAGCACACACTCTGTAGAACACATTTCTGAGTTCCTTGCCAATATAAGCCCTGGAAAATGTAGATATCTTCTAAGTTTGTCTTTTGCTTGGTTGTTTTGACCTATACATTGTTTTAAAGAGATTTTATTAGAACTCCAGGATTCTTAAGCACTTGGATCTTTAACAAGTAAGTGCAAAAAAACTGTTTATTATATATTTGGTCATGCCACAGTATGAATCCCCAAATTTTTAGACTATAATAATGCCTAATCCTACATAATAAAGAGCTAATATGCTAATTAGACCAAACAGCAAAACAACTGTCCAGATGACTCTGGACCTTCTGGATGAGGCTGGGGCTGTGAAGGCTGAGGCAGCCGAGGCCCTTCCATGAATTTCGTGCATCGGGCCTCTAGTTAGAGCATAATTGCTAATACAATACCATTTAATATAGAGTGTTGTTTCAGAATTATCTCACTGCTAGTATTATTGGGGTCCCCAAAATAGAGTGGCTTAAGTAAGGTACAGGTTGGGGTGGAGTTGGGAGATCCAGGACTGGTGGGGCAACTGTCATCTCCAAGGTCATGCCACTCACCTCCATTTCCCAGCCACAGGGAAGCAAGGAAGATGGAATCCCCCCAAGGATGCGTAAGTAGTACACATCACTGTTACAAGTTACTAGTACTAGTAGTTGTATCTTGCTTGTTCTAAATAGGGTCACATGTGCATAAAGCTACAAGAGAGCCTATGAAATACATGTTGTATATATGTGTCATGTGCCCAGTCCAAACCAGGGAGTTGCTATTACTAAGAGCACTTTTGGAAGGTGCTTAAGCCATCTCCACTTGAGCAAGGAAACACAGCGGGGGTAGATCAGATCGATAGTCAGGAAAATAGAAATCAAATGGGTATTTCAAATGGAGAGGAAATGAGTATTGGGAATTCATACAAAATTTTGAAAAATCTGGAGGAACCAAAGGGGGGGGGGGAAATCTTACTTTGAGATTAGGAAACTCCTACCAACCCTGGGATGGAGTGAAAAAAAGGAGGAGAAGGCTTAACATAGATCAGGAAATGACTATTTTCTTGGACTGGATATGCAAAATGGGAAGAGAATGCTATCCTGAAAGAAAAAGTTACTATTGTTCACTGGCTAGAAAGAAAAAGCTACTATTGTCCCACACTCTCTAAACTAGTATCAGTGCCCCACTGCTGTACTTGCTGGAGGTGCCAGCCACTGCTGCTAATGCTCTTGAGTTTTTGCCACCAATGATTATAAAACCACAGAGTTCTAGGATGTAAGAATGGATCTGGTGCTAATGAGTAGAGGCTGCTACTGCTGCCACTGGGGGCGCCATCAAGAGCAGAATGGCTTCTTCCTTCCCATCTTCTAATGGGGTACTAGCTGCTAGTTGTCTCTCAGTGAGAGAAACAACCGGAAAGGAAGCTAGCTGGCAGAGAAGTCTGAGAAGCATGGTTTGGAGGTATCCAGTTGAAAGAAGTATAGGGAAAGGTATGAAGTGTGAGAACAAGGCTAAGAGCTAGCAGTTAACTTCCGGGCCCATGACAATAGTGCTCTTATATATCTAGTGGCCTGGACAGGCATTGGTGATGAAGTGATATTTGAGCAGACACTTGGATAAAACTGGTCAGATTCTGTGGATAATTAGAAAAGAAGAAGAGTAAGTGACTGTTAAATGGAAATGTGAATGGCTTGGAGGACATTGTGGCTGGACCACTATGAACAGGCATTAAGGTCAGAAAGGCAGTTGAGAGCCAAAGCTTATAGGACATTTTGGTTCATGGTAGAGAGTGTAGATTGTATTCCAAATAAAAGTTATTGAAGGGAGGTAAGGGCAATTCTTTACTAATGTAAAGAGGTCAGTCATTTCAGGATCATGGCTTATAAGATATTCAAATGTGTTCCTAAGATTCACTGAATAATAATTTTGTCATATTTGATAACATCACTATATAAGTAGAATAGAACAAAAATATGAAATAAATACTAGAACACATAGACGCCAGATGTTAAAAAGTTCTAGGATAGTAGCTTGAGATGACTGTGTAATTAGAAATTATTTTAATATAGGTACAATCTAATTTTAGATTCTTATAATTGTTAACTTCACATGTGTGTCACATTGGCTAGATTCCGGTACCCAGTTGTTTGGCCAAGCACTAGTCTAGATATTGCAGTGAATGGATTTGTATAAAGGTTATTAGCATCTATAATAAATTGACTTTATAATGTGCATGGGCCTCATGTAATCAGTTGAGGACATCAACAAAAAAATTAAAGACTGAGATTTTCTGAAGAAAAAGCAATTCTGCCTTGAGATGGGAACTAAGAAACTCTGCCAAGGTTTCCAGCCTGCTGGCCCACTTTGCAGATTTTGGATTTAAGACTACAACATCAATGCTTACCCAAATAAATACCCAGCCTGCTGGCTGGCCCTATAAATTTCAGATTTGCCAGCCTTCACAACTGTATGAGCCAATCCTTAAAATTAATTATCCCTCTGTCTCACTTTCTCTCTGTCTCCATTTCTCTCCTCTCTCTCTCTCTTTCTATTTCTAATTCTATTAGAGGCCTGGTGCACAAAATTTGTGCATGGGAGGTGATGGTCCCTCGTTCAGCTTGTGCCCTCTCACAATCTGGGACGCCTTGGGGGATGTCCGATTGCTGTTTTAGGCCTGATCCCTACTGTCGGGAATCCAGCAGTCGGATATTCATCTTGTAATCCAAGACCACTCACCCCTACTCACTCACCTTCCTGCTCTCCCCTAAACACTCACCTGCCTGCCTGCCCACCCTTAACTGCTCACCTGCTCACCTACTCACCCCTAACTACTCACTTGCCAGCCTGCTCACCACTAACACTCCCCTGCCCATCTGCTTGCCCCTAACCATTTTCTTCTCTGCCTGCTTGGTGTACATCATAGCGACCAGTCATTTGGGTCATTCCTGTCATTCCGCCATAACGGTTGCTTAAGCTTTTATATATATAGATTGGTTCTATGATTTGGTAGGACCCTAATATAATCCTCACATTATACACAAACCAAAAAGAAATTCCAGATGGATTAGTTAGATACAAACATGAAGTTGCAAAACAATTGTACAAGTGTATTGGTTTATATATAATATGTTTTAATGTGCTTTTAACAAGTAAAATAAATCACAGATTAAAAGATTAATACATTTGACTAAAATTTAAAAGGAAAATTATTCTATACTAAATAATCATTATAAACATTATAAAACTAACAACTAGAAAAAACAAATAAGACCAAAATATGATTAATATTTTTAATATACTAAGAAATACTAAAAACTATAATATACTAATATTAAAAATTCAATGTATTAATAGAAAGAGGCTTAAGGGCATAAACAAATCATGTTCAAATTTATAAAGGAAAATTATATGATAAAAATTGACTCACTTTTTTATAATTTAAATAAATCTTTATTGTTCAGATTATTACAATTTTTCCTCTTTTATCTCCCCTCCACTTGGTTCCTACCCCACCCTCTGCCCTTATCCTCCAGCCATTTTCCTCATCCAAAGGTGTACAATTTTGTCCAGTCTCTTCCCTCATCCCCAATTTCCCCCCGAGAATTGTCAGTCCACATCTTTCTATGCCTCTGATTCTATTATATTCACCAGTTTATTCTGTTCATCAGATTTTTTATTCACTTGATTTTCAGATTCACTTGTTAATAGATATGTATTTGTTGTTCATAAATTTTTCGCCCTTTAAACAAGACACCTGTTTATTTCCTAGGAGGGAGTTTTTATGTTGTTCATAATTTTATTTTATTTATTTATTTATTTATTTAAAACTAAATTTTTATTGTTCTTATTATTACAAATGTTCCTCATTCCCCCCCCCAATTGCTCCCCTACATCAAGTTTCCATTCAATTCTCTGCCCTTTCCCCATCCCCCATTGTCCTCATCCATAGGTGCAGTTTATGTTCAGTCTCTTCCCGCCCCGCTCCACTCCCCATTTCCCAGAGAATCATCAGTCCACTCTCCTTCCATACCTCTGATTCTATTATATTCACCAGTTAATATTGTTCATCATGATTTTTACTTTCCTTGGTTTTTAGACTCACTTGTTGACAGTTACGTGTTTGTTCATAATTTTTATCTTTATTTTCTTCCTCTTCCTAAAGAACCCCTTTTAGCAACTCATATAATTCTGGCTTGGCAGTGATGAACTCCTTTAGCTTAAATTTATTTGTGAAGCTCTTTATCTGGCCTTCGATTCTGAGTGATAGCTTTGCTGGGTAGAGTAATTTTGGCTGTAGTTTCTTGTTATTCACCACCTTGAATATTTCTTGCCATTCCCGTCTGGCCTGCATGGTTTCTGATGAGAAATCAGCTGACAGTCGTATGGGTGTCCCTTTATAGGTAACTATCTGCTTTTGTCTTGCTGCTTTTAATATTCTCTCTTTGTCTTTAGCTCTTGGAATTTTAATTATGATGTGTCTTGGTGTGGTCCTCTTTGGATTCCTTTTGTTTGGGGTTCTGTGTGCTTCCTGTACGTGTAAGTCTATTTCTTTCACCAGGTGGGGGAAGTTTTCTGTCACTATTTCTTTCAATATGTTTTTGGTATCTTGCTCTCTGTCATCTTCTGGGATGCCCATAATTCTGATGTTGGTTCGCTTGAAGTTGTCCCAGAGGTTTCTCACACCATCTTCAAGTTTCTGGATTCTCTTGTCTTCTTGCTTCTGTGGAGGAGTGTCCTCTGGCTCTTTGTGTTCCAAATATTGGACTTGATTCTTGCAATCTTCCAATCTGTTTTTAGGATTCTGTATAATATTTTTTATTTCAGAGAATGTATTCTTTATTTCTAGTTGGTCCTTTATCATTTCTTGTTGATCCTTTATTATTTCTAGTTGATCCCTTTTCATATCTTCATAGGTCTCATTTATTTTATCGGCCTTTTCTAAGAGATTGTTGAACAACCTTATAAGCGTGGCTTTGAATTCTATATCCAGTCGCTTTTTGTCCTCCATTTCTTTCGTTTGTGATCTGTTTCCTCGTTTCGGCATTTTCGCTGCTTCCCTGAGTTGGTAGGTTGGGAGGATCAGCTATGTCTATGCCAGGAGACAACCTTATTCCACTAGACTTGGAAACCTGCAAAAGCCTCTCTGAGTTCAGCTTGGATGGGGCAGAGTTTCAGGGTGGAGGCTACAGCCTTGGCTTCTGGTTAGCCCCGCCCTCTGAGGTTCCTGAGTCTCAGTGTACCTCAGTGTCCTCTGGTACTCGCTGCAAGTACCTCTGAGAGAAAGGCACCCTAGAGCTTCGCCCGCTACCAGACAGTGTAGTCTCTCCCCCAACAAGCCCACAACTGGGGTTCAGAGCAGTTGGAAGTGGGGTTAAGAACAGTCCAGAGCTTATGTCTCCTTCCTGCTTGGGCAATCCCGTGACCCAATCAACAGTCTGTCCTCTGTGTGCGCAATGTGCGCGACTCAGGGGATCTGCTTTTCACTGCTCCCCTGAGCTTCCTTCTTACAGCCCAGATTCCCTCTGTATGAGGCTGGAGCCTGAGGGTCTTGCCCAGGACTGGGGTTCAGTGCAGTCAGAACTGGGGCTCAGCACAGTCCTGAGCTTTTGAGTCCTTCCCGCTGGGGCAATTCAGCTCAGCGAACAGTCTGTCCTCTGAGTGCAATGTGCGCGACTCTGGGGCTCTGCACTTCGCCACTCCGCTGAGCTTTCGCCTTACAGCCCAGATTCCCTCTGTGTGAGCCTGGACCCCAGGGTCTCGCCCAGAACTGGGGTTCAGTGCAGTTGGAGTTGGGGTTCAGCACAGTCCGGAGCTTTTATCTCCTTCCCGCTAGGGAATGCCAGCCAGGCACTCAGCCGCCCCTCCTCTCCGGCTCCGTCCTCTCCCTGCGCACGCACCGTGCCTCCGTACCTTAGGCTTTTACGGCTCCTCTGGTTTTCCCTTTCCTTCTAGTTGTAGAATTCCCAGTCAGTCAACTTTCCTGTAGTTCTGGATAGTGTCCACTCTATATTTTAGTTGTATTTTTTGAAATTGTTGAGTGCGGCTGCAGTTAGGCTTTTACCTCTGCCGCCATCTTGTTGTCTCCTGTTGTTCATAATTTTAATCTTTACCTTTTTCTTCTTCTTACTCTTCTTAAAAAATACCTTTCAGCATTTTATATAATACTGGTGTAGTGGTGATGAATTCCTTTAGCTTTTTCTTATCTGTAAAGCTCTTTATCTGCCCTTCAATTCTGAATGATAGCTTATCTGGGTAGAGTAATCTTGGCTGTAGGTTCTTGCTATTCATCACTTTAAATATTTCTTGCCATTCTCATCTGTCCTGCATAGTTTCTGTTGAGAAATCAGCTGACAATTGTAGGGGTGCTCCCTTGTAGGTAACTAACTGCTTTTTCTTGCTGATTTTAATATTCTCTCTTTATCTTTTGTTCTTGGCATTTTAATTATGATGTGTCTTGGTGTGGTCATATTTGGATTCCTTTTGTTTGGGGTTCTCTGAGCTTACTGTACTTCTAAGTGCTCAGGTGGATGTATAATTTTCCTCTTCCTGAGTATCCACTGTGAATTACTATGAAAGAAAGAAGATCACAAATAGAGAGACTGAAGAGGATAGGAAAAGAGTGTGTGGGATACAGCCACATTTAAATGCCTTTGCACCCGTGTGGACTAAAGTTCCCCCAAACCCTTTCACCAGTCTTTGTCTATACAGTGGTTATTTGAGTCACCTAAAATCTCCTAGTTTCCTTGTTGCTGCTGAAGTCCTAAAGGTGAAGAACTCTATGGGTGGATGTAAACCCAAATGTAGAAATTCAATGAGCCTGGCTAATTGGTGGATAACTTATTTGGATTAGTTGTAGCTTAGAGCTAAAACCAAATAAAGTCGAAGGTGGTCTATATTTTCTCAACTAACAGTCCCATTCCTCTTACCTAATCCAATCCCATATTCAGAAATGACTGAATACATCAGCAAGCAAATGAGTGACAAACAGAGCAAGATCCTTTGCCCTGATGCCCAAGGCCTATTGATGGGTCCTTTCTTGACAGGGCCTTGGAGCTGACTTTCCTTTCTGGCTGCTTGGAGGAGATTTTATCCTAAGAGCAATCTATCATTTGCTTATTCAATCATTCAATATTTATTATTATTGCTATGTGTCATACAAGCTAGACACTGCATACTTACAATAATGAATAAAATAAAGGCTAAAAGTAGAGTAGGTGGTGATAGTAGTGTGACATAACTTTGGAGCCACACACAGGACCTATAGGTGATGTTAAGTCATTTTGAGTTTTATTTTAAATGCACTAGAAAGGTATTGCCTTGATAGAGTGCATTCAGTGAAGCATAAAGAGATTTGCATTATCAAAAAAATCCCTCAGGCTTCTATGTGGAGAATGGATTAGAGTGCGGTAAAATGGAACTAAAAACTAGAGGAAATTATCATGATCAAACACAGATGTGAAAGTGACTTGATTTAGGAAAGTATCAGTTAAAATGGGGAGAAATAGGAACTTTGATACGCATATATTCAAAGTAAAATCATCAGGGCTTGATAATAACTTTAATTTAGGAAGAAGGAGAGGAAGAATCAGAAAACGTTTTCCAGATTTCTGATTTATATATGGAGGTAGAATGTGGAGATTATAGTGAAATAAAAAGGGGGGCGTACTGGAGGAATAGCTTCTGGGGGACAATCAGCACTTCAGGGGAGCAAAATTAAAACGAGATGCTTATGAGATATGTAAGTACGGATGTTGAGACATCATTTTTATATAATGTCTAAAGCCCAGAAAAACGGTTGGAATTGGAGATGAAAATGTGAGACTATCCTATATAATAAAAGGGTAATATGTAAATTGACCCTAATGGTGAAATGACCAGAATGACTGCTCAACCAGTCACTATGAGGTATACTGACCACCTCTTGGTCTTTTTCCCCAGCAGCCAGGCTCCCATTGCCTGATGGCGAATGGGGAGCTAGGGGTGGGTGGCAGGGTACGTGGGCAGCTACAGGCGGCCAGGGAAGATGGCTCTGATCACAGGCCAGGCCTCCGGACGCAGCATGAATTTCTTGAGCCTGGCCTCTAGTTATAGAAATAGTGTGTACAGCCATGAGAACAGATTAGGTCATCTAGTGAGAGACTAGATCAGTGGTCGGCAAACCGAGGCTCATGAACCGCATGTGGCTCGCGAGCCGCGATTTGCCGCTCTGTTGACTAATGAGTTTGCTGACCACTGAACTAGATCAAGAGGCTTTGTTATCCCTCCATCCTTCCTAAAAACATCAGAGAAATCAGAATAGCTCTACCTACTTCTTTGTGAACACTGTTGGGAGTAACAGGAGAGAATTCAGTCATTTTTCCCTAGGCAAGATTTATTAATCCTTGTTTTTCAGATCCTCTCTATACTTAATTATTTCACCTATTTGATTACTTCAGAACTGATATAAATATTCTACAACCTTCTACTATTGTAAGGTTTCTAAATTTCCTTGGTATTCGCCAAAATTTTTATTTTAAATATTTTGAAATTATGTTATCTAGCCCATGAGTAAGAGATATTTTGTCTTTCCTCCTACCTAATGATAATCCCCATGGCTCTGGATCCTTACCTCCTCTTTATATTTCCTGAGGGACCTCCATGCAATATTTCTTTTCTCTTTAGCTTCAATGTCCAGTTCCTACTTTAGCATCTAAACATGTTCAAGTTTTTCTTGTCCTCAAAAGCAAGCAAGTTAAAAATAAATTCCTCCCATTGATCCCATATCCTGTTCCCACTGCCAATTGAATTCTCTTTCCTTTGCAGCAATAATTCTCTGCTGCAGCAACCTCCTCTGTGTTTTGCCTTTACCGCTTTGCTAAACTGTTTGCAATGCCACTGCTAATATTATTGTTTTTAAATTCAGTGGGCACCTATCTTACTTGACATCTCTGAACCAACTCATAGCTCTACTTCTTTGGTTTCAATTCCATTAAAATGCTAATGACTGCCAACTTTGTTTTTCCTGCTGAAAGAGAAACTCAGGAGAGACCAGCCTTTCAGACCCATATATTTAGAAAAAAATGTTCAATTTTTCCATTTGATTGGATATTTTAATTAAATTTTGAAAGGGTCATCACGAGAGCCCTGCATTTAAACTGTCATCTTGTGTAGAAGTCAACAGAATCAGCAAGAAAATTCAAAACTTATGCAAATAATACCACTGGTATTGGCATATTTTGAAAATTATGGATGCTACATAAAATTATAAGTCAGTGTTTATTAATAAGGATGAGGATGAGTTCAGTAGCAGGCTTGAAATAATACATGCTTGTGATGTAATTCTGGGTTATTATGGCAACTAATGTTCATTTTCATTATCTTATCTTGAGAGAGACATTTATGTAAAATTAAATTTTGGTTGGATTAATGGTTTGAAAGTAGCTGGTTATTGTTGTGCTTCATGGTTAAATGTACATTATTTGAAGATGATGACACTGGAGTATTATGAAATTCAGAAGCTGTTCCCTGCAGAGTGATTGCTAGTTTCTCCTTGCAGTAGCTTGTCTTTGAAAAGTGTATCATGCAAAATGCATGATCATTTCCTTTTATTTTACTCATGAGTATTAAATCTGTGCAGTAGCTTAAAAGGTTGTGTCACTATTTCAAAGCAAACTGAAAATATGTTTTTGAAAAACGTAAGAATTCCAGTTACCATTATTTGAAAGCAGGCCTAATTTTCCTTCAGAAATTATGATTCTTTTATGTAAAATACACAAATAATTGTGTTTCTTCTCAGTTTTTTTTAAGTATTTGTTTTTGATTGTGTGTGTGTGTGTATATATATATATATATATATATATATATATATATATATATATATTCTCATAAGAGGATATTTTTGCCATTGCTTTTCAGAGAGAATAGAAGGGAGAGAGGAAGTGGGAAAGGAAAGGAGAAGAGGAGAAAGAGAGAGAGAGAGATAGAGAGAGAGAGAGAGAGAGAGAGAGAGAGAGAGAGAGAGAGATGTGAGGGAGACACATTGACTGGTACCTCCCACACATGCCCCAACCAGGGGGCATGGAGTGAACCCTCAACCCAGGCACATGCCCTTGACTGGAAATCAAACCCAAGACTCTTTGGTGAGCAGGCCTACACTCTCACCACTTAACAACACTGGCCAGGATGATAATCATATTTTGAGTATATCTTATTTTTCTTTTCTATACTTTTTTATTTTTAATTTTTAGCACATGTCTAAATTTACCCTCAACATTCTTAAACTTTTAAATTAAAATTTTTCATTTTATTTTTTCATAGTTTGAGCTATGATTTTATGAATATTGAACATAATTTTTGGATTAAAAACAAAATAATAAATAATAAATAATATAAAAGATAAAGAATATCACATATTGTCAGAATCCATCATATTTAATCTATAACTATTGCAAAAAAAGGACTATATGTGCATTAAAATTTTATTTGGAATCAGCACAATTTAGAGTAGATGTTCTTATCACTCATTATATCTAACTTAAGAAGATAGAAACATTTTAATAAATTGCTGTAGCCAGTTCTCATACTATTGAGTCAGAATCTTTGATGCGTGTGATCTAGACATTAGTATTAAAACAAAATCCCATAATTAGTTTTAATGAGCAGCACTTTTGTGATATGCAAAAATTGACTTTAATAATAAAAACTTAACTATTAAACTCAGGACCTAGGACACAACTGTCATTTAAAATTGATGAGTGCTAATGTTAACATTGGCATCATCAATCATCATCATGACATAGTCATTTTTAACTTATAAATTACATAAATAAAATATTAACTGTGCAAATGATATACCCTGTGGATTTATTATGAATTGGAATTATATATGGATTTACTTATATGTGAAAATAATAGATACTTTAATAGAAAGATTCTGGAATAAATATAGGTTCATTTGATATTATATACTTCTTTTAATTATTCTATGTATATGTGAATTCTAAGCTCTTATAGTATCAGAATTTTATTTCCTCTTAGTATTTCAGTTTTCAAATTTTATTTGTGTTCATTTTGGTATAAGATAGCAAAGTTATACACTTGTTGTTTTTGATTGATGAATGTAAAGACACATACTAAAATCTATTATTTTCATAATAGACATGGGTTTCATTAAGAGGTGGGCCAGATATTAAAGTTTATTTGAAGATTTAAAGCCAAGGAATACATAATGCTTGAATAAAATAAACAAATTTCTACTTGGGGAATTCTATTATGCATGGGAGGAAGACAATTCTTTCTCTCTTTAATCCATCATGTGCACAAATGACAAAGAAGATTCAATTAACACACCTCCACTGGGTTGACATTAAAAATGTGGAGATGGAATGTTGATATAGTAGTCTCTAATCAGAATAAAACCTTATTTCCATAAAATGCATTGATTTTTATGTTTCCTGGGATAATGATAAAATCTTCAAAACAAAAGTTGAAGAGTTTATCTTAATTTTGAATATTGTATTTTTTAAGTAATGCATTGGTATCCTTCAGTTTTATCAATTATTGCTAGGTGTTGATCAAATATCTTATGACAGATATTAAGACATAAATTAAAAACCAGGGAGAAACTTATAAATCATTCCAAACTCTCTTTAATTTGGAACTAGAGGTTGATTGATAGTATATGTAGATTTGAAATTGAAGTAATTGAATAAATTTTCACTGAAAATCAGTAAAATTGAGAAAAGAATTATTTAAAAGATTTCTCCTCACATTTTTATATAAAAAAGACTAAAAATATATTGTGCCCATTATGGTGTCATTTACCTTCTGTGCTGTGAAATTATTAATATAATAAATAATAAACCATTAAATATTTAAATAGACAAATATTTCAGTGTATCAATATGGTTTCAAATTCTGACTTCTTATAAATTCACTACATTTTCTTTAGTCATGTTATTAAATTCATGAACCTAGTTTTTCTTAGCTGTAAAAAGGTGTTGAGAAAATCTAGCTCATATAATTGTTTAGATGATTAAATAAAGAAAGAAATAAAAAGTATAGGGTTGAATTCTGAATTCTTTTTTCTTATGTGTGTGTTATACAGTTCACAATTATTCTCCCACCATTAATAACCTGAAAAGTTGTTAGAGTACATGAAACAAATGTTCTCAGATTTGGACACCAGAAAGTGCAGGACTATGATCTCAAAGTCCAGAGAAATACATGAAGAAAGCTCTGTGAAGGACAAGGACTAAGAGAAAAACATTAACTGGAGACAAACCAATAAGCACCTTATAAAGAACTAGAGGCCTGGTGTATGAAATTCGTGCACAGGGTGGGGGAAGGGTATCCCTTCGCCCACCCTGTGTCCTCTCTAATCTGGGACCTCTTGAGGGATGTCTGACCACCAGGCAGTTGAACATTCCTCTCACAATCCAGGACTGCTGGCTCCCAACCACTCTCCTAACTCTACCTGAATGCCTCTGCTTTTGCCTGCCAGCCTGTTCATCCCCTAACTACTCCCCTGCTAGACTGACTGATGCCTAACTATTCTCCAACAGGCCTGATTGCCAATAACTACTCTCCCCTGCTGGCCTGATTACCCCCAACTGCTCTCCCCTGAAGGCCTTTCCCCCAACTGCCCTCCCCTGCAGGCCTGGTCCCCCCACTGTCTTCCCCTGCTGGCCTGGGTCCCCCCCAAATATCCTTCTCTGCAGGCCTGGTCCCACAAACTGCCATCTCTGCAGGCCTGGGTCCCCCCAACTGTCCTTCATTGTAGGCCTGGACCTCCCAACTACCCCCCACTACAAACCTGGACCTCTCAACTACCCCACCCTGCAGGCCTTGTATCCCCCAACTGCCCTCCCTGCAGTCCTGGTCTCCCCCAACTTCCCTTCACTGCTGGCTCAGTCACCCCTAACGGCCCTCCCTGCAGGCTTGGTTCCCCCCAACTGCCCTTCCTTGCTGGCCTGGTCTCTCCCAACTACACTCTTCTGCTGGCTTGGTCATCCCTAACTGCCCACAATTGCCCTCCCCTGCAGGTAAACTTGTGGTGGCCGTCTTTGACCACCTGGGCACAGATATCTTGTGTGTTGGAGTGACAGTCAATTTGCATATTACTCTTTTCTTATATAGGATGGTAGAAGATTGAATTTTTCTACAGGAAAATACAAACAAGTATATTGTCTGGGTGACTTTATAGGAAATGAAAGTTGACTAAAGGAGAAAATAATTCATGTCCTAGTAGAGAGTGGCTTCTTGGGCCTCACAGAATTCAAAGGAGTCTTGGGAAATTAGTCAGCAATGTGGCCGAGGAGTCAGGCCCTTATTTATTTATTTATTTATTTATTTATTTATTTATTTATTATTTAATTTGGTGTGCAGTAATGGTGGCACTCACCAGTGAACCTTGCCAGTGGACATTCCCAGTGGACCTCCGCATTCTAAAAGTAAGAGTGGCCAGGATGGAGCAACTGAGTAGAATCTCATGGTTCTCCAAAAGGCAGGCAGCCAAGTAAAACTGATCCCCGGCTTCAGAAGGTTTGGTATATTTTAATATTCCACATCTAATTAATGTTCTGAAGTAAGTCAGTATTCCCAGGGACCAAGATATAATTCTAATAAATAAATCCCAGCAACCAAACAGCAGAACGACCAGAATGATGGGTTGACCCGTTGCGATGACTCAAACTGACAGCAGGGGGCAGACACTCAATGTAGGTGCTTACCCCTGGTGGTCAGTGCACTCCCAAAGCAGGAGCAGCCCCTCAGAGGGTGGGTCCACAGTCGCTAGGTTGACTGAGATGAGAGGTGCTCCCACAGTGGGCCAGTCCCCGCAGGCCACGCCCCCCACCAGTGCATGAATCTTGTCACTTTAAAATCAAGTCCAAACCCTTTTATAGCTTATAAACCCTCTATATGGTGGCCTCGATTTTTTCTTTCTTGGTAACTGAACAGATAGAATACCTTCAGACTAGCTCACCCATTTTAAGGATGCTTGCTAGTTCTTTGGCACTGAATTTTGACAAACATGCATTTTAGGGGTGGGAGTTAGGAATTGTTTTTTCAAAGTTTCCCAGCAAACAGTGAGATTTCATGGTCCATTTTCTTGCATTTACCATTACTTCTATCTAGAACAAGTTTTGTTTCTTATCAACCAGATTCCTCACATTTATTCAACAGACATTTATTGAATACCTGACAATCCTCCTGAAAGATTATACAAATGTCACAGTAAATAAGCAACTCTTCCAGTATAAATACCTATATAAGAATCACGCAAGGCCTTTTAAAATGCACATGCCTGAGCTTATCCTAAAGTCATAAAATCAAAATTTTTTGAAATATAGTTGAAAATAAATGCACTTAAGTTTCCTACATGATTCCTATTAACCCCAAATATAATAATTACTGAGCCAATGTGAAAAACAAACTTCAATGCCATGGATCAACATAAAGATGAGTTTCATGAGCTAAGATAGCTTATATCATTCAATCCAGATAACATTAAGTCTAAAATGATATATCAATGATGGGTATAATTTGACCAGATGAAAAGGATGGGAGAAGAGAGAAAATGTCTTAAGCAAGATTAAATGGTATGCAAAGCATTTCTGAGGGGACAGAAATCCTGGCCACCTATAGAGGATCCAAAAATAATTCAACATGGACAAGGTGCAGTGATTAGCCAGTTTATAAAGAGGCCTCATGTAGCATTTTAAGGACTTTGTATCTCATCCAAAGGGAAAAAGAAAGACACAGAAGTGTTTTAATTGGTTCCTCAAATGTGGCATGTGTTCCCCGGACATAAACAAAATCCACACCATGACAAGCAAAGAAAATTTAAAATCTTCATTTTTAACTTATCCTTGTATGCTATTGTTACCATTACAACTTGCTAGTTATTAATAATTGGAAAGGAGAAAAGGGAAGGCCAGACATCATACGCATGACCTTCTGGGTACCTACACCAGGAAGTGGCAATTTTACACTCATCAGGGACCCACTGGTCCATTCCCTGAAAATCGCTGAGAGAGGAGTCCAACAAAGGGGGCGATGGATGCATGCACAGTAAATTTGGGGTGACTCAGGAAGGTGCTAGCCTGTCAGTCTAGCCTGGAAATAAAGAAAATGGCAGAGGGAATGGAGAGACTGCAAGCGTGGGAAATCTTAGAAGGTTAAAATCCCCAAAGGGGATTCTTCCTCTCTTTCATCTGGTTTTGCTCCTGCTTTGTTGCACTGGCCTGTGTTATGTGGTTCTAGAATCCGCATGGTCTATGGTCATGTAGATCCCACACACATGTACTAGAGCTGAGAATAAAAACTAAACTAGCCTGATGCTGGACTGGATTGTGCACACATGGAATGGCTTACTTCTAGCTCTGCTGGAAATATAGCTGGAATTCTTCCATGGTGCATGGAGGGAGAGAGGACCTTGGAAACTCAGGAGTTTGATTCCATGCAAATAAATATCACTCATTCTCCCATGTGAGTCTCAAAAAAATCCCTTTTTTCATGACATTGCAAGAATCCCACTTTGCCTAGCAACAGGTAGGGACATGGAAAACTCCTCACCAATAACACTTTCTCTTTTATATTTTCTAATGATCAAAAATAGAATAATATAAAGTTGGCTGCATGATTTAGAAACAAATGTTTGCATTTTGGAAGTAGTTGTTTAATATTTTACTGACATAGACTCATGATCAATAATGACTTAAACACTACTCTAGACAAGAGGTGTTGTCAGCCTAAACAAGCTTAAAAGCAGAAGGAAGATTATATAAATATATATACAAAATACAGCTGGCAAGATACAGTAATTTATTAGAAGTATGAATTCAGAGGAAAGGAGTCAAGGATAAATCTAGATTTCTCACTTTTGCAACTGAGTGAATGGTGAGAGGTGATCTTTTTGGACATGGGAAAATACAAATCTGAAGTAGAAAAAATGTTTCAAGTATGAATGTCTACAAGGAAATTTAAAAGAAAAATGAAGGTAAGAATTGTTTGAACTAAATGATCAAGATAACTGAGCTTTGTTTTGTGATATTTTAATGCACCTAGATTAAAACTTTCAAGTGTATTTACAAAAAACTCAAGGCAGTTTGGGGATTTGTTCCAGGGTAATCACTAAGGAGCTGTTATGCTTTGGATGATGATTAATTGGAGCCTTATTGGAATAGAATAACAACAAATCACCACCCCCCACCAACTCAGCATTTTCCTTTAAAGTAATGAAACTAAGCTTTCATGTAAAATGACAGATGTCAATTACTGTAAAGGTGTATGTGAAAACTAGGACCAAAACTGTTATACTGAATTATTTATAAAAGCATATAGTGAACAATCATAAAATCACAATGAGGGCATATGAATGCATTTGTTAATATAATATACACATACATATTAAACTAACTTCTTAACCTGCCTATTTTTCTTTACTTCAACTAATAGAGATTATACATCTAATATATGAGAACACTATTTATTCCACACCAACATATTGTGAAGTTGTGGATCATCTTTCCAATTTTCTTTACCTGCCCACGGCATGATTTCTTTTAGTCTCTGAGCTGTGCTAATTTGCATGCTGAATTAAACCACTTTATCACTTTGACTTTCTGTCGTTAGGAGCATAGCTGGATAGGATTGAGAAAAGTGGACAGTGCAGCCAAGAGCCGGAGGCATGTCCTATTGCTTGCACTGAGTTATGATAGTCTCTAGTGAATCGTGAAATTATAGAACTTTAGAACCAGGAACAACCTTAGAGTTCATCTAGGCCAACTCTTTCCTTTACGGGAAAATAACTTGCATTCAGAATAGAAATGGGACTTGTTCAGGTTCATATGATCTCTAGTATTTAACTTTTTCTTTCTTTTTTTCCTTTTTGGTTTTCACAGATCTATTCCACAGACCTATTTTTCCCCCCTGATATGATTATGTTTTGAACAATTCAATAAGTATATTTTGTATCCATCATTCATGTGTTTGACAAATATCTATTGATATCTTATGAGGGACATGAGGTATATTATGACTGTGATATACATTACAATACACCACATTGTCATTGGAAAGCTTGTTTTTCAGTAGGAGGGGCCAGATAGAAAAGAAAAACTATTTTAAACCATATGTGAAATGTGTTGTAAGAAAATTATTTCAAAGTGCATGAATATGTTTGGTTTCTAAAAATCAGAGGCCATCATTGAAAAGGTGATATTTGAGTGAGTCTGTGTAATATCTACACTAATAAAAGAGAAAGATGCAAATTAACCATACCTTCGTGACATCCACCAGCCAATCAGGAATATGCAAATTATCTCAACAAAGAAGATGGGTTAATCTGCAACTCAGGCATTCTGCACTGCCCCAGCTGCTCCAGGCCTCTGGGCAGCATGGGAAGGTGGAAAGGTGGCTCCTGGCTGGAGCAAAGGCAGTGCCAACAGCCAGGGGAAGGAAGGCCCATTCTTGCACAAATTTTTGTGCATAGGGCCTCTAGTGGAGATATAATAAGAATTATGCATTTGGTCTTCATCCCTGGTTCCTGGTTTAAAGGCTTTTAAAAAAAACCTTTAAAATTTACTGAGTGATGCCAAAACCGGTTTGGTTCAGTGGATAGAGCATTGGCCTGCGGATTCAAGGGTCCCAGGTTTGATTCCATTCAAGGGCATGTACCTTGGATGCAGGCACATTCCTAGTAGGGGGTGTGCAGGAGGCGGCTGGTTGATGTTTCTCTCTCATCGATGTTTCTAAGGATCTCTCTCCCTTCTTCTCTGTAAAAAATTAATAAAATATGTTTGTTTGTTTGTTTTTAATTTACTGAGTGACAGGAGTGATTGGAGCACCTTTTGTTATAATATTTTTCCTTAGTCCCTGGCTCCTGAGGAGAGCTGCTGAGACCCTCAGACTCCCCAGAGTGAAGAGTGTCCTTTTGTATGCTAATGAGACGAAGGCTGGCTGGAAGCTCCTGGGTGGCCTGAGAATGAGGGCCAGCCATCAAAGAGACCCAGGCATGATTAGAGAGTTGGAATTTTCAGACCTACCTCCTGACCTCTGGAGAAGGGAGAAGGACTGGAGATTGAGTTAATCACTGAAGGCCAATGGTTTAATCAATCATGCCTATGTAATGAGCCCTCCCTAAAAAACTCTTTAAGTACAGAGATTAGAGAGCTTCTTAACTGAACTGAACCACCTACTGGGAGAATATGCAAGAGGATAGAAGCAGATTGTTCATTTGTATAGACAGAAATCAAGGTTTTGACACCCTGAAGTTGCCTTCTTGGGCTATTAATTTTAAGCTGTTTACTAAGAAATAAGAAACAGAAAGAACCACTGAACCTTCCTCCTTTCCTGCCCATGAGATTCAGATGAAGAGATCTATTTGAAGCATATTTTAGGATCTTGCCTTAACCTAATTTGAATTATCCTATTTAATAAAAGGCTAATATGCAAATCCACCAAGTGGTGGAACAACTGGTCGCTAGGATGCACACAGACCCTCAGAGGGCAGATGCTTAATGCAGGGGCTGCTCCCTGGTGGTCAGTGCACTCTCAGAGGGGGAGCACCGCTCAGCAAGAAGCCCCAAGCCAGGCTCATGGCTGGCGAGCACAGCAGTGGTGGCAGGAGCCTCTCCCATCTCAGTGGCAACGCTAAGAACGTCTGACTGCCAGCTTAGGCCTGCTGCCCTTAGGCCTAAGGCATCAGTGGACATCCTCCAAGGGCTCTAGGACTGTGAGAGGGTGCAGGCTGGGATGTTTTGCACAAATTCTGTGCACCGGGCCTCTAGTGGTACATAAGAGGACTATAAGCAGGGGCCTGATAGCTAAATACTCCCTGTGTTCCATCTTTGCTCCTGTTAATCTGTATCTATAAATTTAATAGTCTAGCCAGAAAAACTTAGAAGGTAGGAGTAAAATATTAATAATTTTTAGTCCCTTCAGTATCCTTTCTAATAAATGTAGTAAATTGTTTTAATGTGTTCTGTGAGCTGTTACAACAAATTATCAGACCTGAGAATGGGGTTTTAGGTAAACCCCAACTTATAGCTCCAGGAGTGTCTGAGGCATAGATGCTTCCATCTTCTTTGAAATGAGTTGCAGATTCTCACAGCAGGTGGTTCAGTTTAGTTGGTCAGAGTACAAGAGACAACCTGGGGTTTGAGACTGGTATCTGAAGTAGGAGCATCTTGTGGGACTGAATCCTTAACCTGCAGGGTTTGTGCTAACTCCAGATATCAGCAGAATTGAATGGAATTGTAGGATACCCAGTTGGTTTCTGCAGAGAATTGGATAATTTCTTGGTATAGGAAACCCATAAGTTTGGTGTTAGAAGTGTTGGTAGTAAACACAAATTACAGTCTCAGAGAATTGGTAGGGTGTTTATTGATGTACCAGAAGAAGAAGAAAAATGTTATAAATAAATATGAAGAGATAGGGAAGGAAATGTCAGTTTAAGTGGTAATTGAGTCATTTTCTGAATCATATGGGGGTAATGGATATAAGCTTGAGAAAGAAAGACTGGGGCAAATTTTAGGCAAATTTACCATATTGAGAGGAAGGAGGAATGATTTATGAGTGATAAGCATATATGAAATTAAATTGATCTCTTAATTTCAAAAGTAGCAAGATTTGAGACAGAGAAGCCAATTGGAAAACTATTAAAGTCAAAATTTGAGAAAAAATGGCTCCTGGTTCAGAATTGTGGCAAGAAATGCCAAGGGAAGCATGAAAGAGGGCATACGTTGAACATCTCATTAACAAGAATTAAGGCTTTATTCTATCTAAGAAGAGAGGTGGAAAGAACAGTGTTATTTTAAGTTTTTGATCTGGAGGATGAAAAATAGAAATAGAGCCGAAGCCAGTTTGGCTCAGTGGATAGAGCGTCTGCCTGCGGACCGAGGGGTCCTAGGTTCGATTCTGTTCAAGGGCATGTACATTGGTTGCAGGCACATTCCGGTGGGGAGTGTGCAGGAGGCAGCTGTTCGATGTATCTCTCTCATCGATGTTTCTAGCTCTCTATCTCTCTCCCTTCCTCTCTGTGAAAAATTAATAAAATTATATTTTAAAAAATAGAAATAGATTTGATAAGGAAGGTGGAGATAAGTATTTTAAGAGGTTAAGTCTAAGAAGTAGATGAGTGAATAATGTGTATGCATGTCCAATAGGTAGATGGGGTATAAGGCTTGTGCTTAAGAGTTTGGAATTATATGTAATTTAGGGATCATTTGCCAAGAAGTGCTACCAAGAGTTATGAAAAGTGTGGGGAAAAAAGATGGTGTGCAGAATCAATGGATGCATTTCTTTCAGGCTTGGTGGGTGGAAGAAGAGAGAAAGCAGTAAGAAAGAGGAAGACATAAAGTATCTTGAAAGAGAAGCAGTTTAATAGTGACACATGAAAATATAGATTAATTATAAAAGATGTTGATTTAAAAGCCATTGGTGACCTGTGAGTGAGCATTTTTCCTTCCTTTATTGAGGCAGAGTTCATATATACTTTTATTCAATGTGCTACAAACATATTTACTGTCATATTTACCAATTGAGGGTCAGGGAAAAGATTTAGAAATTTGGTACTCCACCTCTAAATTTAGCTTCAAACAAAGCTTGTAAGACATATCTGTATCTACTTAGTATTTATTCAATAAAAAGTATATATTGAATATATATTATGAGAGGCCCAGTGCGTGGAATTGTGTGAAACCCAGATCCACCATACCAGGGGAATCCCATACCCGCTGCATTGGCGGGACCCCAGACCACAGCGCAGGTGGGACCTGAGATCTGCTGTGCTGGTGGTACCCCAGACCTGCTGTGAGCAAGTAGCTTACAGCCATGAGCAACCAACCATGCTGTGCGAGCCACTAGCCCCACCTCTCCACATGAGCTGTGAGGCCCTTGGTGCTGCAAAAGCCCCTCCAGTGAGCTGAGAGGTCTGCCATGCTGCTTGAGCCACGAGCTCCCACCCCACTGCCACGAGCAGCTCGCAGGCTGTGGGGAGGGACGAAGAGGTGCTCCATGAATCTCCTAGTGACTGGTCATTTGGTCATTCTGGCATTACAGTGTTTTGGTCACTGGCCTTTTATAATATAGACTAGAGGTCTGGTGCATGAAATTCATTCACGGGGTGGGGGTTATCCCTCAGCCCAGCCTGCACCCTCTCCAATCTGGGACCCCTCGCTGACTGACTGCCTGTTTAGGCTAGATCCCAGTAGTATTGGGTTTAAATAGGCAGCTGGACATCCCTCTCACAATCCAGGACTGCTGGCTCCCAACTGCTTGCCTGCCTGCCTTCCTGATTGTCCGTACCTGCTTCTGCCTGCCAGCCTGATCACCCCTAACCACTCCTCTGACATCCTGATTGATGCCTAACTGCTCCTCTGCCAGCCTGTTTGCCACTATCTGCTCTCCCCTGCAGGCCTGGTCACCCCTAACTGCTCTCCCCTGTAGGCCTGGATCTCCCCCAACTGGCCTTCCCTGCAGGCTTGGTCCCTTCCAACTGCCCTCCCCTGCTGGCCTGATCACCCACAACTGCCCTCCCTTGCAGGCCATCTTGTGGTAGCCATCTTGTGTCCACATGGGGCAGCCATCTTTGACCACATGGGGGCAGTCATCCTGTGTGTTGGAGTGATGGTCAATTTTCATATTACTCTTCTATTAGGCTATGCCAGATAGTGTCTTATGTACTAGGAATACAGTGGTATGTGAGGCACACTAAATCTCTGTACTTTATTTAATTGATCCAAAAGATAATGAAGAAAACATAATTTAATGTGAATTTGCAAAAAGTGTTAGTGAGAAAAGTAAAACATTCAGTAAATGGAGAAGGAAGGTATTTTCATTTTAGTAGAACATTGCATTTTAATATATATGAGTCTTTTATCAGATTCGGGATTACTGAAAGGTCTTAAAAATGTAACAAATCAATTCAAACTGATATTGATTAAATTACTTCAATCTGACTAATGATGTGCAGTCAGGATCTTCCTTGCATCCCTCTAATCAAACTGTAGAGGTGACATTAAAGTTATTGATAATTGGAAAATTTGGTCATAGGTTGCACAATTGAGTTTTATATGTTCAAGTATTCTTGTATATCACATTGAAATAAAAATTATAAATGCATTCATGAAATTTCTCTATAAACAATGCAGTCAAGAATTTCCAGGAAGTGATTTATTTTGGTAACACTCTCTAAGTGCTGTATCTAATGCTTCCAATGTATAATTTATTCTATCTTTTTTTTTTTTGCTAATTACTCATTGAAACTCTTTTTTAAAAAAGGAATGTTTTCCTTTCGAAACATAAGTATATATCTAAATAGCATAAGGTCAAACATATTTGCTGTAATAAATTATTTAATGATTATTTGCCATAGGCAATGAATGATTTATTATTTGCCATAATCAATGAATGATTTAATGATGATTTTCTCCATCATTATTATTAATTTATTATTATTGACAATACAATCTCATGCTGTTATTTTTTATTATTAAAATGACCATTATGAACATTATTCGTACATGCCAACAGCATTTTCTTTTTCTAGTAGTGTTTTTACTGAAATATATAAATCATCTCTCATCTGGTTGCCTTGAAAATGCAGTCATTTGATTGACAAAGAAGTTGTTTATAATACAGGGGAATTGCCTGTAGCCATTAAATAGTTCCATCTGTATGAAGCAGGTCTATAAAAGGAGTGGACCTAATATTTTGGTTTTGTTAGCAATACTGTTATTGGTGGGATGTCCTCCATGTCCCCACCTTTTACTACTTGAAGTGAAGTTCTTGGGGTACCACATAAAAATTTCCTGGGGCTCCCAAGGGAAGATGTGACATTGTGGAAAGCTTTCTTGGTGATGTAACATTAAGAGAGTTCCCCTCCAAATCCTGTCTCCCTCTGCCTGCCATGAAAATAATTCCCATTTGGTCCTTATCAGGGCTACAATCAAAGCCATTGCACAGAGTTGCTGCTCCATATCAAAGCACAGTCCAGTCTAGCATCTGGCTAGCTTAGCTTGCTTTCTCAGCTGCAGTCCTCTGCATGTGGAGTCTGCATGACATGGACCATGTGGCTTCTAGGGCCACATTGCTATGGAGGAAGCATGGGCAAGCATGGGTCATAAAGCCAGTGAGATATAGGAGTGCAAGAGCAAACCGAGAGAGAGAAACTCTTTGTCAGGGGATTTTAATAAGGAGCTTATCCAATGAATCCTTCAGGAGATCCTGTATTTGCAGTGGCTCCACCTCCTCTCAACTATTATCTTTTTCCCAGATTAGACTGATGGACAAGCACATTCCCAATGTCGCTCTGATTGCACTGTGCATATGCCCATTTTCCCCTTTGTTGAACCCTCAAATCCAATGATTTGAATGGACCTGTTGTTCCCTCAGGAGAATAAAGTTGCAGCTTCCTGGTGAAGCTGCCCAGATGACCATGATGAACTGTCTGACTTTCTCTTTCCTTTCTTCCTACTATCCTATATAATAAAGAGGTAACATGCAAATTGATTGCCATGCCCTCACAAGATGGCTGCCTACAACCAGGCTGGCGGGGAGGTTGGTGAGGGACAAACAAATGACTGAACAGCAGGCTGTGTAAAGTGACCAGGACCATGGGGGAGCCATGAGGAGTGGCCAAGCCAGCAGGGGGTGCATCTGGGGGCAACCAGGCTGGCATGGGGGAAAGTTAGGGTTGACCAGGCTGGCAGAGGGGTAAGAGGTGACCAGGCCAGTCGGAGTGGGCAGTTAGGGGCAACCAGGCTGGCAGAGGGGGGGCATTTGGGGAAACCATGCCAGCAGAGAGGTCAGTGAGGGGCAACTTGGCTGGTGGGGTGGCAGTTGGGGGAAACCAGGCTGACAGAGGGGGGCAGTTAGGAGTGGCCAGGTAGTCAGGCAGGTGAGTGATTAAAAGCCAGCGGTCCAGGATTGTAAGAGGGATGTCTGACTGCCGGTTTAGGCCTGACTGGGCCTAAACCAGCAGTTCACATCCACCAAGGGTCCCAGATTGGAGAGAGTACAGTCTTAGCTGAGGGGATCCCCCTTCCTCATGCACGGATTTTGTGCACCGGGTCTCTAGTTAATATTAATAACTAGCTAATTCTGATAATATAATCTAATAACCCAATGGATATGTATACAAATTATATTTGGTTCATCCTGATTGTTCCTTAAGTTCCCTACACATTATTTTGCAATATTCCACCAGGTTGATTTTCCAGTGTGTGTGTGTGTGTGTATGTGTGTGTGTGTGTGTGTGTGTGTGTGTGTGTGTGTGTGTGTGAGTGTGTGTGTGTATGTAATATGTAATTTTCCAGAGGGAATAATTCTTCAGCAGTAATGTAAAGTAAGGTTTATATAAGTTAATGATGCTATATATTAACATTGATGCAGATGATTAGAATAATATCTTACCTTTTCAGCCTAGGTATATTTAAAAGTCTTTTTTTCTCATGTACTTAAAAAAATTAAAAACTCATAAAAAACTTATATAGTGTATTGGTTTTTTGACTGAAAAATAAATAGTGTACCTCCAGTGTAACCAGTTTATTTTTTATTTTATGGACATTTTAGATCATGTATTATTTTTATAAAAGTAGAATATTTAATAATTTAGCATGAGATAGAAAAAACCAAAGATAACATAATGAGAATTTTAGTTTGTTTTCCCCAGGGGTAATCATTTGAAAAATGTAAATATTAAAAAATGTATATATTATACAATACAAAACAACTTTTCTAGGAATCCTCAAGATAAACATAACACTTGAAATATTTTTTTTTTCTTTTGCCTTTCAGAATCACTAAAACTGTTTGGTCACTCTTCAGTGGAGAATTTTAAGGAATAGTGATGAAATTGTTCTGTTTTCTAATTTCACTTAACTTAAAAATTGCCCATACCTTCAATCTGTGAAAAATTTATATAGCATGGGTTTTTGACCATTAAACAACAACTTCTTTGTTTCCTCTCCTTTTTCCCTTTCTTCTGATTCTCACATTTATCTTACAATAGCATACATCTTATAAAACATTCCATTTATACATATTAAAAGATGATATGTAGCCCAAACCGGTTTGTCTCAGTGGTAGAGAGTAGGTCTGCGGACTGAAAGGTCCTGGGTTCGATTCCGGTCAAGGGCATGTACATTGGTTGCAGGCACATCCCCAGTAGGTGGTGTGCAAGAGGCAGCTGGTCAATGTTTCTCTCTCATCGATGTTTCTAGCTCTCTATCCCTCTCCCTTTCTCTCTGTAAAATATAAATAAATTATATTTTTTTAAAAAGATGAGATGTAATAATATAAAATAAAATATTTAGCTCATTAGGAAAGTATATAAAAAATACAAAATCAGAAAGAGTTAAAGGGTTAGTTTCTAACAAATTTTAGCTGATGTTTGCAGTATATAAGAGAAGGTGATGATGGCCTGGGCATACACTTACATGACTAATAAAATTACTGTGGTTCTTAAATGTAGAGCCATGTTCTGGGATTACAGTTCCATGGGTGCTGGCAAAAAGAATGCAGTTACCCTTGCACTCTCACATTGTTAAACTGAATAAAATTAAATTAAAGTCCAGGAAGGAAAATAGGGCTATTGTAGTGTCATCACATTTTGCAGCCCATCTTTTACAAATTTGACCTTTGCTACACTTCATTATTCCATTATTAATAGGTCATGTCATTAAAACAAAATAACTGAAAATATCTGAGGTCTACACTGCTGCCTAAACAGACAACTGCAGGCATTCACTCTTTATGCCAATGTTTTGTTAATTTGATCCCTGGTATTAATTTCCACTTTCTATAGTTGAAAAAATAAAATCTCTAAAATAGATTTAAATGAATAAAATCTATGTTTAATCTACTTTACATGGGAATTTATTGGGGGATTTTCACATCACATTCCATGGATAATAATGATGGGAATTATTAATGCACCCCATTCTAAATGGGTAAATAAAAACACCATCGCATCAAAAGCAAGAACAGTGATATTTTGCCTTCCTCATTTCTTAACTTGTATCAGAAAACTCATATTATAGGAAACCTTTTTATATACTGTAAAAGCTGGAAAATAGAACTATCAATATGCTCACATAAATCTGAATGTTAGTTTTGATTTTCTGAGTGTGTGAGGACTAAAGTATCAGTGTACTTACAATTAACACTAGATTATCAGAGAAATTTTGGAAACTAATAAAACATTAACCTAAAAGTTAACTAACATTTTTATCTAACAATATTTATTACTAAATAAGTGAATTTGAGTTAGCTTGCCTTTCATCACCTATAAAATAATTTTTCACCTCAATTTGTAAGCTTAAGTGTAAACTGTGGAATAATTTATCTCATGCCTTCAATTTACAAATATGGCAGGTTTTCAAAGCAAACTATCTTAGAAAATGCTGGCATGTAGTTTTAGCAATGTCCATTTTTCCCCTTTCTCTTAAAGTTAGGCTGATTCACTGAGCATCTTCTGGTTGGCTTATATAAAGTAATTTAAAAATACCCTTTCTGGAGTCATTTGAGTCTTTTCTCTCCTTTGATGAGTTGTATCCATCTTCCTCCCAAATCTACTTCTTAATTGCTGACTCTCAAACTTTATTTGACCTCTTTCAGTTTTGATAACCCTCTTTTTTCCTGGTTATTGGCAGCCTTGAAATTAACTTGATGTTGCTCATTATTTTTACTTTCAGCATCAACCATTGGCTTCTGTACTCCTCTAGAAGTTCACTATTGGAGATATTAATTCCCGTTTTCTCTCTTTGGCACTAGCTCCCTCACTACTCGGACCACAAACCATTGGGTTGGAGAGAGTCTAGATAAGTATATCCTCACTCCCAGGTAGGAGTTTAAAGCAAAAGTAAACAAACAAAAACCAACTTTCGAAGGGTCATGTGTAACCCAATTGAATCATCACTTTGGCTCTAACTGCCAAATATGCCCCGATTCTATAACCTAGAGATGAAAGGTGGATATTTTTCAATTGATGTTTTTTCCATGTTTGTGTTACAGTGATGAAATGCCTTATATACTGTAAAATGAAATGCCTTTATTCCAATCCCTTCCTCTAAACCCTACCGATTTTGTTTGTAAAATTAAACAAACAAAACAAAATAAAACAAAAAACAACCAAAAATTTAACATAGGTAAAGAATTTTACAATTTAAAGATCCTATTTACAAAAACTGATGAAGTGACCTGAGCGAATGAACTCTTACAGAGCTCAGCTCCATTTCAATTTAGGTAAAAATATATAGAAAACATAGGGTGAGGTGAATAAAGCTCTTTTAAGCATGTAAAAACGCAGAGGAGAACACTGTCTTAGGAAAGATGCTGAGGCTCGAAAAAAAAAAAAAAAACTTCAGAGAATTGAAAAATTTTCCATTTGAATTAAATTATCCTTTAAAAACGGATATTATATTATACTTGTGTTCTCAACAAAATTCAACAAGATGTGCATAAATGAGGCTAAAGTACATATTATAAATATGAAATTTTCAATTAGAGAAAAACAATGACATGGATTAAGAATCACAATCACAGTATTAGGTAGAAATTCAAATGGCATAAAATCAAAGCACAATCTCTGGTAGCAAGAGTTACAAGAAAATATTCTAAGAACTTAGACGAAAAAAAATATAAATAATGTTTACAGTAAGAGAAAAGATGATTGCCCCAGAGAACAAACTAGGAATAAATAGAGAAGAAATGATAATTTATAAGTAACTACACAAAACATTACTGATTAAAAAAATGACCATAGCATGAAAATATAGAGCATGAGTCATGATTCAGGAAAACCTAGTGAAAACAAATCCATACTAAAAAGCAAACAAATATACCTCAGGGGAGTTTCCAAAGTCTTCTGTTAAATAGAAAAGATTTCATAATAATATGAGGAATTAAGAGTAATATTATATAAAAAAGAGTAAAAGTAGATTTGTCTTCCACTTCTCCGATGCAATGTTGAATGGTCTAACATAATAAAACAGCACAGAGTAGTGAAGGAAAAAATGTGACATAAAATTCCATACGGATGAGTAAAATTTTCCAGGAAATGAATGACAGTGAAAACAGAAACATGCTCCACTTCTCCCATCTTTTGAGAATCGTAACACCGGGCTTTGATGAAATATGTTTGGATAACAGAAATAGGTTTAAGTCCGACTGGACAATTTTTCAAGCTAGGCAGTACTTAGATCCAAATACAGATTAGGTCAGAAGGTTTATATCAATTATATCCACAGTTAGAAGAGGGAAGGAACAGGATAAAAAGTATGCTAATATTTTCAGGTAGAGACAGATTTAGAAAAAATTCAAAATTTTAGATAGCCTGCTTAGTGAACTTGTTTAATTGAATTTTATTTATACTGATTATATTTATCAGTTTCCATCTCAGTGACGAGTTCTGATTCCTTAGATAGTTAATTGTTTAGAAGACCTTAACCTCATGAGACTTAAATCATGAGAGTTAAATCAATTGTGATTAGGTATCCTTTCTATTTTACAAATTGATTTCATTTTTCCCATTTAATAAAGGTTTATACCTTTAATCTGCTCAGTCACCTACATATTCTCAAGGAATTTGGTTAGCCCAAGAAAATTAATTCTAATGATGACTTAAAATGTTTCAGAGACCAGACTGTAACGAAGGACCTGTTTCATCATATTTACATTTTCCTTCTTCTTAGAAAGGCTCTAGGTGTGCTTCCTTATACATTTTTCTCATTATTTAACTTAATAATGTTCAATATGACCAAAAGATTGTGAACTCCTTTGAGGACAAAGGTTGTCTTTATTATTATACTAGAAGCCCAGTGCACAAATTCAAGCATGGGTGGGGTCTGGCTGACCCAGCCCCAATAGGCAGATTGCAGCTGGGCTTGTTGGGAGGAGGAGACACAGGAGGTTGGCCATCTGGGGGAAGGGTTAGGAGGCAATTGGCTGAAAGGAGGGGCCTCAGGCAATTGGCTGGCAGGTCCTGCCCCTGATTGGGGTTGTGGCCAGGCATGGGGAGGGGCTGTGGGAGGTGGGCCAGCCAACCCTTCCCCCACATTGAAGGCCAGTGGCCTAAGGGAGAGACCATTGGTGGTCATTCAGCTGGCTTAGCCCCTGATCAGAGTAGGGTCCAAATGGGGTCAGATCTGGCTGGGGGAGGGGCCACAGGCAGTAGGCCAGCAAGCCCTGTGTCTGATTGGGATAGTGGGGGCCCATCTGGGGTGAAGCCAGCTGAGGAGAAGGGCCACAGGAGGTTGGCCTGCCGGCCTCAGCCCATGATCAGGCAGGTTTACTGGCTGTAGTCGGCATCATAGTGACTGGTCATTCTGGTCTCTGCAGCATTCTGGTCACTGGCTTTTTATATATATAGATCCCTAGATTACAGTGCTTGAAATACATATATAACAAATATTTTTTAAAGATCTATGGATTGAGTTGTACAATAGTAAATATACAATTAGAAATTAAAGGCATTAGCAACCACATTTAAATGTAGAAAATATATGCATGTTTAGTTTTTGCATAGCTTAAGAAATTTTAACAGTTCAAATTATTGATAAAACAGTTTTACCTAGAAGTAGCCAGTCATATAGCAAGACATGGTATTGGGGTTGCAGTTCAACTCAGTATTTATAGATAAAGACTTCAAAACAGCTCTTCCTTTCTCTTTAAAATAAAGGACAAACTAAGGAGTAGTTAAATAAAGCAATATTTATTTTTTTAAATCTCAATAGATATGGTTTTGTGACCTTAGTTAGAGACAATTTAGTAGAAACACATACCCATTTCAATGACTTTTTTAAAATATTTAGGTTTCTAATTTTAAAATAAAAGTGGATATTAAGAAAATTATTTCTGACTATGTACTGGAAGTACTAACCATTGTGATCAGACAAGAAGAAAAAATAAAAGGCATTCAAATTGGAAAAGAAGTAAAATTGTCCTTATTCACAGATGACATGATACTGTACATAGAAAACCATAAGGATTCCATAAAAATTATTAGATTTAGTAAATGAATTCAGCAATGTAGCAGTATACAAAATTAATTCCAAGAAATCTGGAATTTCTATATATCAATAATGAACTTACAGAGAGACTAAAAAAGCAATCCCATTTACCTTTGCACCAAAAACATTAAGATACCTAGGAATAAACTTAGTTAAGGAGGTAACAGATCTATACTCAGAAAACTACAGGACACTGAAAAAAGAGATCAAGAAAGACATAAACTGATGGAAGAACATACTGTGTTAATGGATTGGTAGAATCAACATCATTAAAATGTCCATACTACCTAAAGCAATCTATAGATTCAATGCACTC
The DNA here is from genome assembly GCA_963924515.1 of Vespertilio murinus. Lineage (NCBI taxonomy): Eukaryota > Metazoa > Chordata > Mammalia > Chiroptera > Vespertilionidae > Vespertilio > Vespertilio murinus. Next base: position 141,406,715 of record OZ004707.1, read on the forward strand.
CCCATTAAAATACCAATGACATATTTCACAGACTTAGAAGGAACTTTCAAAAAATTAATCTGGAATAAAAATTAAAAAAAAGACTGATTAGCAGCAGCAATCCTGAGAAAGAAGAACAAAGTAGGTGAGATCTCAATACCATATATCAAGCTGTATTACAAAGCCACTATTCTCAAAACTGCCTGGCACTGATATATAGACCAATGGAACCAAACAGAGAAACCTGAATTTGACCCAAACCACTATGCTTAATTAATATTTGACAAAGGAGGCATGAACATACAATGGAATGAAGACAGTTTCTTCAATAAATGGTGATGGGAAAATTGGGCAGATACTCTTCACTGAATCAGCTCCAAGGGGAATGGGAACTAAAGAGAAAATAAACAAATGGGACTATATCAAAATAAAAACTTTTGCACAACAAAAGAAATCATCAACAAAACAATAAGAAAGCCCACTGCTTGGTTGAACATATTTGCCAATGTTATCACCAATAAGGGTTTAAACTCCAACATTTATAGGGAACTCATACAACTTAACAAAAGGAAGATAAACAACCCAATCAAAAAATGGGCAACAAACCTAAATAGATACTTATCTAAAGAAGACAGAAGGAAGGCCAAGAGACATATGAAAACATGCTCAAAGTCACTAATCATCAGAGAGATGCAAATCAAAATGACAATGTGGTACCATCTCACACCTGTTGGAATGGCTATCATCAACAAATCAACAAATGATAAGTGTTAGCAAGATTGTGGAGAAAAAGGAACTCTTGTGCACTGTTGGAGGGAATACAGACTGGTGCAGCCACTGTGGAGAACAGTATGGATTTTCCATAAATAAGTAAGTAAGTAAATAAATAAATAAAAACTGAACTCCCATTTGATCCAGTGATCCCACTTCTGGGAATATATCCCAAGAAACTAGAAACACCAATCACAAAGGATATATGCACCCCTATGTTCATAGCATCACACAATTTAACATAGCTAAGATTTGGAAAGAGCCAAAATGCCCATCAGCAGATGAGTGGATTCCATCTGCACAATGGAATACTACTCTGCAGTAAAAAAAAGGGAACTATTACAATTTGCAACAGCATGGATTGAACTGGAGAGCATTATGCTAAGTTAGTCAGAGAAAGATAAATTCCACATGATCTCACTCATTTGTGGAATATAATGAACAACATAAATTGATTAACAAAATCAGATCCAGAGACAGAGAACATCAATCAGATGCTCAAACCTCTGATGGAAGGTAGGGGAGGATGGGGTAAGAGGGAGAGATCAACCAAAGGACTTGTATGCATGCATATAAGCCTAACCAATGGACATAGACACCAGGGGTGTGAGGGCATGAGTGAGGGGGTGGGAGGATGATGGGGTGATAATGGCACATATGTAATACCTTAATCAATAAAGAAAAAAATTATAATAGCAGAAAAAAAAGAATTTTATTTCCTGCCAAGAATTGAAAACTAAACTCCAGGAAATAATAAAACTGTAGCATGATCTGCCAACAAATGGCATTTTTTAGAGGGTGTGAAAGACTAAGAGTTTCTCCCACTATTATGCTATTTTTTTTATTATTTGGATAATATGTCATCAATCTATAATAATAAAAGCATAATATGCTAATTAGACCAGACAGCCACATGACCTTCTGGGCATCCTTCCTGACATCCTTCTGGATACCTTCTGGATGTAGCTGGGGCTGTGAGGATTAAGACAAACCACCACAGCTGTGAGGGCTGAGGCAAGTTGCCAAGGCTGAAAAGGGCCATATCCCTTGCACGAATTTTATGCATCAGGCCTCTAGTATAATGTAATAAAATTTGTTTGAACTTTAAGCCCAGACAGTACAAATTTTTCATTATCATTTAGTGGATTTCTCATTAGGGCAAGTCACTTTTAATTTCCTCTGACAAAGTTTATTTCCTTGTAAAATATGGGATGATAGAATTTGCTTTCCATTTACTCTAGAGAGAGACAAAATAAAGAAGGAAAGAAGAAATTAAGGAAGACAAGAAAGAAGATAAAAGGAAAGGAAGAAAAGAGAGAAGAGGGAGAGAAAGCCAGAAATAGTGAGAGAGAAAAGTAAGCATCAATTTTTTAGTATGTATTCATGCCATCTTCTTACCCATTTCACTGATTTTTTTAGGAACAAAAATCAACATTTATTCAACAACTATTAAGTGCCTTCTATGTTTGAAACATGATTCTAGGAACTGTGAATACAATTGGTCTAATTGGCAACATAGTAACCACCCTAGGTTTTTCAACAGAGAGGATTTGCTTTAGGGGAACTGAGACTTGAGTGTTGGGAAGCTCAAAAAGCAAAATGAGAAATATGAGGTAACAAAGAATAGTGGGAGGCAGCAACTATCTCTGGAGCTGAGTGAATGAAAGGAAAGGCGAGGGCTCTGGAGCTGAGACAGACTTCACAGAGAGGGCGTGGCCTTTGTTCTGCTGGGGCCATGAAGCGCGGTGCCTCAGAGCCAGAGCTCAGCAGCTGCTGATCCCTCTGAGGTGCGCAAGGAGGCTAGTCTGGTAATGCTAAAGTGAGCCCTAAAAATATATCTTAAGAATCCTGAAACATCAATGAGAAAGAATGTATGCACCCTTATGTTCATAGGAGCTCAATTACAATAGCTAAGATCTAGAAACAGCCCAAGTGTCCATTAGTAGATTAAAAAAATAACAACAAAAAACTGTGGCATATTTATACCATGAAAGACTATGCTGCAGTAAATAAGAAGGATCTCTTACCCTTTGAGACAGCATGGAGGGACCTGACAAGTGTTATACTCAGCAAGATAAGCCAGCCAGAGAAAGACAAGTATCGTATGATCTCATTCCTATATGGAATCTAATGAACAAAATAAACTGAGGAACAAAACTGGCATAGAAGCATGGCACAAACTGACAGATCTCAGAGGGAAGGGAGGCATGGGAGTAGGAAGAGATTAACCAAATAACTTATGTGCATATATGCATAGCCCGTGGACACAGACAATAGTGTGGTGAAGGCCTGGGGTGGGGTGGGAACTGGGTGGAGGGGGTCAATGGGGGAAAATGGGGAACATTGGTAATACTCTAGACAATAAAGATTTTTTTAAAAATATTTTGAGTTTGGGTTAAATTTTGGTTGCATATAAAAGTTCTGATGACTTTTGAAAATTTACTTTAACTCAAAAACCTCTTACTTTTAATTTTATTGATGTATGTATTATCAAATTTATTGGGGGGCATTTATTAATAAAATTATATAGGTTTCAGGCATAGATGTTTATGTTACACTTCCTGTCCACCACCCAAAGTCAAATCATCTTCCATCCTCAAATCAATCTTACACTGTCCACTAATCTTTACTTTCCCCCCAAAATGTTGCCAATAAACTAAAAACCAGAGATGAATGCATTCTTTGATACATGAACAGTGCATGCTATCTGTCTAAAAATCTAACTTGCTTCTATGTCTATTGATTCAGCTTTCAAATTACAGTACTTTGACAAATGTAGCTTTAACATTAAAATATATCACATTGAGTCCATCTATATTGAAAATGTAAAAACAAGCCTCAAGTTAGGTTATTTATTAATAAGAATAAAAATACATAAGCTTGGCACACTTGTAAAGTTAGTAAATTTGTGCATTAGATTTACTATGAACTGTCATACTTAATTAGGTTAATACATCCCCATGTTACTGAATATGATTATATATTGTATGAGAAATAACAATACCAAGAACTTGCAGCTTTTTTCGTGACTGATTTCTTGCTGTATTTCATAATTTCTTCTTTGAATCATGAATGCAAATTATAAATGGGGCAGTGAGTATATGAAAGAAAAGGGAATTAAGTCTAACAATAAACTATGTAACTAAATTTCTTTTAACATCGACAGCCCTTTCAGAAAGCCTGTGGCTCATCTTAGTTCAAACAAAGTTCACAGAGGAGAAGGAACATTCTCTGCCTCAGTCACCGGTTGCCATCACTGACAGATCACAGAGTGATTACCACCGTGGCAATTCATATCCGGAGAGAGAAGAATTATCTGTGAGGACATTTACAAAAGACTTTTTTTGTTAATGTTTCAGCCTCTCTTTTTCTGATGTCCTAGTGACATTATTTAAGTTTCTTTCTGCATAAGGAAGGAGATAATTTTGCAACAATTCAAGCCCATAGGAAACACTTTAAAAGCAATTAATTATGTACTCAAGACTTACATTCCATTTAAAAAAATACCTTTCAATAAAAACAAGGTGTACCAAATCAACCTCAATGAAAGGCAACTGGGCTCCAAAACACTGTTCATAAGTTTGAAACAAAACAACGACTAGAATTGCAGAGTTGTCAATCTGATCTGGTTAAGATGGTTGCTGACCATATCTGATTGTTTTTGGTCCTCTTAGAGTGTCTGTTGGCCAGAAAGGACAATCATTTCTCTGAAAAATAAATCGCCCTTCAATCTGGAAAAGGTTCAAGTTAGTTAAGTGCCAAGAATATTGCCTTATGAAGGTTTAAGTCTTAGCTAATTCCTACATAGCAAGCTAGAAAATTCTTTCAAGACCAAGTCAATTACAGAATGCCAAATCATACCTATCTGTTTTGAAAGCATAACATGTTAGTGTATTATTGCACACTCACAGAAAAAATGCCTGTTGGATGTCCTTATTGGTTCAACTATGATGCTTATATTGATATACAGAATATTTTGATAAGAGATATATATCCTCATTTGAATATCGGTACAATTTTGTGGGGAGTGGGGAGTTAAATCCAAGTTACCTAAATGTGTCTGTTTTGAGAATTATATTGAAAACTGAAACAATGCATTTTGTTTGGTGGAGCTATTTTATTTAGTTACGTTTCTTTTTATGGCCAGAGTTATCCAGTGAATTTCTCAGATTTGGAGGGAGGAATATAGCAAATATTTGGAAAATTTCATAAAACGTTGATATACTTTCATGGAAATATCCAATTTAATAAAGACAGAATAAGCAAGTTGACCATCACTCTGCTACAAAGATGGCAGCACCCACAGCCAATAAGGAGGGAATATGCAAATTCATGCAACAAAGATGGTGGTGGTCAGGCCAGGAAGTTTGCACCATCGCCATGGCAATGATGCAGACATTCTTCCCTGACCTAGCCTCTCCAGGCCTCTGGACAGTACACTTGGGCAGGTGCAGAGTGGCCAGTGCAGGGTGGGACACCTGCTATGGGGGAGGTAGGGGGTGCAGAGAGCTACAGGAGGGTGGCAGGGCCGGAGCAAAGGCAGAAGGCAGTGGCCAGAGCGAAGGTCTGGGTCCCGGGTGCCTGAGGGAAAACGGTGCTGGCAGCCAGGGCAAGGAAGGCCTATTCTTACACGAATCTTTGTGCATCAGGCCTCTAGTTTTTCATAAATAATGGTTTTACAATAATGCATTTACATTATTTCAAAAACGCAGCTTCCTCTATGTTCAGATGTATATTGTAGCCTTGTTTACTTTTTAAAATTAAATCCAATATAGTTAACACTTACCTCCTAAATTTGTAGCTATTTGATTTCTGTTTTTGTAGACTAGGACTGTGAGGTTATGGTGTTAGAATACTTGGGTCCAAATTTAAGATCTGCTACTTGCTGTTTAATTGTATCAATTTAAAGCTCATGTGTATTAAGAGATTTATGAGTTTATTATACAAATTGAGATAAAGCATGTAAGTATTCAGCATAATTCCATTATAAGAGCTTAATAAATGATTAAAAGTTTTATTATTTTAATAATTTATTATTAAAAGTAAAACATCTTATGTGTTTTATTTTTTATATATTATATATATATATATATATATTATTTTATCTTATTCTCCCCTTAAATATATTATATACTTGTATATAAATTACACCTTACAGAATGAACAACCAAACACTTTTACATAATGATCTTTTTTAATCCCTAATAAAAACTTATGAAACATAGAACACATACTGTTGTATCTCTTTTACAAATACATTAGAATCCTAAGAAATCAGAATTAGTTGTGGTGAGGGTTAGACTATAATTACAAATGAGAAACCATAAGCTCATAAAAATTAAGTAACTTTCTCAGGCCCTTGCACTTACAAAAAAAAAACAAAAAACATACCGTATTTGCCGGCGTATAAGACGATTTTTTGGCCCTGAAAAATACGTATTTGCCGGCGTATAAGAGACTGGGTGTATAAGACGACCCCCTAACATTTCCACTAAAAAATACAGAGTTTGTTATATACTCGCCGTATAAGACTACCCCCCACTTGGAGGCATATTTTTCAGGGCCAAAAAGTCGTCTTATAAGCCGGCAAATACGGTATTTAAGAAACAAATTAATGTTTTATAATATTTCCTATACATCATTTGTGATTGTGCTTAATTTAAATTTGACTTTCAATATAACTCCAGTTTTGGTTTATTGTAGTTCTTCATCCATTTCAAGGGACATGTGATATTTGCCAAGCTCTGTTCTCTTGAGGAACCACCTCAAGTTCTGTTCAGCATGAATCACAATATCCTAATCCTCCCCATGTTTTACCAACTGTGAAATGAACGTATGGCCCAGGACTCAGACATGACCTTATCTGGATTTTAATAGACACATTTGTCTACTCATATTGGAAAAACAAAGGTTCCTACCTTCCTGCTACTTTAGTTGCTTGAGTACATTTTGATTCCATGGGTTTCTAGTGTAATAGTAAATCATAATATTTAAGAAGTATTTATTTTCTAGCAGTTGCTACAGTGGGAGCATTGGCCTGCCATATAAGACAGTACCCTGCCCTGACTAAATATCCATGTATTCTTGTGTCTTTATCAAATACTAGAGGCCCGGTGCACCGTGCACCAGTGGGATCTCTAGGCCTAGCCTGCTCCCTCCTGCAATCCAGGACCCCTCATGGGATGTCAGACTGCCAGTTTCAGCCCCATCCCCGCAGGCCAGGCAGAGGGACTCCATGCACTGGGCCTGTAGTATGCACATAAGATCTTTGGTTAATCTCTTCCTGTCGTGCCCCACACTCCTTCCATCTGAGATTCATCAGGCTGTTCCATGTTTCTATGCCTGTACATCGAGCGTCTGCCCCCTGAAGGTCATTATGCATCATATTTACTGGTCAGTCTGCTGGTTGGCTGGTCTGCCAGTTGGCCAGTCATTTAGGTATATATATATATATATATATATATATATATATATATATATATACTATAAAGCAAACATAGAGAATAGCCATGACTTAGGACAGTTTCCCCTCAGAGCTATCTAAACATCATCAGCCATTGGAGAGAGTGGGCAAAAGGAGCATTGGCCTTGTGGAATTCCCATTCCTTAGTTGCCAGACCACTGAGAAAATAAATTTGCCATGGCCCCTGTATGGAAGGCCAGTGTTTATGAACTTGCTCCTCTCCCATCTGCCCAGCTGAATTTCTCAGATGGGACTGCAAGGCATATGGTAGATCAAATAGAGTGAGGACCTAGGAGCAGTCAGAGCGGCTGAGTTTTCCAGGGGTTAAATTGACTGTCTTCCTAGAATCCGTCCAAGAGGGCTGCTCACTCTTCAAGATGTGCAGAAGCAAAATGAGAATTACAATCAGATTAAGTTAGGCAAATTTGTTTTTTCCCCTTCTTTCCTGTCATAGTTCATGTTTCTATGATATTGCCAATGACATCTTTTAATTTAATTTTCTAGTTGTTTTTCACTCATAATTATTTTTATTTTTCAACATATCTTTGAATGTAATTATTGATATATAAAAATGCACTGAAATAATTTCTATTCAGGATCCATTCACTTGAGGCAGTACAATCATTTTAGAACCTTTAGTTTACTACACTATTGAAATGGAAGTATCATTAACTCTTTACAATCTGGGGTAATAAACACCTTGTGGTCCCCAGCTATATAATCTAAATGAAAATCATGGAGTATCAATAAAAATTGCCCTTGACAACCTGTTACATTTGAAAATCAAGCTGTCTTCCAAGAGTTGAGCTATTCATTTTATTGGGCTATCAAAACTATAACCTGAATGAGTGAATTCACCTCTTTATTTCAAATCTACACCAAAGCAGTTAGGTACTGCCCAAGAAAACGAAACTATCTAGTCACTAAGTGTCCTATACACCCATTGTTTTCATTTCAAACTTTCAAATAGGCATTTGACATTAGTTTATAACCTTTATATATATGGATATATGCATATGCATATATATATATATATATATATATATATAAAGCTTATCTTACATTTTGCATTTATTGCTCAATGTTCGTTTTTATTTTTGGCTTTCACTCTATATCATTTCAACATTCTTCGTTTCAAACAAGAAATATGCAACACTTAATGTAAGTACAACAAATACACAAAGAAGAAATAGGTTCTGGAGAAGATATCTCCATCATCCTGGAGATTCAGATTTGAAAATCCATCAGAAACTGTGGCAGACAGGATATGTACCCCCCTCCCGCCCTGAAATATGTCCTAATCGTATACCAAAAACTTGTAAAGATGTTACTCAAATGGCTAAAGGGACTTTGCAGATATGATTAGCTAAGGATCTTGAGGTGGATATATTATTTTGGATTATCTGGGTAGGTCCAATGTAATCACAGGATGAGAATCAAAGTCACAGAAGGAGAGGTGGCAATGGAAGCAAAGGTGAGATAGAGAGAGCACGAGAGAAGATAGGAATAGAGGGACAAAGAGAGAGATTAATTGTAAGAAGCTATGTTGGTGGCTTTGAAGATGAAGGGAGGGGCTAAGAATGCAGCTGCCCAGTAGAAGCTAGAAAAGGCAAGTAAACAGGTTTTCCCCTAACGCAGTCCTGCCAACACTGGGAATTTAGAGTTATGACCTCAAGAGCTGTAAGATAATTGAGAGATGATTTTGTGTTGTGTTAAACCATAAGCTTGTGGTAATATCTTACAGTAGCAATTGGAAATTGTTACAGGAACCAAGAGGGGCATGATATAGCCACAATCCAATCGCAAGAGGTATTTACTCAGGGTGCTAAAGCTTGCTCGATCACTTCCCCAAACCTGTTATTACAGCACCACTGAAGCCTGCTGAATCATTTCTGGCTGTTCTTTTATTACCCTCTGATGATTGAAAGCTCACATGGAAGCATCATTTTGGCAGAGTCTAGATCAAATTCCCATCTCTAGTTGCCAGGAGAATGAGTCTGCCACATTCTCGTATGAAAACCTTAGTGAGAATGAAATTCTTGCCTCTAGCTGTTCTTAGTATTCTCCCTTCCTCCCTGCTTCCCCCCAATAAAAGGGCTTTTTAAATTCTAATCAGCCTAATGAATAAATGTCTAATTATCCTCAGAACAGCAATGACCTACTACCTGATTCATTAGACTCCCTTAGTCTAATTTGATTCTTTATCCTTGTTAATGAAAGAAGACATCCAAATCTTTAAAGAATTTTTGTAAGTTTATTTGAGCCAAATGGTCCACAATTGCTGGATAGCAGAATTTCAACATATTGGGATAATGCACCAAAGAATGGTGGTTTTTCACCTACTTTTATAAATTACCATCGAAGGAGGAGAAGTGAGTTACATGAAACTCATTGGTGACAGATTAGGGAGGCAAGAGAAAGCAAAGCAGGAGCAGGGGGGTGGGGGGAACCTCTGGGATTGGATAGAAAGTAAAATGATAGATACATGCTTCTTTTACTTGTGGGCATGGGATAGTTCATGGTCAACAGTTAACAGGATAACAATAACAATGAGGGAATTTGCCGAAACCGGTTTGGCTCAGTGGTAGAGCATCGGTCTGCGGACTGAAAGGTCCCGGGTTCGATTCCGGTCAAGGGCATGTACATTGGTTGCGGGCACATCTCCAGTAGGGGGTGTGCAAGAGGCAGCTGGTCCATGTTTCTCTCTCATGATGAGTCAACTCTCACTGACGTTTCTAGCTCTCTCTCTCTCTCTCCCTTCCTCTCTGTAAAATATCAATAAAATATATATTAAAAAAAAAAAAAAAAACAATGAGGGGAATTTGTAGTCTATGCCCTGGCACCATCTGTTTTGCCCTGAGGGATGCGGGAAAAGGGAAGTTTCAGTTACACTGACATTCCACAGGTATGTTATCATAGATGCAAAAAGACCATAGGCTCAGTAAAGATAAAGTTGATCTTTGTCAGGGAGGATATTGGCCTAGGTCATGACTGCCCACAACAAACTGCTGTTTAATTAAGAGGTTTGAATTTCAGACCATCCTGTGTGGTTCTGTTAGGTCTCTGAGTTTGCAAGGCCATCACACAGGCCTTCCTTTCCTGAGCTAGGTTACCATGTGGCCCCTTTACAGCCACATCCTTTTCTAACCCGTCCAGAGTGTTGGAATCCCCAGGGTTTGTCCTAAATCTCCACATTTTCTTTCTGGATTTTCTTTTGTAATGGCTCACATCAGTTTCCATGGTTTTAAAATATCATGAAAATATCTGGCAATGCTCCCTAAATTTTTAATTAAAGCTCTGCTTTTCACCCTAGACACATTTCCAACTGCCTCTCAATGTCTCCCTAAACATCCCTGAGACATCACAAACTAACATATCTAAAGCTTCACTCTTCACTTTGACTCATAAACCTGTGCCTGCCTCCTTTTCTCCTCACTCAGCAGACTGCACCACCGAATGATGGTTTGAACACTACTCAGATGCTTAAATTAACTAAAAGCTGGGGAATCCTTGAATTCTTTGTGTAAGAATCATAGCACCTGATTCAGGCTAACATAAGTGTGAAATTGTCCTGAGTAATGTTTGATTCCACAAATTAACCAAATAATAAAAAACCAGGCTTTAATCCAGCCAGAAAACAGGAACTCTAGCAATGGTCTCATGACAGGAACTCTATGATAAGAGTGCCCTCCAGCCAATGAACTCCATGTGTTCTAACTGTCATCACTCTTTCAAGATGGAAACATCTGGGAGACTGTGCCCGTTAGCTATGCTTCATGTATCCCTGGCCTATAAATTAGGGGAAAGGGATTTGACAAAAGAACCTACAGGGATATATTCCATCTTTAGGTGAAGATGGAATAGTTTTATTGTTTTATCAGTTGTATACATTGTGGGGTACAATAAAAAGAAATTTGGATGCTATTAAAAAGACAGGGATGAATACTACATCATCACAGAATATAGTATCTCCTACAAGACTTTAGTTTAGCATTCTATTTCTCTTGAGTCTAACTCTATATTATAGCTCCAAACAACCCATTTTTTCTATATTCTCATTTTAAGTCATCATATTTTTCACCTAGTTAACTACAAATGGCCTTCTAACTGATCACTTCCTTTCCCTCTTACTTAAATCTCTCAATTGATTCTCTGCCCAGCATGAGTGCGAACTTGTAAAAATCTAAAAGTCTAAAATGGATTATGTTATTAAAAAAAAAAAAAAAACAACGCTCCAAAATCTTCAAATTGCACTCAAATTAGAATCAGGATTTCATACTATCACTTATAAGGCATTGAATGAATCTCTATATAGGGTACTCATATCATTCCATTGTTGTGTTATGCTATACAGTAAACATGATAACATTATAGTCGCAATCTGAAATTGTTACAGGAACCAAGAGGGTCGTCGTGTGGTCAGAATCCAATCACAAGAGGTATCTATTTAGAGTGCTAAAGCTTGCTTAGTAGCTTCCCCACACCTGTCACTAAAGCACCGCAGAAGCCTGCTAGTGCTACAGTGGAAGTCTGTATTCATTTTTGTTTCTAAAGCAACCTTACCTTACTTCCATCATAGACTTTGTCATTCCTTGCAATATTTGGGCACTTTGGTTATTCTTAAGTGCTATGTGATAAAGTCTTATTCTTGCCTCAGACTGACTCAATGAATGTTTCAGGCTGAATTGATCTTCCCCATACTTTTGTGTCTTAGCCTTCACCCTAGTTTTTCAGGAGGCATATTCTCTTTGATCACTGCATCTACTGTATAGAAGGTCCACTTGATTCTCATCAACTCTTGTGCTCTAATTTTTCTTCAAAGTACTTATAATTTTAATCATATCTATCTAGTACCTTTCCTTGTTTCTTGAAAGCTTCATAATAACAGGAACTATGTCTATTTTCCTTATTTCTGCCTCTTACTTTTCTGTCTAGTAGGCATCTCTATTCACTTGGAAAGTTTGTATTCATGGCTCAAGAATTTCCTGATATCCTCTTTCCCTTACTGAGCCAGAGTGGTTTGCATTGCCTTCATTTTTGTCTCTAAAGCAACCTGACCCTACTTCCATCATAGTCTTTCTCATTCACCAGTCTGCCTTCTGCATTAGATCATGATTTCATCAGCGATAGAAACTGTTGATTTCTTTTCCTTACCCTCAGCAATTTTCACTCCCCTTACACTCCCGTTCAGAAAGTCAATATTTATTGAATTAAAAGTTAAACATAGTCTAACATTGACATATGATCATTTTATTGTATGTCAAATACTGGAATGGGCAATAGTTGATTTACTGTTGCAATACAAATAAATAGTAGAATAATAATTAATAATACAAGAATAAACTGTTTTGTGTACCCACAACTGTAAACCTACTTTTGTCCACAAATGGGTATAAGATATAAATGATTTTCAATTATATTAAATATATAAGCTTATCTTTGGGCAATTTTCTACTGAAGTAACAATGAAAAACAACGTATAAGACTTACTACTATTACAAAAAGTTAATTGTAACTATTTTCCCCTGTTTATGTTAGATAATTGTCACACAAGAAATATTTGTTCAGCAAAAGAATGACTAAGGGATTATTTGATAGTTGTTTCAAGTAATCAAAGAGTTGACATGGAAAAGGGTTATTGAAATTGTAGGTTGCTTTTAATTTTCATAAAAATGAACCAGCATTATTAGATGAACGTAAGCTTACTTTATTTTAAAAAAGAGTAAAACTTTATTCTAAGCATGCTCTTAACTAATTGATCACTAGTAATTTCAGCAAAGATTTAATGGTATTTTTTCCTACATTTCAGTTTTGTGCTATAGATCTATAAAATTTTAGGTGTAGTCTTTTCATTTGGTTCTTAAGTGTTTCTTGGATAGTCCTATTTCTTATTTCACACTTGATTTTATATTTTTTCACTCTTTAGAATACTTTTGTTAGATGCTTACTGTACAAAAGAGCATGTTGACCCATAGATTGTATTTATAACATGCACATTACATGTATTTATTGATCATATGTGTGCTTTTTTGCTTATCCTAAAGGCTTGCTTCAGTACAATTTAGTCCTTTCTTTAATTTTATTTTTGCATCTTAAATTTTCCTTAAAACTCTTCAATATGTGATAAAATATATGAGCATATTTTACTGCAATATTTTAATAAAATTATCAATTCTAATATTTGAAAATTGTTGAAGCTTATCTTAATAATAGGATCATGTCTTTCCTTCCATTTTTTGTATTAAAATTAGAATTTCAATATTAAAACAAATTGCTGAAAATATTTCTGTGGGCATTTCAAAAAGTCTAGTCTCTATTGGGAGATTTGGTGAAGTCTTTTTGAATACCCTTATCATCTTTATAATTTAGAGTTTATAGGCAATAGGAATAGGGTAAGGTTTATAAGCAATAGGGTAAAGGACACATGTTCTAATTAAATGTGAATAAATAAAAGTATGTATAAAAAAGTCTAAGTGTTTAATATCTTAAGTATCACGGTAGTCCAAGTAGAATTAGTTCACAAAATGTAACATATCATGCAGAAGAAGAATAACAAATCTCACTAATTTTGTTGATGAATGTTCTTGTCTTTAGAATTATTTTTCAGTCAGCAACACTAGATGTTCCAGGGTCTCTCCCTCTAGGGGCTTTGCCAATATCCATTACCCGACCCTTGCTTTTAGAAAGAGGTGTTGGAGAAGATTCCCTTATTGTACAGACTTTGTATCTATATTCAGACATATTGCTGCCCTTTTTAACAACTGTAAGTTTTTATTTCCACACACTACTTTTCCTTTTTTTTAGTCAATTAGAGGCTTTTCTTTTATTCACTAAATTTATTTCATTAGACAGTGATGTTAATGGAGAGCACAACTTTGTGTAAAAAAAGGGCAAAGATGTTAATCAATTGGGCTCCTCTATAAATTCCTTCCCCTGACAAGCTGAGTAGGGGAACATGTTGAAGAATAATTCTTAAATCTCCCACATACTAAGTACTCAAAATAGGCTTTGCCTCAAAGTATAAGAAAGAGAAAAAAGTGCTGTCTTTGGCAGCATTACCCAATCCTGAGAAGGAATCCTCCTCTTTCTCCTCCTCCTCCTTCTTCTTCTTGCTGTAAAAAATAAGGAATCATGTTTGTATTATTGGGCTGTATTCTTGGTTCTGCCAGTTGTTAGTTATTGACAACTGACTTAACTCTTCTGAACCAAAATGGAATAAAAAGAAAACCTACCTCTGAAAATGTTCTGAGAAGTAATATAATTCTATAAAACCCAAAGAACAGTGTCTGACAAGCACAAAGAACTCAATGTTAGTTAGGTAGCACTCAGAAAGTGACATCAATGTTCATATGTGTGACCTAATTCATTAGTGCATTTGAGCAAGCCAAATCAGAACATACATCTAGACCAATAAATAACATGAATAAAGCAGCTAAATACTACATACATGTAGCACAGATTCCTTAATACTATAAGAGAACACATTGCCCATAGAGAAAAAACACATGGATACAAAGGGTTCTAAAGAGTGTGCTACAAAAGTGAATTAGATGCATTAAATAGACTGACATAGAGATAAACTGACAGACAGATAGATAGATGGCTGAATTATCACCTTGGCTTTGTTTTATTTCTGTGCTACTTACAGCTTTTAGAGGTATTTTCAGAAAGAAAGTCTATGTGGTCCTCAGGAACTACTCAACTGAGAGGATGGGAAAGGAAAATAAAACATTGAAGAACATTATGCAATGTTACAATAAAAGTGGCTTCTTAGTGATGACCTACCTGTTTCTGATCTGTGCACCAGAGAAAATATTAAATCTCAATAAAACCTGCTTTTGCTTATTAAAATTCTGATGGACTTTTCTTTCTGCACCAGTACTTAAGTTCCTGGAAATAAATAAATAAATAAATACACAAATAAATAAATAAATAAATAAATAAATAAAGTATACAATATTTTGCATAGCATATTTGCAATTGAATGAATGTTTGTGTCCCCTCTCCCAATTCATATGTTGGAACCATCATCCCAATGTAATGGTTTTGGAGGTAATTAGATATTAAGAATAGAGCTGTAATGAATGGCTTTGGTTTCTTTGTAAGAGCCCCCCGATCGAGCTCACTCTCCTTCCACCAGGTGAGAATCCATGAGAAGCTGCAGGTCTGCACCCTGGCAGTGGGCTCTGTCACCAGAACCAGCCTGGTGCTGCCACCCCAATCTGCAGATTCCAGCCCCAGAACTGTGAGAAATAAAGTTCTGTTGTTTATAAGCCACTCAGTCTATGGCACTCTTTCACTGTAGCTTGTATGGACTAAGAAAACATTTATTTGCATAACATTAATTAATTCATACTTTTTAAACTATTTTGTATAGCATTTATTAATAACATTTATAAAGTATCTTTAATGTTCTTTTGAGAAGACATCATTGAACAGATTATCTCCACTTCTGTCCTAGAAAGTGATAGTAAATCTGGTATTGGATTCATATCATTACATCATATCTTTCTGCTTTAATCTCTCGTATGCTCAAGATTAAAAAAGCAAAATGTGAAAGAAAGAAAAACTTGATTTGGAAGGAACTTTCAGAAATCTGTGGCTAACTTAACAATATTCTTAAAATTCAAATCTCCAAACTGCTAGTGGAAATGATAGTCACTATAGTCTACCAATTTTTGTACTAAAAGCCAGTCAAAATGCCAAAAAAATAATGTATTTAGAGTTATACAAGTAGAAAGGGTCTTGACTTTAAAAATACAGTTTTGATTTCATTCTAAATATGACATATAGAACAAAAGTGAATGCAAATGTTTCAATATAGAAACAGGTAAATGTAGGATATTTCTAGGCAGAGAAAAATCTCAGATGGTCAGATTTGAAATAAGTAGAAAATAAGTCTTTAAACCTCTTTTATAGTTCAAAAATTTATTCAGCAATAATTTTGAG
Source organism: Vespertilio murinus (assembly GCA_963924515.1). Classification (NCBI taxonomy): domain Eukaryota; kingdom Metazoa; phylum Chordata; class Mammalia; order Chiroptera; family Vespertilionidae; genus Vespertilio; species Vespertilio murinus. The sequence continues at coordinate 141,422,877 of OZ004707.1, forward strand.
ATAAAGTTTTATAAATACATGCATTTATGCTTGTAAGTCCAAAATCTCTCTATGGTTTTAGTGTAGTTTAGCTATAGCCATCAAAACGATACTATCTAATGTTAGGGATTAAGTGTATACATCGTGAGAAAATCCCTGGGAAACCCAGGACTAGGTCTCCAAGTAATGTAAACATCAGGCATCTGAAGAGAATAAGGAAAACTGCTTATAACTTCTAATGGAGGGGAAAAATCTCCATTAAGAAGAGATAGAAATTGACCCTGAGAGCCTGAAGAAAAACACACCTCGGGAAGCTCCAGAGGATATGCATGTCATATGCACTTTAAAAAGAGTCCTCGTGCATAGAGTTTATTCCTGGCTTGTCTACAAGGAGTAGGGTCCTTTTGAATAATAATGATAATGATGATAATAATCTATACTGATAAATAGATAATATGCTAATTAGACCAGGCATCTTCCAGACAAAACCACGGTGGCAGGGGCTGAGGCAGAGGCGGTTAAGGGTGATCAGGCCAGCAGGGGAGGGAAGTTAGGGGGTAATCAGGCAGGCAAGTGGTTAGGAGCCAGCAGTCCAGGATTGGAGAGAATGGGGACCAGGCTGAGGGACAATCTGCACCATCCTGCCCCCCTTGTGCATAAATTTTGTGCACCTGGCCTCTAGTAATAATAATAATAAGGACATAGGAGCAGAAACTTAAATAGAACTTTTAATGTACTAGGAAGTAATTCTAAATAATTTGTAGCAAATCTTCACAATAACTGTAAGAGGTGGGAATTACTATTTCAAATTTACATATGAGGAAAATATATTATGAAAGTTAATTTGTCCACAGACATATAGCTAATGCATAATCAGAACAGAATATGAAACTAGGCATTCTGAATCCCAAAAATCATAAGCACAATGACTATGTTTTGCAGCTTTCTAGTTCTGATTTGAAAGAAGTAGTTGGAATTGCATTGGAAGACGATGCCTCCAGGTTTATCAAAAACACAGAACAATCAAAAACTCCTGAGAGAAACTAACTCTTACTAGTCAGTGAGCAAAACTCCTCAACTCACTGAAATGGAGACAATGAAGTCATGTCCAGTATTTATGTCATTTTTGCTCCTGGTGTTGCTTTCATCACATTGGACTATAGCACTGTATTCACTAAAAGGCAAAGAGTTTGCTTGGGGGGAAAATTAAAAACACCAAAATAAAAAAGAAAAGCCATCAGCAAGAAGATAAAAACAAACATCCATGCATGCTAAGTTATATAAATTCAATTAAGTTTCTATTCTCTGTTTTCACACCACACACACACACACACAAAAAAAAAAACAAAAACAACAACTGTGCTGCTTTTCATCAAATGTGGCTAATATATTTGAGATGGCATGACATATGGCATAGAATGCATACTATTCATATACTCAATTTGGGGGCCACATGGGACACCTCAAAGTGCTAAATGATCACTGGCTCTGGCAGTTTCTTAAGCTTGGCTCTGATGACGGTTAGGATAGGATGAGCCTTTGTTGTGCGGCTTTCCTGCAAATTCTGGATCTTGAGTAGCATCCGTTGATGCTAGTAAACCCCAGTCACAACAGAATGTGTCCAGAAATGGCCAAATGGCCCCTCTAGAGCAAAATCTCCCCCAGTTGAAAATCACCCACCTAGAGCATCTATAAACATAGATTTAAGTCAAACTGCTTCTTAGGCAATTATATATAGGCATAATGTAAGGTGAGCCACAATGATTACTTATTTACTTAATTGAGTTTAATGAAATTTATCTCAGAAAGGAAATGTAAGAACAGTTGTAGAGTGTGAGTGTGTGAGTGTGTGTGGGTTCAGTTCAAGACAAAAAAAAGAATGTTACATTATGCGGGATGTTAACATTGATGGCTTACTTGGCTAAGGTTATTCATGGTAAAGTCACTTTCTTTTCTCTTTGGAATTAACAAATGTATTATGGAGAAATACTTTGAGATTAGGCAGATATCCCATTTCTTATGGTTTAATCCACTAAATCCTTGAAAATTCTTGCCTGTGGCAATTAGTACTGTGCTGTTCACCTAGTGGTTACTTGGAAATTCTACTATAAAGAAGAACTATTTTTTTCCTCCTACATTTATTGATTTAATTATTTATTTATAGTCTGGGGGCCCATGGCAGTTATTTTAGTAATGGTTTAAAATCCATTATCCTCCTTCATTAGTTTGTCATTTGAATAAGCAAATAAACATCTTGAAAACTGTAAGAAGTAATTCAGACTCAAGCACATTTACAGTGCTGACATGAGGCAGAGTCATGGGATTTCCTAAGAACTTAAGAGGTTGTTGGATCTGTCACAATAAAGACATTTGTCTGTTTCTATTATCAAGGTGATCAGATAGATTTAAAGGGGCTGTTTGGGTCTTAGGATCACTCAGAACCTAACAAATTCAGATGTCAAGTGAGCAACACCTTAAAGCCATGGTAATTTAGGGAGCATATCTGTATTCTAAAGGGCATTAATTTAAACATTTTTAAGGTTTTTTTTTCTTTTTCTTTTCCCATTTTGGTTTACTTCAAAACCTTTTGTCCTGAGAATATTTAAACCTACAATTTCCTTCTTTAGAATGTGCAGTACAGAATAATTATTAAGAGCATGTGCTGAGCCCGATAATCACCCAGGAATTATCTCATGCTTTTGCAAGTTACTTAACTCCCTCTAAACCTCAAATAACTTAGCAATTAAAGGAGGCAAAAATGGTACCCATCTCACCTGGTTTCATTGATATTGAAAGAGATAAACAGACATAAAATGCTTGGTGAAGTGTTGGCATACAGTGGATATTTAGAAATAGTAGCTATCGATGCCCTTATAATAACTTGTTTATTATTTAACAGGAAAGGAGCAAAGGAGAGCCTAGATAACATCAGCATGCCATTTATACAGCTTTGCCAGGAAGCTGCTCTTAACATTCTCCAAATCTGTTCCCAGCAGGTCCCCAGGGGAAGGGAGTAGACAATAGAACAGGCGTGGGCAAACTTTTTGACTGGAGAGCCACAATGGGTTCTTAAACTGGACCGGAGGGCCGGAACCAAAGCAACCTGACCATGCTGGCACTCTCATCTTGGGCTACTGGTGAAGGAGTGGAGGGGAGAGCAAGAGAACCCTCCACTCTTTTGGCTCCTCAGGTCGGATAGAATAGCCGAATGGGCTGGATCTGGCCCGCGGGCTGTAGTTTGCCCACGGCTGCAATAGAAGCATGCCCAGGAAAGTCTGGGTCAGGTGGGAAGATACCTGTCAGCCACACCTGGAAGTGAGTCAGGGGCCAGAACAGGTGTGGCCACTGCAAGGCCATGAAACCTGAACTACTTAACTCCTAAACAAAGAAAGCTTCCCTCTTGCTCTCTTAGGACTCCTCCTGTAGGGGGCACGCTCCTCTTCCATGTGGTGCACGGCCATGTGGGACCCACACAAAGGACCAATGGACTTTAGCCTGATGCTACATTGGACCCAGCTGCAACATGGAATGAAAACTCTGGACGCTGACCCTGCTTTTAGTTCTACTGGAGACCTCGCTGTATTTTTTCCAGGCCTGGCTTAAAGACAATAGTACTTTGGAAACCACTACATATTATTCCACACAAGTAAAAATCATTCATTCTCGCATACGAGTCTAAGAAAATTCCTATTCTGAAGATATGCCGAGAACCCCACTCCTACTAGTAACAGAGCAATCCCACTTACTCTTCCAGCAACAACATAATCATTATTTTTAAATTTATTTTATTGATTTTTTTTACAGAAACAAAGGGAGATAGAGAGCTAGAAACATTGATGAGAGAGAAACATTGATCAGCTGCCTCCTGCACACCCCTTACTGGGGATGTGCCAGCAACCATGAATCGAACATGGGACCTTTCAGTCCACAGGCTGACGCTCTATCCACTGAGCCAAACCAGTTTTGGCACAATATAATTATTTTGATAACATTTTATTTAAAGGCAAGTATAAGACATTTTGCTTTTCCCTGAATTCAGTTTGAATTACCTAAGAATAATGCTTACATCTATTTTTTTCTAAGAAGTCACCACTGTTGTCTTATAAATGATCTCAAGTTCAAGCCCCTGATCACTGGAAATACATTTTACTCCATCCTTTTTATTTTCTCCCTTTTCACATGTTTTCTTTCCTTCCAAGTCTGAATTATCTTTTATATCATTTACTAGAGGCCCAGTGCATGAAATTTGTGCAGGGGAGATAAGGGGGTGGGCACGTTATCCCTCAGCCCAGCCTGCACCCTCTTCAATCTGGGACCTTGAAGGATGTCCAACTCCCCATTTAGGCCCAATCCAATCGGGATTGAAATTAAACTGGCAGTCAGACATCCCTCTCATAATTCAGGACTGTTGGCTCCCAACTGCTTGCCTGCCTGTATGCCTAATTGCCCCTAACTGCTTCTGCCTGCCAACCTGATCACCCCCTAACCACTCCACTACCAGCCTGATCGACACCTAACTGCTCCTCAGCTGGCCCGATTGGCCCTAACTGACTTCCCCTGCCAGCCTGGTCACCCCTAACTGCCCTCCCTACTGGCCTGATCACCCACAACTGCCTTCTTCTGCAGGCCTGGTCCCCTCCCAACTGTCCTCCCTTGTGAACTCAAATTGTTTTTACAGTTCACAACTCCCCTCCCCTGCAGGCCTGCCCCCCTCCCAACTGCCCTCCACTAAAGGCCTGGCCCTCCCTCCCCCCAACTGCCCTCTCCTGCAGGCCTGGTACCCCCCAACTGTCCTCCACTAAAGGCCTGTTCCCCCACAACTGCCCTCCCCTCCAGGCCTGGTCCCCCCAACTGCCCTCCCCTGCTGGCCTGGGTCCCTCCCAACTGCCCTCCCTTGCTGCCCTAGTCTCTCCCAACTTTCCTCCTCTTCCAGCCTGGTCTCCCTTAACTGCCCACAACTGCTCTCCTCTGGTGGCCATCTTGTCACAGCCATCTTCTATCCACATGGGGGCAGCCATCTTGTGTCTTGGAGTGATGGTCAATTAGCATATTGCTCTTTTATTAGATAGGATTGCTTTTTCTATGTGAATTAAAATTGTTTTTACAGTTCACTAATTATATATACAACTATGGCTAGTCAACAATTCAAAGCATACCTTGAGATTTTACTTTATTGTTAATTTCAGTGACTACAGTGTTCATGTCTATAATTTCTATTTGGGTCTTTTCCCAATCTGCCGGCATTTTTCTTTCTCTGAACATAATGGGCTATTTATTTTTAAATCCTTTTCAGGTATTATCTAATGTTTAGCTTTTGAAGTTCAAGTTACCCATTTTTTTTTCATCCTTCACTTTCCGTGGTGGTTCATTTCCTTCCCATGTGGTTATTTTTTATTCTGAGTTTATCCTCAGCAGGATTGCCTGCCAGGGGCTGCTGTGTGCTCTGGACTGGGAGACGATCTGAAGGTAGTTTAGCATTCACCATTGCAGGTGCTCCTTTGAGTCTGAACCAGCGTTTGTACTAATGTCTCAGCTGGTGGCCCCCCACTACTTCTGCAGTGGGACTTTGGACCCTACAGCAAGGTGCTAACGTGAGGTTCCAAATTTCAAAGAACACAGTTTTCACCTAAATTAAAAAAAACATGGCAATATTTTTTTGCTGCTTTCTAAGTTGGTAAATCGAAGGTAATGTTTTTCAAGTCTCCATCCCTCATTACTTTTGTCATTTTGCAGATAATTAAGCTCCAGCTCAACTAAGTATCTATAATGTAAAGCCCTGACTTTTCTCCTTCTCTACTGGGCTTTTGTGATGCTGTCAGATGATTAAGTCTAACAAGTTAGAAATTATTCATTTCTAACACAGGGATATTTGCTGTCTTCATAGCAAACTATGTAAATACACTTTTTAAAAATTTTATTTTATTCTATCTTTGTATGTGTTTAAACATAAGCTGGGTTCTTCCACATCAACTCATTACATTATATTTACTAGAATTCTAAAAGTCAGTTTTTTAAGATTGGTTATAATGAGGCTAAGTGTATTTAAGAGTCATGGAAACTGAATTTACAGTGGTCATTTAAGTACTCATTTAACCTACTTGTTAAGGCTTCAGGAAGACTTCGTAGTTAAGACTCAGGAAATGAACCCAGGATTCATTGAAGAAACCTATGAAAATGGGCTTTTTCCATCTGAAATGTGCAAAATCTCATCCCGGTCATAATTACCAGTTCCGGAAGTCAATATGGTGCCTCTTTATGTTAGAATGATCATCTGTATCTATCTCTGTCTTTTTCTACATATATAATTATAAGATTTTACAATATATATAATAGACATAGGGAAATTGTAGTGGTTGAAATTAAAACTCTACGCTCTTTTTGCCTGTTAGTAAGTTAATTACCTATTTTGTTAATGCATTTATTCATGTTCCAACATTTTAAGGAATATTTTTAAGTAAATAGTATTATTATTTCAAATTTTGTGTGAATTCATCAATATCAAAGGCATTATTATTTACCTAAAACAAGGTGAAATTTCATGGGACAGAAGTAAAGTCTTAATGTTTAATTTTAATTTCTAAAAGGTCTACTAATTTATATTATTAAATCTATAGCTATTAGGTGTTTTGCGTACTCACTGCTATAAACCTTGATGAAACTGTTTAAAGTGATTCATTATCAGGTACCATTCGGCATGCAATATTCAGTGTTCCTATCATGTCATCCTCCATTTAATAGAATTACAGATATAAATCCTTCTGCTGCTTAAAGTTATATAATTTTCAATTACCAATAAAAAGTGTAAACTTTTTTATCAATCAGATATTAGGAGAAAATATACAAAACAAATGACTTTTCATGGGTACTAGGTATCCCTATATCTCCTGCAGTGTCCCCAAACAATAAATCTGGAGATGCAACCATCTTCTAAATCACATGATTTGAAGGAACTGTATGCCTCATGTCTTATCTGATTTCAATTGCCAAAAGTTCAACGAATTTTAGATTTCTGAGCCCTATATTCATCATCATTTCTAAACACTGAAAAATAACAACATTGTGTTTAAACTTTAGCCCAGCATTGCTTCAGATCCAGAGTTTATTTGATTGTTGTGTATGACTTTAATCTTGCTATAATATCCAATTTTATGGTGTGTGTTTTGTTCAAAATTAGCACAAAAACTGCTCTTTGCCCCCATTCCCCGCATTTTTTGTTTTGTTTTGTTTGCTGTAGTACCAAAAGCTAGTTTAATGGATATTTAAGCAAATAACTCCTGATGGAGCTCTAAGAAAATATTTTTCAAGATAAAATACTTCACACTGTGACTAGACTAACCAGCATCCTTGCCTGTTATAAATGTCTATGACACTTTGACATAGGTATTACAGCACGGCTGTCTGTAAACAAAGATACAGTGTGTATTTGCATTCCACATTATTTCCTTGATACATTCCATTCTATTTCCTTAATACAGTAGATATAATATTGTAGGAAACTAATGTAATGTAAATTAATTACAATGAAGATCGGATGGTAATGAAATTGTTTTATTATTCTATATATCATGCAGGAATCTGTTGGTCAAGCCATAAAGGCGAAATTTCTTTGCATAATATCTGCAGGTACAGAGTGAAGATCCTGAGAACAGGAACTTTCTGCTAGTTAAAGCTGTAACCTCAGTGCCTGGCTCAGTGCCTGGTAGGCTTTCTATAATGAAGGAGTGGTTGAGTATTAGAATGTGGATAAGATTATCACCTGGTATGTTGCTAACTTTAGCAACCATAACATAGTTCTTATGAGAATTTGAGGTTCCATATTTAAATACATTCTTTGACTAGATTCTCTCACCAAACATCTACCCAGTAAATATATATAAATGCATGAATAAATTAACTAAATTACTAATAATTAAAACTACATTTTGATCTCCCCAGTTAGGGAACTACTAACTTTTAACATAGAACCACCTGTTCAAGAGTTGTCATGCAACAGAATTACCTAAAGGAAGAGTGTCTTTGATACCTGTGAAACCTGAAGGTTAGCCTATTACCTGTCCTATAACTCTCAGTCATATTTCAAGCCACCTCAAGTGACAGGAGAGCAAAACCAGGAGACTACAGAGCAGCGGTGGAACTCTAACCATGGCAATATTTGATTTCATTGACGATGAAGGAGAATTTAAAAATAAATAAATAAATATAGAAGCCAAGATTCAGAGCAGATAAGTTCATTTGCTGAAGGTTATGCAGGATGTAGAAGAAACCAGATTTAAGCTTAGACTGCCTGGTCGCCTGACTTCCTATCATTGTCAATACCGGTTATCACCTCCCAAGTACCACTATAGCATTTTTACATAGAATTTATCTATTTGTTTATTTGTTTATTTGTTTATTTATTTTTATTGTAAAAATTCAATGAGTTAATTCACTTATGTTTGGCACAACAATGGGTGGCACCTGCAGGAGTCCAATAAACTACCTGAGAAAGAGGAGCGGGTAGACCCCTTGTCCCTGACTGAGGAAAATAAGTTTATCTCTAAATGAGAGAGCCTTAACAGCTCTGAGCCCAGCTCATGGTGTGGGCATGGAGGAGGGGGAAAGGGTAGGAAATCCACCTTATTGGAGGTGGGAGTAGTCTTGTCCAACCTAGGAAGCAGTTTACTTACTCCTCAGTGCTGTCCAGGGATGATCCACACTTTCTTTGAATCCTTTCATTGACAAGGCACTTGTATCTTAATGGAATTTGAAGACCATTCCATCTGAATACCTCTTAGACTTAAAAGGTGGTTTCTCTGTTTCTTCTCCCTCCACTCTCCTTCAGCTTCCCACTTCCCACTTCCTCTCTCCTCCTTTTTCCTCCTTTCATCTTCTCCTCTGTCTACATCTTTCAGCTCCATCCTCTGCCCTCGTTGGCCCGAGAGTCTGAGACCCCCCCCCCCACCTCTTTGCCATGACCTTACTGTCTCAGTCTTGGAGAGTGGGGCCGCTTGTCCGTCTGGCTGGTGGAATTGGTCTTCGATGGCTATAACAATCCTGTGGGTTTTGCAGTTTCTTTCAGAAGCAAAACCTTACATTTGAGCCCTGGCTTGACCTTCTTGCTCAGAATTTCTTTTTTTAAAACATCAGTTTCTACTGCCCCTCTGTGCCCCCTTCCCAGTCCCTGGCTCAAATATCCTGTCATCAACTAGACTGAAAAGAAGAGTAACTTAGTGAAATGACTTTCCTATGAACACTAGAAAATCTAGACATGTAGGCTAGCACTCCAGTAAGAGCTCATCTGTATACATTTTCTGAAATACGCCACTCAGCTAAATGGCTGGTGTTAGGGCGGCTTTTGGAAGTCTGAGTGTAGGGCTGTGCTTCTGGCATTTCGTGACTGCCTGTCTTTTCTAAGTACAGCAGAGCACCTTGTAAGGCATTTCCAGCTTCCTCCCGCCCTGTGAGTCAAAACACACCTGGCAGCAAGACTGATGGATTTGGCAGTCAGCCAGCAAGTCAGCCAGCAAATCCCTTTTGAAAGTTAGCTTGCTGGGGCATGAATAAAGGAAGTTCACCATTATGCCTATTTACCTGGCAACCTACATCACCTTCATGTCCGCATCTTCAACCCTCCTTATCATTTCTTTATAAATAGCTCAATGATTTCAGGCGGCTCAGGATTTTTCCAGCAACTCTCATCCAACCCCAGAGGATTAGCGCTTTACTCTGACCGGAGCTAGTTGCCAGGTCACCACTTAAGCCCCTCAAAGGTCTCCCCGCTGATCACGGCTGCCGTTTTCTTTATGGTATTGCAGGATTTGTGCTTTCTTTTTGGCCACGAATCTGTCTAAATTGAATAAGATCTGTTGGCCCGCGATCACTCCTGTGATTTTTTTTCAAGTACCACGCAGGGCCACATTGTCTTGAGTTAGCTAACCAGATAAGACACTTAGGTGAAGCCATTTGAAAAACAGTCCCATGGAACACCATATAAAAAGAGAGTGCTCCTTGTCCTGCTGTCAGAGGCATTGCTTAAGACCACCTGTGATTTCTAATCAAGATGTGAATACCCTACATGGGGTTAAAGTAGAAAAGGAAACCCTTCTGCCCCATTCCATCCTTGTTTTGGGGAAGATTGGGGACATGCTTATGCTTTCTGAAATAGACTACAGAATTACCTGTTTCCTGGCACGACTGCTCAACTTTCTCTAGAGAAGTTTGTTATATCCATGTTTTATGTGTTCTTACATCTTTCTAATAGTAATATACTACTGCTAATATATTTCAAGTCAAGTTTTATAAACCATTTTATTAGCTTGGAAATACAGTTTTATAATTTGACAGATTATATAGTAGTATAAACTTGTCATTTTAGATGAAGACCGTTACAAATACCTCAACTTATAGAATTTTAGTCAGTTTTACTACCCGCTCTGTCACACCTCTTAAATTTCTAAATTTTCATAATGATTATAGTTCAATCAATACTTTAATGCTGCATGTTTATGCTTTGAATCCTACATTGGTTGAATGAAAAAGTGAGAGACAATAAAAGTGTTCCCTGAATTTATTTAAATACTTGCTTTTGATTTCTTAATTTACTTGCTTACCCCAAACTCGCTTTTTAAAACAACTTTATTGTTAAAGTATTATTTATGTCCCCCATTTTTCCCATTGACCCATTCTAGCCTGCCCCATCCCCACCACATCCTTACTGCACTAATCTAAAGCAAGCTCCTGAAACCCTTGCCAGATGATCGGAGGGTATTGTAAACAGCAGGAGTCTGTGTGTCTGTCCCTTAGCACTATAAAATGTTTTAGACCCTCTGTCCTTTATAGAATTTTAGAATGTCAATGCAAGAAGTTTCCCACAAGTATTGCTTAGTACAATTACATAATTTTACAGGTGGGAAGACAAAGGCAAGAGAAGTACGTTGCTCAATGTTGTACAGATAAATAAAGTAGATAGTGGATTCTATGGTAAGCAGGATTTTCATAGAGTACATCAAGATTCCTACCTCTTGATGTACATGCCTTGTATAATCTCCTTCATATAAGTTCTGCTAAGAGAAATGACTGGTTATTAATCCCATGATTAGGTTATAATATATGGCAAAGTTGATAGAGCTTTCAGGGATAGAATTCAGATCCCTAATAAACTGGCCCTAAGTTAATTAAATGGAAGATTAGCCTTGATGGGCCTGCAGATCAGATGAGACTAGAAGCGGTGGACATTCTCCCCCCAGCACTGAAGAACAACAACCGTGCTGTAAACTGCCATGGAGGGGTCTGCATGGCGAGAACCCGAAGGCGGTGGCCTCTCCAGGAGGTGAGAGTGGCTCCCGCCCACAGAGAGCGATTAAATGGGGAATTCAGTTCTATAAGAAACAGAATCCTGCCAACAACCAGTGAGTTTGGAAGAGAAACCTGAGCCCAGATGAGACAGCAGCCATGACTGGCACCTATTTCAGCCTGGGGAGGCCCCGGGTAGGGGGCCCAGCTAACTTCTTCCTGGACTCCTAACTCATAAAAGCTGTGAGAACATACATTTGCATTATTTGAAGCAACTAAATTTTGTCACACTGCAATAGAAAGCTTATAAAAGGGATAACTCAGGGTTTTTTTTTGTTTTTTTTTTTTTGTGTGTGTGTGTGTGTGTGTGTGTGTTTGTTTGTTTTTTAGTTCCAAAATCAGTGGCTTTATCTATGTATTACCCAACCTCTGTTATCATCTATAATAATAAAGCATAATACACAAATCGACCAACCGAACAGCTGAACAGTGGAACAACCATCCAAATGACCACACTATGACACCCACTGGCACCAGATCATCCAAGGCAGATGAGATGCACTTGGTTAGGAGCCTAGCCATCACCCCATGATTGCCCTTCAGAAGAAGGCTCAGGCCACTGATCGGTGAGCTACATTGGTTGGGCAGAGCTTTTCTCTGTGGAGGCAATCCATCGTGGAGCCCTGGATGGATGGGCAGGGCCTACCTCTTTGGGGCCATCCATTGCGGAGCTCCCAGACTATGAGAGGGAATAGGCTAGACAGAGGTGTAAGGTTCTCCCCCTCCCAACTGGTGGGCGGAGTTTACGACATGACTGGCACCTGCCACAGAGACATCTCCAAGACATTGAACCACCAATCAGCACGTGCCAAAGTGTCCTGGACCCCATCCCTTCCTGTTCTGCCCTGGGCCCAACCTCCTTTTGTTCCGGCCCTTAAAGGGAACCCCAGGCAAGACACGTGCTGCTGCTTCTCCATGCCTATGAAGCAGTCCGGCTGGGTCCCCTGCCCCCTCCCCACTCCTTCAATCCTGATTTCTCTACCTCTGTATTGGATCCGGCTCATTACTGGGGAATAAAGTTTACTTTAAAATTCCCTGGTGGTCTGGTCTGTTTCCTGCTTCCCTTCAAACCTAACATGAGGGACCCAACCCCATTGCACAAATTTCATGCACTATGTCTCTAGTATATGTAATAAATAAAATTAAGGACTACATACATCTAGATATTACTACTTTTAGTATAACTAACCATTACCTTCCTATTTTTAGATGCTTAATTCAGATGTTCAGATTCTGAAAGAACATAATCTGTCAAAATATGCAGATATATACACACTCTTAGTCATTAATTAATTATTTTAGCCCATATATATATATATATATATATATATATATATATATATATATACATACATTCTAGAGGAGGGGGGTGGTCCCTCAGCCTGGCCTGCCCCCTATTATAGTCTTGGAGCCCTCAGAAGTGGTAAGCCACCTGGCAATCAGGGAAAGGCAACGCCCCCATCAGACCTCTGCTGCTGCTACTGCTGGCCGTACAAGCCTCTGCCAGCCCTGGTTACCTGAGCCTTGGGTGGCCTTGGGCAGCTGGGAAGTTGCCATCCGAGGCTTGCCTGTGCCTCAGGCCCTCCCTGGGAGGCTGGGGGAACTGAGGGGACTGGGGGACCCAGGAGGCAGGTGCGCAGAGCAGCTGTGCCCAACTGGGGTGGGCCCAGCCTTGATGCATGCCTGCCACCCCAGCAGACTGGGGGCCACCATCTTGTGACTGTGGGTGCTACCATCTTTGAGGGTGTGACAGTCAATTAGCATATTCCCTCTTTATTAGATGGGATATAAGTATTTTTTGTTATTTTTCTAGTATTAGATGATATAAATACTAAGTACACCAAGTAAAAACAAACAAACAAAAAAACATTTGTTTTCCATTGAAAAGATAAATTTGATTTTCTAAGGGTAAGTACCTATAACAAGAAAAGGGGGTAGAGCAGAGCTAATAAATTGATAAATTGAACTCAGAAAAGGAAATATTTCTTCTGAATCTCAATTTGAAAGCCTGATTTTTATTCCAATCTACACAGATCTGTACTTTTTTTTTTCAAATTTGCCAGATGTATATTTGGGAAAAATCATTTAAGGTCCTTTTGACACTGCTGGTTTCCCTCTGTATATTAGAAAACATATTTCTTAATATTTTGTGCCATACAGATAAGCTTCAACACAGATATAAAACTGAAACAATTTTCTACAGCTATAAACTGTCTTTAAAAACATAAGTAGACCTAGACTTTAATATGAGGAGGAAAATAAATTTTAGAAAATGCCTATATTTAAGTAAAAGTCAATCAATGGTTGAATTTTTTACTACCAGAGTTGACATTCATGTAGGGAAAACACACACACACACACACACACACACACACACAAAACAAAACAAAACAAAACAAAACCACAAAAAACTTTAAAGTGGGAGATTTGACCAGAAATAGTGGCCAACATGGATAAAGTCTTCAATTTAAGTCAAAGGCAGAAACATGAAACTCACTGATTTTAAAATAACTGATTTCCTAATGATGGCCATATAATCTCTACCTATGTTCAGAAAATCAATATTTTTCAAAACTAGGGATTATACTATCCAGAGCCAAATAAAAAAATCAAAAACAAGCAACTCAAAAGCCATTATGTTCATAAAGATTAATTTTTATTTTTAAATGATTTTATATTTTCATATACTATATAATGTATAAATATTATTTCTTAAATTTCATGTTTCAAGTGCATCTGTTTTAAACAATGTTCAAATGGAGGAAATTATACAAGGTATGTACACCAGGCAGCAGTAATCTTTCTTTTCTTTTCTTTTCTTTGTTTTTTATTCTCACCTGAGGACATGCTTAGAGAGAGGTAGTAAGAGAGAAAGAGAGACTGAGAGAAAGAGACAGAGACAGAGAAACATTAATTGCTTGCCTTCCATATGTGTCCCAACTGGGGACTGAATCCACAAGAGCATGTGTCCTGACTGGGAATGAACCAGACACCTTTCAGTGCATAGGATGATGCTCCAACCAACCAGCTGACTCACTCTAGCCAGGAAGAACCAGTAATCTTAAAGACCATTTGAGAATCCCTTTTTTTTGTCGCTCTATTCATCCTTTCCTATCTTTTTTTGAATTATTTCATAAAGTCTTAAGATTCATTTTTTTAATCGATGTAGCATTGTTCAATTTACTTCTTTTGCCCACTGTCCTTTCATCTGTGAAATTATGTAATTAAATGATAATCTTATAATCAAATTCAAGTCATCATAAAATAGTGATAAATCTTGAAAAACTTTAAATCTGTAAGTTCTTCCTAATAATTTAAAATAGAGTCCTGGACAGGAGTGTGCTGGAGACGATGTCACTGGCTTTCGAGTGCACACCATTGTCCAACACTCGGAGATGTCTGTCAGTAGCTTAAAACTGCCATAGTACGAGTATATAAACATGGCATTGGTAAGTGTGACAAGGCCGAATGGCTGTTATTTTCTTTTAAAATATCACATTCAAGAAAAAAGAGAACTGAAGAACATATTAATAGCAAAGCAGATGAGAGCTGTATCATAAGTAACTAAAACATTTACATAGGCAAGTTTGTTCATAAGAAACTACAATATTCTTCAAGAATTGTAAGAATTCACCAAAAAACTCTTGCACTGCTATTTTAAGGTACATTTTATTATAGCAGATAGCTTTCTATTTTTAAAGTGAATTCATGACCTATTTAATGTCTTGTCATTTCCATTTTTCTTAGCACTCTAAAAAAATATGGTCTTTTCAAAACAGAAAAAAAAGATGAAGTGATCTCCTGTCCTTTCATTAATGTTGTTTCATTTTTATTCATTGTAACTCTTTCTTTTAAATAGAATACATTATTGTTGTGGCTGGATTTGGATCTACCATTTTACTATCTATATGTTGTCCATGCACTTTTCTTTTCTTTCCTTTTTTGTTTCTCTATTCGTCCTTTTCTATCTTTTTTGAATTATTTGAATATATTTTTAAATTTATCAAGTGACATTTCTGCTATATATTTCAAGGAAAAAAATTTCAAGGAAATTTTTGTACCTTATTCTCTAAGTACCTTCTAATGAGTTTATTTATATGTATGTGTGTGTATACTATATATTTATTTTTCTGAAAGAAGAAGTGTTTTATTTTGGACTTAGATATTTATTTGTTTGCAAAGGACCTGTGTCTATCACATAATGGATATATTGGTAAGTAAATTCCTCAGCCTATACAAACCTCCATTTCCTCAATGATAAAAATGAGCTAAGAATAACTCCACCCTGGCAATTGTAAGGGATTTTCCTATAATTTAAAAGTACACACAAAGCAAGAATACATAACATTCTGGAAAGATTACATAGCAGTCCTCAGGGACACCTTTCTTGCAATTATGAAATTCCTTCAATATTGTAGCTCAGGGCCACACAATATACTTACTTAAATGGCATTATTTTAGCATATTATTTCTATTCTGTAAAGCCTATCATTACTTTACCCTCAATAATACTAACACATGAAAACCTTCCAGCACCAGTACATTTCCAGATAATTATGTGTGATACATATAGGGTGCTTTATTTAATTTATTCCTCAGGAAAACGCTATGAAGTTTTACAGATTTAGGGCCTACCCAAAGTTAACCCTAAGACATAGAATTTGTTTCATATTGTTTCTTTGGGAAATGATCCTATGTAGCAGATGTCATGAACTGAGACAGGAAATCCAATGACCTCTGTATGCTACTGAGCAGTTACTGATGTGTTGAGCTGGAGCTAAATCCCATGAAGGACCCTCTGAGGTAATGCCAATACAGAAAATAACTCAGCCCTGCAAATTGAGGGTTGCCAGATTTAGCAAGTACTATTGAGGATAACAAGTTAAACTTGAATTGTAGACAAAGACATATTTAATAGGACATGCTTATATCAGAAAGTATTTTTTTTGTTTATCAGAAATTCAAATTTAAATGGGTGTCCTGTAGTTGATGATCAGTTCTAATCCGGATGAAATGGAGACTGGGGCATTCACTCCCTGATTCCCATTCCCTGTTAAATGAGAGTTATGCCCTATCATACTTCAAGAATCTCATACTTGTGAGATTTCTCTGCTAGAAGCTAGCAAGCACCCAGAGAAAATCCATAATAAGAAAAGAATATAGTCAGATACAAGCATTTACGTAAAATGCCTAGAATGTTGCTAGAAATATTTATAGTTGCAGGTAAGGTCAGGTTGACCCATGGAATAATAAAGTAGAATATCAATTGTGTCTGCTACAGAAGATACTATTATTTTCCATATTTTAGATAAGGAACATAAGCAGAGAAACAGGTACAATTTCCCAAGGCACACAAGGAGTAAATAGCAGGGCCAGGCACCAAATGATGTCTGTCTTACTCTAGAGCTCCTATACCCCACTACTACACACGCCTGAACTACATGGGTGACTCTTTGAGGCATGGACTTTATATTCCATTATTTGGTATATGTTATTTACCCTTAGAATATTGATTTACACTCACAATGTTTTCTAGTTGCAATATCAAAGTGTATGACTAAAAGCATTCTTAAAACAATATATGGAGTCAGTGAATAAGAAGCTTAAAAGTATTTAATAATGCCTCATAATATCTGTTTTTAAAACCCTCCATATGCAAAACATCTCCTCAGGAGTTCAACTGACTGGGAGTTCCATCAATCGCTATGTCATGTGCTGACCACCAGGGTGCAGCATGGAACAGAGGGAGGCCCCAGTTGGTAACCAGCAGCCTCTAGGGACCTTACCCATGCACAAATTTCATGCACTGGGCCTCTAATAATTTTATAATATCAGATATTAAGAATGATTTGTCATGAGCCAAATATGTTCGTGGATGTTTTTGATAGGACCAAGTTTCAAAGAACTTTTGGCATGGACTCAATGTTTTCATAGATGTTTTGGACAGAATCACACATCGAGAACCTTTGGTCATGGACCAAAAGTCTCAGTGGGTGTTTTGGACAGGACCACATGTTCTGCAAGAATATAGAGTACTAGTATTTAGATGATTATATTGGCAAGTGACACAATCTATAGTTGACAAGTTTTCCTGATTTGGAATTCTTAGTGAGGTACAGAGTAAGATCTTCAGTTGAGAATCATGGAAGTTTGAATGAAGAGAAGCTATGAAGTATTCTCCCAATAAGGAGAATGGTAAATGGACTAATAAAATAGGATTGCTTGGAATCATCTAGGTTGTGAATTTAAAGTGAGTCTTATCAGTATGATTATATATTTTCTAGCAATATTCTGCTGCATAGGTATAGGCATGAAAGGAGGGGAAGTAGATTTATCGGGGATATTGAGTTTCTTAGGTAAGTAAGATGAAAGAACCATTCAGGAAGTAATGATCTATAATAATAAAAACATGTTAATTAGACCAGACAGCTGAACAACCTTCTGGACATCATTCCGGATGTACTTGCAGATGAAGCCACAGTGGTGGGGGCCAAGCCAGAGGCATTTAAGTGTGATCAGGCAGGCAGGCAGAGTGGTTAGGGGTGATCAGGCACACAGCAAGTGGTTTGGGGTGATCTAATGGGCAGCTGGATGTCCCTCTCACAATGCAGGACTGCTGGATACCAACTGCTCACATGCCTGCCTTCCCAATTGCCCCTAATCGCTTCTGCCTGCCAGCCTGATCACTCCCTAACCACTTCCCTGCCAAACTGATTGATGCCTAAATGCTCCTCTGTCAGCCTAACTGCCCACCCTTGAAGGCCTGGTCATGCTAACTGCCATCCCCTGCAGGCCTGGGCCCCCACAACTGCTCTTCCTTGTAGGTTCGGTAGCTTCTAACTTCCCTCCTTTGCCAGTCTGGTTTCTCCTAACTGCCCTCCCCTGCAGGCTTGATTGAAGGCTTGATTGCCCCTAACTGCCCTCCTTTGCAGGCCTGGTTCCTTCCAACTGCCCTGGTTCCTCCCCTGCTGGTCATTTTGTGTCAGCCATCTTGTGTCCACATGGGGAAGCCATCTTTGACCACATGGGGACAGCCATATTGTGTGTTGGAGTAATAGTCAATTTGTATATTACTATTTTATTAGGTAGGATAGAGGCTTGGTGCACAGGTGGGGTCCAGCTTGTTTGCCCTGAAGTGTGTCCCAGATCAGGGTAGGGGTTCCCTTGGGGCATGGGGAATCCTGGGTGAGGGGCCTGTAGTGGTTTACAGGCCAGCCATGCACCCCGGCAACCCAAATGGAGGCCTCTGGTATCTGGGAGTTATTTATCTCTATAATTGAAAGTTTACAGCCTTGAGCAAAAACCAGGGCTAGCCAGGGATAGAGAGAAGCTTGGCTTCCTCCACCACTAGGGTCAACTCAAAATTCTGGCTAGCTCTAGCTCTGTGGTTACTGCCATATTTGTTGGGTTAATTTGCATTCTTACTCCTGATTGGTTGGTTGGTGTGGCTTATAGGTATAGTGGAGGTATGGTCAATTTGCATGTTTCTCTTTTATTAGATAGGCTTTTATGTAATAAAAAAATAAATTACTTTTGTATGTTTTTATTGAATTTTAGAGAGAGAGAAAAAAAAAGGAGAGAGAGAGACACAATCTTGCATCCGCTGCATTCTACACACCGCCTGCTCAGGACCAACCTGCAACCTGGACATATACTCTGACCTGGAATTGAACCAGTGACCTCCTGCATAGGTTGATACTCAACCATTGACTATAACAGCTGGGCTTAAATGCCTTATATCAACTAAGATAAAAAGAATAGGAGACAAATCCTATGGATTCAATGAATAAATTGTTGACAAGGCTATGAGTGTTGAGAGTTTCCTCTCTCACCCATGATGATGGGGGAGAAAATGTAGGGGAAGTGAAGTTGTGAGATCCAGTGATTGCATCTTCTCCTGACCCCAGTGGATAGTAGTGAAAAGTCTGGGGAAGTGTGCTATCAATGTAACCCCAACGAATTCAATAAAAAAATAAAAAGGACACAGTGTGCTCACTGACTCTTTATTGTTAGAAAAATAATTATAAGCTTAATTGACTCAGCACTGACCCCTTCTTGTGGAGCATTTGAATGACTCTGAGAAAGCCTGAGTGAATATTTTGTATTTTAGATCTGCCACTTTTTAGGTGGTTAAGTTGGCAAGTTACTTATTGTTTTTAAATTACCTTTCCTTGTATACTAAAAAATGGTAGTGATTTTATTTGCCATCACAGAAATGCTATGAAAAGTTACTTTCTATTGTTATCTGGCATATATTAGGTATATAAACTAGCTATATTTCCCTTTTATTCAATCCACTGTTGATTGTAGGTTGCCTGTGGAAAGGCCCTTACCTTTTTAAGAAGTCAGTGTGGATGTCTTCAAGAGCAAATTTCAGTGTTAAAGACATTGGAGTTATGCCCTTGGTTTGGAAGAGTTTTGAGAAGTGGAACTATCCAATGTCCACTTATACTAGCTGTTCTATGATTTAATATTGAGCATCACTTCCCAGTTGTGAATTCTTTAGAGAAATTTATCTGCAATATTAAATACAAATAACTAAATATGTAAAACTGTTTAATAAGATGCAAAACATGGCTCTATTTATGATATTTTGGACTTGAGCATAATCAATATTTATTGCTTTATATTTTATAGGAATTATAATGTGTAAGTAAAGATTTACTGTATACATACTATGTATCCAGTGTTTCCCAAAGTGTGATATGTGTACCCCTAGTGGTACGGGAAGAGTTTTGTGGGGGTACACATTGCCCTGGAGTTTGGTGGGAATATGCACTGCACCGAGCTTAGCTGTGCCGAATTCTACGTTCTCATGGGTCAAGTCAATTTCATCCTTCTCATTGATCCAAATAAATGTTATTTATAATATAACTTTTATTTATATTTTATTATGAATAATTTTATTTTTTAGTTATTATTATTATTTTGTGTATGTACCAAAAATAAACAATAAATATATTTTGATTGTTATTAAAATACATCCATTTTTTTGATGAGGGGTACTCAGCATTACGAAAATTATAGAAGGGGTACACATATGTAAAAAAGTTTGGGAAACACTAAACATCTGTATTAGATGATTAAAGCACAAAATATAAATGCTATAAACGTTTTGCCCCTGAGGAGTTAACAATTTAATTGTGTTTCCAGATGAAATTGAACTGTTTTATGAGGCTATTCCTAGAACATGATTGCAAAGCCATGCTATCAGAATATAAAAATGCACTTATCTCCTGGTTTGCTAAGCTATAAGGACATGCATTTAAATTGTTCAAATAAATAGAATGGGTGAGTCTATCACCTCCCTGTTCTAAAAATTATAATTCTCTTAATGTAGTCTAGGGTCACATTAGAGGGTTTGAAAGGAATATATCACTATGTATAATCACTAAGTTTACTGTTTCCTAAAATCCCAAAGGTGATATTTTTTTTTTCCTTTTGTGTTCATACATACTGCTGCTAAGCAACTTTCCCCCATTTTCTTCTTATTTTATTGGATTTCAGTATATTCTTAAAGTGAAAACCAAATAATTACTAAATATTAGATTCTGACATGTCTTTAGATGAGACATACAAATGAATGAATATTTACAGAAAATAAAGGCAAAGTTATTGCTAACCAAAAGGAAGGCAGTTCTTCATACATGTATATATTCAAAGAACATGCGGACATTTGATCTTGAAGAAAGTTACATTTCAATGTCTTTTTCCTGAGATTTTATTAATTGCTGTGCTTTTACTATTTATACAAGCTTTAAATTAGACCATGCTATATTTTAGATGAGAAAGCAGTCTTTCTGAAACATATATGGATAGTTATTTTTCCTTACACAATATGGATTATCCCTGAATATTCTTTTATATGAGCTAAAATGATAGACACAAAACAAGCATAGAATTGGTGTTAGGTTTGCAATTAGAAACTCTAATACATTTTTCCTGAGATGTCTTTGATTAATCCTGACACATTTAGTAATGTCCATTTCTCAGTAAAACAATAAAGTCATTGGAAATAGGTTTAAAAAATAAGTCTTTAAAGGGTTTTCTAGAACAAAAACACACCCAAATATTTAAAAATAAAAATTCAAAGTAAAATTACATCCACAGACTGTATAATGAAGATATTTAACTTAAAACAAAAATTAGGAATGACTTTATTTTAAATTTTGGTTTGGTATGATATGGAAATTTCCCACATTTAATATAGCTTTGAAGTGAGTAAATGGCATAATCCAAGCTGTTTATTTACCATACTATTCTCTGTGTGTGTGTGTGTGTGTGTGTGTGTGTGTGTACGTGTGCCCATGTATTTCAGTGTATTAATAAAATTGAACTCACTGAATGTCTTTACAGCATGACCTATTATAGGCTGCATATCTGTCATTTAATATATCTAGCAGAATACACTGCATTTATACTCTTAGAAGCCATGACTATCTAGATATATAAAACCCTAATATGCAAATAGACTGAACAGTGGAACAACCTAGAAACCAAACAACTGGTTGCTATGACGTGTGCTGACTGCCAGGGGGCATATGTGGAACATGGCAGGAGTCGGCAGCAGGCAGCAGAGCATGAAACATGACAGGTATCAGCTGTGGTGGGATAATGGAGCAGGTGAGCAGAGATGCCAGACCAAGGCGGATGCCAGTCACTGTCATCGGGGCAAGCCTCTGGTGGTTACTAAAATTTCTTTGCTCCCACATGTCATGGTCCCACCCAGAGCTCACACCTGCTGCTGGTGCTGGCCCCATTTGCACCCACTGCCAGTGCCAAAGCCACCGCTTACACCCAATGCCAGTGCCCGGAGCCATCAGCGGGTGAGAGTGATTTCTGCCATCCCTGATCGTTCCTCAGGGCTTCTCCACCTCCCCCTGCTCCTGAGGCGTGATGGGAGCCAGCAGCTGCTGCTAGCACCCGCTGACAGTGCAGGTCCTTCTTGCACCACTGCTGGCACCAGCCACAATCACTCTGCATTGTCAGTGGGTACCAGGAGGGCTGGCTCTGTCAGTGCAGTGGAGGCATGAGCAGGGCTGCCAGAAGACAGGGGACCGGGTACCATGGCAGGAGGGGCCAGGGGGGAGATTGTGGAGGATGGGATGAGACCTATCCTATACCCACCACAGCCTCTTGGCCTACATACAGTTCCTTTCAAGGTGCACAAGTTCGTGCACTGAGCCCCTAGTGTGTGGTAAAAGAATATCCAAATATATTCAGATTTTCAGATATCTGAATACTCGTTTTAATCTATTGACTACATGTATTACATGACAGGTCAACTACCTATTAAATGCACAAACATTTCACAGTGACAAATTAATACTGTATCAATGTCCTATTTCTTGTGGCCATCCGTTTTCCCTGAATTGGCATCACCAGTTCCTCTTCTTTGGATCTACTGATTCTTCCCACCTGAAGGAGAGTGTTTGACCTAATTCTGTTTATATTATATTGATTTCAGAGAGGAAAGGAAATTGATAGGGAGATAGAAATATCAATGATGAGAGAGAACCATTGATCTGCTGGCTGCCTCCTGAACACCCCTATTGAGGATCAGGCCTAAAATCCTGGCATGTACCCTGACCAAAAATTGAACCATGACCTCCTATTTCATAGGTGGTTGCTCAACCACCGAGCCACACTGGCTGAGCCTTATACACTTCTATCTCTTTTTTGGATTCTCATCTCCTTTGAGAAATGACTTAAACAAAAATGCTTGTCTCCACAAGAGCAAACAACACTCGCAGGCTCAGTAAATTTCAAATCAATTCCTATAAAAGAAACATGTCTAACTTAATATATAGAGCTGCATTTCTGCCTTCTATATCATGGGGAAGAGAAAGAAGTTCTTGCTGTGGCTTTCTAAGCTCCATTCACCCTGTGGGTTTCATAAACACGAAGGTGCTTCTTTGATTGTGCTGATAACTGAGAAGGGGGTCAAGAATCTCAGAACTCCTGGCATGTTATGACACGATGAGGACAGGAGGGAACTTACACTCCCTGTTTTGAATGTCCTCATACAATGAACAACATGCCAGGAGCGTCCCTGTGGAAACACACTGTAAAACACAACTCTTCACTGTATTGTCATAATCCAGTTGGTTTCCTTGTTTGTTTGTTTATTTTTGTGATGAGCTCCATTTTTCCCCCCACATTCTTTCAGACACATAGGATTCTGACAGACCTCAGAAAGAAGTTTCAGTCAAGGCATCTGTTTCACAATTAACTTAACCCTTCCTGTCTGACCTAGGAAGAAATCAAATATATGAGCAAAATATCCAGTCCCCAAATTTATGGGCATAAGGAACATTCCATTACAAAATCTGTTAAATCAAAATAATTCAGACTTTCCTCTCACATCCTGATCACTAATAGGAAACTTAACCTTAGTCATTTTTTGAATCTCTCTCCCCGGAGTAGTTAGTACAGATCTCCCTGCATCTTAATGTATTGCCTAGGGTTTGGCAGAGCCAATGCTAGTTAAAATTTTTGAGGCCAAACTTATTAGTTTAGGGCTATCTATAACTCCAGGCAGCATACTTACGGTAGTTAATGATAGTCCTGGGGCTCTGATTTGATGTTATATGCTCGGGGAAAGAACTGCATAGATACTCCACTCATGCATTAATATAGTGGTCTTTTTTTTGGGTGTGTGTGCCTTTGTTTTCCATTCTTCCTATATTTTCCACATCATAGCCAATTACTATATTTTCAAACAAATATTGTTTATAGGATATGTTTATAATAGTATACAACACTTAAAATAATAAGGTCAAACTCTTAGGTATAGTGATTTAAGTGTTAAATGTTTAATCTCCTGCTTTTAAAAAATAACTCCACAAATTGTTATAGGATATTTAACTTCTCTAAATAGTATTTTGTTGTTGGAAATAAAATACTATATCAGAGACAATGTCCTTGGTATGATAAATATTGACTATAAGGTAAAACTATTTTTTTTCCAAATTCTAATTTAGTGGAAGGACTAGGCTGGCATTTGGTTACTGACATACTGTTTCAGATGCTTAGATGAGCAGTCTCCTATTTTAACATAGAGAATGAATTAGTGTTACTGTATTTATTAAAAGATTTAGCCTTAATCTTCAATTCTTCTATATGACACTTCCATGAGTAATTTTAAATTTGAGTGATTTTCAGCTATTTTGGCCTTACTAGTACATGTTGATTTTCAATTTATATCTCTTTACAAATATGTAATGTAATGCATTCTAAATATTAAGTTACTATTCTCTTAAGAATAAAAATATCATAAATAATCATAAGCAACTTTTATTTGGCATATAAATCCTATGTTTCAGGTACTAGTGTAAATGTTTTACACATAATTATATTATCATTTAATTATTGCGCAGAAAAAATAAGCAATATAATCTACACTAATAAAAGAGAAACATGCAAATTGCCTGTACCTCTGGTATGCCCACAAGCTGGCAGTTGGACATCCCTTAAGGTGTCCCATATTGGAGAGGGTGCTGGCTGGGATGAAGAACACACCCCAATACACAAATCTTGTGAATTGGACCTCTAGTATTAAATAAGGGTATCATGCTAATTGAAATATGCCAGTTAGAGAAAGACAAGTGCCATATGATTTCACATATATGTAGACTCTAATGAAGAAAATAAACTAACAAAGTTGAGTCAGATTCATGGATACAGAGACAAACTGACAACTGTCAAAAGGAAGAGGGTTGGGGATTTGGTGAGAAGAGTGAAGGAATTAAGTAAAGAGCCCTAACTCATTTGGCTCAGTGGATAGAGCATTGGCCAGTGGACTGAAGGGTCCCAGGTTCGATTCTGGTCAAGGGCATGTACTTTGGTTGTGGGCACATCCCAAGTAGGGGGTGTGCAGGAAGTGGCTGATCAATGTTTCTTTCATCAATGTTATTAACTCTCTATCCCTGTCCTTTCCTCTCTGTAAAAATCAATTATATATATATATATATATATATATATATATATATATATATATACATATATTTTTTTAAAAGGGATTAAGTAAAGAAAAATGGAAAGACTCAAGGACATAGAAAACAGTATGGCAAGTGCAATAGGGAACTGGGGGTGGGGAGTGGCAGAAAAAGCTTAAAGGGAGGATAAATGATGATGGAAGGAGATTTGAAATGGGGTAGTGAACACACAATACAATCTATAATAATAAAAGCATAATATGCTAATTAGACCCTAAATCGAATGACCTTCTGAAGGCCGAGCCCTGAGTATATAGATGATGTGTTATAGAATTGTATACATGAAACCCATATAATTTTATTAGTCATGTTACCTCAATAAATTCAATTTTAAAAATAAATTTGGGACACACACACACATATACACACACACAAGTTTCCACATCAGGTAGCCAGATCCATAAATAAATAAGGTTTTTGAAAGCAAAGTTTTTAGACCTTATAGTACTGTTCCCTAAACTTGTAACTTAGGTTCTATGCACATTCATTTTGTGTCATCTACTGCTTCCACCATTGCTTTCCTGTCCTGTTGTAAGAGAGTTTCTCTGTGGCTTATACATTTTCATTTTCAATGGCACCCATAATCTTTCTAAACCCTTCCCATCTCTACTCATATTCTTGCCTTCCTCTTTTAAACTCTTGGGTTACATGTTCTTGGCATTTGTATTCTGACTAGATGGGGCACCTTGGGGATATCCATCAATTACACCAATATTGAGTTCTTCCCGAGGCATCTTTAAGATACAATAAAGATTTGTGACGATCAAGCATGTCAACTCATGGCCGGTGGGACACAAGTTTGACATGGTTGCGTGCCTATACAATACATGAATGTCTGAATTAACAGTCCCCAAATTGTGAAATAACCTATTTTATTAGAAATGCTTTTCACATGACTGTAATTTTTTACATGAAAGTCGGGTTTATCTAAAAGCCAACACTAAGGAAAATAAAATTGCATTATTACTAAGGCCCAGTTTGCCTTTTACAGTTCTAATAGTCTATTGACTTTTTTTATTACTAGTCCTTAGTAGGTAGAAGACAATGATAGTTTAAGCTGAAATTCCCATATTAAATATTTTATATTATTGTTCCCAGTAGAGACAGTAGAGAATAGAAACTCTGAATACTGTCACATAATAATGCTTTAATTAAGGCAAAGGTTCTTAGGCTAACAAATGGTGTTTAACCTTTACAAGAGAATCAAACAGAAATTAAATCAAATTCAGGTTCATGATTTTATAAATTATTCAGCCCTGCTTCAGACAAGACATTGATCTATTCTGTTACTAAAATATGGCGCTAATCTTTTTTTAGTGATAATAATAAAGAAATAATTACAGAATATGGCCATATATCAGGGGTGCACAGTAATGAGTAAATTAAAACAACCTAGAGGTTTTAAGTACAAGTAATGAATGGATGAATAATGAATCCTAAGTCTGGGATATTCAATTTTCTAAGGAATTTTAAATCTGAGTATAGTATTGCTATATGTCTGAGTATCTGTGGCAATCCATCCTCTAAAAATAGAAGGTAAGAGCATAAAGGGCAAATCTAGACAGATGGAAATGAGGCAACAACCCATTAAATAATATATAATTTTTAAAATTTCTCACATTCCAAATATACACATAGTATACTCCTATAAACGTAGTGTAAGTCTTCATTAAACCTAAGTACTTTCTAGTTTCATAAAAACTGTCTAGGCGTGTCACCAGATGAAACTTTATTGTGTTTCATGTAGAGTTGTTAGAGTGAACATCCAAAGCATTCTAATATTTGAATTAACACATTCAAGGCAATTTCCACACATAAGTATTCATACTTCCAAAAGCAAATTTATTTCAGAGGGAATTACAATTATTCAGACCTCTTATACTTTCTTGTTTGCATTTTTAATTCCTCTGATGATTTCTTTCTTCAAACTCTGTTTAATTTGGATATTTGTCATAATCTCTATGCCTAGGCACCCCAGTTTCACTTTACATCTTTTCTTCCATAAAATGTACATTTGAAAATACTCTAAGACTCTGGAGAAAGTCTGTCCCTTTATTTCAATGTAGTTGTCTCTGTTTGAAGCTGACTCACAGTGTTTTGGTAAAATATTAAATTTACTTAAATGAAAAAAAATATTGTATTTAATTTACATGGTAACTGAAGATGCATATATTTCCAAAATGGAACATTGCTATCTATAGGAAAGATTACATTGCTTGAACTTAATTATAAAAAACAAACAAAATTATATTTAAAGGAAACTCATGTTTTACATATAAGAGCTCTATTTTAGGAACATTAATATACGTTCTATAAATGTCACAGCTGTTACAGCAAAAAGTATCTCATTTCTAAATTATAAAGGCCATCTAATTTGTTTTCTTCCTCTTATTTTAAACATAACTTGACGTGTTTTTTTTTTTTTTGTTTTGTTTGTTTGTGTTTTTTCTTTTGCTTTTCTTTCATGCCATACAGAAATTATGATACTTTACTGGTTACTTATTGTAATTATATTTCTTCAAGTTTCTCAGTTTAGAAAGGCCTTTTACATTTTAAGATTATACATATTTACTCATTTATTCTTATATTGTGTAGTTACTAATAGCTTATCCTTATATTAGGATACATTATTCACATTTGTTTATTCTAGTGTGTGTATATGAGTTGTACAACTGTCACTACAATCTAAATTTAGTACATTACTCCAAATAAGCAATCCTGTACACATTAGCAGTCATTCTTGTTCCCTCCACCCTTTGTCCTATAAAACCACTAATCTACGTGTGGTTTTTATATATTTGCCTATTTTGGGTAGCCTATATAATAAAAGGCTAATATGCAAATTGACCGTATGGCAGAACAACCAGTTGCTATGATGCACACTGACCACCAGGGGTAGACACTCAATGCAGGAGCTGACCCCTGGTGGTCAATGTGTTCCCACAGGGGGAACACTGCTCGGCCAGAAGCCAGGCTCGTGGCTGGCGAGCACAGCAGCTGTAGTGAGAGCCTCTCACGCCTCTGCAGCAGCGCTAGGACATTCGACTCCCCCGAGGGCTCCCAGACTGCAAGGGGGCACAGGCTGGGCTGAGGAACCCCCATGGGAAAGCAATGCATATAAGAAGGGCAGAAATAACTCCAAGCTGTCAAAATGCTTCTCTCACTTGAAGAGATATATAGCTAGAAGGAAAACTGCTAGGTCTTAAGGAAAGTCAATGTTTCACATTTGAAGAACTGCCAGACTTTTTTTCTGAAGCAATTTTACTATATTGTATTCTCAGCAGCAAGGTGCAGGGGTTCAAATTTCTCCACATCCACACCAACTTTCCATTTTCTGTATTTATGACTATGTACATCTTGGTGATTTGAAATGATATCTCATCGTGGCTTAAAGTTCCCTAATGGTTAATGATGCTGAAAGTCATATGTATTCATTGGTCATGTGAGCATCTACTTTAGAGAAATTTCTATTTAAAGAACTTTGCCTGTGTTAAAATTGGGTTGTCTTATTTTTATTAAGTTAAAAACTACAAACTGACAATGTTAAAAGAAGTTGTGAGAGTTAGACATATATATATTTTTGTTTTGTCCCAGATATTAAGATAAATAATTGTTTCTTTGTGTTTATTCTATTTAGAGTTTGTTGAGTTCCTTGGATGTGTAGAATAATGCTTTTCAGCAAATTTGGAAAAATTGAGCTAATGTTTCTTTGAATTTTTTTATCCCTTTCTCTTTCCTTTCTTTCTTATATTTATATTACACACATGTTGGTGTGGCTAATGTTCTCTCACATTTCTTTGAGTCTTTTTCATCTCTTATTCACTTTTTTCCTGCCTTCTTTGGATTGTATTATCTACCTTAAAGGTCAGTGATTCTTTCTTTTACTACATCAGATGTATTATTTAGCCCTTCTAGTGAACTTTTAATTTTAATTATTGTACTTTAACTCAATCTATTCTATTTTTCTCTTTCAAAGTTATTTATATATTTTATTGATAGTCTATGTTTGATGCCATCATACTTTCCATAAACTCTTGAGCCATGGTCTTCTTTAGTTCTAGGAACAGAAATCCCTGTAAAGTCCAACATCTAGTTCCCTTCTAAAGCAGCTTCTATCACCTGCTCTTTTTCCTGTGAATGGAACACCTTTTATTATTCATTTCATGTTTTGTATACTTATGGTGAAAAGTAGATATTTTAGAAAATATTTGAAGTAAGCTATAGAAACTGATTTCTTCCTTCTCACTCCAAAGATATTAATGTTGTAGATGCTATTTGCTTGGTCATTTATTCATCTGTTCTTTAATAAATAGGCTGAAATAATTCTGTAAAGTCATTTCTAGCAGGGTTCAGGTCTAATACATATGTTCAATTTTTTTTGTCTTAATGTTATCTTTTCGTCCAGATATATAGGGATTACCCCTGTGTTAAAAAAAAATACTTATACCTAACTGGTGTGGCTCAGTTGGCTGAGCCTCATTCCATGTACCAAAAGTTTGCAGGTTCAATTTCTGGTCAGGACACCTGCCTGGGTTGCAGGCTGGATCCCCTGTAGAGGAGTGTGCAGGAGGCAACCAATCAACATTTCTCTCTCATTGATGTTTCTATCTCTCCATCTCCCTCTCTCTGAAATCAATAAAAAAATTTTTAAGCCGAAATCGGTTTGGCTCAGTGGATAGAGCGTCGGTCTGCAGACTGAAAGGTCCCACGTTCAATTCCGGTCAAGGGCATGTACCTTGGTTGCGGGCACATCCCCAGTAGGGGGTGTGCAGGAGGCAGCTGATCGATAATTCTCTCTCATTGATGTTTCTAACTATCCATCTCTCTTCCTCTCTGTAAAAAATCAATAAAATATATTTAAAAAAATTTTAAAGATACTTATTAGTCAAAGGTTGTGCTTAAACACCCATAGTGTGTTAGTTTTTAACATTGTACCTTTAGGTGTGGTGTGGTGTGTGTGTGTGTGTGTGTGTGTGTGTGTGTGTGTGTGTGTGTCACAGGCTGCTATTACAGTGCAAAGAATTCAGCTAGGTACTAGTAGTTTGGATTTTTGCTCTTTGATCACTGTTCTCTGTGAGGACTTATCCCTGGGCATGCACACAGTCCTCCACACTTCCAGGGCTCTATGTGATTTTACTTTTTAAGTTGGCTCCTTGGAGTTTCTTCTGGGTTAGAGTGGACTATTGTTTAGCTAATGTTTGGCCAAAGGTTGTGCTTAGTAGGGCCCTTGACAACAAAGGCTCCCACCACTTGTCAATGTATCTGTGTACAGCTTTGGGGATGTTTTCAAGTCCACTCCACATCCTTTCATTCTAATTTAGTCACTTAATAATAAGACTTTTTTTTAAAGCATACATTGTTCATTATACATTAAATGCCTAGTTTATGTAAATATGTAGTACACACACACACACACACACACACACACACACACACACACACACACACACTACCGTGTAGTGATATGCACTACAAGTTCCAGAAACTATTATAAATGCAGGGAAGACAGCAATGAACAAGAAAGGCAATTATCTTGTCCTTATGGACTTGCATTTTAGTGGAGGAAAAGCCAATAATCAAAGACCTGTTATGAAGGCTAGATTTTTTAAATTAATTTTTAATGGAGAGAGAGGTATGCTGCAAAACACTTACCTTGTAGTCTGACTTTCTTGAAAAAGAAAATAATTTTCTTCATTTCATCAGCCCTATTAAAATAACAAAACACAGGTCTGCCTTACTAGACGTTTAAAAGAAAATTATAGATAGGGTGATGAATGGTAAGTAGACTACTGTGGTAATCATTTCCCAGTGTATGCAATTATTGAATCATCAGGTTGTACACCTGAAACTAATAAACATTACTTTAATAACAATAAATAAACAAAATACAATACCACAGATAAGACAATCATCCTTTCCTTGTACTGATGACTGTTTGTTTAGCTTCTGTATGCTGTTTCACAAAATAGTCAAGTAAATTTTTATTGTTGTTTATTTAGTGTTAACCAAGGAGGTAGATTTGATATTATCTTACACATTGAGAATTACTATTGGTTTATTTACATATTAGTTCAGGCTTTATCTTCATCCTTTCCAAGAGAAGAATAAAATAACACAGCACACTGACATTCCTGAGAACAAATGGCATAGAAAAGTAGCTGAGTAACTCTAGGTTATTATTATAGAGATCTGTGAAGCCATTGTATGTATGAGTAGGGAAGCCAACTCAATGTAAACATAAGAAAGGCCCAGGGTATGACACCTGCAAATCCTGGTAAGTCTGAGCCATCCAGAAAACTGTTATCCAGGAAAATGCTCTCATCTGGGACCCTGATATTACTATGAGTATTATGTTTTCAATTGTAGTTTAATTTCCTTATTATTTTGTTTTGGTTTAAGGTGTACAGCATAATGACTAGACAATCATATACTTCACAAAGTGTTCCCCCTGATATTTCTAGTACCCACCTGGCACCACACACAGTTACTGCAATAGTATTGCCTATAGTCCCTATGCTTTACTTACATCGCTGTGTCTATTCTGTAGCTACCAATTTGCACTTCTTAATCCCTTCACCTCTTTCACGAGTCCCCCAAACTCCTTCCCCTCTTGTATTCACCAGTTCACAATCTGTGTCTAGGAGTCTGTTTCAATTTTGTTTATTTGTCTATTTGTTCTTTAGATTCCACATATATGTGACATCATGTGGTATTTATCCTTCTCTGACTAACTTATTTCACTCAGCACAATACCTTATAGTTGAAACCCTGATTTTAACTTTATCACCCATCTCCTAAATTTGCACACCTATCACATATTAGAAGTATTAAAATTGTTATGCCCCCAGTGTGTACTTCTCTGCACAGAAAAAAGAATCTTAAATGTTACATTCATAGCTCTGATCAACATTATTTTTGTATCATTTAAGGAATATTATCCTCTGAATTACTATATTATAACTTAGTAAAGTGCTTAACTGTGTCTACATACTTCACCTTGGTGTATCTAGTACCAAAATGAGTGCTTAGCATTTATTCATTCATTCAGCATATAATTTATTCCTTGTCTCTCTCTCAGAAATTGTCAAAGTGAGCATGCTGTTTTCTCAATAAATATGGGGAGAACTATGTTTATTTAGATGAAGACATAAATCAAACTATACTATACCAAGAATGATTGGAAACCTAAATAAATGTAAGGCATAATTCATATCATTCCAGACCTTATACTTTCATTTGAAATTTAAATATTCACAGCAAACATTTGGGATTCAATTATTCTCAATACATATACCATCAAGTGAAAGATATAGTACAAACTTTATTCCCTGTGCTGACACTGAGAAGAGTAATAATTTCTTCCAACCGAGATCACTCCAACTGGCTTACTACATGGCAAAAATAAATGAATGAGCAAATAAAGCAATCTTCCAGTATAGGAAGGGATAATTTGCGTTTACTTTTTTTTTTCTGATCAACTTCACAGCTGGCAAATTCTATCTATCTATCTATCTATCTATCTATCTATCTATCTATATATATATAAAAGCCCAGCATCCATTACAGTGGAATGACTAGAATGACCAGAATGATCAGTTGCTATGACATGAACTGACCACCAGGGAGCAGATGCTCAATGCAGGAGCTGGCCCCTGGTGGTCAGTGTGCTCCCACAGCAGGAGCACCACTCAGCCAGAAGCTGGGTTCATGGCTGGCCAGTGCAGGGTAAGTGGCGGGAGTCTCTCCTACTTCCGAGGCAGTGCTAAGGAGACGTGAGCAAAGCAGTAAGGAGTGAGCAGGTGAGTGGTTAGGAGCAAGCAGACAGGTGGTAGGAGTGAGGGGTCCTGGATTGAGAGAGGGTATAGGCTGGGCTGAGTGACAGCCCCCCGCCCCCATGCATGAATTTCATGCATTGGGCTTTTGATATTTTTATAATATTGCTAAATTTTGCATCTGCTTACATGTGCTTCAGTGCTCCTTTTTATACCCAGAGCATTTATTAATCTCAGGCACACAACCAATGTCACAGCAATAAATAGTAGTAGGCCTACTTAATTGGATAGTGCATTCTGCTGAAGAAGCCATGGGCAAAGATTTGATCCCTTAAGCATGTCAGGTAAAGCCCATTTAATTCATTATCACAGACTGAATATCCAAAATGGGTCACCTCCTTAAAAACTCACGCCAGAAGTAACTACAGAGCCTTGTGGCTTCAGCAGCATAATTTGCTTTTATGCAATAATTACAACAGAGGGAACCAGAGATAAATATGTGGCCGAATAATCCATGTAATGCTCCTGCTGTGGGAGCACACTGACCATAGATGTGGGAGCAATGTTTTAAGACAAGCATTATTTCAAGCAGATAGTTTAGTGCAGAAAATGATGCTGAAATAATATAACACTGCTCTGAGTTGGTATATGTGCTCTAAACTATATCAAATATACCAGTAATTAAAAGGGTATTTCTATTACTAATCAGGGACAACATCATTTGCAACTCAATTAACTCACATATTTTAAGGAAAATTCATGAGCAACAACGATTTGACCCGATAGGTGGAATTGTTAACTTTTTGAATAAGCATGATATATGTAACAATGTGTGTTGGTGAGTGGTCAGGTTGTTAGTTTTGGGCTAATAAAAATGCAACATCGAAAATAGCATTTTTAGTTAATATTCTATATAGTACACAGAACGGCAGATAATTCTGAACTAGTCCAGTATGTAGAACTGCACATTTATTTCACTTCACCTCTTACACACCGAGAGCTGCGCTATCTAATGTGGATCAATAGCCATAGGCCACAAGTGGGTATTTAAAATTATATTCAAATGAATAAAAAGTTTTACAGTCCATTTCTCAGTCTCACCAGCTACATTTTAAGTGCTCAATAGCGACCTGTGTCTGGAGGCTACAGTATCAGACAGCACAGATAGAGACCATTTCCATCTTCCATCATCACTGAAATTTCTATTGGGCAGCGCTGTCTTAGAGATTATCCATGCAGCATAACTACACAAATTGTATCAAATCCTCAGTCTTATCATGTCAACACCCTTGATTTATATAAAATATATCAGACTCTTAAAGGAGTCCACACGTGTGTATTTTTAAGTGGTTGTTTGTTTTCTAATTACCGAGTTTTAGGAATTATTTGAGTGTTTTAGATAAATGTACTTTATCAGATTTGCAAATATTTTATCTCAGTCTCTGGCTTATCTTCTCACTGAGTAGTATTGTTTTCTGAGCTGAAGTTTCTAATTCAGTAAGTCTCACCTGTCATTTTTTCCTCTTATGTATTGTGTTGTATCTGAAAATTCATTGCCAAACCTAAAGGCACCTAGATTTCTCTCCCATCTCCTAAAAATCTTACAGTTGTGTCATTTACTTTTAGGCCTGTGGTCTATTTTCAAATAAATTTTGTGAAAGATGAAAGATCCATTGTGTCCAGTTATTCCAGCACCTCTGTGATCTATAAATATACATTTTCTACAAACAACTACTATGATGCTTCTAAATAGTTTATTTGTCTAAAGAGATAAAATAAAATGGTGGTATCAATCATAATTCCCATATTACAGTTTTGGAAGCATTAAGATACGTAATCACACCAAGAGAGGTCCTAATTAAAGTAATTCAAACTATAAAATAGTTTAACCCATGAGTTTAAGTAAAATGTATGTTGCAACAAAAGTAATGCTTTCTATATTTCAAATTATGCTTCTTAGCTAGTAGTGTTTTTGGGGGCTTGTCTTCAATTGAGCGTTAAGTGAAATCTAACACATGAGTTTGAAATATGTGCTTTACTCACTGAACCTTTTTTCCCCCCCTAAACTGGGTATATTACAAGGCATAGATGTAAATGTAGAGAATAATGTGGTAAATGTTACTTAAAATATCATCTTTTATTTGGTTATGCCAAGAAATTACTTTCATATCTTCTCACAAACTTCATTATTCTAACTATTGGGCTGAAATAATTGCTTCTATCCCCTGGGTCCAATAAGCAAGTCAGCTCTTTAATGGGTCTTGTTAGACTTGAAGAGCAGTGCCTTTCTTTGCATTAGTGGTTTGCTACCTGTGGAGTCATCAGCACAGAAACCAGAGGCCAGTTTTCTTCCTATTAAATGAAGCAGATAATGGGCCATTGGAGAGGTTGACTCCTGTGCTGTGAATGAGTCCCGGCAAGCTCAGGGATAGCCCAAAGCTTCACTCCGTCCTATTCATGCCACCTGTCCACAAATTAAGTCAAAGGAAGGATATTAATTTGTTACATTTCAAAAGCCCTACTGGCAAGCCAACGTGGACATTTTAAATGGCAATGGATAACAGAAACACCTTACTAATATTCCACGGAGTCACTGGTTATAGTTTTTTGTAAACTTCCTTTCCAGCAACCAACACGCAGAGCATTTTTGACCAGAAATACAACTAATGACTACCAAAGCAGATGTATCACAAAGCATTACACAGAGGAGCTTTTTTAAAAAAATCTAAGTTAGAAGGTATATTAACTTCGTGACATAAATGCATGTCGTTTTTATTAAAACAAATCATGCCAATGACTTGGAAGTGCTATGAGCTCACCAAGAAATTGTATTTATGAAATACTCCTATTGCCTCCAAAGAAATACGTGTCACCAGCTAGAAATATTAAACTGCATGGGTTTGTCTTGCCATAGAGAGGGAAATCATTTAGGACAATAGAAAGGCAAACATCCAATTCCGCTTCCTGGGAAGAAATCAGTGATGGGTTATAGGAATCAGGCATGGTCATAGGAGGTTAGCTTCTGTTTGCCTTGGATTAAAAACAAATTTATATTTGAGATGACCTGGGTGATACATTGGTATGTTATGTCTCACATATGACAAGGTGACATTAATATAAAATGCCATTATATGAAAAGTCTTTGATGACATGTTAATGCAATTAATCTGATAACTGTTGAGGTATATTTTTATTCCTTCCTTAAAATATTTTCCCTAGTTCTTTTTTTGTAACTTTTCTGGAAATATATTATGTAGTCAAGATATATAATAGTTTATTCTTTTTACCCTTATTCTAAATAAACAGGGGTGCATCTAGTAAGGCTGTTTCACATAAAGGATCTCCTGTAAAATATATTTCATTTATAATGGAAATTTGTAAAATTTACATATAGACATAATTGGAGAGTAATTCTGAATAACTAATCTGGCATGTCAAACAATTCCTTTTAAATATATCATTTCTTATCTAATACCTTTAAAAGCTTTTTTGTCGTTGTTGTTTTGTTTTGTTTTGTTTTGTTTTGTTTTGTTTTGTTTTGCTTTCTTAATAATGACATTGCTCTGGCTAGACCATATATTATCTCCATTTTACAGATGAGTCAACTAAGACTCAAAAAATTTCCCTGATTAGTCCATAATAATTTTTTTGGCTTTTAATCTAATGTCTTTTTCTTTACTTCATCTTATAAATCAAACTGAATATTCTGGCATATATGACCCTTAATAAATCTCATAGCATGCCTCAAATTTTGTATGTCATGTTAAGACACCACCATCCAATATATGTGACTCTAATCTAAGATCTGTTCCTACTTTAAAACTGTGCCTTGTAGTAGTGAAGTCAAATAGTATTCTTATGAGTTTTAAAAGTATTTCAGGATAAGAGAGATTTGATTTTCAATTATTCCGGTAATCACCACTGCCACCTATTATTGCATGGTGGAAGGACTGTATCTACCTTGAGTCAGCATTAACAACATCTAAGATATAATTAGATTTGGAGTGAGATGTAACTCTATGTCATTAACCTGAAAATACCAAGACAAATCCAGAAATTTGTACTCCTTTATTAGCTTTATATTCCTTCAGCAACTTTTTTGAAATTATAAGAAAGGGTAGAGATTTAGGAACTTTATAGAGCTGATTACAGAATTAGCTGATACTGGGTCAGAGTTTAACATGCAGGTTAAATCACAATTAGCCAGACTCAACATGAGAAATAAGGTGAGAAAAAGTATGAGAGAAAATAAGTGAATCTTTAGAACTCACTCAAGTTTAAAGCTAGTAGGTGAAGTTCAGATTTGAGGAAGAAATGAGATTAGACCAAAAGCCAGATATTGGGTAAGTTAGATGTTTTAACTGTCTCGAGTTAAATATTCCATCTGTTCCTTATTTAAACTAACAACAGGGTAAGAAAATATTATAAAATAAAAATTCATTAATTCCATTTCCTAGAAATTGACAGGACAGAGATCATGAGAGATTTAAGGAAATAATTTTCTAGAGCAAACAATTCCATGACTTTCCCTGTAGAAATATTTCCAAATCATTGGTTTGGTTCATATGCCCTTTCTTCAGACCTTCCATTTATTCACCATAGAGGAATGACTACTAAAGTTGGAATCTGTGCTTGGTTTACCAACATTTTAAAACATAACCCTGTGCTCTAAAGAATGTCAATTACAATGTAGTAGCAAATACAGAAAAAAAATGCTAATGACAGTGATACATCAGTGAAATTCACAGGGCTGGTCACTGGAAGGATTAAGTAATCCAAGCAATTTAAACCTTCTCCTTTCTCACATGTTCTCATTTTTAACTATCTGCAGAGCTTTAGAGGCAGCCAAGAAAGATTTATTCCTGTAATTTATTTCAAACTATTCATACATCTTTCTGAAGCCATAGCAAGAGCCTACGCTGCGTTGTTTTTATGAACAAAGCCAAATTCTTGTCATATTACATATTATTGTTAATACATAACACTTTAATGAAGATACATCATAATTTTTTTTTTGCTAGACTCAAAGATTTACTAGCTTTGTATTGTATTTCTCTGGGGCTGTATTTTGTCTGGATTGTGTTTTGATATCATATCATTAAGGGGCTATTCAAGTGGCAAAGGTAGCCTCCAACCTGGGAACAACAGACAGGGGACTCTGACACCGCACTGTAATCAGCCCTTTGGTTTTTATTAAATATTTACTCTAAAGTTTACCTAAGATAGCAATATTATTCTTCAATGTAATCATTCCAAAGATGATCACTAGAAAAACATATAGATGGAATACTGGTATGTATGTTTTTTTTCTAAGAAAATTACATGTAGATTTTGAAAATCATAAAATAAAATCATAGACATACTAGGAGCAAATGATGTAATTATATATGATTTTTGCTGTATATTTTTGATGTTTTAATTTAGCATAATGCCCTCAAGATTCATTCATATTGTCATATGGCAGGATTTTCTTCTTTGTGGCTAAATAATAGACCGTTATATCTATCTATCAATATATCACATCTGCATCTTCTTTGGACACTCAGATTGTTTACATGTCTTGCCATTGTGAATAGTGCTGCGCTGAACATAGGAGTATAGCTATCTCTTGATATCCCGTGTTCATTTCCTTTGGATACATACCCAGAATTAGAATTATTGGATTGTATGGTAGTTATATTTTTAAATTTTAAAGCAGGTCATAGCAAATATAACACTCAGATGAAAATCAGCCTTAATAGCTTCATTGGAATCCAATCACACCTATTTATTTACTAACAAGAGCAGAAATGAGTAAATCTAACAAATCTCAGTTGTGCCCCAGAGCTTAAACATGAACTCTCTGGCCTTCTACAGAATAGGTTTGCTTACCCCTGTCTTAGAACATAGAGTCAATCCCCTTAGCTTGGCTTATATTACTCATCATAATCTAGCTACAATTTTATATTATGCCCATTCCCATAAACACAATGTTCTGTTGTTGAACAGAAATGTGTTTCCAAAGATCTTCATGCCCTTCATTTCATAAATAATGTTTACTCTCATTACTTCGAATACGCTCTCATCTCACCTTTGAGATGCCTCAGAGCACAGTATTATTTGTCTTTTTTTATTCAATGCAATCTTCCTTTGATTTTTTCTTCCCTCACATGGACTATGATAAATAATTGTCTTCCATGTACCCTTGGCTCTCTATGAGCTTATATTCCTTTCTAATGAGCACTACCTTTTTCTTTGTTCTGCAGATTTCTTCACAAATGTCTTGTTTCATTGTCTAAAAAGTTAAAAAAATGCATCTGGCATATCATTTTTCTGAGCCTCATTTGTGATTCTCTGATGCACAAACATTAAATTGATTTTCTTTCCTCCTATCAATCTGGTTTTGTCTCCACTTTGTTATTTGTTCAGCCAAAAAAAAGTTCAGGGTGGAAAGGGTAGAATTCTCCTCCTCCCCAACAGCTTTGGTGAGCCAACAGAAGGATTCACCAGCCGGAAACTGCTTTTCCGGAGTCCACCACTGCTAAGAGATCCTGGGACATCTGACCCTAGAGCAGCCATGGGCAAACTAAGGCCCGCAGGCCGGATCCAGCCCGTCCT
Organism: Vespertilio murinus; assembly: GCA_963924515.1. Classification (NCBI taxonomy): domain Eukaryota; kingdom Metazoa; phylum Chordata; class Mammalia; order Chiroptera; family Vespertilionidae; genus Vespertilio; species Vespertilio murinus. The sequence goes on from OZ004707.1 coordinate 141,462,553, forward strand.
GCTGTTCTATCCCGCCCGCGGAGCCGAAAGAGCAGAGGGTTCTCTTGTTCTCCCCTCCACTCCTTCACTAGCAGCCCAAGATGAGAGTGCCAGCATGGTCAGGTTGCTTTTGTTCCGGCCCTCCGGTCCAGTTTAACAACCCATTGTGGCCCTCGAGTCAAAAGGTTTGCCCATCCCTGACCTAGAGCCAGCAAATTGGTGAGCTTTCTTACCTTGTCCACCTCCCAAAACTGTCTTCAGGGTCTGGTATAAAAAGAAAGTTGTGGAAGTTTTATTATATTTCTCTAAACACAGATTATCAGGGGAAAGAAAACATACATACACACACACACACACACACACACACACACACACACACACACCAGAACAAAATAGCATCTGTGAACCTAGCTTCTTGGGCCTAGCAACTCTAATATAAAACTGATAAAATATTACTTTGGGGGTTTCTTTCTTTATTTAGAGTTACTTTCCCTCCCAGAATAATTTCACTAGAAATTAAATGTGTTAATATATGTAATTGAAGCTACTGAAAATAAAAGGGGGGCTGCTATAAACAAGAAAAGTAAAAAAATGTTTTAGCTAAAAATTGGTATAAAGGATGAGGATGCATTTTGTCCATGACAATGAGAGGAATTTTGTCTCAACTAGAATTTCTGGTTATGAAGAGCAATCTAAATGTATCTATACTGAAGGCTAAAAATTGAAATGTTACTATAAGGGTTTTACAAACTAAGCTTTAATATCAATGATAGAGATATAAAACTTCTTTTTCACCTGCTAAACCAGTTTTTTTAGAGTTTGATCTATTTTTGATAGTAGATTATAAAAGCCTTTTTTCCAAACCTTTTTAATGTAATTTTTATAGAAACTAAAGATTTTGTCTGAACAATTGCACTTTACACTGTCTTCATTATATATTAATGTCTTAAAAAGCTAAAATTTACTTATAGTTATTTAACCTTCTGTATTTGCCTACAAATTATTTAATTGTCACCATGGCTAAATGCATAAACGAGTGTTGCCTCACAGTTAGCTATGAGACAACATTTACCAACTATTTTAAAACTTTTTGATATTTTTTACAAATTTTGACAAATTTTCCCAAATAAAATTCTGGTTTTGTTTTTATTTTTATTGATTTTAGAGAGGGAGGGAGGAAGCAGGGGAAGAGAGAGAGAGAGAGAGAGAGAGAGAGAGAGAGAGAGAGAGAGAGACATTAATGGTGAGAATCATTGATTGGCTGCCTCTTGCATGCCCCCTACTGGACATGTGCCCTGTGACTGGGAATTGAACCTTGACTTCCTGGTTCACAGGTCAATTATCAATCAATGAACCATATCAGGTTGGTCCTCAAATACAATTCTAAGTTAAATATCATCGAACTAAAAATAACTTCGGGGTCTTCAGAGCACTTCTGGAACACATAAAAATTTTGTCTCACCTTACAAAAAAGAAATATTAAACATATTAGGTTTTTTTGATACTAGAGGCCTGGTGAATGAAATTCATGCACTGGGAGGGGGTGTCCCTCAGCCCAGCCTGCACCCTCACCAATCTGGGATCCCTTGGGGGATGTCCAACTGCCAGTTTAGGCCCAATCCCAGAACCAGCAGTCGGATATCCTTTTCACAATTCGGAACTGCTTGCTCCCAACTGCTTCCCTAACCACTCCCCTACCAACCTGATCAATGCCTTACTTCCCTCCCTGCTGGCCAGATCACCTCAACTGCCCTCCCCTTCCAGCCCTGACACCCCCAACTGCCCTCCCCTGCAGGCCCAGCTGCCCCTTAACTGCCCTCCCCTGCAGGGCTGATCACCTGCAACTGTCCTTCCCTGCCAGCCTGGTCACCCTAACTGTCCTCCTCTGCTGACCTGATTGCCCACAACTATCCTCCCCTGCCATTCATCTCGTTGTGGCTATCTTTGACCATATGGGGGTGGCCATCTTGTGTGAGGGCATGAGGGTCAATTTGCATATTACCTCTTTATTATATAGGATGCTAAATTATATGAGAAAAATAGTCAAATAAAAGTAATACTAAATCTTCATGTTATGTCTATATTGAGGAATAAATTTTCTAAAATGACATTAAATCTCAGAATTCCAATATATGCTAATATAAGCTTCTCAGTAATAACTGGTCACTATCTTAAAGTGTGTATTATAGAAATCACCTTATTAATTACCTATAACATATAATCAGATCTTTCACCATATTTAAAGTCTTTTCTTAAAGTTATTTTTTACTCTGATGCTTTTTACATAAAATTATTCATTTTCAATGATTCATAGGAAAAAAAAAATCTGAGTACATGTTCCTGGTAACTTTAAGGCTACAAAACTAAACTGTGTAAAAATTTACCAAACTAAGGAAAAACTGAATTCGTAAAACCACTATTATTTTCACAGACTCTAAATATGCCTTTGGAGTCTGTCGTGCTGTTGGCACAATTTAAAACTCCCACAGAATGTTCACTTGTGCAGGTGTGTACTGTTGCTAATGGGCATATAATTGCTGCCCTGTTCCAGGCTGTTCACTCCCCTTCTGAAATTGCTATTATTCACTGCTCAGCCTTATTTTTCATACTAAGGAGATTGATACTCTATCTTTAGGAAACGACAGGGCTAACAAAGCTGTTAAACCTGCAGCTCAGAAGGAACCCCCTGATCATCTCTCTAGCCAATTTTTAAACCTGCTTTTATTCCAGAACGATATTATTAATTACCAGAAAAATGCCCATAATCTGCAAAAAAGAAAAAAGATATAAAATAGTGACAAATAATTTTCAGATGGATTATACATTTGGTTAAATGGGCTTCTTGTAGCTCTTTTTCTTTGACTTTTTGGCTTGCACTTACATCCAACCAAGTGATACATATGTACAGATTGAAGACAGTTAAGAAGCTAAAAAAAGTTGGTTTTTCCCTGGCATCAACAAAATTTCTGACCATTTCTTCTCCACCCCTTTCCCCCTGCTACCCCGCTACTCCCTGCCCAGGGCACTACCTGTAATCTCTCCAACTTCTGGAAGAAATAAATAGACCCCAGGAAGTCCTTCTGGGCCCACTCTGCCCCTGTGGCTCTCCAAATGCATTTCACAGACTTGCCCCTAGCTCTAGGCTGGTCTCACTGTTTGGTTACTGTCTGCATATGTAGTGGGTGGACTGAATGCAACCCAACTAGAGGTGTCAATGCCATAACTATGTTAAAAAATTAATAGCGGAGATTATTCTACATTTTTATATTGCTTTATGAATTAAGGAACTTATTTTTATAGAAGAGATTAACAACTTGCTTGCAAAACTATGAGATACTCATTAAAATTTCATACCCCATACCATCCTCAATAATCAGGGCAAATGCAGCATTTTAAAAAAAGATCTGTCAAGAAACTGGACTTAAACGGCCTAAAGCTTTGACATTGGCTCTTATAAAGATAGGGAACACTCCAAACATTTGGACACCCGTTGCCGTCTGGCATCTCTACACCTTCCATTCCTATTTTTTGTTTGTTTGTTTGTTGTGTTTAATTATGGGAACTTGAGGGATCTATTTGGTTTGATGACTAACCATATACAAGAACTAACCTGAAGCATGTTGCCACCATCAGGACATATGTAATACTTTGAACAATAAAGATCAAAAGAAATCTTCCAGGATCCAAGCAAGCCTTGGACACAGACTATCCCTCTAAAGACAATTGGGAGGTGGTCCCCACAAGTGACCTTTAACTAAGGATTTCCAGCACCGACCTCCAGGACCCAGAAGCAAGCAGCGACACAACGTAGACCATTTTTTCCCCACAAGATCACGGATCAAGAATGTGGAATAATCTCAATTATTAATTTCTTTGCTACAGTTGTCACATCAACACATCTAGTCAGATAGCGTTCAGTCCATCCACTACACATGCAGAGAATAACCAAACAGTGAGACTAGCCTAACACTGGGGGCAAGTCTATGAAATCCATTTGGGGTGCCACCAGGGGTAGTGTGGGCCGGGGAGGACTTCCTGGGGAATATCAACTTTACATGAAGACCTTTTCCCTAGTTTATTAATGAGTTATTAGGAGGGCGACTGGCAAGCGTTGTCTCTTTCTACCCTACCTTCCCTCTGTAAGTTTCTACTATGGTCTCTTTTTCAACCCAAGTATTCCTCTAATTAATCCTCCTTTATTTATAACAGGTTTGGTACAGACCAAATACCTTTTTATTTAAATTTGCTAAACCTTGGCCACATTAACGAATCAAGCTGGCCGTCGGCTATTAATGCAAAAGAACCTAAATTAGTCATCATTCCTGACAATGTGAACACTTGTTGGACGAAGTGGAAAAGGTAAGTGAGTGACAGTGTACTGCAAACATGTCAAACTCAAAGGCTAACTCAGGCCAAGTAAACAAGGCATACGGCCCACGGGCCACGCATTTGACCTGCTTGGTGTATGGCACTCATGGCAAGACAAATGTCACTGTTGCCTCTTCCAGTGAGTCATCTGGGCCTGCGGAAAACTCTATACAGACCCTAGAACTGCCCTTTATCCAGATAATGACAGGCAAATAGTTTCGCCCTTTGTATTAAAAAACAGATACGACACAGGATTTTACCAGGAAAATATTCCAATAAGATCCTGTAGTTTGATTCCCCAGATAACATCTTCAGCCCTCTGAAAGAGATTAAAACTTATTCTAGAACAACCTATTTTTTAAATATTTTTTCTTGGCACCAACATCTGCCAAATCACCAAACATTTTGGATGGATTAAAAGCTATCCTTATGCAACTTGGAGTGTTGCAGCTGCTCCCCTGGTTAGGCTGCCCAGGACCATAAACTATATATGGATATGACTTACTTAGCTAGGTTACAGAAACAAGCTTCCTAGCTGCCAAAGCCAACCAGGGTGCAGGCCTTCTCTACCAGATATTTTGCAGTCTGTTCTGCTCTCACTGACTGATGGGAGCATATAGAAACGAGAACTATAGATGCTAACATAAATCATGAAATGCTTCATATCCTTGGAATTACAGATTCTACTTTAACCTTATCTGTAAATCACAATGGTGTTTCATTGTATATGATTTAAAAAATAAGCATATAAAGGGTTTTCCCCTGGATGGTCAGTATGATATGGGTGTGGATACCTGTCTCCTTCTATTACCAAACGCTCCAAGTAAATGCCAGTCACATTACAAATTTGGGCTCTCTGTTCATGAAGCTGTGCTACATAAACATGCCGGTCAAGAACTTACAGAATCCTCGTATGCATCAAAACTCCAAGTTATTTTAAACATTGAGGGCTTTATTCCCAGGCATCAGAGATTATGAACTGGAAAAGGCTAACTTAAACCTCTCTGTAGTAATAGAACCAAGAGGTTGACACCACTGTGCAAACATTAGGAATATTCCATACAGAAGTTAATAGCTAAACTTATGTTATTATTCAAAACTAGAGGTCTGGTGCAGGAAATGCGTGCATGGGTGGGGTATAAGGGCTGGCCTGCGATCAAGACCAGCAGGGTGATTAAGGGGCTCCCATTGGCATCCACCTTGGCCAGCCTGGCACTGCCCACTTACTGGCCCTGCCCCTGCTGCTGCCACTAGTTGCCTCCCTCTGTGGGGCATCCAACTGGGCAATTGGGGGCCCTCACTGGCAGCTGCCTTGGCCTGGGGTAGGGGCAGCTCCTGCTTTCAGCATTTACCCTCTGGTGGTCAGTGCGCGTCACAGCAACTGGTTGTTCCACTGGTTGTGCCACCTCTTGGTCGAGGTGGAAGAGGTAAGTGAGTGCAGATTAGGCTTTTATTATATAGGATTAGTATGCCTTAGCCACACTGACTGCCCAGCAAGGAGGAGCTCATGCAATCATCTATTAAACAAACAAACAAACAAACAAACAAAAAACATTGCTTCAATGTAAACCAAATGGGACAAGTAGAATTTAAATCAAACCTATTAAAAGAAAGGATTCGTATTTTCCATCAAATAAATGAAACAAAATCATTTTATTGGACTGATCTATGCCAAAGGGATGAGAGATTGATGTAAGGGAGTATGGGGAAATGGGCTCTGATTTGGCTTTTGTTTGTTTGTCCCAATTCTGTGTTCTCTTTTCTCTTTACAGATATTATATCACTCAGCTTCTAACTCATCTCCCCGCCCCCCCCCCCCCCGCCCACCTCCTCTCTTTGCAGCTGCCAGCCCAGCTTGTAACATGTGAAACATCCAGGGAAGTTCCAGAAAAGGGAACTCTCCCAAAGCAGTTTACCTCGAGATACCCTCAATAGAATACTGATTATTTTGAATAGAGTTACTTAAGAAACTGCCAGTGAAAAGAGAATACTCCGATGTCTCTGCCCCCCTAAGAGCAGGAGATAAATATGCTACGTGGAAGGCGTTCTCCTTACCTGCGGACACCCTTATCTAGAACCAGAGTTGAAAAATCTGTATGGGCAGCCCTTGGTGCCTCTTATAAATTTACTACCCACACCCAAACTTTCTTTAGATTCTGCACTAATGAATGCTTTAGCCTTGTTTGGATTTTTTTTCTAAGGAGCATTAACTGCCTTTGTCCTGTCAATTTCTTCTCCAATTTATTTTTTATCTTTTTAACAAGTATAAAGTGCTGTCTGCTTATCATTTCTCTTAGCATCATTTATGTTTTCCCATGTGCACATATTAAATTATTTTTTCCTATTAGTCTGTTTTTCTGTCAATTTTTTTATTAGTCTAGACAAAATAATTTAGAGAAGCGTAGAGGGCAGAAATCTTTGTATCCATCTTTGGTGAAAAGAATATAATAGAAGCATAGAATAGAAACAATCAAAAAAGAATTAGTAGAAATAAGAAATTACTTTTTAAAGGAAACTGGTTAAGAGACTAGCATTTCAGTCAGAAGCTGAATAATTTTTCATTTATATATTTCTAATGGTGGGGCTTTATAATATGATTAGAAGCCTGGTGCATGAATTCATGCACTCGGTGTGTGTGTGTGTGTGTGTGTGTGTGTGTGTAGAGGGGTCCCTCAGCTTGGCCTGTGCACTCTCACAATCTGGGAGCCCTAAAGGGATGTCTTAGGCCTCGCCAGCCTTGAGTCCAGCTTCTGTGTGGCACTCCCACTGTGGGAGCACACTGACCATGAGGGGGCAGCTCCGGTATTGAGCGTCTGCCCTCTGGTGGTCAGTGAGCATTATAGCAACCGGTTCTTCCACCATTCAGTCAATTTGCATATCAGCCTTTTATTATATAGGATAATTATCTGTTTTGAATACATATACTTGTCAAAATTTAGATTCTACCATTGAATTTTCTACATCAGGATTAAAGGGAAACATTAAATGATTACTTCAATCTTTTATAAAGACTTTCAATTATCTTTTATTAAAATTATTGGCACTATTAAAGATATCCCCAGTCTGCCTCACCCGAGATCATTTGCCTACCTCCAACCATCCCCCATTTCCCCTCCCCTAGCCATCACCACACTGTTGTCTGTGTCCATGGATTATACATATATGTTCTTTGGCTCATCTTTTCACCTTCTTTTATCCAGTTCCCCCACCTCCTCCCTTTTGACCTCCAACAGGCTGTTCTATGTATCCATGCCTCTGGTTCTGTTGTTCATCAGTTTATTTTATTAGATTCCACATATAAGTGGGTTCATATGGTATTATTATTTTTTTTAAGATTTTTATTTTTTGAAATGTTCTTACTTTTTCCTGTTTTCATATTAGTTCATTTCACTGAGGTTTCATAGGTCTCCCTTGCTGATCCAATTATATCACAGTCTTTAAAATGCATGGGCAGTGGAGATGGTTTTGTTATTAACATTTGAACTTTCTGAACTGCTCCCAGTCTTCCAGACTCCTCAATGATGGTGGAATAAATGAATCCAACTCCTCTACAACCCACTAGCATAAATCACTAAGCTTATAAAGTGATTATAACTATTTAAAAATGAGTTTAGCAACCTATTCTGTTAAAGATATAGAAGAAACAGTTAATCAATTGTAATGGGACCTATTATATTATTTTATTTAATTAAGCTTAGAAGAACCAAATGTTAAATTAATTCAGTTTTAGATAGCACACAATTAGTCAGTGCTATAATTATTTTTAGCCATACCCAACATATAGATATTGCATTTATTTCTTAAACATAATGTGGTTATATTCCAGATATTGTTATTTTCAGAGGACAGTAGCATCTGGCAACCAGAAGGAGGTAAAGAGCTTTCAAGAGAGCAACTGTGTGTTCCTTGGGGGTTAGGCTATCCTCTGTTGGTTTCTGTAGCAACAAGTGTTTCTAAATGCTTAAAGCTCATCTCTTGGGAGCACAGCCAAGTTCAGTCAGTAGCAACAATTACATTAGAAAAAAAAGAAAGCATGAAAAGGAGGGAGGCAGAACTCATCTATCAACATAATGGTTAAAATTAACAAAGAACTAAAAAGCTGTCAGTCTCCTGGAAATTCTTTAGATTTGAAACATTTTGAAATATGCTACTATACTAAGTAATTAATGATTATAAGACATCATAACTGACTAAAATAAATAAAACTGAAAAACATTAAGAATAATACAAATCAAAACTTGTACGACATAAATTTACATACTACTTAAAAACTTAATTTAGAAATAATGAAGTTTGGGAAATAATGAAAAATACTGATCTGACCAATATAAGAAGTTTAAAGACAAACAGAAAGATAAACTCAAGTGAGGAGATAGGAGGCAATAATATCAATTATATATATATATATATATATATATATATATATATATATGGTAGTAATGTTCAACTAAAGTAATGAATGGTTATTTGCAGAAGCTTGCTCAGTAATGTAGAATTTTTTTCCTCCTAAAAATGGAGATATACAGCATAATTTTTAGAAAGCTAAAACCACTACTCAAATGCAAGTATAAAATGAATACATGTAAAAGGTTTTATACAAGTCACTAATTAATAAGAGAATCACTGGGATGTTGAATCTTTACAAAGTGAATTTGAGGAGCTGTATATGTATAGAAAATTTAATACAGGAATTTTAAGATAAGATTCCAGTTACTATTTCATAGGAGCATGAACTGTAAACATTAAAGTTATCTTTCTCAAGAGACAGAAATTCTTTGTATCTCTACAAAATAGAAATCTACAAATTAGACTTAAATTCTGCAGAATTACAAAATAGCACCTTTAACATATAATCCATAAAATATGCAAGCCTAACAATTAAAAAAACACACATTAATTTCTTTATATATTTACAAGTTTCATAAAATTTACCAGCAAAGATAAGGTAGCAAAAACTATAGAAAGAGCCTATAAAATAATTCAATAAATGATGAAAATTAAGTACATATATTAGAAAATGTTACCAAAACTGAGTGAAGATGATTAGATAACTTTCTACCAATTAAACACATGCAAACATAATGCATATAAAAATAACACTTAGGGAGGAAAGGGAACCCTAGTGCACTGTGGGTGGAATGCAGACTGGTGCAGACACTGTGGAAAAGAGTATGAAGTTTCCTCAAAAAATTTAAAATGGAACCCCCATTTGACCCAGTGATCCCACTTCTAGGAATACAGCATAACCTTAAGAAATCAGAAGCACCAATTAGAAAGAATATATGTACCCCTATGTTCATAGAAGCACAAGTTACAGTAGCTAAGATTTGGCAACAGCCCAAGTGCCCATCAGCAGGTGTAGTACATTTATGCAATGAAATGCTACACAACTGTAAAAAAAAAGAAAAAGAAAATATGCTTACCATTAGCAACAACATGGATGGACCTGGAGAGTATTATGCTAAGTGAAATAAGCCAGTCAAAGAAAGATAAATATCACATGATCTCACTCATATGAATAATCTAATGAACAAAATAAATTGATGAAGAACAAAATTGATCCAGAGACTAGAAGCATGGAACAGACTTTTGAACCTCAAAGGGAAGACAGGGGAGTGGGTGGCTGGGTGGGAAAAGATCAACTAAAAATGTGTGTACACTAATAAAAGAGAAACATTCAAATTGACCATCACACCACTATACCCAAAGCCAATAAGGAGTGAGTATGCAAATTAGCCCAACAAAGATGGAGGTGGTCACAGAGCTAGAGTGGGTAGGAGGCTTAGGTTGCCCCTGGCAATGGAGAAAGCCAAGCTCGCTCCCTCCCATGCCACCCCCCCACTCTTGCCAGCCCTGACCTCTGCTCAAGGCTACAAGGTTTCAATTATAGAAGATAAATAAATCCCAGATACCTGCTTCCAGCCTGCCCTGGCCTCCACTCAAGGAGGGGCTGGAAAAAAAAGAAAGAAAAGAACAAAAGGAGGGGCTGGGAGCCTGGATGGCTGGGTGTGTGTGGCCAGCCTGAAAACAGCCCTCAGCTCCTCACCCCATCAGTGAGGGTCAGTTGGAGGTGATCAGGACAGCAAGGGATGGGAGAGTTTAGAGTGAGCAGGCCATCAGGGCAGTTGGGGGTGAGCAGGCCAGTGGGGAGGGAAGGTGGGGGTGAACAGGCCAGCAGGGTGGGGCAATTGAGAGTGAGCAGGCTGACAGGGGAGGCAATTGGGGGAGAGCACACTGGCATGGGGGGCAGTTGGAGATGATCAGGCTGGTGGGGGGGGCATTTGGGGGCATGTGGGCCAGCATAGTGGTTAGGGGCAATCAGGCAGGCAGGTGAACAGTTAGGAGCCAGCAGTCCCTTCGAGGGGTCCCATATTGGAGAGGGTATAGGCCTGGATGAGGGACACCCCTTCCTCCCATGCTTGAATTTTGTGCACCAGGCCTCTTGTATGCATAACTCAAGGACACATACAATAGGGTGGTAAAGGTGTGGGGTGGGAAGCAAAGTGGACTATACAATGTCAATCGGGAAATAAAAGGGACATATGTAATACTTTCAACAATAAAGATTTATATATAAAATTCATTAAAATGCCAATCTCTATTCAATAAAAAAACTCATCAAATTATTAGCATAAATACATAATTTTCTTCAAAATGTAAAAAAGGCCAAGTTTGACTAGAAAAATGAAAAAGAAACCCTGGCATAATGACCTTAAGACAATTGCAATGTCTAGCAAAGTTTGTTTATCTAGATGGTAACTTTCTTAAATTGTCCTAAAAAATTTTTATTTGTCTCTAAATATACAGTACTAAGACTGATGATCTGTAGAAAATTTTGCATATGTGCACAAGAAAGTATATTTAACTATATTCATTATAACGCTGTTGATTTTAAAGCAAAGAATTAGAAAAAAATTATGTGGCCTTCAACAGAAGAATAGATAAATTATGGTATTGTCACAAATGAATGATAGCTACATATTCAAAAATTATAGGTTTCTAAAACAATACAGGGTAGTATGAGCATCTTGGTTATATTCAAATAAACTGTCAACTTTGCATAAAAAATACACTTCATATTCATGCATATTTGTTAAATATATGAAAATACATGTAAGAATGATAAACACAGATATAATATGCGAGGTACCTTTAAAAAAAATAGAGAGAGAAGAAATGGATCACAAAAGTTAGTGGACATCCCCTGGCTGTCATGGCTCAATGGTTGAGCATTGACCTATGAATCAGAAAGTCATGGTTTGATTCCTGGTCAGGGCACAAGCCCAGGTTGCCAGCTGGATTCCCAGTCCAGAGCATACAGGAAGCAGCCAATCAATGATTCCCTCTCATCATTGATGTTCTATTCCTCTCTTTCTCTCTCTTTCTCTCTGGAATCAATAAAAATACATTTTAAAAAAAGATAGTATACCTCAACCACTTCTAGGAAGCTTTTACTTTAAAAAAGAGAGTTTTCTTAAACATATATTGAATCATGTTAGGATTTGATAGAGTTGGATTCTGAGAACATGAGAGTCTCATATTATTCTCTATTCCCATCTCACTAAAAAACAAAACAAAACAAACAAACAAAAACCACACAATTAGGAAACAAAATTGAATAGGAATATAGAACTTCTAGTTGAGATAAATTGATTGTGAAAAGATAGAGACCCAATATAAAATCTAAATTGTAAGTATATTTTATGGTGAAATGTGTAAAAAGGTTTATTAAGATTGTAATACAAACAAATATGAAGTTATGATGTAATATGGATAAACCAGAAAATGAGCTTTCTGCTTCAAAATTAGGTAAACATATGAAAAATGTTTTTAAATTAGTATACTTCACTTTTCTTATCTATAAAGTAATTAAATGGGTCTTACCTCATGCAGTGTTTGTATGGTTTATATGTGATTAGAAGGAGATAGTCATTTTTAAAACTTGTAATGTGGTTAAATTTATTGTAATTTCATTGATATTAGGGTGCTGAAATCACTTGGTGTATTACCTGAAAATTATTTCTATTATTTTAATTTCCTTTTTATCTATATTTATACCATGCCAATATATCTGTACCTATACTTATTCCTATATCTATATGTCTATGTTACCATTATTTTTTTGAGATAGATTTAATAACAGCCATTTGTTTGACTTAAACTATGTGGTTTAATAAATATTTTATATACTTTTCATTGTATTCAAAATTTAGGTTTTGCTAACTTATAACATTTAAATGAAATCTATAAATATTTATGTAAGTTTAAATTCAATTAAATCTATTTATATACTCACTTTGTGATACTGAAGCTCACAAAATCTTAAATTCTCCAGCTTGTGACTGTTAAATTATACATACACAGTACACCGATTTTACATAGCACACACTTTTATATTGTGCAAACATGATTCAAATGGGTTTGAAGTATCTTAACCAACTCAGAGTAGAATCCATGAAATTTAGAGCAACATCATATATATATATATATATATATATATATATATATATATATATATGACAAATATTCAGACTTAAATAATCTTTGTAAGAAAAACAATTATAATTTAAAATGAGGGGAAAAGACAGCTGCCACATGATTTCATATATATGGAAAAGACGTTACTTTATCAGGATAATTGGAAAATTAATGTAGTATTCTAAAACTTTTATTGTCATTTTCAAATACACTCAATCCCCTGCCAGTTTTACTCTACTTATTTTCAATTACTTCTGACTCTTCAACTAGAAATAAACAACTTCCCTAAGTAGCTGTTTTTAATTTTGAAATGTGAATAATTGTTAAGAATAAAAATAACAATAGCAAGAGATTACTATTAAAACAGGTACTGGCAATTCCTTGTTCACCTAAATGTTAGATTCCAACTTACTGGAATTATATGTCTTTACATATTCCATTTTTATCTCAATTAAGTTTCTCTATTGAATCCTATAACATCATACAATGTTTTCTTTCTTTTTTTAAAAAAATATTTTGTTGATTTTTTACAGAGAGGAAGGGAGAGAGATAGAGAGCTAGAAATGTCTATGAGAGAGAAACATCGACCAGCTGCCTCCTGTACACCCCCCACCAGGGATGTGCCCACAACCAATGTACATGCCCTTGACCAGAATGGAACCTGGGACCTTCCAGTCTGTAGACCGGCACTCTATCCACTGAGCCAAACCAGTTTCGGCCATACAATGTTTTCTATCTTCTTGATTATTTATTTGTAGACTCTCTTATTACTATTGTATTCCCATTCCTTCAATGTTAATTGGGCCTCAACAAGTATTTCTCCAAAAATCAAATTTTAAATAAAAATGTCAAAAGCTGAACAGATCATCATATCCCCAAAGAAGACATACAGATGGCCAACAGGCATATGAAAAGATGTACAACATCACTAGTTCAGCAATGAGATATCATTTCCTTTCATCTTTTATATCTGCTTCCCTTATATTTTAATGTCATGAATAGTATATTGATTTGCCCAAAATGTAATAATCACTTATTGAACATTTATTATGGACCATATCTTGCTATGCACAGAGCATAAGAATGAAACAAAAATGTTATTATTGCTTTATGCAAGTCATATTTTAGAATGGGTAATATATACAAACTAACCAGTATATACCCTAATAACATAAATAATTTTATATATATATGTATATATTCATGAATATGTATTTTAGAAGTTATTATATTATTTGTTCTTCCTTGGTGCTTTGACTTTATAAAAGAAACTGTGCTACTTGCACGAGAATGTTAATAAAAAACATGTGATCAAAAAAGCTATGGGTATTTACATATTTTGTACTGTATGCTTCTATTTTTAAAAATAAGACCATTCCTTTATTCAGGACACAAAAAGATTTTGTTTGTGTGTCCAAAAATAGCCTGGGGCATCAGACATAAAAGCCATCCATAAATATTTGTTGAATGAACTTGGAGTAGTAGCTTACTAAGTATGCATGAAAATGAGTCACTGAAAGGAAACTATTCCCAAAGTACAAAAAAAAATCAGTTATGCCTCAACTGATTACTATAATCTCTCAACTATTTAATTAGAAGATTATCATTAAATTTCAAAATTTAAAGGAAAATAAGGAGACAAAAAGACTAGTAGAGACGTAATCTGAATATTTCGGTTTGCTTTTGACATTTCAACATCTTTTTCTCCCTTCAACTTATTTTGTGTTATTTTGCTTCTCCTGCCACTTTCGAATTAGAGTAAAAGTGATCTAGATGATTATTCATTCGACTTAATTGAATTTCACTTGAATACGCTGCCCCCTACTTTCCCAATTTCCTAGCACTTGATGAGGAATTGCTAAGAACACTGTGCAAATGTGAACTATTTCCTCAAATTTTGTAATTGCCTCTCAGGGAGCTATTAAAGGTGTGAAAATGTAATCTTAAAAGATAAATATGTAGAAGGTATAGGGTAATTTGAAATGACATTCTGAGAAGATTCTAGATTCTTGTTCTCTGTCCTATAATAAATCCTCTGTATTAATCCTTTACTCAATGATTCTTTACCGAATTCATCATTGGTAGCAAGCAAGGTACAATGTACTAACATAATAAGAAAACTTAAATTTTCAAATTCTTTGCACATAGATATTGTATATATTTTATATTCTTATTATGTTTAAATTTACCTTCAATTCACTCCACTTAATTTTATATTGTAAACAATTTTATATAATGCTGATTCCTTTAAAGGAAAAATAACATGTCCTTCTGGGCATCTTTCTCACATGGTTTCTAATATTCTCATCATGTATGTGTACATGAAATAAAAATAGCTATGCCAAGATAAATGCAGTACTCTACAGGTAACTGCAGTACGCTAAACCTTCCACAACCACAAAAAAATACAATTAAATTGTAGAACAATTATCATTCAGAAGGCCTGAAATATAGCTGAATACAAGTGCTATAACTAAGGATATAAAGAAGCCAGATCAGGACTGGTCAAGAGTCGAAGACAAGAAAAGGCTGATCTCACATTCGTGTGTGGTGAATAAAAATTGGGAATGATATCTCAGCTGCCAAGGTCCCCCCTGAGGAGCAAGGAGGGTTCCAGCTCCAACTAAACTTTCCGGCCCAAGGTTCCAGTGTGAGAAGAGATGTTCCCATATATTCTGGCAGTAAAAAATAATAAATAAATAAATAAATAAATAAATAAATAAATAAATTTTAAAAAAGAAAAAAAAAGAAAGAAAAGAAAAATGGGGATTGTGGCTGAGGGACAGAGGGAGTGCTATAGGAATCCCGGGCATTGGAACTTACTTGGACTCACTCACTCTAAGCTCCAGTGTTGGAGTAGCAGCCTGAAAAATGCCAGGGACATACGGGTAAGAACGGAATTGTCTGATAACAGGACAAGGGCTGGAAGAGCAGCTTTCTCTCAGAAAGAAGTGCTGGCAGAGGCCTTTGTTCCTTTTCTAACTACCTTGGCCACAGAGCCAGCAGCCAGGTGCCATATCCGAGTCTCCATCAACCTGACTCACACTCTTCACCTGGCCTTGGTGATTCCCTGAGACCCGCCCCACTCAACTTACAGGCCCAACCAAACCATTTCCAGTGACTTTTCCATACAAATAGTCTGTCTTGGCTCATGCTTCAGATTTTCCTAAAATCTCTAAAACAAGCAGCATATGGTCTCTGCATTCCTTGTACCTCTAAGTGGCCCTAGACCCAGTACTACTGGTGGCCAGCCTTGGTTCACAGCCTGGCACCCCCAAGCTGTGGGCAAAAGGAGCCACATGCTAAACTGACAATCTCACGGGATGTCTGTGTGGCAGTCTTGAAAACTCAGAGACCTAAAATAACTACAAAAGATGGTTCTGAAAATTAAATATTTAACTACAAACAGGTTATGGTGGGCAGAAATTTCCTAGGCAGATATTTTCTCTGACTAAAATCACCTTAGATCTTTGCTGTGCCCATTTGCCTTTTGGCCTCTAAAATAACAAATCTGTGAGATGTCTGGATAACTTGTAACTTCCTTTTTTCTGGAGTCCCTGGGGCACAACCAGAACAGAAACAGACTCATACATACAGAGAATATTTTGATGGTTCCCAGATGGGAGAGGTATTGGGGAAATGATGGAAAAGGTGAAGGGATTAAGAAATATAAACTAGTAGTTAAAGAATAGTCATGGGGATATAAAGTATAGGATTGAGAATAGAGAAAAACTAATGGAGGGGAAAGGGTGACATATGTACTACTTTCAACATCCTACACTAATAAAAGGGTAATATGCTAATTAGACTGGATAGACCAGATATCTTCCAGGCATCCAGTCCTTCTTCTGGATAAAGCCACAAGGTCAAGAGCAGAGGCAGAGGATGTTAGGAGCAATCTGCCAGCAGAGGAGGGCAGTTAGGGGCAATCAGGCCAGTAGGCAGAGGTTGTTAAGGGATATCAGGAAGAGGCGGTTAGGGGAGATAAGGCAGGCAGGCAGAGGGGTTAGGGGTGCTCAGGTAGTCAGGCAGAGGGGCTAGGGGTGATCAGGTGGGCAGGCAGGTGAGCGGTTAGGAGCCAGTGGTCCCGGATTGCAAGAGGGATGTCTGACTACTGTTGGACATCTCCTTAGGGGATTCTGGTTTGGAGAGGGTGCATGCTGGGCTGAGGGATCCCACCTTCATGCATTAATTTCATGCACTGGGCCTCTAGTAAATTATAAAAGAAAAGAAAATTTTATAAAAGTAAAAGAATAATAATAATATGGATACATAAAATGCATATATCAACCTTGTAACAGATGATGATGAATGCATAAAAACTAAACAAATACATGTACAAGCAACTAGAACATTATCCCATGACTAGAGGCCTGATGCACAAAATTCATGCGAGGCACTTGGCCCTCATAGCTCAGACTTCCTCAGGCCATCACAGCCCCAGATGACTCAGGCCATTGTAACCCTGGATGCCTTGGGCCACTGCAGCCCCAGTTGCTTCATGGCCCCGCGGCCTTGCCCACCAATTAGGTCATCCGGAAGGCTGTCTGGAAGGTTGTTCTGGAAGGTTGTTCTGGAACATTGTTCTGCTGTCTTGTCTAATTAGCATATTGGCTCTTTATTATATAGATGGTTTACATTATGTTTCCTTCAGGTCTTCACCCAAGGGTGATCATTATCCTTGCTTGTAATAACATGCATTGGTTATACCTTTCGTAGTACTTTATATACTTAGAAATATACAGTAAGCAACATTTATGGTTGCTTTATGGCTGGTTTCTTTTACTGCACATTACATTTATGAAATACATTCTTGTTTTTCATATAAACAAGTTTGTTATTTAGTGCTAATGAATTCTATCAGCACTGTTTAATAAAAAAATATTATTTAAAAGCTCAAAAGTAGAGAGACTATTACCTATGCATTTACACTTTTATCTCTTTCTTCATCCTGTCTTTAGCTTTCTCTTTTTATATTTTCTGTTCAAAGAATTTCCTTTATTAATTAAATTAAGGAATATATGCTAGTGAAAAATTCTTCTAGTTTTCCTTTGTCTGAAAATATCTTTATATCATCATTGTTCCTAAATAATATTTTCACCAGATACAAATTTTAAGTATTCATTTGTTTCAGCACTTGAAAAATGTTAATGTCCCTTTCTTCTGTACTCTGTGATTTCTGAGTAGACATTTACTATCATTCTAATGACTCCCTTGCCCCTATAGTAAATAATCATTTTTCTTTGGATGCTTTCGATAATTTTCCTTCAAATTTAGTCTTTAGAAATTTTAATATGATGTTTCTTAGTGTGTTTTTCTTCAGATTGATCCTGTTAGTTGTATTCACCTTCTTGAATATGTAATCTCATGACTTCTGCCAAATTTGGGAACATTTCAGCTATTATTTCTTTAAGTACTTTTTAAGAACCACTTTTTCTCTGTCTATAGGACAAAAATGGCACAAAAGATAAATCCTTTATTAGTGTTCCACAGATTTATGAGTTTGTATATTTTTAATATATTTTATCTTTGTTTTCAAACTGGGTAATTTCTAATTATTCACCATCAACTACCCTTGATTTTTTTCTATTATCTACATTCTAATAGATAAAGCCATGGTGAGTCAACCTATTCACTGTTTTATTTACTTTTTAAATATATTTTTTATTGATTTCAGAGAGTAAGTGAGAGGGAGAGAGCTAGAAACATCAATGATGAGAAGGAGTCACTGATAGGCTGCCTCATGCAAAACCCACACTGAGGATGGAGCTCGCAATCTGGGCATGTGCCCTGACAGGGAATCAAACAGTGACCTCCTGGTTTATAGGTCAACACTCAACCACTGAGCCATGCCTGCCAGGCTATCAGTATTTTCTTATTTAAGTTATTGTGTTTCACAGTTCTGAATTTTTTATTTTTTTATATCTCCTATTTCTTGGTTGATAATTTCCTTTTTTTTCATTTTCAAGAGTTTTATAATTGTTCTGGGTGTATGTTTATCTTAGCTGCCTTAAAATCCATGTTAAAAATTCTAACATCTGTGCCACCCTGGTCTTGGCATCTGTTAATTGTCTTTTCTCATCTGAGTTGTGATGTTCTGGTTCTTGGTACGATACATAATTTTCAATTGTATGCTTAAATTTCAGGTGTTATGTTACAAGACCCTTGTTCTGTTTAAATCTTCTATTTTAGCAAGCAGTGAATCTGTTTAGGTTTAGAAATCATGTCCTGATCCTCTTTTATCTATTATATTTCAAATGGTAATTCAATTTTCAAAGCTTTTACTGTGCTATTCTGGTCTTCCCTGATTATGTATTACCCAGGGCCAATCTGAATCTCGGGCAGCATTTCACACTGTAGTTCACTTTTTAAATGTTTCATGAAACTAATTATGGTTATTTCATACATAGATGAGTTATGGTTCTGCCCAGGACTTAGAGTACAAATGTATCAATCCTTTTCTCCTGTTTAATCCTCTCTGTCATCTTCTCACACTTACTGGCTGGAGGGAAAGACTTGATGCCTATTTGCTGAAGGGTAGAGGTGAAACAGTTCTCGATCCACTGTCTCCAAGGACAGGTTCCATGATATATTTATTAATAAAAAATAAGAAATGTAATCTTTAATATATAAGAGGGTGTTATACAAAATGAGCATTAAAATTTTTAAGCCAAATTGAATTTAACTATATACCTCATGGGAAACTGTATTAAAAACTATATTGACATTAAGGTACTACTCAAATATTTATTAAGAGCAAATATTTGCAAAGAAAGAGTTATTACTAACAACTTTTGAAAAGATATCTTTGTTATATGAAGACAATTTAAAATTAGACATTTTTGACAAAAAATGTACATATAACTAAGGAAAACATGAATATATGCATACTTCAAGTGTTTTAAAAATCTGCCAAATAAAGAGCTTTAGTTAATTTTAAATTGAATTATTAAAAATAATTTTTATAATAATTTAGTATATTCTTGATGTAATTATATGATCTAATTTTGGTTTCTACTACTAGTCTTTGGGTGAATCAACTAATTAAGAGTAGAGATATTTTAAAAATCAAATCATGTATACGATGAAATAGTGAGGGGAAAAATAGATTGTAATAGGCTTCAATATTCCTAAATCATAGAAGTATAGGATCTTCTATACTTCAGGGCTATGTTCCACCTAGAAAACTAATCTCTCTCTGGTAAACTCCAAAAACATTTAAAGGGCAAAAATAAGTAATTATATATTGTCATCATGATGGTAAGACAAATTATATCTGACTTAAGACTATTATATAAATTATCAATGTGTAATAGGTTACTATGATTGACATATAACATATTTATTTTCTTATCTAATTCCCCACTAGCAGATAAACTCTTCAAGGGAATTATGTATATATCTTATATATAACTTGTCTTATCTTACAATTTCCAGAACATAAAAAGTATCTAGAAAAATAACTGGTGGATGAATGAATAAATGCATAAATAAATTTATCCATGTTGCCATTGGGTGGTAGGATTACCTTCTTTTAAAGGCTGAATAATATTTGATTGTATGCATCTGTCACATATTCTTTATGTTTTATCTGTCTATGGAAATTTGGGATGCTTCTATATATTGTCTACTGCACTAATGCTGTAATGAAAATGGGAGTGCAGATAACTTTGAGATCTGTGTTGTTGTGTGTATGTGTATGCTTTCTCATTTTCTTTGGATATATTCACAGAATTGGGATTACTGGGTCATTTGATAGTTCTATTTTTAATTTTTTGAGGGATCTCCATGATGTTTTCAATATCAGCTGCACCATTTTCTATCTCACCATCAGTGTACAAGGATTCCTATTTCTTCACATTCTCATGAATACTTGATTATTTACTTCTGTTTTTTTTATAATAGTCATCCTAACAGATGTGAGTTGATATGTCATTGTGGTTTTGACTTAAATTTCCTTGATGACTAATGATGTTAAGCATCTTTTCATAAAACCTCCCAACAAAAACAAGCCCAGGACCAGATGGCTTCACTGATGAATTATACCAAACATTTAAAAAATAATGCCAACATTCTCAAAGTATTCAAAAAATTTAAGAGGAAAAATTACTTTTATAAGACCAGCATTAATATGATATCAAAGCCAGAGAAAACAACTACAAGAAAAGAAAACTAATGGCCAATATCTCTGATGAATAAAAATGCCAAAGTCCTCAATAAAAATATTAGCAAACATATTAAACAACACATTTCAAAGATTATATACTATGATCCAGTGGGATTTATCCCTAGGATGCAAGGATGGTTCAACATATGCAAATCCATTACTGTGATACAACATATTAACAGAATGAAGGATAACAATCATGTGATCATCTCAATAGATCCAAAAAAATGAATTTGACAGATTTATATATGACTTGACATATAATATATTATTGACAATAACAATTTCATAATAAAAACTGAACAAATAGGATATAGAAGGAATGTACTTAAATATGTCAGATATGGCAAGTCCATTAAGGCATGCAAAATGATGGAAAAACAAAAAAGCTACTGCACAGCAAAGGAAACAATCAATAGAATGAAAAGGCAACCTACAGAATGGGATAAATATTTGCAAATCATGTATCTGTTAAGGGGTTAGTATACAAAATATATAAGGAAATTTTGCATCTCAATCTGATTTTTAAAATGGTAAAATATTTGAATAGACATATATCCTAAGTTTATATTGACTCTTTAATTTTCTAAAGAGTTAGTTGGATCAATACGCTATTAGCAAATATGTTGCAAGAAGATATTTAAAAAGTGTACATGCTTTGGGGTTTGTCCTCTTCCTGTTCCTAGAAACACTGCACCTGTCCTTATGTTAATGAGCCCAGGCAGTCTTATTGGAGATATTTAGCCCAATAACTTCTGTCAACACAGGAGAGCCAGTAGCCACTGACAGCACCAACAGCAGAAATATGAGTGAAAACACTAAGTCCACCATCCCTCAGCTGACCCACAGGCTGACTGCTGCTGCATTAGAGAGCCCAGGTGAGACCATGAGAGGAACCTCCCAGCTGAACCTGGTCCATAGTTCTGAACCACAGAAAACTGAACTAGTGCATAATTATTGCTTTAAGTCAAGAAGTTTGAGGTCTTGTTAAATACCAACAAAGTATGCTATGTAATACAGCAATATGTTATGTATTACATATATAAATATATAACATTCATAGCACTTAATGTAATGTCTATAAACTAGTAACTACTCAATCCATCTCAGTTATTGTTACTGCAGTTTTGCTTTTATTCCTCTACATAACATTTCTGTGGTGGTTTTTTAAACCACAGTTTTTATGAAGATGTAAAGGGCTGCTAAGAATAACATAGTTCCTATTCCTTAATGACATTTCATTTTGGTAGATACTATATGTGTACTTTGAAAATCACCCTATAGACATCTGTATGCATGTCTTTGTGTATGTGTGAATCTTTGAATATTTATATACATAATTATATAAATGATCATTTTTATCAATCTCTCCAGATGCAGCACCAAAGAGAACTCTTATCTGGCTCAGAGAATATTTCAATGCTGCTTGGATCCTCTCCTATATGTTCAGCATTATTCATTATAAAGAGATGCTCCTTTTCAAATCATTTTATTGAAATGTCCAGTAATAGCCTCTTCCTCACCCCCAGCAATACTAGTACTTAATACAGAAGGTCATCATTTTAAATCTCGATTTCTTACTGACTTCTAAAAATGCTCATTATCAGCAGTATAATCCGAATTGCATGATAGCGCCTTGTCTTAATTTGACAAGTAGAGAGTAGCCTTCTTTTATTAGCACTAATTTAATTAGAGGTCAAAAGAAAATATAATTAATTGAATTATATATTTGCCAGTAATAAATTTATCATGCTACATTGGGGCAAACCTATGCTCTACATTCCAATGTAAGGTCAATGAAATTTTTACAGAAGAAATTAAAATTTGGTTTAATTAAAAATATCAAGAATCCTGGTTGGTGTTTCTTGGTGGTTACAGTGATGGCCTGTACACCAAAGGGTAACAGGTTCAATTTCCAGTCAAGGGCACATACCTGGGTTGCAGGCTCTACCATCTGTTCCTATCAGAGCATGAGTAGAAGGCAATAGGCAACC
This sequence comes from Vespertilio murinus, assembly GCA_963924515.1. Lineage (NCBI taxonomy): Eukaryota > Metazoa > Chordata > Mammalia > Chiroptera > Vespertilionidae > Vespertilio > Vespertilio murinus. Next base: position 141,485,539 of record OZ004707.1, read on the forward strand.
AATTGATGTGTCTCTGTCTAAAAAAAAATCAATGGAAAGCATGTCCTCAGGTAAAGATTACCACACACACACACACACACACACACACACACACACACACATACACTAGAGGCCCAGTGCACAACTTTGTGCACAGTTGGAGTCCCTTGGCCTGGCAGCAATCAGGCTGATCAGGGTGGGGCTACAGGAGGTTGACTGGTGGGGGAAAGGGCCATGGAGGTTCCAATCTTGGCCACCAGGACCCAGCCAGCTGGGGGAGTGACAATGGGAGGTTGGCCAGCCAGGGAGAGGAGCTGTGTGAGGTTAGCTCTGGGAGTGCACTGACCAACAGGAGGCAGCTCCTGTGTTGAGTGTCTGCCCCCTGGTGGTTAGTGTGCATTGTAGCCAATGGTTGACCAATTGTTCATTTGGTTGTTTAGGCTTTATATATATAGATATGTTCTATATAATCAAAGCATAGTAGGCAAGTTATCCCCTTGACTGGGAGTTAGCCTAGAAGTTCAACCAGGGGGTAGGGTCAGCTGGGGAAAGGGAGGTAGGCACCAGCTGGAGGTGGCAGCACGCAGCCAGGTGAAAGGAGGGAGTACCTAGCTGGCAGTTGCTAAAGACATGCTTAAAGATGTCTATAGGGTGATTTTCAAAAATGTTCTTTTCCAAAAGCTATATATATATATTTCCTATATAATAAAAAAGCAATATGCAAATTGACCATCATTCCAACACAAAAGATGGCAGCCCCCATGTGTTCAAAGATAGGTGCTCCCATGTGGATACAAGATGGCCACCACAGGAGGGCTGGCAGGGGAGGGCAGTTGTGGACAATCAGGCCAATAGGAGAGGACAGTTGGGAGGAGCCAGGACTACAAAGGAGGGCAATTGGGGACAACCAGCCTGCAGGAGGACAGTTGAGGGGGTCTCAAGACTGCAGGTGAGGGCAGTTAGAGGAGACCAGGCCTGCAGGGGAGGGCAGTTGGGGGGGAATCTGGCCTGCAGGGAAGGCAGTTAGGAGCAACCATGTTGGCAGGGGAGCAGTTAGGCGTCAAGCAGGCTGGCAGGGGAGTGGTTAGGGGCAATCAGGCAGGCAGGCAGGTGAGCAGTTAGGAGCCAGAAGTCCTGGATTGTGAGAGGGATGTCCCAGATTGGAGAGGGTGCAGGCTGGGCTGAGGGACACTCCCTCCTCCCGTGCACAAATTTCGTGCACAATTTCTAGTATATATATTCTATAATCTTAAACATTTTTCATGCCACAAAGTATAGAGTCAGTATATTTTAGGCAAAAAAAAAAATGTTCTTGTCCAAAGACTAAGAATAAATTGAAAAAATTTGACCAACTAGTCATTTTTTCACATATTTATTCTATTTTAGTATAAATCATTTTTAAAAATATGTATATTTTAAGCACTAATATATAACTACAGTCCTTTTAAATCTATTGTTAACGTTGTACTGAACAATAATCTGCTCATATGTAATTAGAATATGGTGAATTTTAGAGTAAAAATGCCTTTGAATATTTCTATAGATACCACTTGACTTTTTTGGGAAGAGGGTGCATTGAGAGTTTTATGGATCTTGAGTGAGGGAGTTCAGAGTTATTACTGGAGCTTATTCTCTGAAGCAGCTTAGAGCAGAAAAACATGTTCAAGAACTTATATGCTTCTGGGGCACCATAAAGCAAGTAACTTAATCTGACCTATTTAGTGTTTAATTATAGAATCAACCATTATACTTGTTTTAAAGAGGAAAAAAAAAAGCTCAGTACTTCCAAAACTGAACATAAAAAATGTATGTTGCAGTGGTTAAATTATATTACTAAAAATCACCTCCACAAACTTCCAAAAACACTTAATAGTATGAGCTTGGGTTGATTACACTTTGACAGCTAGACCCAAGAGACTGCTTCTCAGCTTTTTGAACCATTTCAGTGTAGCAGAACGCATGCTGTTCATGTTGAATTATGAGAAGTCATACCACGTGTGCAGTTTAAAAGAAAAATGTTTATTTCAAACAACCTCAGTACCATTGCTTTGTTTTTTATAGCATTTACAGATTTTGTCATCTGGAACCTTATATTGCTGAAAACTGGCAGAGAGGCACTGAGAAAAGAGCAAATTAGGCAGTTTAAAGCAAACCTCAATCATAGGAGGACACATGGGGCCCTGCTCCTCTACTACCTTAGTCTCAACTATTTAAAACTTTCATCTACAGACAGATCCTGGGACAGTGGCACATCCTATAAACACAAAGAAAATAACATGATGAGGTCCTTCCCATAACAGTTTTAGGAATGGTTAATATAATTGAGGTATATATTGAAATTTATTTTGTACATATACAAATATATAATTAAAAAGAGGAATGACTAAACTTACAAAAAAATATTAGCCCACAATGCAGTAAGGATACACTCTAATTATGTACAGCTTTATTATTATTTGACTAGTGGCCCAGTGCATGATTCGTGCATTGGGGGGGGGGGGTGTTCCTCAGCCCAGCCTGTACCCTCTCCAATCTGGGATCCCTCGAAGGATGTCCTACTGCTGGTTTACAGGGATTGGGCCTAAACTAGCAGTTGGACATCCAATCTGAGACTGCTGGATCCTAACCGCTCACCTGCCTGCCTGCCTGATTGCCCTTAACCACTTTGGATGCTGGCCTGCTTACCCTAACTGCCTCCCCTTCCAGCCTGTTCATCCCAAAACTGCTCCCCCTGCTGGCCTGCTTGCCCCCCTTCTATCCCCACTGGCCTGCTTGCCCCAACTTTTACCCTACTGGCCTTCTCACTCCAAACTGCCTCCCCTCTGCTGTCCTGATATCCTCTAATGGATCTCCACTGATGGTCTGCTCGTCCCCAACTGCCCCCTTGCTGGCTTGCTTACCTCCAAGGGCCCCAGGCACCCCCGCCCCCAGCCTGATCACCCACAACTGCCCTCCCCTCTTGGCCTCTAACCACCTCTACCTCGGCCCCGCCACCATGGCTTTGTCCAGAAGAACATCCAGAAGGTCTCCTGGAAGGTTTCCCAGTCTAATTAACATATTACCCTTTTATTAGTGTAGAGGCCTGGTGCACAGGTGGGGGTCAGCAGGTTTGCCCTAAAGAGTGTCCTGGATCAGGGAGGGGATCCCAGTGGGGTGCCTGACCAGCATGGGTGAGGGGCTGAGAGCCATTTTCAGGCTGGCTATACCCCTTCAGGATGGGAAACCCCAGTGGGGTGCCTGGCCAGCCTGAGTGAGAAGCTGATGGTTGTTTGTAGGGTAGCCAAGTCCCCCAGCGATAATCCTCACCCCATGGAGGTGTGGCCAGCATGGGTGAGGGGCTGAGGGCTGTTTGCAGGCTGGTCACAACCCTGCCCCTCCTTTCTTTCTTTCTTCCTTTCTTCCTTTCTTCCTTTCTTCCTTTCTTCCTTTCTTCCTTTCTTCCTTTCTTCCTTTCTTCCTTTCTTCCTTCCTTCCTTCCTTCCTTCCTTCCTTCCTTCCTTCCTTCCTTCCTTCCTTTTCTTTCTTTCTTCCTTTCTTCCTTCCTTTCTTTCTTTCTTTCTTTCTTTCTTTCTTTCTTTCTTTCTTTCTTTCTTTCTTTTTCATCACCTCTCTGAGTGGAGGCTAGAACTGATTTGTAGCAGGTGTCTAGGATTTATTTATCTTCTATAATTGAAACTTTATAGCCTTGAGCAGAGGGCAGGCCAGGGCGGATGGGAAGCTTGGCTTCCTCCATCACCAGGGGCAACCCAAGCCTCCTGCTACTCTAGCTCCATGGTGGCCACAGCTGTTTTGATTGGGTTAATTTGCATACTTGTTCCTGATTGGCTTGTGGGTATGGCTTATGGGTATAGTGGAGGTAAAGTCAATTTGAATGTTTCTCTTTTATTAGATAGGATGGTATCAGGGATATTTTTCAAATAGGCACAATTCATTCATTCCTTTAATATGATGTATGGAGTAGCTTTTTCATGCTAAATCCTTTTAAAAACACAGAAGACACAGTATTGAGTGAGCCTGATACTTGTACTGCTTATGATTCAATATAAAGTTTAAAAACAACTATATTTCATATGGCAATTATTATCAGTTTTTACTGATGTCTAGTGTGAGAGCAATATCCCATTCCTGGTGTAGTAAATTTAATGAAAAAAAAAGAAGAAGAGGAAGAAGAGGAGGTGGACAAGAAAAAAGAAGAATAAAATAAATTTACATTTCAGTTCCAGGTAAGCAAATCACTGATAATTTAATGATCATTAGCTTCTCTCTATTTATAGGATGAAGAAATATCCTATTAGCCCCACCAGCTCACTTGATTATAGAAAATGGTAAAATGCAATAAAATGTTTAAAAATATACTCCATTTAGATAATGTTATATTTGACAAGTGAACAGAGATGTAAGTTGGCTGGCTAGAATTAATTCATGTTTGATAGATAATTTAGTATTCCCTTTTATAAAGAGTGAGGGATAGTTTATGCTTCCACTAATTTTTGGAAGGACCAGTTTCCACATTTTATAGTCCCTAGACTCTAGGGCCTAGAGGGTAAAAGGTACATGAAACAAAATATAGCACAATAAAACTTTAAATGATCCATTTCTTCTCTGGTTGTCTAATTACAAAAGGAAAACCTGGTATTTTATGCAATGCCATGGCTTGAATATATGAAAACATGTAGATACTTGAAACATTTTCAACACATTTATTCTTTCATTCATTAAATGAATATTTATTGCAAACCTACTGTGTGAGTTACATAAATAAAATTCAAAATAAACTTAAGAAAGTTTCTTACCATCCAGGAGTTTGAAAAATAACCCAGATTTTTATGTCCATTAACCAAGGTCAAACTATGGCAATAGGGTACAGTGGTTATGACCACAGTTTTGCACGCAGAAAAAAGAGGTCTGAACAATCCTATGTTGGAAATGTATTAGGCACAATCTCTGGCAGGTTGTTTCATCTCTATGACTCAGACTCTTGTAAATGGAGAATAAAGGCAAGTGTCAAAGGAGAATAATAATAATATATCTTAAATAGTTGTTGTCAAAATTAAATGAGGGAAGAAATGTAAAGTGCTTTACACAACATTTGACATACACTAAGTATTTGATAAATGTTAGTTATTATTTTTATATTATGTCAAGCACATACTTAATCTTTTGCTCTTCTTTGTGAAAAGGAGCACTCTTCTCAAATGAAGACTTATAAATTAAGACAAGGAAAAACTCAGAATTATGTGAAATATTAGAAACACATTATATAGTTTCATTTTTTATAATGTAGTCAGCTGTGAAAACTTAGAAAATTAACACTACCTTATTTTATGCTCTATTCTAATAAATAACACAATAAAAGCAACTTCCTAAGGTTGTAAGCAATGCAGAGAACATAATGTAGGGAATCAGAAAGACTCTTGAAAAAAAATGGCCTTTGGGAAAAAGCTTAAACAAACATTTGGAGGTAGGAGATGAGATGTTGAGGATAGGAAGCCTTGCTCCCTTCCTGAAATTGTCTTCATGAGAACATGAGAACTTCTATTTACTCCTGAGAAATATATGTATTTACTTCTGAGAGGGAAGAAAAGGAGAGGTGGAAAAATGCCGGAACAAAGAACTGATAGCCAGAAAAAAGCACCAGATATAGATATAGTAAAATATTTACATAATTAGATAATGTTGTTGCTTATGTTTGTTGTTGCTTTTGAATTTTTTCAGCTTTCTCAACTTCTCCCATTTTAGTGCTGATGTCTCTGCCCTTTAAATAATTTTAGAGTTCTCCATTTACCATGCATCTGTGTTGTGATGTCATATTATGCTGAAAATAGTGGACAACAGAAACATAAAAAGTGTAAGTACTTGATTAATATATTCAATAAAGTTCAGTTTACCTAGTTTCTGTGAGTCAGGAATATAGGAAGAATTTCAAAGGGATATTCAATCAATTCCTGTTTTGTCTTCATATTGTCAAATCTATATGTTTACCATCCTGGGACAGGAATCCTCATTAGAAATACTAATTTTGAAACAGTTGTATGCACTTGTAAATATACTTATGCTATTATTAAGTGACCGTTATCAACCAACTGAAATAAAAGACTTGTTTAACACTTTGGATATTAACCTGATTAATTTTAACCAAAGTGAACTCATAGAGATAACCTTTTCTTCTGCATGAACCATTGATATGTAGCTTAAATTGCCTTCACAAAAACAACTTTCCTCTTAAAACATTATTTTTGGCCCACTCTTCTGGGCAAATGGTACAATAAAATGGGTTAATCTAAATAGGTCATAAATTAGATTATTTCCTGGCAAATATAACATTCCAATTATCTATTGCATTGTAACTCATAACCCCAAACTTGGTAGCTTAAACCAACAATAGTCATTTGATCATCTTTCATGGTTTCTGTGACTCAGGAATATAGGGAGTTTCACTGGATAGTTCTGGTTTGGGTTTTTGTGTGGCTGCAGTCAGATGTCAGCTACAACTGAGAGCTGAAATACTCAAGGGCTAAGTAGACATCACTCTCTGTCCTTGTGTAGTACAGGGACATCTCCAGGAAATTTTTGTAGTTGGGTTGGTTTGAGCTTCCTCACAACATATTTTCAGAGCAGAAAGGATCTTTATAATTTCAGTATAATATCTGACATTATTTTCATTCTGAGTAACATACAATAATAATCTGGCAAGTATTCTTTACTGTTCAGTATATTTAAAAAAAACTGTAAGAGCTATAGTTTTTAAATCTTGAAATATAATTGTGTATATTTGTCTATCATCATAAGAAAAAAGACCCTCTGTTCATCTCCACCTTTTCAATTTGTTTATTAGGCTTTTATTAACTAGGAGGATATGTAAATCTTTCAAATCTATATATTGTACACCTTAAACTTAACAAATCATCAGCAGAATAATATGTTAACATATAATATTACATGTCGATTATATATCAATTAAAATCATAATAGTGTTAAGAATTAGAAATCATAAATGGAGAATTTTAGGAATACTTTAGTCTTTAATACCTTTAAAAATGGGCAATCCGCATAATAAAATTGATCAAGCCAAGTGGTGAATGAATCTGACTATATCTTTGAGCTTCAACATCCCTATATTTAGACAATGCTAACAAGATCAAAACCACATAGAAAAACAAAAACAATTTTAAAACAAAACAACATCAAGAGCTCATAACCATTGAACATTTTCCATGTTACCCTCTTTCAGCACTATTTCAAAAGTTTTGCTTGTTTTAATTCACTTTACCACAACTTTATGAGTTAGGTTACAATAATTATTCAAATTTTATGGGTGAGGAAACTGAAGCCCACATCTGTTAAGTACTAATGTCACAAAGTTAATGAGTGAGGAATATGTTTCAAGTCGAAACCATCTAGCTCTAGTTGACCCTCTGAACCATTACATAATTAATTACTTCCAGATACCACAGAAACACCCTCAAGCATGAACAAGGATACGGGATTTTTTCAATCTTTCATTCATTCTCTCCTTTGAAGCATAAACTAAGAACCACTCCTTATAAATTTGGAGATAACTAACGTGATCCCTTGCACTTGACTGCCTGACCTGCATCACAATGTGCTTCATCAGTGTGCACTGCAGAAAACTCACCTTATGCCAAACTGGGGCTTTCCTACTATGTCAGTTTGCATGCCTTCTTCACCTGAACCTCCCAAAGTTTCTATATAGGCCCAAGATTAATCTTGGGTCTCTCTAAATGGATGACCATGGTTAGAAAAATGACCTTAACCCCAGGCGGTGTGTCTCAGTGGTTGATCATGGAACTATGAATCAGGAAATCAAGGTTCAATTCTTGGTCAGGGCACATCCCTGGGTTGTGGGCTTCATCCCCAGGAGGGGAACATGCAAGAGGCAGCTGATCAATGATTCCCTTTTATCATTGATGTTTCTCTCTCTCTCTCTCCCTCTCTTCCTCTCTGAAATCAATTTTTAAAAATTGTTAAAGAAAAAAATGAGCTTAAATATTGTGTCCAATGAAGTTTGTCTCATAACCTGATGATATCAATATTTCTGCATCATGGTAACTGCCTGCTGAATGGCATAATCACTCCAGAGTACAGATAAAAGGTTCACAAATTAATTATGATCACAAAATATCTAGGATAGGAATGTGAATCCACATCCTAAGCCACAGTCTGGCTCCCTCTGCAGGAAGCGACCAGCTGATCAGGGAAGGCGCCATCCCCATCACCCCGCTGCTGCCACTATCAGCCATTGCAGCCAACAAGGTGTTTTCATCAACACGGACTTCAGTCTCTCCACCATGAAAAAATGTCAACTTTCTTTAGTCTTTTTTCAAGATGTCTCTTTCATAGGATATGACATTTCTTTTTTCTTCTTCTTCTTCTTCTTCTTCTTCTTCTTCTTCTTCTTCTTCTTCTTCTTCTTCTTCTTTTTCTTCTTCTTCTTCTTCTTCTTCTTCTTCTTCTTCTTCTTCTTCTTCTTCTTCTTCTTCTTCTTCTTCTTCTTCTCCTCACCTGAGGATATTTTTAAATTGACTTTTAGAGAGCATGGAGAGAGAGGGAAAGACAGAGAGAAACATCAATGTGAGAGGGACACTTTGATTGGTTGCCTCCTGGATGAGCCCTGACCTTGGATGCAGCCAAGGACGAGCCTTCAACCTAGGTACATGCCCTTAATCAAAATCGAACTCGGACCCTGCGATCCACAAGCCAAGGATCTATCCACTGAGCCAAACCAGCTAGGGCAGGATATGACATTTCTTAGCTCCTCCAGCAGAGGATCTTCATTTTTACCTCTAGGAGTATGATGGAAAAACCCTAGATCACTCTCTTGGATTCTTATAATCCAAGATACCATACCAAGAACACTGGGAGTGGTGTACAAGGAGCTTAGCCAATAAGTGGTCAGAAAAAGTGTTTCCTCTGCAGCTCACATGCAGAGGTGGGACTACTGTCACACTGTCTCCCACCAAGGGCAGGCCCCTGTGTGTTGTGTCTTTGCTCTGGGCCTGGCCCCAGCCCCCCTGTGTGTTACTTCTCCCCTCCAGGCCCATCTGTGCAACAGCCTCCTCCTTAGCCGGTCATGACTAGGTATTATGATTGTTATGATGTCTTGGTTAATTTGCATATTAACTCTTTTTATATAGTTTCCTCTGTGGAAATGACTATTTAAACCCAAAATGTCAATGATTAAACACAATATATACAGTAATTATTTTTAACTACATATAAAGACCTAAGCCCTTCCCCCCCCCCTTTTATTTGCTTTGAGAAGCAATAAAACAATGGATTTTGAAGCTACAAGTTCTCTACAAATTACTTATCTTGAATATAAAAAGTAAAAAAAAAAGCTGACAATTTTAAATTGATTAGATGAACTTAAATAATACATGGTAATACTAGTGAGCATGTATAGACAATACTAAAACAATTTAGTTTTAATGGAAGTTTAAATAAAGACTGAACCTTATAGGATAGCTGAAGTATCCTAAAGCCAATACCATTTGGGTACTGTTAAGTATTGGAACAGATGTCTGAAATAGTTTACAGTACTTTCATTTGTGGAGAATGGTATCAGAATTTCTGCATGATCCTGTTAAAATAATTTAACTGGATCCTATTAACATCCTATTCAAAGATTTCCTCTATCCTCCTTTATTTTGGGTTGATAGTCACATTGCCAGGATAACATTGATTAATTGACTCTTAGTTCATAAGCTACTACCTTTTCTCTGGCAGAGTGAGGTTTTCTTAAATCAAAGAATGGGTCAATAACTTTTCAAAACACACATTTACTATAGTCAACTTTTAATTAAGCATACAAGATAAAATAATACTGCTTTATTGACAACTTATTGTTAGGTATATCATCATGATAATGTGCCCTAACAACAATAATTTATACTAATAAAAGAGTTACATGCTAATTAGACCAGATAGACCAGTGGTCTTACCTACCTCCTTCCAGACAAAGCCATGGTGGCAGGGGCCTAGGCAGAAGTGGTTAGGGGTGTTCAGGCTGGCAGGAGAGAGCAGTTAGGGGCAATCATGTCAGCAGGGGATAGTATTTAGGGGTGAACAGGCAAGCAGGCAGAGTGGTTAGGGGGTGCTCAAGAAGGTGGTAGGTGATTGGGCCTAAACTGACTGTTGGACATCCTCTGAGGAGTCCTGGATTGGAGAGGTTGCAGGCTGGGCTGAGGGACTCCTCTCCCTCAATGTACGAATTTCGTGCACTGGGCCTCTAGTGTTAAGATAAAGCCACTAGAGTGGATGTTAATTTGCATATTTTCCTGAACATTAGTGATATTGAACAACTTTTCACTTATCTGTTGGCTATTTGCTTGTGTTCTTTGGGGGAAAAAATCTATTTAGTTCTTCTGCCTATTTTTAATGAGATTGTATGTTTTGTTGCTACTGAATTACTCTCATATATGAGTTCTAAATATATAGTAGAGGCCTGGTGCATGAAAGTCATGCACAGGATGGGGGTATCCCTCAGCCCAGCCTGTACTCTCTTCAATCTGGGACTCCTCGAGGGATGTCCAACTGCCCATTTATACCTGATCCTAAATGAGCAGTCGGACTCCATCTCACAATCAAGGACTGCTGGCTCCCAACTGCTTGCCTGCCTGCCTTCCTTATTACCCCTAACCACTTTTTCCTGCCAGCCTAATCATCCCCTAACCACTCCCTTGCCAGCCTGATTGAAGCCTAACTGTTCTCCTGCCAGCTTGATTGTCCCTAACTGCTCTCTCCTGTTGACTTGGTCACCCCTAACTGCTCTCCCTTCCAGGCTTGATCATCACCAATTGCCCTCCCTTGCATGCTTGGTCCCTCCCAACTGACCTCCCCTGTTGGCCATCTTGCTGCAACACCTTGTGTCCACATGGGGAGAGCCATCTTTGACCACATGAGGACAGCCATCTTTTGTGTTGGAATTTTCATATTCCTCTTTTATTAAATAGGATAAAGCCCTGGTGCCTGGGTGGGAGCCGGCTGGTTTGCCCTGAAGGGTATCCTGGATCAGGGCGGGGGTTCCCTTGCGCATAGGGCAGCCTGGGCGAGGGGTCTGTGGTGGTTTGGAGGCTGGCCACACCCCCAGTGACCCAAGAGGAGGCCCTGGTATCTGGGATTTACTTCTCTTCTGTAATTGAAACTTTGTAGCATTGAGGGGAGACCAGAGCAGGCCAGGGCAGGCAGAAAGCTTGGCTTCCTCCATTGTTTGGGGCAACCCAAGCCTTCTGCTCTCTCCAGCTCTGTGGTCATCACCATATTTGTTGGGTTAATTTGCATACTCGGTCCTGATTGGCTTGTGGGTGTAGCTTGTGGGCATAGTGGAGGTATGGCCAATTTGCATGTTTCTCTTTTATTGTATAGGATTGGACTCTAATCCCTTACTTTATCTATGATTTGAAAATATTTTCTCCCATTCTGTAAGTTATATTTTCATTTTCTTAATAATATCTTTTGCTCTGCAAAAGCTTTTCCCCCAACAAATAAAAGTTAAGAACCAGCCAAAACTGGTTTGGCTCAGTGGTAGAGCATCGGTCTGTGGACTGAAACGTCCTGGGTTCGATTCCAGTCAAGGGCATGTACATTGCTGTGGGCACATCCCCAGTAGGGGGTGTGCAAGTGGCAGCTGGTCGATGTTTATCATTGACATTTCTAGCTCTCTATCTCTCTCCCTTCCTCTCTGTAAAATATCAATAAAATATATATTTTTAAAAAAGAATATAAAAGTTCAGGACCAGAAGGCTTCATAAGTGAACTCTATCAAACATTAACTGAATAATTAATGCCAATCCTTCTTAAATTCCTCCAATAAATTCAAAACTTCTAAACACATTTTACAAGGTCATCATTATACTGATAATAAAAGTGGACAAGAACAACACAGGAAAAGAAAATTACAAGTCAATAATCTTGATGAACATAGATGCAAAAATCCTCAAAAAATATTAGCAAACTAAATTTAATAACATATTTTTAAAAATTATACACCATGATCAAGTGAGATTTATTCCAGAAATTTAAGAATGGTTCAATATCCACAAATTAATCAACATTATATATCACATTAATGAAATAAAGAATATAATAATATGATTATCTCAATAAATGTATAAAAATATTCAACAAAATTCAACAATGATTAGTTATAAAAATTATCAATAAGTTGGACATAAAGAAACGTACCTAAACATAATAAAGGCTATCTATGACTACCCTGCAGCTAACATCATACCTAAAAGGTGAAAATCTTTTATTCTAAGATCAGAAACAAGAAAAAATATGTCAATTTTCACCACTCTTATTCACCACAATACTAAAATAAATAGTCACAGATATTAGACAAGAAAAAAAAAGGCATCCAAATTGGAAAGGAAGAAAACAAAACTGTCTCTATTTGCAAATGACATGATCTTATGTAGAGAAAACTCTAAAGACTCTACCAACAAACTTTTAGGAATAATAAATGAAAAGTTACAGGATACAAAATCAATATATAAAAATTAGATATTTTTCCATATATTAATAATGAACAATGGAAAGGATAAAATAACAAAACCATCAATTTACAATTGCATCAAAAATAATAAAATACCCAGGAATATATCTAACCAAAGAGGTGAAAGACCTGTACACTAAAAATTATAAGGCAATGATGGAAAAATTGAAGACACAAACATTGAAAGATATTTGTGCTCATGGGTTAGAAAAAATAATACTGTTAAGATGTTAATATTAAAACATCCTTAACAAAGTGATCTAGATTCAGTACAATCCTTATAAAAATTATAAGGGCAGTTTTCATAGAAACAGAAAAAAATCTTAAAACTTGTATAGAACCATAAACAACTCTGAATAGCCAAAGCAATCTTGAAAAAGAACAAAGATGGAGGCATAATCTTTCTGATTTCATACTACATTGCAAAGCTATAGGGATCAAAACAGTATGGTATTGTCATAAAAACAGGCACCTTCATAAATGAAATAGAATACAGAGCCCTGAAAAAAAACCATGAATGGACAGGCAATTAATTTTTGATAAAGAAACCATGATTATTCAGTGAGGAAGGTTAGTCTCCTTAATAAGTCGTTCTGGGAAAACAACAGCCATATGCAAAATTATGAAACTAAAACTGGACCTTTATCTTACACTATACACAAAAGCCAACTCAAGATGGATTAGACCTGTACATAAGACTTGAAAGTATAAGCCTCTTGGAAGAAAATATAGAGATGAGCTCCTTGCATTGGTCTTGGAAATTTTATTTTGTATTTGACACCAAACACAACAGCAACAAAAGCAAAAATAAACAAATGGGACTACATAAACTAAAACACTTCTGCCCAGAAAAGAGTTGGAAATGCTATTAGATGGAATTTTTAGAAATAAAAGTTCAGCAAGTCAACTAGGAAGATTCAATTTTTCTAAATTTTTCTAAATTCTCACCATCCTTACAGATAAGCTACGTGCATTTGTTGTGGTTTTGTCTTCAAGTGATGAGACTGCATCACCCACGCATGCCAGCCACACTTATAAGTTGTGATATCTGTGACGAAAGGAATAAATAGACTACTTGGTGCTCGGCTGCCCAGGTTTGTTGTATACACTGACTGAACACTGGGTGTGCTTGGGAAATAAAGCTTTCAGCCCCTGGGGATAGTGGTAACTGCAGGAGCCTGTTCTCTAAGGAAAATTATGCACTCTGCAGGAGAACACAATCTTTACTCATTATCTTCCAGATGCTATATCTTCTCCTCTTCATATTCTTTCCCACATAATTGTTCTACTTTTTTCCTCCATCATCTATCCTTCTTTGTTACATCCCAGAAATTCTCTTTCTGGATATTTTCTCAGGTGTGTCTGTATTTTTGCATTAGTTTATTAACCTTCTGTAGCTGCTGGCAAAGTCCCTAGAAATATGGTCTATTAATCTCTCTGAAAAACCCTGTGTTGAAAAGGGGGATTTCTTGTGAGAGCAGGCTGCAGCCCCCATTAGAATGTTGCATTTTGAATTTAGTCATCATCCACACACCTGTGTTATGAATGTGGTAGACATGTCTTCCCTCTCCAGATTAACTAGTATGGTACTTTATTGTGAAACTAGAGGCCCAGTGCATGAAATTTGTGCACGGGTAGGGTCCCTAGGCCTGGCTGGTGCTCAGGGTCAATTGGGGCTTTCTGGCTTCCTGCTGGAGCCTTCCTTCATTCTGCACCTCCTCCTCTCCCCCCTCCCAACCGTGGTTAGCATACATCCCAGCAAGCCTTTTATAGATAGCCTTTTATAGATGAGAGGCTTTATTTCACATTACCTTCTTCCATTGCATTATATTAGAGCTCACATGGCTATATGGAGGCAAACAAACAAAGAAACAAACAAACAAAAGCTATGCCTCTTGCAAGTTCTCCAACTAAGGAAGCATCAGTAGATCAAGATATACTTATTCCCTTTCTAGACACTGTGATATTGTGTATCTTTCTAACTTGCCTGCTCCAGGGAGAGGTGACTTGCTGGCTCCTGGCTGCTGGGGTGGGGAGTGGGGACTTGCTGCTCCTGGGCAGTTGGGAGTGAAGCCAGGGGCCTATTGCATGAATATCATGCACCGGCCTCTAGTTATCTTAATAATCATGCACTCCACATGGAATGCATGTGGAATACAATGGAATTAGAGCCTACATGTTTTCTTAGCTATAATTTTATTTTCTTCACTATTATCTGTTTTCAAGTAATTGAAGTCATTTACCTTAAGAGTTTTATTCTAATATGAACATTACTGATGTACATTTACATAGTGCATTATGAAATATGTCTTTAATTTTGAAAATAGATTTTTCCCAACACAAAATTTTCTTAGAGGTTTGAGAAACATTTTAGATGCTTTGGGCAATTCAAAGAGATACCATATTACCTAATTTCGAATGATAACAACAACGGAAAAGTCAAGAATGTTCCTAAAAGAATTCTATTTCAATCCTCTTCACTTAAATAATCTCTGAAGTATAAAAATTTCAGATTTAAATTAAAAGGTTGTCCGTTAACTTATTTATTAATGTATTAGTATACTTCATGCATCCAGGTCAAGAATACTATGTGCATATCCAAAGTGTTTTCACATTATGAGGTTAACTAGTACTTATATAAAACCACTACCAACAATATAAAGTTAGACATTTCCTCATCTTCCATCTTTTCTGTATTTTAAAAATACTGTGTAATAGGTATTTTAGTTTCTAATCCTGATAATGCCACTAATAAATTATATGACCTTGTAGAAATTACCTATGTTTGCTTGATCTTAAGATCCTCAACAATAAGTTGGTGAATCCATATTAGATAATAATAATAAAGATAAAAGTGATATTTTGAATCATTATTATATACTAGCCACTAATCTAAATGCTTTATCTTTATAAGCATAAGAAGCAACTAATGTTATCATTCCCAATTTACAGAGAGGATATAAAGGCAGAAATTAAGTGATTTGTATATGGCTACACAGGTGTCAAAACTGGGAATTCTTAACTTTTGAAATTAGGATCCATGCATTTCACCATTGCCCCAGAGGAGGTAATTGTCCCTTTCAACTTTAACATGTGTTCTTTCTAAATTCACCATTTAATCTACTTGGCACTATATCTAAGTTCATAGCACAAAAAAACCCCATGAAACATTATTTGCCAAATCCAAATATAAAACTGAACTTGTCCTGGTCAGCATATTGAAAAGAAACAACATAGAGACCACCCAGAGATTTTTATTTCAGTGAAGGGAAGTAAACAGTAATAAGATTATATTAAAATATAATAGCATTTTACATTGAAAATTTGGAGCATTATGTTAACTCTGATGGCTCCTGTAATTCTATTCATTGTTCAGTAAAATGTATTTACATGGATTTTTTATTGTGTGAATGTAGTTATTACCTCACAACAGAAGCTAGCAAGACAAGAAATCACTAAGGATGTTTGAAACTCATTTTCTTGTTTACTACCTCATCAAATTTAATAAAAGCCATACCTTAATTATTTTGTTTTCCTGCTTTCAATATAGATAGCATAAGCACTTGCCCAATTAATGGCATGCCCTATTAAATGGGAATGTAAAGCACATACCCTTAAATGGGTTTAACATAATACATAGATGCATTTCTCTGCAGTTACCTTTTTCCATACACACTTATTAGATATTTTTAGATGAAAAGAAATGGCACATTTCTTTGAAATAAATCATGATAATTTAAAAGTGGGCCTCAAGACCAGTGAGTGTAGAGGACTTTCCCATCTCCCCTCCTTTTTCTTTCTATTCTTCTATTATTCATCCTCATATAGCCCTCACTATTTAATGTTCCATTCCTCCCTTTTTCTTTTTCTTCTGGTTATCCTGAACTTCCTATGCCCAACACCTTTGATTTCTCTAAGAACATAATGAGCACTGCAAGTGATGGGTAGGACCCAAAAAGTAACTGAACTCTGGATGTTTATACACAATGTTGATGGTATTGTCTTCTATTGACTCACATTGCCCATGGCAGTGGTTGGCAAACTCATTAGTCAACAAAGTCAAATGTCAACCGCACAATGATTGAAATTTCTTTTGAGAGCCAAATTTTTAAAACTTAAACTTCTTCTAATGCCACTTCTTCAAAATAGACTCGTCTGGGCCGTGGTATTTTGTGGAAGAGTCACACTCAAGGGGCAAAAGAGCCACATGTGGCTCTCGAGCCACAGTTTGCCAACCAGGAGCCTAAGGGAAGTCCTTTGGACATTGTATTATTGCTCAAAAAGGGAGATCACTTGTCTCACAAGATTGCTTTTGAGAAGATAATTACCGTATACAAATACAAAATTCAAAATTGTAACATCTACAAATCTATAATAGGATTACTCATTTCCCTCATTTCCTCAAAGCACTTAAAATATATCAGAGGCTGTTAGAGGCTGAATATACAAACAAACTATATAAAGTTCTCTATTTAGAAGAACCAAAATCTAGTGGGCAACAATAATTACTTGAAAAAACAAACACTTTTAAAAAATGTATCTTTATTGTTGAAAGTATTACAGATGTCACCCCCCACCCCCACTGACCCTTTCCTTCCCATATGCCCCCTTAAGTCTTCACCACACTATTGTCTGTGTCCATGAGTTACGCACATGTGCATATAAGTTCTTTGCTTAATCTCTCTTAACACCCCACTCCAACCTTTCCTCTGAGATTTGTCAGTGAAGAAGCATTTCAATGTAATCTGTAATAGTTTTGATGAAATATAATAATTTATATAAGAAAGCAATATTATATGTTAATGTCATCATCATAATTGGTAGCTATTGCTTCTCCCTATTATTTAGATCACCCTTTAAAACATTATGATAGAAGAATAGTGGTATGAGAAACGCCCTTGATCTCACCCCTTGAAGTTTCAACAGTTTGAACAGCTATAACTGAACAAAGAATGTGCTGCTCCAATTACAGGCATGCCTGAATGATCCATGCATTGATGCATCTGCCCGGTGTACCGGTTACTAATGCGGATTTTGTAATTAAAGGAAACACAATAATTTCAAAAGAAACATCAAAAGTGTGTTATTCAAAGTAATTTCCATCACTAGTTACACATTTACCCCATTTTTCGGGTAATTTATGGATACTATCTCAATAGAACTTTTCTTGTTTTGAGGCAAACCATTCAGAGACCAAATTTTCTACCTCTTCCTATGTTTTGAAGTGCTGATCAGAAAGTGCGTGTACCATGGATCAGAACAAGTGGTCATCTGAAAGAGCAAGGTCTGGTGAATACAGTGGGTGGGCTAATATTTCCCAGGCAAGATCTTTTAATGTGTCTTTAACTGATTTGAAGTCTGTGATGGTACATTATCATGAAACAAAATTACTTTGCCATGTTTTCTGGCACATTCTGGTCATTTTACAATCAAAACATGGTTCAAATTGATTATGCGTTGTCGGTGACAATAAGTATTAATGGTTTCACCTGGTTTTAGAAGCTCATTATGCACCACACCTTCCTAATCGCACAAAACGCAGAGCATTGTCTTCTTTCCAGAGCAATTTGGCCTTACAGTCCATGTTGATGATTGACCTGGATCAAAACCCATTTTGAGCATTTGGAATTCTCAAAATAAATCCACTTTTCATTGCCAGTCACAATTCAATGCAAAAAAAATACTTCTTTCATGCCACTTAAGCAACATTTTACTGATGACTTTTCAGTTTTCCATTTGTTTTTCATTTTATTTTTGTTGGTTTTCAAACTTTTTCAGTTAACCTGGACATTCGTTGTCTTTCATCAAAATCATCATTTTAAAGCATTTAAACTAGCATTCACAAGTATCTTGAGAAGGAGCATGTTCACCATAAGCTTCCCGAAGTATACAACAACTTTCAGCAACACTTTTCTTAAAAATAAAGTAATGAATTAAAATTCCCCACAAATTCTCTTTTTGTTGGCATGAAATCTACCTTTTTAAGCATAATAAATAGCTATGATGTTAACACCTATGAAGTTTTGAAGCTTGCTGTCAATACAACAAAATGGCATACATATCAAATTGTATATATATCAACATATTTGTAACTCCATCTATTGAAATAAAATGCATTAATAACTGGTAGAACCGGTAAAGGCAGGCAAGTAGAAACAAACGGGAGTTGGGGGACAAGGAGGGAGAAGGGCTGAGATGAGCTATGCAGTCCTACAACCAGGAGCTCACAGTGGGGATCAGCACAGAGAGGGGAGGAATCTGGTCATGGCTGTTGCTCCCTTCAGCTATGCAGAACAGAGAGATTCAGTAGGCATTCCTGCAAAAATGAGCAGTATGTGCTACAGCTGAGCCTAGAGACCTGGGAAAGGACACAACACTGGGGTGCTTCCACAGTGGTAGGGTAGTTGTCATTTCAGACAGAGGAACAAAGCCACCAAGCCCTGCTACCCAGTAGCCTACTAGTGCTTGCCTCCCTTTGCCCTTGGTGTTGAAGATGTAAAGCACATTATCTGCATACCTGAGAACCAATACTACAGAATCACTATTTTAACTGAACAGAGGATGTACTGTGTGGCAGTCCTGGGTTGGGACACATGGGGGACTCCTTAGAGATTCAAGGTTGCCATTACCAGGAGAGCAAAACAAAGAAAGTGACTAAGTTTCCCCAGCTGACTCCACCCCCAAGCATCACAGTTACACTAACTGCAGCCAGAGACATTGCAGGTTCAACACCACAAACTGGAAAATAATAGAAAGACCTGATTGTTAATCTAAGAGAGAAGTGCCACTCGTACATAGACACCCAGACAGAGAAGAAACTCAATAAATATCATGAATAACCAATATGGTGAGTCTAGAAAGAAAATGAAAAATCTCCAGAAAACAAATTGGAACACATGGAAATATGTGACATAAATGACAGAGATTTCAAGATTTCAGTGATGAAACTATTCAACAAGATGTGAGAAAATGCAGACAGGCAAGTTATGTAATCAGAAAATAAATCAACAAAGAAAACAAGTACTTTACATAATAAATTGAAACTTTAATAAAAGAACTGAAGAGCAAGCAACCCAAGTGTCCATTAGTACACAAGTGGATAAAAAAAGTTGTGGTACATTTACACAATGGAATACTACTCTGCTGGAAAAAGGAAGAAACTGTTACCCTTTGTGACAGCATGGATTGACCTGGAGAATCCTAGTAAGTGAACTAAACCAGTCAGAGAAAGACAAGTGCCATATTATTTCACTCATGTGTGGAATTTAATGCACAGACTTAAATACCAAGCAAAATAGAGGCGGAATCATGGATAAAGATCAGGCAGACAGCTCTGGGGAGGTGGGATAGAGGTACTGAACAAAAAAGAGAAAAGTGAGAGAGATAACTCATGGACATGGACAACACTGTGGTGATTGTGGGGGTGGAGGGGGACTGGTGGAGGTGGAAGAGGGCATATAGGGTATAAAAGGTGCTGGGAGAAAAGAATTAATTCATACCTTGATTTTTGAGAAAGAACAAAAGAGAAATTCTAGATATGAAAAATTCAATAAAAATATGAGAATGAACTAGTGAGCATAGGAAATGAAGTGGACAAGAATTAGTGATATTGAAATTAGAAAATTAGAAATGATGCAGAGGGAAGAGGAAAGACATGAACATAAAAAATAAAAATTAAAAACTCTATGAGTACTATCTGACTCATCAGAAAGAGCAGTATAAAAATAACAGGCATACAAGAAAAAGAAGAAAGGGAGAAGGGAATGGAGATCCTATTCAAACAAATAGTTGATGAGAACTTTAAAAACCTATGGAAAGAACTAGATCCTCATATCCAAGAGCTAATAGAACATCTAGTTACCCAATACAAAGAGGACTTCTCCAAGGCATAGTGTATTAAAACTGTCAAAAATTAATAACAAAGCAAGAATTCTCAAGGTAGCTAGGGAAAAAAGTAAGTAACCTATAAAGAGAAATGCCATTAGGTTATCATTGGACATCTTGGGAGAAACTATACAAGCCAGAAGATAGTGGAACCAAATATTCAAATGACTAAAAAGAAGAAATTACCAGCCAAAAATAATATATCCAGCAAAGTTACTCTTTAAATATGAAGAAGAAATAAAGATAATTTTAATCATAAAGAAGTCATTCATTACAGAAAATATTCAAGGGGGTCATTTTACCTGAAGCAAAGAACAAAACTTTAAAAAACTATGAGTAAGATTACTAACTAATTTACAGCATAAACAGGGACAATTTGTGACAACAAATAAACAAATAAAGGGGAGAGAATAAAGGTTTGAATTTGCAAAGGAAGATGGAGATCAGATGCATTAAAAAAAGATAAAACTACTATGTAAATAAAACTTTTTCATAAAACTAATTGTAACTACAGACAAAGAAACAAAACAAAATAAAACTAAGACACATAGCTTAGCAAAAGAGGATGGAATACCAGTAAAAAACACACACAACAGACAGAAAAACAAAGGAAAAGAGCCAATGGAGGCACAGAGCTACCAAAAAATAACGGATAAAATGGCTATAGGAAATCCTCATACATCAATAGTTATCCTAAATATAAATGGACTAAATTCACCAACTAAGAGGCACAGAGTAGCAAAATCGATTAAACAACAACAATAAAAACAACCATATGCTGCTTTCAGGAGACACATCTAAGCCACAAAGATAACAAAAGCAACAAAAGACAATGTCAGATACTTTATAATGATGAAGAGAATATAACATTTAGAAGATATAACATCAAGAATACATAACATTTCCTAATATGTATGCATCCAATCAGGCAGTACTGGAATATAGAAAGCAACTAACAGGACTAAAAGGAGAAACTGACAAAAACATAATCACAGCTGAGGACCTTAACACTCCATTGACAGCTCTAGATAGATCATCCAAACAGAAAATCAATAAATAAATATTGGCCTTAAATGACACATTTGACCAAATGGACGTAATTTTGGGGGTAAGCTATAGAATAAGTGTTCCAATTCTTGGTTTTCTAGATATATATCTTGTCTGCGGTCACCCATTTCTCTCAAGTCAGAATTTAGGAGTTAATTATGTTCAAGAGCTTATTGGATTGAGTGTCTCTCTATCACATATAAAATGTCCAATATTTTTTTAAAAAAATTAAACACAAGACACAAAAGTCTTCAGTATCATACAATTCTGAAAGACAAGAAAGTAAGTAAATTGGAAAGTTATATCTCCCCCGGCAACCATAACTCAGCCTCTGAGCACAGATGGAACATTTTGGCAGTGCATATGCACTGTAACGTGGATGTCTTTTTATATACACTATATGTAGCCTTCCAGAGAGATAGTTTCACTCGGGGAACCATGAACGAAAATTTCCTGAACTATGTGTATTAATAATCAAAGTCTTAAAATCATAGTAATATAGTGTTTGGGAAATGCTTCTTTTTTCTTGCTCTGCTCTCAAAGAGCATGAAGAAAATAGCAATGTGGATTCTCAGAAAAATGAACATATGCAATCGTTTTCAATAAGTGTAGGTTCATAAACTTATATTTTATAACTGCCTGACATAAGAACTTGGTTCAGTTAGAGGCCCAGTAACTTGTTATTTTAATATAATGGTAGTAAAACTATATTCTTTATGACAATAGTACCTTGTTCTCTAATATTTGAGTTCAAATTGCAAGAGTTATTATAATCCTTACTCTCTAGCTAAAAGTGGTAAAATTTGATTTACACAAATATCCATCTCCAAATTTGTCTATTATTTTTTTTAATATTCATGATATGAAGTAGAGTATTTATCAGACTCGAGGAGGACAAGAGAAATAATTTTCTTGAGAATTCTATTCCTTGAAAACCAAATTGATTTTCTACAGTGTAATACACCACAAATATATAATCTGGATTGTGTTGAGGTGTTTTGTTCTCCTGAAGTGAAAGTTATTAACTTTTTGGCTGGCCAGGATAATAATAGCCTTACCCAGCAATTTTAAAAAGTGTAATACCCTATCTTATTTGTAATACTCTATCACAAATTTAAGACTATAAAGCATTGCTGCCATTGTATTCTGGCAATTGTTTAACAACCAGCTATCTATGGGAATTTTTTAAATTCCTAATTTGTAGCACTTGTCAATTGTCATAGTCTAAATATTCCCACCATTATTGATTTCAAGCTACCGAACCTAAGTGAAATAATGCAAAATTTAAAAATATTTAGCATTTAGCTCTTGCGACCAAGTACATGCTGGGTCTAAGATGGCATGCAACAGTTTGTTCTCAATAACATAACTTTAAGTCAACTTGATGCTCTAAAGAATATCTGCTGATAGCACGACAACATTTAATTTGATTCAGTATTAATATTAAGCAATATTAATGATTCATTAGTTTCTTCATTTCACATAAATGCTTTTTTAAATCACTAAGAAAATGTACATTTTATGTCTACTTGGACTTTCAAATAGACTTTTACCTATATTTTACATGAGTAAAACTTTTAATAAAAATAAATAATGAATCCCTGTAAGCACTACACATTATGGACTTTCTTTATGAGTGTAAGCCTACCTTTTGAGAGCAGGATCCAGATCCGATTCATCTTGTAATCTAGTTGGCATTTGACATGTTTTTAAAAATAGTTCATTCAATCCATTCATTCAATTTTGAATAAATGAATAAAGAAAGGAATTACTAAAAATTGATTGTGCTCTTGGCATTCTAACAAGCAAAGATATGATAAGGAATAAGAGTATATTATTTGTACAATAAATATGAAATACATGATTTTTGTTACATTATTTTGACATAGAAAAACAAAAACAAACTTAATCTCTGATTTTCTACTTGTTTTAAAATAAAGAATAACTTGAAGTCTTTAGACACCGCAGTGGTAAAGACATTTGCAAACAGAATTTGGACAGGCTAAATTCTTATTGATTTAATAATTACAGCATTGTTGCAGTAGGTGGAATTGAAGGTCTCCGCACTAATGCTGTTTGATGAAGAACAATGGGAAAATAGACATAGATATTGCTATATAGTAGTATATCTTTCAGCACTTCATGTATAAGTATTCTATTAAAAATTCAGTGAGCTATGCACATAATTAGACATCCCTGCTGTCACAATGAATCACTTTTATGAACACTCTGATGCACCTTGACATGGAGAGCTCAAGCTGGCTGGCTTGCCTCTAAATAAGAATCTGCTGACTAATTCACATAAACTGCTCTTGCATTTCTAATAGGTTTAGAGATACTCCCTTTTAACAAACAGACTCTGAGAACAAGACATGCCCTTATTTCAGACACTGCTTTGCAGTGGAGGGATTTTGAAAAT
This sequence comes from Vespertilio murinus, assembly GCA_963924515.1. Lineage (NCBI taxonomy): Eukaryota > Metazoa > Chordata > Mammalia > Chiroptera > Vespertilionidae > Vespertilio > Vespertilio murinus. The sequence goes on from OZ004707.1 coordinate 141,509,385, forward strand.
GTTGGAGGGAATTTTTTATTTTCACAGTGGCTGTCATTTACTTCCGTGGGGAGGGGCACAGAGACGGGGTGGGTAGAAATGCTAAAGATCATTGAATACACAGCATACTCCTGCTCAGAAAGTAATTGCCCTGCCCCAAATGTAGATGGTGTCTATGGTAGCCAGCCTCCAAGATGGCTTCCAGAGATCCCCACCTCATGAGATTCACACACTTGTATATTCCCATGCACATTATACCAAGAGAATACTGCATAAGAGTTGGTATGCCACTTCTAAGATTAGGTTATAAAAAAAAAATTCTTCTGTCTTAGTTGCACATTCTTTTTCTATCTTTCTCCCAGATAACTTATCCTTGAGAAACCCAAATGTCCTGTTATAGATGTGCTATACTATTTGGTAAGCGTACAGTGCCATGAGAAAAAAAGAGAGAAAAATCAGCATAGCCTGTATTGCTTCAGTAAGATACCACAAAGCATGGATTTTACCTGAGCATCTCAGGATATGCAAGTTAGTCTATAGAACTGGGTGTAACACAAATAAAAAATAAAAATAAAAACACAAGAAAGTACAGGAATTCTAAAAATTGCATAATGCATTTAAAAACAAAGTTTTTCTGATTTAACTAGAATAGTTGTTCTCAATTCTCAATGTGCATTAGAATTTCTAGGGAATCGTTTAAAAGAAACTTATGCCCAGTCCTACTTGTAACAAACTAAATCAGATTTCTGAGGATGGGGACTGAGTGTGGTTATTGTTCAAAGCTCTCTAGGTGATTTGAATGTGAACCTGGCATTGAGAATCACTGATTAGAATACAGTATAAATTGGATGGCTTGTAGAAGTCAATGTGGAAAGCTATGTTGAGGGTAAAGGGCAAATAACCTTTGTGTTGTATAATAAAGCATCCAAACACGATGTTAACAATAATATGCCTAGATCATCAAATAAATTACTAGTATTCATAATCCTAATCAATTTCTAGTATTAAAATTTTAACTCAACTGCAAAATATTTTAATGTAATTGGTAAGAATAGTTACCAAAAATCTTAACTTGTGTCATTACTTCAGGGTAGTATTTTCTTAAAATGGATTCCGTTGGCATACACAACCTGGGGCAAAAATAGGTTTACAGTTGTCAATATGCAAAACACAGAGTTTATTCTAGTATTAATATTAATTAATTATTGTATTATTGTTCATCTGAACTACAGTAAACCTACTTTTGCCCACTCACTATTTAGTTCCTTAGTTCATTTTCCAGAGACTGAGATTCCTGGAGATTTGTTTTCTACTTTTGTGCTTTCATTTGCTATAATTACCAAAAAAATGTACATTTTTAACATCTGGATAACTGTGCTATAAATAAATGACACATGATTATCTGTACTTAGCATCATATTGGAACCATGTAGAACTATTTCCATTATTCGGGGCTAATATGAAAGGGAAAGAGGCAGACATAGTAAGACTAATCACAGGCCAAGTGTTGGCACAGCCCGGCACAACATCAAAGCACATAGAGGTTTTATGTGATTCAAAAGAGAGGACAGGTGGAAAACTGAGACATCACATAGCCAAACATGGAGAGGGATGCAGAACCCAAAAGAACCGGCGCTAACAGAAGTCACCTGCAGGCTCACATTGTGAGGAATGACTATCACAAGAGAGTGCCACTTCAGTCCTGGTAACTTGAACTCTATTTTAATTTTGCATTTTTCTTTGCAGACATTTTTATTTGCTCTGTTTTTATGGCATTTAAATGCTATGGCACACAGAATGCCTCGTTTTATGTAATACTGTAGTTTAAAAACAAACACATCAACAACCACTTGTCAGGAAAGAAATTCATTTAAATATATATATAACAGGTTTTTAAATTTTTAAATATGTACAACAGGCTTTTAAAACATTACTTTAGAGGAGTGGTTCTAAATGCTGAGACCATTTAATACAGTTCTAATGTCACGGGCCTTTAATACAGTTCCTCATGTTATGGTGACCTCCAACCACAAAATTATTTTTGTTGCCACTTCATAACTGTAATTTTGCTCCTGTTATGAATCGTAATGTAAATATTTGTTTTCCGATAGTCTTAGGAGATCCTGCTAGCTGTTCTCAGGCCCACAGGCTGAGAACCCCCGCTGTAGAGCCTAAGACCATCGGAAAACACAAATATTTACATTATGATTAATTAACAGTAGGAAAATTACAGTTATGAAGTAGCAACAAAAATAATTTTATGGTTAGGGGTCACCACAACATGAGGAATTGTACTAAAGGGTCGCGGCATTAGAAAGGTTGAGGACCACTGCAGTAGAGATAGGCAAGTAGAACGGAAGTAATACATAAGATGATACTAAAGACTCAGTAGTACTCGAACTCTATCATTTGTAAGTTTTGTAAATTTTATAGCACCCTTTCTATGAATATTTGGTCTGCAATATGAGATTAAGAATACATTTCCTGCCAGATTATTATACCTAGGATTTTGTGGATCTTAAACGATATCACTTACACTAAAGAGGCCAGAAATAAGTAGGTGTTCGATAAACATTAATGGCTTCCTGATAGTAAAAAATGATTTGGGGGGCAATCTTATAATTCCTATAAAACTCTTTGTAGCCCATCCTTCCCTTTCTCTTCCCCTCCTTCCCTCCCTGAGTGTGTTTAACATAGTGGCAAAATGGCATGCTGGGAAAGCTTCCAAAGCCTTAAAGCACTTACAGCCGATGAATCTCTGGACAATACCAGAAAGAAAAAATGAGCGGTGGTGATTGATTGGGGAATACTCACACAGGAGGGCCCAGTGCTGGGGCCAACACCTGCACATGGCTCTGATCTTAATAACTTTCCATTACACACACTTCCTTTGGCACCAGTGAAACAAGGTTTGATTTATTTTTGATGGATCTTCTCCACATCGAAACTCTATTGCTTTCAAAGCTGTTGCTGCAGCAACACCTAAAGTGATTTTTATCACTGCCATAAAAACATTAAATGATTTCGGGTGCCAAAGATCTTTTTTCAGGTTCTGCTGTTTGATAAGTGAAGTCAGTCGTTAAAAAATGTTTTTCTGCTTCTTTAACTTTTGACATGCCCCTAGAAAAATCTATATTCTGTGCCCAACAGGATGTCTGATGCTTTATGAATGTGAGGAAACATGGACAGATTGAGATTCATGAGGTGTTTGTGATATTCTACATAGGATAAAAAAGACATTGAAGCAAAATTACATGAGGTGCCTCTTGTTGTTTGCTGTTATCTGTTTGGGTGTTGTCTGGTTTAGTTGGCTTTCATGTGGCAGAGTCTGTTGGTAAGGCAGTTGTGAGAGGATCACATGAGATCACTTTTCTTAGTGCCAACTTAGAGAATTAAAGGCTGGTGAAAAAGGATAGGGATTAGATGTACAAATTGCCTTAGCCACCTTGGCTCAGTGTATAGAGCATCAACCTGCAGACTGAAGGGTCCCCGGTTCGATTCTGGCCAAGGGCATATGCCTGGGTTGTGGGCTCAATCCCCAGTAGAGGGCATACAGGAGGCAGCCTATCAATGATTCTCTCTCCTCATTGATGTTTCTATTTCTGTTCTCCTCTCTTCCTCTCTGAAGTCAATAAAGAAATATTTTTTTAAATATGTAAAAATTGCCAGTTATAAAAACAGTCACAGGGATGTAAAGTATAGCATAGGGAATATAGTCAATAATAGTGTATTAACTATATATGGTGCCAGACGGTAATAGACTTGTCAGGTGGATACATTGTCAGATGTATAAATGTCTAACCACTATGTTGTATACCTGAAACTAATATAATAGTGAATGTCAACTGTAATAGAAAATATAAAACAAATTTTAAATCGACTAATTGTTAAAGTACATATCTCACTCATTAGACAATTACAACCAAATCAATTAGGTGGAGGAGTTTCCATTTGATCTAATTTTAATGTCCTCTGGCTCTGATTGTTCAATGACCTACTGTGGAGGAATACAGTGTCTCTCTAGAGCAGGTCAACTTCTAAGAGTGATAATACCAATGGATGCCAACGGTGTATAGTTAGAGAAAGCTGACTATTATAAGGACCACACAAGACTTGCAGGAGTCAGTTGTGACCTCATTGCAGGCTCATATTTAAGACATTAAGACTTAATATTTAAAGGATATATTTATAATGGAATGAAAAATCATCTTTATATTAGTAGCAGCTTTCTCAGAAGATGAAATAGCTATTTCTCCTTCAACATATCAATGCTGCTCTGAAGAAATAATTATAATTATTTCTTATTTCAATAATTTCAAAATGGAACATATGGTGAGTTAACTGAAAATTATATTATAGTCCACGAATATGCCTACATCTGCCTGTTTTCTGAGTACCTGTGATATTTTTGTTCTATTTTAGAGTAATTCCTTAGGAATTTGTGTGGAAGTGGAGTGTTGTTAGTGTCATGTGTGTGTGTGAGATAAAATACCAGGGTGTTTGATCTATGAGTACATATAAGAGGACAATGGAGAGCAGAATACTTAAATAGGAACTGTCCACAGTAGGAAATACAAACTATAAGTAGAGTTTTGCTATCTTAACATGTGAGGGCATATTTTAATGCATATATATGTAGCTTGTAAGAGTTTTAAATTTATTATAAATATTTTCCATTTCTATAAAGCCACAGTCCTTCCCATCTTCCATTTTGCTGTACTCCTTTCCCCTGAATAGAGTACCAAAAAAAAAATAGACCTAACTTCTATTATATAAGTGATTTCTTTTTCAAGGAACTTTTGACCAAATGGCAAAAGTAAGCCAAAAATGTTAGGTAAAGTACAGCATAGCAACTATAATCAATAATATTTAATAACTATGCATCATGCCAGTTGGGAGTTTGATGAATCACTATGATGTGTGCTGACCAACAGGCAGCTGTGCAGAACATGTGGGCAACCAGCGCTGTGGCAAGGAAAGGAGGAGGCGGAGAGGCGGGAAACCTGGTCTACCCTGATCACAGGCCAGGCCTAGGGAATCTATCTGTGCATGATTTCGTGCACAGAGCCTCTAGTACAAAATAATATTAAATATAAGCTATCACTGAAGAAAAATTTAAAAAGAAAAAAAAATGTTTAAAATAGTGGAAAAAAAGAAAGACTTCAAAAAACCAAATAGGTTAAATCATAGCGAAAATGTTTTATTTTCCACACACACACACACACACACACACACAAAATGTTATCAACTTAAAAACTTCCAGTACTATTAAAATAATTACATGAAAATTATAAAGATATATATTTTCTACATCAATGGACACAGACCTGTAACATACCAAGAGAGAGCTTACTAAATTTCCAATGAATATCTAAGGAAGAATGGTTGGATTCTACAAAGGAAGTATTTAAAAAATATATATTTTATTGATTTTTTTATACAGAGAGGAAGAGAGAGGGATAGATAGTTAGAAACATCAATGAGAGAGAATCATCCATCAGCTGCCTCTTGCACACCCCCTACTGGGGATGTGCCTGCAACTAAGGTACATGTCCTTGACCAGATTCGAACCTGGGACCTTTTAGTCTGCAGGCTGAAGCTCTATCCACTGAGCCAAACCGGTTTTGGCCAGAGGAAGTGTTCAAGAGATGTCTATTAATTCATGCTGCCTAATTGAAACTTTCACCTTTTATATTCTATGCTTTCACCAACCACTGAAGTGGAACACATTCTATATTATATCAGAGTGTCTTTCTGAAGTAGCCATAGAATTTTCATCTCAAAATCTTCCTACTAATACTTATAGAATAGACTGATCCTGGTAGTAAATTATATAAATGAATAAATAATGGTGATTTACATGTGTGTGAATATGACCCAGCAGCAAATGTGGGCCTGAAAAAACCTGAGCCTGAGAAAACTTGAGTCAGGAATAACATGGGAATTATAATTTTAATTCACTATAGGTGTTTGTAAGATGTAGGGAATGCAAAAAATAAAAATAAAAATATGAGAATTTAAATAATTAGAAGCAGTAAAAAGAAAACTAAATATTACAGTATAGTTAATCAATAAGATGTAAAATAACATGATATTTTTTCAGATTGCAATGTTAAGGCACAAAACGAAAAATGATGCTGAAGTAGATTACTTTAATAGTAAATAAAGAGAAAAATCCATTTTTAAAGTGACCATAATAATCAGAACAAAAAACAAATTAGAACTCTATTAAAATAAAATTTCATAATTAAAGATTATAATGAACCAAAATAAAGCAGAAAAAATAATTAAAAGAAACATAATGAAATGACATTTTAAAATCTCAGAGATAAAGATTAATCTCATAGGATATAAAAGGAACAAATACTCAAGAGCAAAAACAAACAAAAAGTACAAAATAATCCAATTACAAATGGCCAGTAGGTATATGCAAAGATTCTTAACATCACTAATCATTAAGGAATTGCAAATCAAAACCACAATGAGATATCATCTTGTACCTGTTAGAATGGCTATCTTCAAAAGTTAAAATATACCTAGTGTTGACAAGGATTTGCAGAAAAGGAAACTCTGTACACTATTGCTGTAAATGCCATTATATAAAAAAAACATAGAGGTTCATCAAAAACTTCAAAATAGAAACACCATATAATCCAGCTATTTCACTTCTGGGTACATATCTAAAAAAATAAAATCACTGTCTCAGAGAGATTGCTGCCTCCCATGTTCACTGTGGCATCATTCACAGTAGTCAAAATATGGGAACAAATTAAGAATCCATCAACAGATGAACTGATAAAGAAGATGCTATATACATTGTGTGTGCATGAACACACAATGGGATATTATTCAGCAATGACAAAGAACGAAATCCTGCCATTTGTAATAACACAGATGAAGCTGTAGTGCATTAGGCTAAGAGACATAGCCACATACAAAAAAGCATATCAAAATAAAATTTCAACAAGTGGGGATCTCACCAAATACCTCAACTGCCAGTGTCTTAATCTTGAACTTTCCAGCCTTCAGAACTATGAGAAATAAATATTAATTGTTTAAGCTAAATAAACAAACAAAAGAACCTTAAACTCTTAATAACAGAGAGCAAAATAGTGAATACCAGGGGCTGGAAGGTGAGGGGGAAAAGAAGTTATTAGTCAAAGGGTGCAAACTTTCAGTTATCTAGAATAATAACAGCATAATATGCAAATCGACAGAATGGCCGAACAGAACAGCGGAACAACCGTCCAGATAAAGTCCGGGCTACAAGGGCTGAGCCCCTTTCACGAATTTTGTGCATCAGGTCTCTAGTAAGATGAATAAATTCTGAAGACCTAGTAATATACAACATAGTGGAATAATATATTTATACTTAACATTTGCTGAGAGAATAGATGTCAAGTGGACTAGCAAAGAAATTGTAACCATGTGAATAATGAACATGTTAATTAGCTTGATTGTGGTAATTATGTCAAGATATAAACATATGTCAAACATCAAGCTGAACAACCTAAATCTATAAAATTTTTATTTGTCAATCATACCTCAGTAAAGCTAGAAGGAAGGGGGAGAAAGATATAAAAAAGTTTCCTTCAAAATGAAAGTCAAGCCGAAACCGGTTTGGCTCAGTGGATAGAGCTTCGGCCTGTGGACTGAAGGGTCCCAGGTTCAATTCCGGTCAAGGGCATGTACATTGGTTGCGGGCACATCCCCGGTAGGGGGTGTGCAGGAGGCACCTGGTCGATGTTTCTCTCTCATTGACATTTCTGGCTCTCAATCTCTCTCCCTTCCTCTCTGTAAAAATATCAATAAAATATATTTTTTTAAATGAAAGTCAAATCCAGACAAGAGAAAATTAGTTCTGCAAAACACCTGTAGAACTGAATAGTTTTCCCAATCTTTCCATTTCTTTAAAACATTGTTCCAGGGAAAGAGTAATACAAAAGTCTCCAATATCACTTTAGGAATATCATAACTATACCAAGTCCTGATAGAGCTTATAGAAAAGTATTGGATATATATATATATATATATATATATATATATATATATATATATGTGTGTGTGTGTGTGTGTGTGTGTGTATTACATGTATGTATATATTATATACATACATATGTATATAATGTATTACATGTATATATGTTAATATTTTCAGGAAAATAAACACCAGGACAAAGACTCAATCATCAGTGGTAGGGTACATATTAATTTGGAATATACAACATAAATATGTTTTGCTCTATAATTTCTCCACTCCTGAATTTTAGACTAAGGAATAAATCAGAGATGCTCTCAGTTATTAAATAAAAAATATTTTATCATATAGTTATAATAATTACAATACATTAGCAATAAAATGGAGATAATCAAGATATCCTTCAGGGTAATTTCCACATTGTGTATAACGAGCCTATTTTGATTAGAAACATTTCAAGTAATTAGGTAAATTATATATTAGAAAATATGTAATTTTTCATAATTAGAAAAAAGCATTACAATATTATAATATTTTCAGTTTCAGTTATAATTACTTTATACTCAAGGAAAATAATGTTAATATGTAGAAAACGGGAATTATACCCTAATTATAATACAATTATTGAAAACTTGTTTTGGTGTTCCTGGAAAAAAGTATATAATACACTAATATTTCCAAAAGTAAGGCTGCTGACTCACTGCAGACTACTTTAAGTATCTGGAGCAAAAAATAAATTAATATAGAGGATATCTATCCAAAAGGCCTGGAACTTTCTTCAATCTGCTCTTTGCTCAATCTGCACTGTGTATCTTCCACCTCATATCTACTTATCAAAATTGCACCCATCATACTCATGAAACACTTGGCACTACTTTTCACATACTGCCCTAGCTTATAGCTATTTGTGAACATATTTCATCGCACTTTCTTGAAAGACAAGCAGCCTCTTCTATTCCTCAGTATGCCTCTCCAAGCAACATACAGCACAGTGATTGGCATTTAGCAAGGGCTTGTTAAATATGTGACAAATAAATAACTATTTACTAAATTGAGTCTTTTGTCTGGATCTTGGATTTTCTTCTCTTTTTATTATTATTTTTTAATTTCCATGTTCTAAGGTCTTCAGGTAACTCAGTAAATCCACTGCAACAAAAGGATTAGAATTTGTGGAGACAAGAGCCTGTCACAGATATAGCTAAATCATACTGCACCATACATAGGTGTTATACTTATAGTAGAGGCCTGATGCATGGAATTTGTGCAAGAGTAGGCCTTCCTTCCCCAGGCTGCCGGCACCGCTTCCCTCTGGCACCCAGGACCTGGGCTTCCCAAGAGCTGCCCTGGTTTCATCCTGAAGGTCATCCAGTCTCATTAGCATATTATGCTTTTATTATTATAGATTTACTCTGGGTTTTTTTTTCTCTTTATTTGCCTAGTTCCCATTCTGCATACTCCATTTATGTTCTGCCACTAGGAATCACTATCAAGACATTTAAATATTAAAGAAAAATATTTTTCTATTATGTTTGTGTTTTAGGGACAGTTCTGATAAGACTGGACCACTGAGCACAGTGGCAGGAACTCAGCAGCATCGGTGTTGGGGGCTGTGCTTACAGTGACAGGTAGGTGTGGGTTTCCATTGGCTGTGGTGATTTGGCAGAAGCACTGGTAGTTTCATCAGTGACATGGTATTTCTTTTGAATACCATCTCATTGTCAATGTAGAAACCCATCTTAGTTTGGGTTGCTATAATAAGATGCTATAGACTGCATGGATTATTTAAAACACACACACACACACACACACACACACACACACACACACACATACACACACACAAATTTATTTCTTATAATTCTGGAGGCAAGGAATTTCAAGATCCAGTCTCTGGCAGACATGGTAGCCAGTGAGAACCCATTTCCCGATGTCCTTTTTCTGAGTCTTCACATGACCGAAGGGCAATGGAGCTCTCTGTTGTCTTTTTTTTTTTTAAGGGTAACTAATCCCATTTATAAAGGCTCCACCCAATAGGCCTGGGTCCAAATACTACATTAGAGATGAAGTTTCAACATATGAATTTGGGAGCGGGGGACACAGACATTCAGTCTGTAGCGAAACCTACAATCTAGGATGTCAAAAAGTAGGCAATGCCAAGAAAAATTAATAATGACTCACACGTACTTGGTTAGTACAATACTGTTATTTATTTCCATCAACAGGCTAAGTGGGAAGTGACCTTTTGGATCTGAGGAGGAGTGACAAATGCATACTACCTAATTGGGGTCAGCGAGTCTCTCTCCATCTCCTCCACCACTTACTAATAGTTGGAATGTCCCTGACCTTTGGCAGCAAGATATCTATCTCCCAGTCTGCCCTGAGAAGCTGCTGTTACCTCACAGCAGACTGAGTTCTCCACAAATACAATGACTCAGTGTTTTCCAGAGATAGGCAGGCAGGGAGACCAATTTTCAGTAATGTATATTATAAACTGGACTTTCACGCTAAAATTCTTATTTGGGGATGTGGAGTCTATCAACCAAGGATATTAATAAGGTTTTATGGTTACTTTTAATAGGCTTTTTTCCCACAAATACAAACAGCATGTTTTTACTTTACCTATTGTTTTTTGTTGTTGTTGTTGTTGATGTTTGTTTTTGGTAAAGACATTTTCTTTCTTCTTTTTTTCTTTTCAGAAAATAATCCTCATAAACAAGATGTTCAAATATATGCTTCACATAAATATATTTGTATCATTTCTTAATAAGACTGCATTTACAATTTGACAGTGCTGAGCAAAAACAGCCTGTCAAAACAAGTTTCCTTTGGGAGGAGGTGAAGCAAAGATTTTGCATAATGCTCATATCACATGATGACTCCCATCACAGGAGTAGAGCTTCAGTAGTGTCACTAGGAGTGGGCCCTCTGGAGACCATCTGCTCTCTCATTTTCCTCCCATCAGAAAGTCGGAGAGCTGCCTTCCGTGGATGCCCACCTCTGGGCTGCTTCACCCTACTCACTATTTTAGCCCTGCCATCATATTACCCAAGTCCTTGTCTTAAATTCTCTCAGCTGTTTGACCTTAGAGAGTCTGCCCTTCTTTCCTTCTTTCCATTTCTTTTCCTTTTTATTGAACTATGATAAACATAATGTGCCCAGACTTCATGATCCCCAAGGACCACCAGGGAACCAAATCCGATGCAATTAGCAAGATAGTTTCTTCCATGCTAACATGGGCTCCGTCCCACTCCTGCTGACCGCATGGTGGACAAGAGAAAGAATGTAACATCTCAATGGGTTTTATACAGGGGGAGATGTGACCCTGATTGGTTAGGTGAGGGCTAGGGTCCGACCACAAAATGGAGGATAGCTCCGCCCTGCCCCACAAGGAGGCAGGGTTCTAGCCTCGCCCTTTCAATATTATTTGTATGAAATATCTCACAGATTTTAAATACTTCTCAGTGATAACTATAGAAAATAAGAAAAATCAAATTAATATGAGATGATTGAAGAGTTTGATAGATAATAAATTGAATATATTGAGCTAAATAATATATGAGACCTTCCCATGAATTAGACACCGAGATGAGCATCTTTACTATTCTCTCTAAAATGGTGATACTCATAGAATGCTTATTTTACACATATTGATGCTGATAAATAAATATGCTAGACAATTTCCCCAAAGTCACACACTTGGAAATTACATAACCAAAACTCAAATTTTTCATATTTATTCATGTGTATGTGTCTTCATTAACTAATAGTCATAAATATTAACATATAATGAACAAATAGCTATTGATAAATGCATATGTATTGGTGAATAAATATTTATTAAATGCATATTATCAGACAGAAGGGCTGAATGCATAACATACATTCTTGAAGAAAAAAATCTGAACATAGCAACAGACAGTTAAAAACAGTCTTATATTACCTTTCACAGCAGGGCAAAGCAAAGTCATAGTTGCTCTGAACTCAGTCCAACTCTGATAAATATATTTTCTTCAGAATTTTGTTAGCAGTAGAAAAAATATTTATCAAATTAACATTCCCTAAAGATAAGGGCATCTCATATTTGACTGTCCAATAGGGCCTAATATATTCTTAGAATTTTATCTCGCTACAATGTAAGTCCTTAAAAGATGGTTTGCAGACCCCTGAGGTTTCCTATAACACTTCCAGATTGTCTGCAAGGTCAAAATTCTTTTTACTGACATCATATTACCTTTCCTCTATGATTTTTTCACTGTGTAACATTTTCAAGGATGATGTAACAGCAAGGGTGGAAATACTTGCTGGTAAATTCCCCTCCAAAAGGTCAATGGCCCTAAAATATACTAGTATCCTCCTACTCTTCATCACTAAAAACTTGATGCAAAAATAATCAGTTTAACTTAAGATTGTCCTTGAAGATGCAATGAAATAAGTTTTATTATATTGTACATGGTTTTTTAATATTTTGTGTGACAAAATGAGAAATTTGCTTAAATCATTTCTGCTGTGTAAAGAAGTATGATTACTAATTCAAGAAAAAGCACTTGTGCAACTGATTGTGTATGCTACCAGCTGGAATAGCTGTTTTTAATAAAGTAAATTTTACTTGGAACAGACAACCTATGGTTAATCAGACTTGAGTATTTGACACACATTTTCTCAACAATGAACAAAAGCATACAACTTCAAGGAAAATATCTGACAGTATTTTTGTCAAGGATAAAATCTGAGCCTTCAGGTGAAAATTAGAATTTGAAAAACTTGTATTAGTCCCTGAGGGCTTGAAAGCTTCCAGATACTTAAATACTTTACTGACAAGACTGGCTGCAATGTTATAAATATGGCTTTTTGTTGTTGTTTAATGAAATGTGTCAAACATTTAGATCTACATAACTCAGTGAACCAATATTTGTCAAATGCCTGTTATAAAAATCATGTTTGAATAAAAGATACATGCAAAGTGCAAGACAGACCAATCAATTTTAAGGAGTAAAATCAGTGCACTGATGGTTTGATAATATATTTCTACAGATTGAATGTAGAAGCAAATATGTGATAGCTACTGTCTTCTATTAAGCCAGTCATTACAGAGATTTAAATATAATTAGTGCAGTGCCCTTCTCACTAAATTTTTTTGTTTGGGAAACAGTTTTTTTTTGTTTTGTTTTTTTATTAAAAATTATTTATGTTAGAATGTAATATTACTTTATTAGTAAATACTTTCCTTGGTTTTAATATCTAGTGTGATGCATATTAATAGGTATAGCCCACATGAATAACATAATTTTTAAATATATATATTTTATTGATATTTTACAGAGAGGAAGGGAGAGAGATAGAGAGCTAGAAACGTCGATGAGAGAGAAACATCCGACCAGCTGCCTCTTGCACACCCCCTATGGGGGATGTGCCCGCAACCAATGTACATGCCCTTGACCGGAATCGAACCTTTGACCCTTCAGTCCGCAGACCGACGCTCTACCACTGAGCCAAACCGGTTTCAGCTAACATATAATTTTTAAACAGTTTACAGAGGCATTGTTTCACCACCGAAGGAGGTTCTTGGGTGAAATTTGTAACTGGCTGGGAAACAGGGCAGCAGAGACAGAAGAAAGAGGGAAGCCACCCCAGATTGGCAGGTGGCAGTTGTCAACAAACAAGGAAACTTACCTAAAAGTCCTGTTGTAGGTACAAGACCAATAATCACAACAACAACTGCAAGCCAGAAGCTTAAAGGCTACATAGAGGCGTTCATGGGCTTCAGTCCCAAGTGCAGCCCAGGTAGGCTCAGTAACACCTCCCTCTCTCGAGATCCCGCCCTTGAACCTGCTCCAGCTGTGGGGATGGTCCGTCTTCTCCAAGGACAAGGGAGGGTGAGGAGCTTCAGACTGTGGGATTCAGCCTGGGGGCCAACCAGCCATCATGTCCTGTGGATGAGCAACTCCAACAAAGGTTCCTGAGACCCAAACATTTGAGGATGCTTTACTATACATCTTAAAATAAACTTATTAGTAGATTATAAAATTAACGGGGGCCAGGATCAGACGTTTCCCTCCATTTGGTTAGTGTCTTTATTCTTGGGAGAATACACGCCTTCTCTGTGTGTCCTTGCTAAATAATAGAGCCATAGTCCCTCTCTCCACGGGCGGGGTGAAATGAGTGACCACTGTTGGCTCATTGAAAGGTAACAAGTAAAATGGGTTTCACCTGGCTTCAAGGAGTGGCTGACATCGAAATTAGGAATGTTTATTTTCCTGTAGAACTTGGACCTATCCCTGTTTAGGCTCATCTAGCCCCTTGCTATTTCTATTTTCCCCTATTTATAACATTGACCTGTTACTTCTAAATTTCTATTTGTAGGGATTCTCTCCCTTCTTTCTTCTCCACTATCCCCACCATACTACCCTTCCTTTTTTCTCTAACCTTATTGAAATGCTAGAGGCCTGGTACACTGATTTGTGCACCAGTGGGGCCCCTCAGCCTGGCCTGTGCCCTCTCGCAATCCGGGACCCCTCAAGGGATGTAGTAGTGCACAAAATGGCAGGGGGTCGAGCCGAGCGCAGGAGGAGCCTGTGCCACTCAGCTCATCCTGGCCCCACTGCACCTGCTCCTCTGCTGCTTGGTAAGCTCACTGAGCAGCACTCTGCTGTGGGAGCGCACTGACCACTAGGGGGAAGCTCCTGCATTGAACATCTGCCCACTGGTGGTCAGTGCACATCATAGCAACCTTTTGAATGGTCATTTGGTTGTTCAGTTGTTCAGTCACTTTGGCTTTTAGATAGATAGATAGATAGATAGATAGATAGATAGATAGATGATAGATAGATTGGTGGACTCAGTTTAAAATGGCTTATGTTCATGAACGGTTATTAAGATAATATTTTGAACAATCAACAGATAATACTCTTATCAGCCTAATTTATAATGGGACAATATGCAATAAGAAATTGGTTTAAAAATGCATTCATGTAATGAAATCCAATGTGACCATTAAATTTTTATAGTCAAAGATAAAAAACAAATGTATCATTTGCATGATATGCAAGCTGAAAAATTGTATGCATATTAAGAATGAATTAAAAAGACACTGGAGAGGAAACAGGTTTGGCTCAGTGGATAGAGCATTGGCCTGCGGACTGAGCAGTCCTGGGTTTGATTCTGGTCAAGGGCATGTACCTTGGTTGCGGGCACATCCCCAGTAGGGGGTGTGCAAGAGGCAGCTGATCGATGATTCTCTCTCACTGAAGTTTCTAACTCTCTATCTCTCTCTCTCTTCCTCTGTAAAAAATCAATAAAAAATATATATTTTTAAAAGACACTGGAAAGTGAAGAAAATATACTAAAATATGGTGATCTCAGGCTTGAATACTTACAAATGTGATACATCTGTTGCTTTGCAGATCTGGATGAAAAATGATAAATACTTCTAAAAGAGAGCAACATATGTGACAGGATATTTCACTGCTCAATTAGCTCGGCAGCGGTGTTCTAATCTGAAATAAAAACTGGAAAGCTAGTCCCTTACTATGTCAGAGTTCTAGACTTATAGTGAGCAAGCAAAAATCATTTCTCCATCGGTTCCCTCTATATTTAGTGGGGAAAATGATGCTCCAAACCACAATCTTCAAATCAGAAATACTCATTGCTATGTGTTGGCCATTGTTTCCAAGTTTTCAAATGTCACTTGTTCTTTTTTGCCTGGTGACACGAAGGATTTTTTCTTCTTTTCCTTTAATATTCAGGGGTTTGTCTACAATATGTCTTTTCTTCATTCTGGATTGTTATTTTCAGGTCCAGGTTGTGCTCTTTCAATATGTCCTTTCAATCTTTAGTATTTCAGGAAAGTTTTGTTTGTTTGTTTGTTTGTTTGTTTTAATTATCAGACTTACAATTAACTCTCTGCTTTGGATTTCTTCTCTAAGGCCCCTTTTAACTCTCTATACTATCTATATTCAATATCTTACTTTCTAATTGCTTTTATCTCCGTATATTCTTGATTTTTTAAAATATATTTCCTTTATACCTTCTACTTTTCTTAAGGCATTGGTATTTTTACTGTTGTTATACACAGAGTGGCCAGATTGTTATGACCACCCCATCAATATTTCGTTGGGCCACCTTTTGCCTTCCATACTGTGGCAATTCTTGGCATTGACTCCACAAGATGTTGAAAGGTGATGCTCACATCATGGAATCTGACACCATGCCTGGTGAATAGCACCGTCCAGTTCTGTGAGATTTGATGGTTGTGGAACCAGCTCTTTTAACTTTGTTCCACAAATGCTCAATTGGATAGAGTTCTGGTGATTGTGGGGGCCACCTAAGAAAGGTAAAGTCTCCCTCATGTTCTTGGAACCACTCCTGCACAAGACGAGCACTGTGGCATGGCACATTGTCTTGTTGGAAGAAGCCACCTCCATTGGGATACGCCATCACCATGATAGGATGAACTTGATCAGCAATGATACGTAGGTATGTTGTGCTATTCAGACATTGTTCCACATGAGTTAAAGGGCCCAAATCATGCAAGGAAAACATGCCCCAAACCTTAACACTGCTCCCACCAGCTTGAAGGGTTGTACTCATGTATGTGGGGTGCATGCTTTCATGCTATTTCTGCGAAATTCTCACTCTGCCATCTGCATGGTGCAAGTGGAAATGTGATTCATCGGACCACATGACTTTTTTCCAATTGCTCGACTATCCAATCCTTGTGTTCCTGTGTGAACTGGAGACATTTTATCTTGGTAACTGCAGACAGCAAAGGTGTTCGAACAGGCCTTCAGCTTCCATATCCCATACGATGCAGTGTACCCCTAATTTGCCTACTGGTCATAACAATTTGTCTGCTGGTTATAATAATCTGGCCACTCAGTGTATGTATTTCTCCTTCTGTTGCTTCTATTTCAATTTTCATTTATGAAATAAATTTCCCTTTATTTCTAAACATCTCCTTGGTTCTCTCTATGGCCCCTTTTTATATCTGCTTTTTCTGGGCCTTATTAGTTTTGACTCCAATCAAAGTTTCTCCTCAATTGTCAGAACCTGAAGGGAGTCACGGAAGCTCAGTTTGAGCAATTTTAAGGAGTAGGTTGCTCCAGCCCTGTTATAATCACCTGAAGCCCCCACACCTGCCCTCCAACAGGGTGGGAGAAGCCCTCTCAGTGGAAACCGCAATGATCAAATCCACCTGCCATGTTTTTAAAACCAACTAATGTCTGTTGCCTATTTTAGGGTTCTCCTATTGTCAGGTGTGTCAGATATTAGCTAGCTTGCTTCTTCCTGCAAAGGCTGATACCATTGCAACTTGCTGCCACTCAATTTTGTGTTTTATACTTAGTTCTCTGGTCTGATTTTATGTGAACTCTCAGAAAGTCTCAATACCAATGCTACCATTCCCAGTTTCCCAAAATCTGGTACATGTCCTCTACATTAACAGCTACTTGAAAAATAAAGTTTTAAGCCCTGACCCTTACACAGGATATTTCTTTTTATAGAGACAACATATGGAAATAATTATTTTATTCAAAATTCTTCCAATCATATTCAATTGATTTCATATAATTTATGTTGTACCCAAAGTAAAAGTATTCTTTCCATGATATAAAATGAGTTTGAACTATCTTAGAAATGGATCTTATGTTTGTATTTCCTTTTGTAAATAATATAAAGAATTAGTGTGAACATATTCCCAAGTTAAGTCTGATGCATACATTTCCCATCTGAAGTTTATGGGTGCTACCCAGCTCTATGGAGGTTTTATCTAGTGAAATACTTCTATACAGAACAAAAATTTGTGCTCATAGAACAAGGGAGAGAGAGGAAAGCATGACTGGTAATGGTTTCATGTTTTCTAGCGACTCATATTCTTCTACTCAGATCCTTTTATTGGTTAGGACAGTGGTTGGCAAACACATCAGTCAACAGAGCCAATATCAATAGTACAACAATTGGAATTTCTTTTGAGAGCCAACATTTTTAAATGTAAACTTCTTCTAACGCCACTTCTTCAAAATTGACTCACCCAGGCCATGGTATTTTGTGGAAGAGCCACACTCAAGGGGCCAAAGAGCCACAGGTGGTCACAAGCCACAGGTTGCGGACCACTGGGTTAGGGAGATGGCTGTTCTGGTGTTTGGATTCACAGAAAATTTGTGAAGTTGGTATCACTTAGCTTCCCTCGATGAGCAGAAGAGAGCTAGTCACAACAAAAGAAATGTTATAACATTGGGTGAGGGGTAAAGGGGGTCAATGGGAAAAACAAAAACCAACAAAGAGGTCATCTTCAATACTTTCAACAATAAATATAAATTTCAATAATGTTATAACATCATTTCTAATATCCTTTTTACCAGTTAATGGCTGTGTATATTCTACTTATGTAAACTTCTTTTTTTCCCTAGGAACTTTAAAGACTCTCAATAACAATTAATATCCTTAAAGTTATATTTTTTAAAAGATATAAAATATTGGATTTTAGAAAAATTACCTCCCTTAAAATATCTTAATTTTGTAAGTTTTCTTGCTTTCTGCACTAATTTGTTTTCTTCCTCTTTTTGAGTCAGCTCTATCAGCATCAGAGTAAATCTTTTCACATAATTATTTAAATGTATAAAATAGCATTAGGAATTATGAAAATAATGCATTACATTTATGTCACAACTGTAATCACATAATGTAGCTGAACATAGAATAATTTGGTATTTGCAGACAAGTTGTAAATGAAGTAAAAAGGAAATAAAGTGAGCCATGGTAGGCAATAAAAGTCAAACATCAGCCCAAACCGGTTTGGCTCACTGATAGAGCATCGGTCTGGGGACTGAAAGGTCCCGGGTTTGATTCCTGACAAGGGGATGTACATTGGTTGCGGACACATCACCGGTAGGGGGTGTGCAAGAGGCAGCTGGTCGATGTTTCTCTCTCATCGACGTTTCTAGCTCTCTATCCCTTTCCCTTTCTCTCTGTAAAATATCAATAAAATATATATTTTTTTAAAAAGTCAAACATCAATGGAGTGATAAAGACTAAATGATCAATCTGCTGATGGCAAAATAAGAACCAGAATTCAGAAGATTACTAGGTTGAATATCAGGAGATACAACTAGACAAGCAACAGACCCGAATAGGGTAGACCAACTTAAAACAAGAGAAATATTAGTCTTATTGGTAAGGTTGATTGTCAGAAGTTCAGGAACCTGATAATGGAACCAATTGCTTAAAACTGGGATGAAAAGAGAAAGTCTTATGATTAATAAGACTTTATGATAACAAATGGATAGGAAAGTTACTTCTGTAAAACAGAGTGTGATGTTCAGTCCTGCTTTGACTCCTTCAAAATGGCATGCTTACTTCTGTGAGATGAATCAAACCACTCAGAAAACCAATTTTGAACCCCCAACTCCATTTATATATTATTTGTGTTAAATGTAATCAGAATCTACGAATATTAATATGTTTAAATCACATCTTTTTATAAAAAGTATTCTCTCACCTGATGTCTTTACACAATAGATATCTTGATTCAGGACTTCTGCCAAGATGATTTCAGTGTCATCCTAAAATCAAGTCTTGACCTTGTTATACAAGTGAGTTTTAAAAGAGAACTTGCTCACAGATGTACAAAGGCAGAACATTGTGTAAGCTGAGCCTGAGTGTGGCCCAAGCAGTAAAGGCTAAAGTTGTAATTGCATGTTTGTATGTCTTCTTA
This sequence comes from Vespertilio murinus, assembly GCA_963924515.1. NCBI lineage: Eukaryota > Metazoa > Chordata > Mammalia > Chiroptera > Vespertilionidae > Vespertilio > Vespertilio murinus. The sequence goes on from OZ004707.1 coordinate 141,529,049, forward strand.
TCATGATACCGTTATCTGCATTTGCTTAGGTTTTATTTAGGCTAAATGTGTATTGCGCTGTAATTGTGTCAATATTCTTGATATTTTCCAGTCTTCTAAGGATGTCATTTACATCCTGACAGCTATCACAGCTTTTGACCTAAGTAATCTAATACTGTGCTTTTTTTTCCTTACTCATCTTTGAACAACAAATGATATAAGAATCTTTAGGAATACTCTGAAGACGCTGTGTCATTGTCATGATAATATGATATAAAACATTAATTCAAATCAGTTTTTTACTATCATCCCTCAAATACCATGTGGGAAGACATAATATTCTGGTAATCTTTATTTAGTGCCATTCTGCATTGTTATTTGTGCGAGTTCCTCGTTCAGGGCCTACCTGTCAACAATAAATGAATTACTCCCCAGCTAGTAAATCACAGAACTCTCCCGAGTTTCTTAGAGAAACAAAGCAAAATGATGAATCTGTAGCCCTAAGAGGTTTATTCATAAATATCCATTTTGTTTAAGGCACTTGGGTCTACTCAATGGAAGATCAGTTTTCTTCCTCAAGCCACCGGAACAGTGTTTATCTGGAAAGAAATGCAAATGAAATACTGTTCATTTTCTGATTTCCATCAAAATTCAGAATTTTCTTATGAAATTAACAGTATGGAGATCATTCTTTTAGACTTGTGTGAATGGGTATTTAAAGTGAGAACATATTTTTAAAAATCAGAGCAGAGGAAATAATTCCCTCCCTCAACAAAAATTAAGTGATCATTGATTTCCTTTCTTTCAGCTTTTCCCAATTTTAAGAAATATTTTCAGATTTTCTGGGAAAGGAATAGCTCTAATTCATATTTGAAGTGAGAAATCGAGAAAGCACCGGTAGTCAGGCCCATATATTTTAAGTGACTCAGATAATAGTTTCCGTAAGTGCCTTTTTCTTCAGAGATTCAAGTCCACACTGGGAGCCTTTTCTCGCTGACAATGTCTGAACTCTTAAGGGAAATATATTCTGTCACTGTGAACTCATTCCTAAGTGGGATAAAATTCTCTGACTAGCATTCAGCTGCTTAAAATTCAGTTGACTGGATGCAATATTTTATGATTGCAAAGCATAAATCATGTCAGAAAGGAAGCCCTAGGTATTACTGTATTAACCGTTTTCTAAATTTTTAGGGATGAGAGACTTGTGGGAAAACTTGCAGAGGTATCTTTAAAAATAGTTTCTTCTAAATCCGTGTTCTCTATATCTCAGAAATAGCTAGCTTTATAATATAAAGATTATTTGAATTAATTTGTATGTTATATAGCCTAATGACAATCCACTGTAACTAGTTTTATCCTGAGTCCTTTTTCCCAAGAATACTTAACTAACATCAATGCATTATTCATTAAGTGGTGTTTTTAATTCTCACATATTAATATTTTATTTCAACTTAGGTTAAAATTAATATTTTATTTACCTCAGTCAAAAAGGTTACCAAGCAAGGAAACAAAGAATTACATGTGACTTGTATTGTGCATTTTGAAAGTATTCTAAAGGATGAGGAACACGTATGAATCAAGGACAAAGAAGCCCCAGCTTTGGACACATGCTAATATATAGTTGTGCAGACTTTAGTTTCTACTGTCTGTGGTCAGAATATACTTTATTTGGTAGAATAATAGTGATGCGATAGAAATTCTGTCCTTACATAAAAACATTTTATATTTGCAGAATTCTTAGTTATTTTTTCCCCGCCTCATAAGGTGAGTGACAAAAGCTATTATTTTCATAAAGAAAAAGCCACTGTCAGCTCTAACTCAAGGTCAGTGCGCTTTATTCATGGTCACTGGGGTTTACGTTTCCATTATTGCATCTGTCTTAAAATATGACTGAGGGAAGCATTGCAGAATTGAAATCCCCAAATTCGGTTAACCACTTGATAATTCGTGCTGTATCAATTCATATATTTGGAGTCCAGAAAATGCCATTCTGGTTTGCCAAGCACATTAACGTATGCCAAGACATTTTATTGGGCTCTTGAGAAAGTCATGGTATTAACTAGCACATGGGTTAGCCCCCAAAGAGTTTACCTGTTGTGGGATCACACACTGGATAAAATTTGGAATCATGTGAGGGGCTTATAAAAGTTACCAATGACCCTCTATTAACAGAAATAATGATTTTTGTGCACGAAAGCTGCTTTGAGAACTACTGGTCTACAGTGTCTTAAACTTTAGCACACACACAAGTCTCTTGAAGATATATTTGAAATGGAAAATCTGAGTTTGAAGGTCTGAGGTTGCCCCTGATGTTCTTCATTTCTAACAAACTGTCAGTTGATGCTAGTTAAAAAGGGGGGGGAGGGAGTCAGGAATATAAATACATATAAATCAACAACCCAGGCTCCCCTTCCAAATAAATACAAAGAAACCTACATCAAAAATGTAACTTGGTCCTTACCAATTAAATTTAAAAGTTATAAACAGGAAGTTCCTTATTGTACAGTAATGATAATTGACATTAGAATAAAAGGCTGAAAAATAAAGTTGAAAAATCAGAAGGTGGAAGGTAAAATACATTTTTTAAATATTGGGGCTATCTAAAAACAAAACAAGTTGAATTGACAATTATCTCTGGTACAAATAAAGTCAAAATTATGACTAGGCATTCACCTTGCTTTATTTAAATGCAAACATTAAACTAAGAATAGGTTTTTTGGGTAGTATTTCTTTGACAAAATTTATGATAGTATAATGATAGAATGGTAAACTTCTATTGCTAATTTTTATAGCTTCATATTAATTTGATCAATACTGCAACATTATTTCACAATTCTATCAGACTTTTTGATAGCCAAACCATATATATATATATATATATATATATATATATATATATATATATATATATACTAGAGGCCTGATGCATGAAATTTGTGCAAGAGTAGGCCTTCCTTCTCTCCCCCCAACCTCTCTGGCTGCCAGCACCAGCTTTCCTCTGGCACCTGGGATGCGGACTTGCCTTGCAGCCTCAGCTTCATCTGGAAGGCCATCTGGAAGGTTGTCCGGAAGAACATTCTGTCTAATTAACATATTACACTTTTATTATTATAGAAGCCTAAGCAACCAAACAACAGAACTATTTGGTCAACTGGTCGCTATGATGCGGATTGACCACCAGGGGGCAGATTCTCAATGCAGAAACTGTCCCCTGGTCCTCTGTGCTCCCACAGTGGGAATGCCACTCACCTGACTGATAGGTGCCAGACGTCAGGCTTATGGTTGGCAGGCGCAGCTGTGGCAACACAAGCCTCCCCCATATGGCACCCGGCCAAGACTCAGGCTCCTCCCCAGCCACCTGCCACTTCATGCGCTACCACATCCCCCAAAGGGTCCCAGATTGTGAGAGGGTGCAGGCCAGGCTGCAGGACCCCACCCATGCATGAATTCATGCACTGGGCCTCTAGAATACTTTTGAAAATATATCCTATTTTATATTCATTTTTTTCTACTTCAACTTTAGTTGGTCTCATCATCAACTCTTCATTTGCCAAAATCTCTGTTCTCCGAAACCATCTGAACAAATTTCTAAATATCCCAAAACTTTTTTTTAGATATTTGCAATTTCATTGTGCAGCTGCTTTCTTCTGTTGGTATACTCTCTCCCCGCCATCCACCCCACTTCTACAGGTTACCTAAATCAAATAGAAAATGACCTACATGTAAATTATTTAGAAAGTGAGTATATTTCAAAGTTAAGTGAGAGGAGAAATGATTGAAACGTGGTTAATTTCATAAGTGTTCCATTTTTAGTGAATATTGTAGTGTTATAACTTTATTTCATCTGCTCTGGTACGACTTACATATGGTCATTTATGGCATGAAGGCTTTTCTGCTCCGGAGCTCCTCTAGTCACATTAACCATTAACCCAACTGCACTCTGACTCTACTTAAAACAGTGAGCCCCGGGGTGGAACCAGTGCATTCAGACTCTGCCAGACAATAGAATCTTGAGGATAAAAAAGAGAAGAGGATCTTGTTGGCCCAGTCCAAAGATTTTTGCTTCTACTTCATTCACCCACCCTGTGTTTGCTCTCCTTGCACATCTCCTTACTGCAGAGACTCTTGGTCCTTACTTTCCATCTTTGTCCGTGCCGTTGCAACTGGGTGAGCTCTGACCTATGTTGGTGGATTCACACTTGCACTGACAGTGCAGGGCTGAGTCTAAAGGCTACTGCTGTCACATGGTCAGAGAAATGTGATAGCCAATTCCCAATGTTAGTAGTTGGCAAACTCATTAGTCAATAGAGACAAATATCAACAGTACAACAATTAAAATTTCTTTGGAGAGCCAAATTTTTTAAACTTAAACTTTTTCTAATGCCACTTCTTCAAAATAGACTCACCCAGGCCATGGTATTTTGTGGAAGAGCCACACTCCAGGTTCCAAAGAGCCGCATGTAGCTCAGATGAGCTGCAGTTTGCTGACCACTGCCCAATGTAATTAGCTAGGCTCCCAGACACCTCTTCACCTGCATGCTTGCAAAACTGACCACTGCCAGAGGCTGCTTACCTTTTTAAAGGCTGCAGGTCATTGACCTGGCAGTTCATCCATCTCTGGGCTAAAATATTTGTACTCTTTTATCTAGTCCTCTAAGCCAGTGTTTCCCAAAGTGTGGTATGCATACCCCCAGGGGTACGAGAAGAGTTTGGTGGGAGTATGCGTTGCTCCGGAATTTGGTGGGGTTATGCACTGCACTGTGCTTAGCTGCACCTAATTCTACGTTCTCATGAGTCAAGTCAAGACAGTCTTATGAGGCGTGAGATGGTCCGGTGTGCAAATAAATGTTATTTATAATATAACTTTTATTTATATTTTATTATGAATAATTTTATTTTTTGTTTGTTATTATTTTGTGTATGTATCAAAAACTAAAAAATAAATATATTTTGATTGTTATTAAAATACATTCTTTTTTTTGATGAGGGATACTCAGCGTTATGAAAATTATAGAAGGGGTACACATATGTCAAAAGTTTGGGAAACACTTCTCTATGCTATACATTCCATTTCATGATCTCATGCATGTTCATAGCTTAAGGGCATTTATCTATAGTCTCTAAATATCGTAAATTTCTAGTTGAATCTGAAAGAGAATAGGGTCTAAAAATAGATATATTATTTTTATTTACTTTTTAACCAATGTATGTATCTTTATGTTACTGAACCAATACTTCTCACCTTTCTCTTCACCTTTAAATATTGTAGAAAACTAACATACTTAAGTACTGAAGCACTTTAATTTTGTAAACAGGACTGGCTGTTTATAAATGCATTAGTAGTTAGCTACAACTCTCATATTCTCTTCTTTGTTCTGGCTTTTGAAAATTATGTTCAATATATGTTCGTGTAACCCTGGTTTAAATGCTAGAAGGGGTTGTTTATTAGTATGACAAACTAGAAATATTAAGAAATATCCCAGATATTTCAAGTTTCATAATGGTCTTGTTTTTTACTATTTTAAATAAACAGGAGGTTGTTGTTGTTTTTATAATTACTTTAAACATTTCCCTGCATCTTTATTTCCACAAAATATCAACATCATAGTTTACATTTGGAAAGTAATAAATTAATTCTAGAATTTCAGAACAGTATTACCTTCACCTTAAGATGCAATGATAAAAATAAACTGCTCTGGAAAGAGCAAAAAGACTAGCAATTATCTATGGCCTCTAGCAACAAAGCTCCATTTTATAATGTAACAAACAGGGCTATGTACTACATAAGTAATATTTTAATAAACCTTTACTAAAAAAGAGTTATTTGTATTCACGGACAAAAACATTATGCAATGTTTACTTTTTGAGTCTTTTGCACAATACTTTGATTTTTCTCATTTTATTATGCCTTTGAGAATATTTATAACTTTTTACAAGTGCTCAACTTTTCTGTTTTTCTTTTATTCTTTCTTCTTGAAATTATATTTATAGAAGGCAGTCTAGCCCTAACTAGTTTGGCTCAATGGACTGAAGGGTCCCTGGTTTGATTCTGGTCGAGTGCATTTGCCTTGGCTGCAGGCTCCATTCCCAGTAAGGAGGGTACAGGAGGCACCTGATGATATTTCTATCTCATCAATGTTTCTAACTCTATATCCCTTTTCATTACTCTCTGTAAAAAAATCAATAAAAATCCCTTTTTAAAAAAGAAAGCATTCTTATTTGGCCAAATTCAACATATTTTTATTACTCATTGTCTTTTGTTATTAGTTGAGACAACTGCAAATGTTTCCAAACTCATGATTTTGAAACAGAAATTTTTGACTGGAACCTAGATTCTTTGTCCGCCAGAGTCGAAGAATAAATGCACAAACAGAAGGTGGTATAGCAAAGGTGGAGATTTATTAAAGAACAAGTACAAACTCCCACATAGGAAGGGAGAAGAGTCCCACAGAACGGACTCCCACTCAGTTCCCCTGAGTTCCTTTTCCCTTTGGCTTACAAAGGCTGCAGATCTTGGTGCCTTGATATTCCCTCTGATTGGTCACTATTCCTTAGACTGGTCACTATAGGAACTCCTGAAGTCATTGGTTTTCCCGTTCTTCCTTATTGTTTTCCTATTCCCTTTAAACTGTCTTTTTCTCCTTCTGGATGAAGGGCTTCCTTCTCTTATTTTGTGAATATAGACCTTTAGCTGTACACAGCTCCCTCATTCGGTGGAAATGTACCTGTTCCAGCTTTTCAACTGCCCTCTTCTATGGAAATATACCTTCTGTTGCCCTGCAGCCCTGGCTGCTTCCATGGTCCTCTTAATTTCTAAAATTTCCTAAAACCTGTCTTTTTCACTCCCCAAAATTCCTGTTTCAATTTGGGCGTATTTCTATTTTGCTAGCTCTTTGTCAGTTATTTGAGAAAAATTCACATAATCTAAAGCCTTCAAGGTTTTATAATTATATATAAGATATAATTATATGCTTAATTATATCTATAGTCTTCTGAACATAACTCTTAGGTCTCATTGAATAACTCAGAGAATTTTTATGCCTCTGTCTTCTGGTCTCAGAATTTAAAGAGATTAAATTTTGAATCCTAAACAGTTCCTGCGTTTTTGAACCCCACCAATGAGCAGAGTCTTTTGAATGCCATACACTGCTTGTTTTCTGAGTCTCAGGGATGTCACTTCATCTGTTGGACTTGATTGTGAGGCCTGCATTTGCTGCTAAACTATCAATTATATATGTGGTTCTCTAACATTTCAGGAAATGCATTTAGTGCCTGAGAGCCATGATTTGATTCATAAGTTGGGAGGCCAGAACAGAGTTCTTCAAGCAGTGAGAGGTGAGTGCTGACTCAGCCATAATCCACCCACTTTCTTCACATGTGTTCAGCCAATGCCTTTTGGTCTGGGAGCAAAGGGATTCCCTTTAGGTGGAATAAGGGAATGGCTAAGTCTCTTTATTCTTTTCAACCTTACTAAGTATTAGAAAATTAAACAAGATGGTAGGAGTGACATTTCATTTTGAACCTTTAATAATTAAAAACATACTGTTTTCAATTTTTGTGGCTATGATTATATTTGAACTATGTATGATCAAGTGAAAAAGTCTAGATAGATTTGTACAACTGGTTTTTCATTTTTTTGGCATATTCTTCAGCATTAAAATAGGGCTAAGATTAAAATTATTAGGGTTTAAATGTAGATCAATCTAAGAAATGCTGATGTCCATGTACAGCAAAATGGCTGAATCTTAATCCCTATCACAAAATGAGTCTTTATTCAGTGAAAGAGTAATCATTGCCTGAACATGGTTAGAAAATTTGGGGAGGGACATGAAAGCAACAACTAAGGTAAATTTATATTAATAAGTTTTTGGACTAAGTTTCAAATTAGTTATTAGATGGCAAGGTCATGTGCCACTTTCTCCTAGCACTAAAATTAAAAGTATTACTATTTCACATTAGCATAAAAATGAGAGCTATAAAAATTTCCTTATAACCTATGCAAATATTTTGAAGGTTTAGAAAGACCAATTTCCTCAAATTCTGTATTTTTATAGGATCTACATTTTATTGCAAATTTTCTAGTTATAAAGAAAATTTTCCTCCAACTTTAAATTTTCACAAAAAGACAAAGTTGACTAAAATTAGTTTTAGGTTATAGAAACATACTATTTGGTAACTTACTACTCAGTTTTGTTTTGTATTTTGCTAAGATTGTGTTTTATAGTACTTTGTCCAAAATCTGGGTAAGTAAAAGTATAACTCATTTCTAATTTGGAGATTTGAATATTTTATTATAATAGTATTATTTTACTATTTAAAATAATAGTAATATTTTACTATTTAAAATAATAGTATTATTTTAAATAGTAAAATATTTTATGTTGTCTTTCATCTTATATTGAAAGACCTTAAATATCTTCAGTCCTTAAATAACTTCTTATTCCCTCTGAGGAGATATTCTAACAATTTTCCCCAAAATTGGTTCAATGCAGAAAACTTAATAGTTTTTTAGGGAAACATTTTTTTCCTATTGTGTCAAATTTATTTTTTTAGGAAATCACTCTTATATTGTTGTATAAAGATGTAATTTTAATTAAGAGTAAGGAAAATAGTGACAGATAGGGTTATGGTTAGGGCGAGGGTCAGGTTTAGAACTGAATGGATTAATTTACTGAATACTATATGTTAGGAATTATTCACATCAGCTTACACCTTTGGGCTTCATTTTGTTTTTCTGAAAAATAAGAGTGGGGTACTATTATTCAGGTACCTGCAACTTATATAATAAGGTGAAGTTTAAGACCCCAAACTTTTTTTTAATGATCTGTTTTTTATTTATTTTTTTAAATATATTTTATTGATTTTTTACAGAGAGGAAGAGAGAGGGATAGAGAGTTAGAAACATCAATGAGAGAGAATCATCGATCAGCTGCCTCTTGCACACCCCCTACTGGGGATGTGCCCACAACTAAGGTACATGCCCTTGACCGGAATCGAACCTGGGACCCTTGAGTCCTCAGGCCTACGCTCTATCCACGAGCCAAACCGGTTTTAGGGGAAGAGCCCAAACTTTTGTCAGCATATCTAAATACATAGGCTTTAAAGTAAAATTAAGGGGTGGGGGATGCATCTGTGTCCTGATTTCACTGCTTAAGCACTATCTGAAGTGTCTGTCTCTGAGTCTTCCCTCCTTCACCTTTGAAATGAGGCTAATCCTGTATAATAAAAGGCTAATATGCAAATTTTCCCTTTGGGGGTTCAAGCAAGAGTTCAATCTCTTGCTATGATGTGCACTGACCACCAGGGGGCAGTGTGGAACAAAGGAAGGCCCCAGCCAGCAGCCTGCAGCCAGGGGAAGGAAGGCCCCAATTGGCCCTGACTGTTGGCCAAGCCTATGGAACCTACCCTCGTGCACAAAAAACCTACCGAATTTTATGCATCAGGCCTCTATTAAATTGATATTTGAATGTATTTTGCACAATTTTAAGTATTAGTTTATTTTGTTCTCATTTGGCCTTATTGTGATTTTGTCATATAGATACATTTTTTTTTTTCAAATTTTATCGGTGAGAATAAGGTATCCACTGGTGGAAGTAGTGCTGTGGGTCAAGTCCTTATGATATCTCAAGGAAAAGAATTTTCTGAGATGTGAGCGGGAATATGAGTGATTTTTATTTGTGTGGAATTATATCCTTGGGTTCTAATGTGCCATTTCCCTTCATCCAGTTCTGGAAGAGGTGCAGCTGGGGATTCAGTAGAGAGCAAGCCAGTGCCCAAAGTTCCCACTCCAGCACGGATCTGGGTTCAGTACAATGTCAGACTAGTTACATTCTCTTGGTCCATTGTGCATATGGTCGACAAAGCTCTGGGCCATGTCAACCAATAGGGGACATAGACAGCCCTGCAAGCCAGGAGTACAAACCAAGAGAGTAAGAGAGAGAACTCCTTTGTTTAGGAGCTTAAGCATCTTAAGTCTTACTGAGCTTACAGTGGCCACTCCTACTCTTGCCAATGACTTCTTCCTGGGTGTGACTGACAGGAAAGTACCTTCTCTACTTCATTCAGACTCTACTGGACATCCGTCTAAATTGCAGTTTTCTAGCAAAGCTGCAAAAATGGCATGCCCATAACATTTGGCCTTTCCTTTGCTCCTTTCCAGTTATTAATAACTGGGTTATTTACAATGGTAGCAAATGATCAGGTAATTCACATATTAGATAAAAACACATCCCATTTCAGTTTAAAAATACAGAAACAAAAAAAAATAATGATAAAGGACATGTGAGAAATCAAGGTATGTATAGAAGATTGTTATGATAGTATCTTAAGGCTTTATAATCAGTTTTAATGTTAAAGTAGCAGAAGGAAGGCCAAATATTATGGCTTTTATCAGCTCTTCGGACAGTGAAAAATTAGATGTTACAGCAGTCTAACATATTGGGAATTGGTAATTAAGACATATCCCTTTTTGTTTTGTACATTTGAATATCTTGTAAGTAATAAATACTTTTTCAGGCCCATATCTTCCAATATGTGTTGGTCATGGCCAGATCTGAACCAAAACATCTTTACAAATAAAATAAATAATATTAGTTTAGTATTAATTCCTAGGACTATAAAATATGTGTGTATAAAATATATTTACATTGCGTACAATCACATGTATAATAAAATATGATAGATGAAAAACTAATATTTATAGAGCATTTACTAATGTCAAAAATAATGGACTTCTTTGGGATCTTTCCCCCTGTCTGTCTGCTGGAAGCCTAAGATGAAGGGAATGACTTCTGAACTGCGGGGGATGGCAGGAAGGGTAATAAATGAATATTCACATGAGAACTGCCCCCCAATAGGAACATCTGTACTGGACTTCGTGTAATCAAAAATGCAATGGTAGTATGTTAGGCTACTGATAGATGAGGCTTTGTTTTGGATACAAGTTCCTTTTTTTATCCCTTGGATGTCTGAAGGGAGCAGAGATTATTAGATATACTCAATTCTTCTTTCCAAACCCAAACCTTTCTCTGTTTTGAGAAAATATTTCACTGGGCTTTAGTTTCTTTACCAATAAGAAAGGATAATTATGTTACATTATATAAATGGCTATTTCCAGGACAAAGATTTTGTGTTCTATTGTTTAGATATAAACAAAATTATCTTAACAGATTGAATCTGTAGACAAAACAATCTCGTTTAGCATTATTATTATCCATTTTCCACATTCAAATTTTTAAATTTAATATGGGTTGAGAAGGATTTAGAGTCCACTAAGATTATTAGTTGACTCTTTTTATTTGAAAAATCTTTATGATAAATAGTTACCACTATAGGAAATAAAATCAAGTGTATAGATAAAATAATAAAAATCAGATATTACCAAGGATAGATAAGCATTGTTTAATGGATGCCCCTTACTTGACCTACAGAATGTTTAAGTTTTCAACAGAGGTTTTAGGTCTGATTTGGATTTGGTCCAAGTATTGGGGAAGAGGTTACAGGATACAATTACTAAAAATCATGTTTCAATTTTAGATAAGTTCTAAATGTAAGAAAGCAATATATTTACTGGATACAGGCTATATAATCTTGGTAGCAATTTTTTTTAAATTACATAACTATTTTTTTAAAAGCATATTAATGCTGACAACATAGATTAAGCTGTAAAGCCAAGACCTGAATATCCTATCATTATATTGAAAAGGACAGAAACAATGCAAAGCAGCACAACAAAGCTGCATACACTGCATATTTTGCTCATTTATTATAAAAGAAGGAAAAAAAAAGAGTAGAGGAAGGAGGGGTCAGGACAAAATAAAGAAACCAAAAGGAAGTTTGAACATTTTTGTGTGTTTTTCTTTTTCAACTTCAAAGATTCCTACTCGCTTGGTCATGCTGCTATTTCAGGGCTGCGTTCACTCAAATTAAAGAATAACACAGATGTTTGCATTCCAGTTTGTAACAGCAGCAAAATCACAGTGATAGTTGCAAAGGAAATAGTTTTATGGTTGGGAGTCACCACAATATGAGGTCCTGTGTTAAAGGGTCGTGGAGCCAAAACCGGTTTGGCTCAGTGGATAGAGCGTTGGTCTGAGGACTGAAAGGTCCCAGGTTTGATTCCGGTCAAGGGCATGTACCTTGGTTGCGGGCACATCTCCAATAGGGGGCATGCAGGTGGTAGCTGATAGATGATTCTCTCTCATCGATGTTTCTAACTCTCTACCCCTCTCTCTTGCTCTCTGTAAGAAAAAATCAATAAAATATATATTTTAAAAAAGGGTCACGGCATTAGGAAGGTTGAGAACCAATCACTGGTCCAATCACTGGTCTAGTCTCCTCCACCATCAATCAGTAGGGAATAGACTTGGAGATTTAAATGTAGCTTTTTGGCCTGTCTTATCTGGTCTTCCCTTTCTTTCTTTCCTGTTAGCTAAGAATCATGTTATCGCAATGGAATCAAAGTGACATCAACTCATAGGAAACGTGCCCTCCATTTCATTTATTAATTTATTGCCTTCAGCTCTAGGTCTACCTACCCTCACTGCCTTCTCAGAGAAAAGTCAGTTGATCCCTTTAAGCAGTTTGGGGTTTTTGTTTTGTTTTTCCGGTTCCCACAAAGCCAAGCTTTCCCAGTAGAGGTCCGGGAACAGACACTGCAGAAGCAATAGTGCCGTCCTTCACGGCGGGGTTCTCTCTCAGCCTCTCCAGTGCCTGCTGCCTGCAGCTTGTGCACCTTCTCCACTGCCCAGCCCCTGCGGTGCTCCCGCCTGCCCGGCCAGTAGATTCAAGTTTCTGAAGCTCTGAAAGCACTTGCAATATTTACCAAGTTAGAACACACTGTAGCCCAGAAAGAAAGAAAAACAGATAAACATACCCTAACAAATTTTTAAAATATCAACTACACAAAATATGTTCTTAAACCACAATGGAATTAAACTAGACATGAGTAACAGGTAAATAGCTGGAATATCCCCAACTATTTGGAAATTAGAAAAAAAAAAGTTTAAAAATACACTGAGCAAAAAAAAAAAGAAGTACCCGTATTTGCTGGCGTATAAGACGACTTTTTGGCCCTGAAAAATATGCCTCCAAGTGGGGGGTAGTCTTATACGGCGACTATATAACAAACTCTGTATTTTTAGTGGAAATGTTAGGGGGTCGTCTTATACGCCCAGTTGTTTTATACGCTGGCAAATACGTATTTTTCAGGGCCAAAAAATCGTCTTATACGCCGGCAAATACGGTATCAAAAATTACATGAAAATGAAATACAACGTATCAGAATCTGTGGCATGCCACTAAAGCAGTGATTAGAGGAAAATTACAGTGCTACATGCATATGTAGAAAAAAATTTTAGCTGGTCTTTTAAAATATATTTTATTAATTTTTTACAGAGAGGAAGAGAGAGGAGGATAGAGAGTTAGAAACATCGATGAGAGAGAATCATCGATCAGCTGCCTCTTGCATACCCCCTACTGGGGATGTGCCCACAACCAAAGTACCTGCCCTTGACCGGAATCAAACCTGGGACCTTTACAGTCCATAGGCCGACAATCTAGCCACTGAGCCAAACCGGTTTTGGCAGAATTAAAAATTTAAACCTAAGCTTTGTGGAGGTTCAGAACAAGCCACCCAAGATGTGCCTTAGTGGTATGTGGATTACTTTGAACTAGGGGCTATTTTAGCTTCATGTTCTCCCTTTACCTACAAGTACATAAATTAGGGGTTTTTCTTGCCCATAACAAGAAATTGTTGGACACAATCTCTATTGACCTTTCTACTTACTAAGCATCTGCTCTTATCCTCCTGCAATGATCCTTTGTTTTGAAGTCCCCATGGCAACTTACCTCATCCCTAGCTCAGGATGTCTTACCCATGCTTCCTCTCTGTCTTTGAATCTTTCATGCATATGAGGTCTCTGATTCTCTCATGTATATGAAGTTCCCTTGTGTATTTATGTGTATAATTTTGTTATTTTCTTTTGCTAATTAGATCATCAAGAGAACATTGAAGGTAGGAAATGGTGTTTTCCTGCGCAGCTTTGAACTTAGGAAACTTGAGGAAAGCAAGAAAATTAAGCCTCAAGCAAGCATAAAGGAAACAATAATAAATAATAATGCATAAATCAATAAAATTTAAAACAGCAAATAAATGAATAAAATCAACGAAAACAAAAGCTATTTCTTTAAAATAGCAACAAATCTAATAAGCCTCTAGTATGACTAACTAAGAATAAGAGAGAAAAGGTGTATTGCCAATATTAGAAAGTAAAGATTGTTCATCACTGCTGATTTCATGGATATTACTAGTATAATAAAGGAATACTATGAACAACTCTTTGCCCACAAATCTGATCAATGGAAAGGAATGGAGAACACAGAAATACACACATGGAGATAGTCAACTAGTTTTTCTCAAAGGTGCAAAAGCAATTAAATGGAGAAAGAATGCCTTTTCAACACATGTTGCTGGTGCTGAAAGAATCGAATGCCTATATGCAAAAATAAAAATAAAATTAAAAAAATAAGAGAGAGGAATATAAACACAGACATTATGCCTTAAACCAGTGTTTCCCAAAGTGTGGTACGTGTACCCCCAGGGGTACAGGAAGAGTTTGGTGGGGATATGCACTGCGCTGTGCTTAGCTGCGCCTAATTCTAAGTTCTCATGAGTCAAGTCAAGACAGTCTTGTGAGTCATGAGATGGTCCAGTGTCCGGTGTGCAAATAAATGTTATTTGTAATATAACTTTTATTTATATTTTATTATGAATAATTTTATTTTTCATTTATTATTATTTTGTGTATATACAAAAAATATATTTTGATTGTTATTAAAATACATCCATTTTTTTTGACAAGGGGTACTCAGCATTACAAAAATTATAGAAGGGGTGCACATATGTCAAAAGTTTGGGAAACACTGCACAAAAATTAACCCAGAACGGTTTTTTGACCTAAATGTAAACTGCAAAATTATACAATGTCAAAAAGAAAACATCAGATAAAATTTATGTGACCTTGGGTAGCCCTACACATATATAGTAGAATGGAATAATTAGGGAGACATCTTGGAGTGTGAGGTTATAGACAAAGATAAAAGCGAAGACTGGACTAATTAATGTGTTATAGATTACAGTTGAAGACATCAGTGTGAAATGACAGTTAGTTTTTAGTTTAATATCCATACAGATGAATATATATGAAAAAATGTTTATGCATATATTTCCTCACTCCCTCTGCTGAAATAAACTAGAAGTAAAAATACCCAAGTAACAATGAATACATTTGCACCCCTATCTTGATTTATGATGATAATATTGTTGACATAAGAACATCCAAACCTATAGAATCTATATATATAAAAGCTCAGTAACCAATGGCAGAATGACTGGTCAACCAGTTGCCATGATGCCCACTGACCACTGGGGGGGCAGACACTGAATGCAGGAGCTTCCGTCTTGTGGTAAGTGCAATCCCACAGTGGGAGCACCACTTGGCTCACTGGGAAAAGCAGTGCTCCCACAGAGGGCTGAATCCCACAGGCCACGTTCCCGCAGGTGCACAAATCTATGCACCCAGTCTCTAGTATTTTTATAAGAGTTTATATGAAATGTTAGAGGGGAAAAAAAGGAGTTTATCTGAGCCAAACTGATGACATATGCTGAGGAACAAGATCTCACATGCTCTGGAGCAGCGGTCACCAAACTTTCAGACCTCCCGGATCACCAGTGGTCCACGGAAGACCTCTTGGTGACTGCTGTTCTGAAGAATAACAGTTTTACAGCTTCTTTTAGGCATCTGAAATTAAATAGGGAATGTAAGGAAGATCATATGGAAGTAGGAGAACACAAGGTAGGTACTGAATTACAGGATAGTTAACAAGATGATGTGCTCTCTTGAGAGTGGTTAGGGATTTTTTTCAAAGGTGTGTTGACCTAGATGCACAAAAACAATGGACAGAGCTTGCTTAAGGCAAAGATAAACCTTTTACTAAAATGTTATATGCCCAGGGCATGACTGCCCACCATGACCTGCCCTTTTAGGAATTTATGATCAGATCACCTTGTGAACAATATCATTCAGCCATGAGAAAGGAAACCCCACCATTTGCTACAACTTGGATGAACCCTGCAAGCATGTCAAACTTGCAGCCTTGGGTTAGGATTAGGGTTAGGGATAGGGAGGCATGAGGCCCACTGGCCATGAGTTTGACATGCTTGCATTATGCTAAGCAAAATAAGTCAGACAGAGAAAGATGAATGTTATATAGTATCACTTATATATGAAATCTTTTTTTATTATTTAAAAAAGCTGAATTTATATAGAACAGAGAATAGAAAGATCATTATCAAGGGCTAGAGGTGGAGGAAATGGGGAAATGTTGGTCAAAAGTACAGACTTCAGCTGTAAATTAAATAAAATCAACACATTGTACAATGGCAAAACTATCATTCTCTGCAGCATTTGAAATGGTGCTTTCTGGCACTGTCTTCAGTTTTAGCTTATCTAAAGCCATACAATTTCTCTACAGGTTTGGATTTTCCCAATGTAGAGAGAATAACTTTCTATTTTATAAGCCACCCAGTTTGTGGTATGTTGTTATGCAGCTCTAGGAAGCTAATGTAATTTTTTTGCCTCTATTTTTTTTTATCAGAATGCCCACTTTTCAAGTTTGGAAAAGGAGAGAAAATCTCAGATACATTAGTGTGCTTGTTCATTGGCTGGGCCCCTGTAAATTAGAGTGACAAAAGACAACAAGAGAAAAACAAACAAAGTTTATTAGCGTGTGCATCCTTCATACACATGAGAATATACAGAGATGAGTAGCTCAAAGGAGGGGTTAGAATTTGGTCCTAATCGTGATAACTAACAGTGGGAGAAAGGGCATTTCTGGAAAAGCAAGTTACTTTTGGGAAATATAAGTGTATCCTTAGAAAAAATTGATGGGAGATATGATAGTTTGTGACAATGTCTGTCTGGGTTATGCAGACTTCTTGTCTCTGAAAAGATTAGGGGTGCTCTAGGGGATGGAATATATGACACTTGCATTCTTTGGGGAGGCTCTGCTTTTAGTCACATAAGGGATTTCAGGAACTGAAATGCCTTTAGCTGAAAATAGTTCTTGTGCAGTTCCTCCTGCATTTGCAATTAAGGAGGGGACAGAAAAAAAAAGACTATGTAAAAGTGGGCCAAAGCAAGTCAGGGATTGGACATCAGGTCAGTTAAGACTGTGCTCCTTTAAGGGTGATTACACTTTGGAGGGATTTCAAAGGTATTTTAACCTACAAGAACAAAAACAATCAACGGGACTTGCTGAAGGCAAGGATAAACCTTTTACTAAAGGAGCTATAGGTGTGACTATCCAGGATGACCTGCCCAGTTAAAATTTATGATCAAATCAGCCTGTGATCATCAGGTCATCGTACTTTTGTGAGGTTAACTTTATAGCTCCCACTTTTCAACATACATTCTTTCTAGTAGATAATTAAGCTCCATTCTTACCTGTGATGCTTGTCCAGCCTTGCAGAACCTGTTTCCCAGAATACTCCCATTTTACAGAGGCCATGAGCCATGAACCATACACAACCCTGGAGGGGGTGGGCAGTGTTGGTGCTATCCAGTCTGGGCCTGTGGGTGTAATCTCACTTCCCCATCCCAACCCATGGGGGCTGCAAAGACCAGGAAATGTCCAGAAGCCTGATCTATATTTGGGGGACAAAGGAACAAAGGGGATAAAAGGAAAGCTTCCTCCATGCTCATCACTCAGGCTTTGGAGGTTGCTTCCCCTGAGTCACCACACTAGTGCATCTTCAATTCTGCATGGCAGGCTCTTTTTCTGAACCCTCTCAGTGCCCGGCTGGTTATTCTCCCATACTGCCTTGCAGCTTATCTGCAACGGCGATACTTATGAGAGGAAAACAAAAAAGATAATGAAGGAATACAGGGGAAAAACAAACCTTTTCCCCTAAATGAGAATATAGACCTTACTAATTTTACAACAGTACTGATTATAAAATATTTGACTTATAAGTAGCAACAACAAAGAAGAGTTTTCCATTATATATTCAGTCCTCAAGAATTGTTACTTTTATTAGTATTCCCTATTTTATTACCAAAAAAGCAGTATATGGATAAACTTAGATACGTTGTACTCTTCCTTTAAAATGAATAAGTAGTAGGTACAGAATCCTGAAACATCGTTGAAGAACTGCATATGAAAATGTATTTCCTATCCCTTACTTAGTAGGTTTTGTTTTCCAAAACATAAGGCATTGATTATACCATTTAGTGGCATTTTACCAGTTGTTTAACCATAAAGCTTTTATTTAAAAATTTTTTTTTTTAAAAAAAGGATCTCCTTAGGTACATAATTTTAAATGGCTGGCCAACACACTATCATGTAAATAACTCTTTACACTTACAAAAGTTTTCTAATTCATGTGTTCCTTGTTTTGATTAGAATGGTCTACTTACAAATACAGAAGCATACAAAATAGCTATGCTACTTCCAGGGGTGCCTTTATAATAAGGAAAACAAAGAGAGCAAATTCACAAGTGGTATTCACAGAGCTATAGTAGGAGGTTTGGGGATTAGAGGCAGGAGCCTTACTTTTATCTGTGGTAATTAGTAGTCATTGTGCTTTGAGGGTACCCAGTTAATGCCTTTTTGTTCTCAGAAAATTACAGCTCAGGAGTGCTGGCACTCTGGGTTTGCTAAACTGCATGACTTTGTGTGCTCAGTCTTTCAGCCACAATCAAATACTCATTTCCTCTTGTTTGTCTTCATTCACTTCCTGCCTCCTCCTTGTATTTAACTATCAAATGTCCTTTGCTTTTGACCAGAGGCTCTTCCATAAAAACCCAGTAGTTCCTGGCATCATTGTTCTGTTGTAAAAGGGAGTACTTGGGCAGATATCAATGGAAATAGTTTCTTTTTCTTGGTCAAAGACTAAGGTGACCAGAATCTTCCCAATCTTTCCAAAAATTGGGACTTTTTTAAAACGCCTTGGGACTCGGGAAAAATTGTTAGAAATCTGGACTGTCCCGCCAAAAGCGCCAAAAGCGGGAAGTCTGGCCACCTTATCAAAGACTAGTGTTCAGCTTATTGTATTGGCATTCTTCAAAACTACACATCAGAATTCAGTCTAGTATTATATCATAAAGGGATTAGGAACACAGGAGCCGTGAATAAATGATTGCTTTGTGAATAATGTTTTTTGGACATCTAATCAAATCTGAAATCATTTAGTTTTAGTTTATGTGTTGCAAAGCAACACATAAACTAGAAAGGTATATATCTCTATGTCTATCTTTAAAATACCATTTTTATTAAGGCTTTTTTCTTGGTATCTAGTTTTTTGTTTTACAAATAACCACCTCTTACCAAGTCACAGTCCATTTCAATATGACAATCTATAAAGCAAAGAGCGGTGCATTTTAAAAGTGGTGTGCGGAGGGTATTAGAATAAATCCTGTTATACATGAACAGAATTTTGGTACATAACTCCCTTGAAATTCTGGAAAAACCTACCCTTCCATATAAAAATATCTGCTTGGAAGTTAACAAACCATACTCATTTCCTCTGGTTTGTCTTCATTCACTTCCTGCCTCCTCCTTGGATTTAACTGTCAAATGTCCTTTGCTTTTGACCAGAGGCCCTTCCACAAAAACCCAGTAGTTCCTGGCATCATTATTCTTTTGTAAAAGGGAGTGCTTGGGCAGATATCAATGGAAATAGTTGTTTGTTTGTTTTTTGCCTTTGTAGAGAGATCTGTTGTCTACACAATTCAAATTAACCGTTTGAATTACCCAGTTTAAAACAAACAAACAAAAAATAAACCTTCAAGAGTTCCAAGATTGTGTGTATGTGGTAAGAGGCTAAGGATATGCTACCCCACAATATGTCACTTTGGCAAATTGATCATTTTGGGCTGAAGACAGAAACTACAGATGCAGGAAAGACTCTCAAATCTTCCCCTTTCCACATGAAAGCAGGTCATATTTTTTTCCATGCAAAAGGGTACTATGCCTATACTAGGAAGGAAAGAAGATTGATAATATATATTATTAATATTATGATTTATTTCAGAGAGGAAGAGAGATAGAAACATCGATGATGAGAGAGAATCATTGACCACCTGCCTCCTGCATGCCCCACACGGGGGATCAAGCCAGCAACCCGGGCATCTGCCTAAACTGGGAATCAAACTAGGACCTCCTGGCTCATAGGTCAATGCTCAGTCACTGAGCCAAGCCAACCGGGGTGGAAAGAACATTCTTGTTACTGTAGGCCAGTGCTGAGATGGATCTGAACAAACACACCTACTAAGATGATCCTTATCTGCCATTACTTTCCCCATATAGTTCTTAGTCTCCCACAATTCCTCACCCTTTGAAGAAGCTTAACCCCTTTTCCATTTGTCTTGTCACTTCTCCACAATTTTATCATTCTTGGTGCTAACTGCTTCTTCCTGTCTGCATTTTTTTAAATTAAAAGCTTTTGTGTATACATAAAAAACATTTAATAAGATGTATTTGCTTTTCTCCTGTTAATCTGTCTTTTGTAAATTCAATCCATAGGCCCAGCCACAGTACCGAAAGAGGTAGAGGAAATTATTTTTTTATGCTCTACACTGAGATGACAAGAATGGAATTTTATTGGCTGGGACATCCTATTCCCATTGGAGAATGCAGCTGACATTTTGAGGGCATCTGAAAAAAGCCAACAAAAGTTAAATGACTTGCCTGGCTGGCATGGCTCAGTGGTTGAGCACATGCCTGGGTTTCGGGCTCAGTCTCCAGTGGGGGAGTGTGCAGGAGGCAGCTGATTAAAGATTCGCTCTCATTATTGATGTTTCTATCTCTGTCTCTCTCTCTCTCCCTTCTTCTCTAAAATCAATAGAAATTATATATAGATAGATAGATATAGATATAGATATAGATATAGATATAGATATAGATATAGATATAGATATAGATATAGATGAGCTATAGATATATAGATTAAATGATTCTTGTGCAGTTTTTTTCTTTGCACTCTTTGTTTTTTTATTTTAATTTTTTAAATTTAATTGATTCTAGAGAGGAAGGAGAGAAAGAGAGAGAAAAATGTTGATGTGAGAGAGAAACATTAATTGGTTGTCTTTTGCACACACCTCAACCTGGCATAGAACCTTTTAATTAGATTAAAGAATAGAAATCAGAATTAGAACAAGAGCTGAAATCTACACCCATAGTAAATGCCCCCAGCATACTCCCATTTACCACCAACTCCCAGTCCCTGGTCCTCCAGATAATCTTTTAGTCCTCTGTACGCCTGGCTCGCATTCTCCTCCCAAAATCCAACCCTAGTTCCTCAACAAATTATTTGAATCCCTGAAATTCTTTTGACTTCCTCAGAAAATTCCTTAGAAAGACAACTGACCGCTTTCTTCTCTTTCCCTTACAGGCCTGGCTACCCAGATTACTTAGGTAAATGATGATAGCCAGGAGATAACTTTAGTTGACACCTTGGGGCCATATGACAGGGGTCATTTTGCTGTCCCTTTTAATTCCTCCTTCTTCCTGGGTATCCATAATCAAACTCTATCAGCTTCAGGCCTTTCTGTGGAATTGAAGCATCCATCTTGTATGAAAACTGCTATTTGAAATTTTAATCCTGCTAATTGGCTTCTGTAAATTCTTGCTTGCTAAGACTACTCCTACTTCAGCTAGGCTATTGAACTTTCCCCAGACAAGGTTATCAGTGCTGGCGCCAGGCCAGGCCTCTGGCTGAGGTCTCAAGGCCCAGTACATACAAGTTCTTTAAGAACTTGCAAAAGAGGTTGGAAACACTCCATATTTGGGAAACAAAGAAGGTAAAATCATATAAATAGGGAGAGTTCCTGCATGTTGGAGCCCAAAATTTGAGATTCATTTTCCTCTGGACCCGCGCGTAATAAATATAACTCCATCTCTCTAAGTATTGCTTGGTTTTTCTTCGGTTTTCTGTAACAAAATGTCCTCTGTGTGTGTATACTGGACCCCATCACAAAGAGTTCATAGCCTTTGGACAGCAGCTGATCTTTTAAATTACACAACCCTTTTGAAACATCCTACAAAATTTAGAGAAAGTTAGAAAAATTAGTGGCCATTTTCAGCTCCACTTATAGGGACCTCCACTGGATACTAAAGGGTGTTCTTCCCAGCTAGGATTATACTGTTGTTATAAGTCAAGGCAGAACCACCCCTGTCCCCCCAAAACTTGCTTTTTTTCCTTGATAGAGGAAACATGGTCAACTTCTGCCATGCTCCCTCTCAAAATTATCAGAAAATGGATCAGCTGGAAGCCAATATCTAAGAAGAAATAGTAGATGCCTTTCCCTCAAAGGGAAGGATTCTAAGGTTAAAGGATACAGTCAGAAGGAAGGGGGACTTCCCATGGTCTTTGTGAAACACTCTTATACAGACTTTCCAAAAGCACACTGCATTAAACTCTGAAACCCCAGAATAAAGAAATCTTTTAAGTTCCTATTTATTAAGAAATCTTCTCCCAGATATAAAAAGAACTCTAAACTGGAGTGATTGGCTATGCAGAACATTCTCCCAGTGTTTTGTTTTGTTTTCCCTTCTCACTGTTATTATTGAAGATGCTCCCTAATTCTTTAAAAAATTGTTTGCAGGAAAGCAGGAGATAAAATAAATTTAAATTAGCAGAACTTGCCTTGCCAATTGAGCTTTTATAAAAGAGAAATATGAGGGTAACTCAATATCCACCCATTTCTTTTGCCAACTACAGAGCCTCACCTATCTGTCACAAGATATTTACAGATATTACAAAAGGCCAGGATATGCAAAAACAATTGTTCTACATTTAAAACAAAGCTTAAATGTAATTTTCCAGATCCTAGGGCCCTCAGAGGTTCTATTTTGCCTTTCTGTGGGACAATTCCCCATCATTTGAGGTCAGTCAATGCACCTTAGTGCGCCCCCCCCCCCCCCATTAAGTATAAATTACAGTTTTAGGATCTGTACTTCTTAAATGACACCAGTGCAACTTTCCTTTCCATTGGCTAAGAGAATTTATCTCTGCTTGTCACCTAATTATCTCTAATTCTGTTCCAGTTGTTGGTGCCTCTGGGTAAACTTTATATTGACCATATTTTAGGCCACCCTTACATACCTTTCTAGTTTCTGACTCATCATCAAACCTTTTAGGTTGTAGACACATGTCATGTAAATTTAATGCCACAAAAATTGCAATAAGAAAGGTATTTTTATTTCCCTGCCCTCAGACCAGATCTCACACTTCTTTCCCTAAGGAAAAATCTATCTCAATTTAAAATCCTCTGAAGAGAATACAACCTCAAAAGATGTCCTAATTAGTCTCCAGACTTCACATGCCATTCAGGTTGGATTGCTACTGAGTGCAGAGCCCATGCGGGAATAAACCTGTCTCATCACTAACCAGCCCAGCACTCTTTCTCTTCAGAAGCAGAACAAGGAATCAGACCCATAATAGACCCAAGTGTTCTTATCTTTACTTCCTCATCCTGCAATATCTGAATCTTGCCAGCGATGAAAGAAGGGGGATTTGATACAGTTGGGAATAAAATCTATTGATTTCTACAAGATCTAAGAGCCATAAATGCTTTTGTAATTCCTCATCAGACTCTAGTCCTTAATCCAACTACTATTTTCATCTCAATTACTGCTGACATGGCCTAATTTACAGTAATTGGCTCTTGTTCAGCTTTCTAATTCCATTGCACGGGACTCACCATTTCTCTTTGCATTTATGTTTACAGGAAGACAATTGATGTGGACATGCATAGCTCAGGGGTAGTGTGAGTCTCTCCCTCCCCTCCCCCAATATTGTCCCAAATCCTTAAAGCTGGCTTAGACTCTATAGTATCTATCCATGGCTCAACTCATTTTGAGTGTGTTGATGATTTCTTACTTTATAACCAAACTAAGCAGGATGTTTTTATGGTTTCTGTAATTCTCCTAAAGGCACTGGCTAAACAAGGTCATAAAGCCTCCCAAGTATAACCATTAATGGGTGCAGACAACTGTTTCTTCTGAGAGCATGAGATATATCTCAGGACACTCGACACACACCAAAAGTTGATTCTGAGTTGATTCTGTCCATTTGTCTGATGTAAACAAAACCCAGCTACACCAATTTCTAGGTGAAGCTGCTATTGTTGCCAATAGATTCTTAATTTCACAGCCTTGGTTAAGTCTCTACGTGACCCCCATCTCAGATGCTACTGTAGATCTTATTTCCTGGCCCTCAGAATTGGCAATGACCTCCTTTCAAACCTTAGAATCAGCACTGCCCACACCCCTGGCTCTTGGCTCACCCAATTTTGACAAGTATTTTCACCTTTGTTGCTATGAAAATAATGGAATTGATGCAGGAAGTCTAGGACAGTGGTCGGCAAACTGATTAGTCAACAGAGCCAAATACCAACAGGGCAATGATTGAAATTTCTTTTGAGAGCTGAAAACTGACTTCTGTGCATGGGCAACAAAGTTTCAATCGCACTCTACATGTGCGTCAGCATGCGGTATTTTGTGGAAGAGCCACACTCAAGGGGCCAAAGATCCGTATGTGGCTCGTGAGCTGCAGTTTGCTGACCACTAGTCTAGGACAACCTTTACTCCAGGATATGTCCTATAACATATTTCTCATGTCAATTAGACATTGGGCATCAGCCCCTATGCCTGCATGTTATAATCACAGCTGCCACCCTAATTGACAAAGCCATTGCTCTTACATTAGGCCCCCATTGTCCTCTATGTTCCTCATGTTGTTTCTGCTCTTATCCTATATAATAAACGGGAAATATGCAAATTGACCCTAAAGGCAGAACAACTGGCTGCTATGATGTGCACTGACCACCAGGGGACAGACACTCAATGCACTCCCACAGGGGGAGCTCTGCTCAGCCACAAGCCAGGCTGAAGGCTGCTAGTGCAATGGCAGTTGCTGGAGCCTCTTCTGCCTCCTTGGCAGTGCTAAGGATGTCTAGCTGAGGCTTAGGGCCTAAGCCCCAGTCAGACACCTGACAAGGGCTCCTAGGCTGCCAGAGAGATGTCTGACTGACAGCTTAGGCCCCATCACCCGGGGGGCTGGCAGGTGGAGATCCCCGTTCCCGACTGTGAGAGGGTGCAGTCCGGGCTGAGTGAATTTTCGTGCACCAGGCCTCTAGTACATTCATAAGACACAGCTCCTCTCTACACAGACGCAGAGCACCTATGAAAAAACCCTAATAACCAATCACTTCATCTTGCAATCCAATGACTCTACTATCCCTCCCTGGTATGGAGTGCCCACTCCATTCCACCTGATTGCCTTGCCACTGTAATAAGGATTTCAGAGCCACGAGATATTCTCTTAGACAGCCCAGGTTTACTTCCATTTTATGATGGCTTTGTTAAAAATGAAATTCCCAGAAAAACATAACTAGTTATACCATAGTTTCTCAGCATGAAAATACGTATTTTTTCTTTCTTTTGAAATGCCTCTGAGCAAGTAAGATATTTAACCGTGATGTTAATCCCTTCAATCTTTTGCATGTGGCCAGAGTCACAGAGAAAATGTATCTGGCAGTATTTGCCAAAAATATCTTCAGTTTTTAACAATAAGAGAGATTAGAGAATCAGAGGACATTGTAAGATAGCTCATAAGCCCTGACGCATGTTTCCAAAACAGCAGGTTTCCGCATTGGAGAAGAATGGTGCAGATTAGATCTCCATGGTCTGTAATGTTGTGAATGTGAATGAATAATCCATGAAAATTAATAGTAAATAAGCAAAGTATTTGCCAGCTAAATAACAGAAGGGGAAAATAACACGATAGCAATGCAACTAATGGAAGAGGCTTATGAGACTAACAGTTAATCAAGCTATAGACCTGCAAGTACTGATATGAGCCATATTATAAATCAAAACTAGCTTAGCTATGGATCAAATGTCTCAAGTATGGACTCTTTTAAAACCGACTATTCAAAATGAAAGAAAAACTTCAAGTGATCAGTGTGGTAAGGTGAAAAAGACTCTCCCAAAGACATACACGTGAAATCACTAGAATCTGTGAAGCTTACCTTATTTGGAAGAAGGCTATTTGAAGATGTAATTAAGTTAAGGATCTTGCGATAAAATCACCCAGGATTATCAGAGTGTGTCCTACACTCAATGATAAGTATCCTTATAAGAGACATAGAGAGAACACACAGGGGAAAAGGTGGTATGAAAGCAGAGGCAGAGACTGGGGTCAGGTAGCCACAGCCTGGGAAGACTAGCTGAGAGCCAGCAGAAGATGGCAAGGCCGAGGATTCTTCCCTTAGTCCAGAGAAAGTGTAGTTTTATGGATGCTTTGATTTCAGACCCCTGGCTTTTGGAATGATGTAACAATACATTTCTGCAGTGTTAAGTCACCCAGTTGTGTTTGATTGTTACAGCAGCTATAGAGCTATAGGAAACAAATGAAATCAGTAGAATCATAAGGATGACTAAAGTCTATTAGACTTTAGCATTTAGTATTCCATAGATATTAGACTTTAATATTTAGTATTCCATAGATATTTTTTGGCAAGGTGTTTAATCTTATGGGGGCCCTCTGTCCTAAAATTATAAATTTATTAGCTGGAGGTGAAATAATATTGTTTATTCTTACTACTTAATATGATTGTGAATAAATATTATCCATAATTTATAAATTAATGCCTCCCAGAACACAACAGTACTATTACTAGTTTTGTTCTTTCTGTGATGCTTGACTTCTTGAATAGATAATAGGGCTTAGCAGGGCTCTCTATGGAGAGAAAAGAGGAGCACTTTTTCTTGAACAGAGGTTCCCCAATGCAGGCAACAATATATTAGGAAGCCTTTACCAAGTCATGAAATGCCCGTTACACAAATACCTGTCTGATACAAATATTTGCCTTTCCTGAACTCCCTAACCTCAATCAGAGGCAGCAATGTAGCATCTACTCTGTATTCCTTTTAGTCAACATATGTTTTATTTTTTTTTTCTTTTCATCAAAAAGAAATAGGTAAGGGGTTGGTATGAAGAGGAATAAGAAAAGTGTGATGGAAACTGAATTTCAATTTTTCCAAAATATTATGAATTCAGTGAAATAAGTTTAAGCTAGGTCTTTTCATCCCGGGCACTGTGGATAGAGGCAATTTGATACGTCAATTTGCATGAAGCAGTTATTTCCATGGCGGTTGCCTCTGAACTGCAGCATGTTTAACAGAATCCGAGTCCTCTGCCCGTTGGATGCTAGCAGCACCTCTCTCCGTAGTGATTATAAAAAATGTTCCCCGACATTGCCAACTGCCCACTGGGGGGCATACTCCCCGCAAAAAAAATAATTGGCTTAAGCATGTTGTTTTCATATCCATTAATATTTTTAAAAATGTTTTTATTGATTTTTTACAGAGAGGAAGGAGAGAGGGATAGAGAGTTAGAAACATTGATGAGAGACATCAATCAGCTGCCTCTTGCACACCCCCTACCGAGGATGTGCCTGCAACCAAGGTACATGCCCTTGGCCAGAATCGAACCTGGGACCTTTCAGTCCACAGACTGATGCTCTATCCACTGAGCCAAACCGGTTTCGGCCATATCCATTAATATTTGTGCGATATTTGTATTTTCACAACGACCATATTTTGGAGATCCTTTGTGTTCCAATATTAATGTTGTTATATACTGGGAAATAACGGTGTGCAAGCCATCTCAAGTCCTGACCTTGTGTAGCTTAGAGTCTCATGGGAAAGACACACAGAAATTAAATTACTATAAAACAGATGTGTGCTGATAACTGATGGCAGACATAGTTAGCTCCAGGCTCAGAGCTCTTCCTCCCCCCTCTAATGAGAGAACTGGAATTTGTTCTGGGCGGCAAAATACCCAGTTAGATGATCCATGCATATTCCTCTTTGCCAGAAACTCACTTTGTTTACTCCCCTGTTTTGGGGATAGGCATTTGTTGAATTGTGTTGAATGAGGTAAAAGAAGTTGCTTGCTGGGAGTTTTATGAGAAATATTCTTACCTCTGCAACAGGGAGAAAAAAAGTTTTCTGCCCAACCCTTCACCTTCTTTCCCCCCTACTTTGAAATTGCAAAAGGCCGTGGGACAGAATTGCAAGAAGCATTTTGTTATACTGAGGGGCAAACTGGGAGAATCAAAGGTATAATTGAAATGCTAAACCAATAAAAGTAAGCACTGCTGTAACACAACTCTAGTCTTTCCAAGTGACTTTTAACCAACTATCAGATCTCATAAAGCAAAAATGTCCCTCACTAATTTACACATTTTTATATTTGTGGTGAAATCTGAGGTACGAAGTAGGCATTAACCAAGGGTAGGTTACGGTAGGGGTAGTAAGGCTTGGCAGAGAAAAGAAGTTGCAAAGGCCCCTGAGGCATATGGCCAAATGTTGAGAGAAGACCACAAGGTCCATCCATGTTGTCACAAATGGCATTATTTCATCTTATCTTATGGATGCATACTATGCCGGAGTTTGTATGTACCAAAGGGGGTCAAATAGATGGTGAAAAAGACAAATTGAATTTAGATGGTGGGAATGTAGATGATGTATCATAGCAACGTACACTTGAAATCTATATGATCCTAACCAATGTCAACTAAGAAATAAGAAAAGACCTCAGTAAGCAGAGCTTGATCGGGGGTGAGAATGAAGTGATATTGCCTGGAATGGTAGGCAAGGCCTTGTAGAAGAAGGGGACAAAAGAAGATAAAGAAATAGTTTGAAAGATGTAACAAACCCAGGTGATGATGCTGGTAGCTCAGACTAGAAAACTGGCAGTGGTTATGGAGTTCGCTTTTGTTTTTAGCCTGGAAAATCATAACTTATTTTAAAAAATAAAACATCATTTTTGGGGGGCAGTTGTATGCAAAACCAGGTTTGTATAAGTTCTATGTCAATAGGTGCCAATATAAAGTACCTAAAATATAAAATTCAAGTTTATATGCTAGTTTATTAAGAATATTTTATTCATTCTTTCTGTAAAAAAATATTACTGCCCATGACATTCTGACTAATATTTACTTCACATCCCAATTTCGTAAAGATTATGTTTATCTTTTCATCACTCACTCTACATATTTCTTCAGCATAAAATGGACATTAAATATAGAAAATTGAATTAATAATATAATCATTATTAAGGGAAAGGACAGCATAAATTCTTAGAAACATAAAAAATAAAATTTGTGGAGGTGAAATTTATATATCATAAAATATATACATTTTAAGTGCACTGATATACATTATTAAAATACTGTTAGGCTTGATATTTTCCCACAGGTCTCTTGTAATTTTTTATTTAATCTTTTTTTTTCTCTCTGTTCTTTAAATACAATAATTTCTATTTTCAGTACACTGATTCTTATTCCCTCTCAAGTTAGCTGTTGAACCTATCTAGTGAATTTTTGATTTATTGTTATATTTTTAAATTTTAGAATCAATTTTTTATGTTTTATTTGATTACCAAGATTCTCTATTTGTTGTGTCATCATATTTTCTTTTCAATGTTTAAACAGTTGCTATAATTCTTTTAATATATTTATAGTAGCTTCTTTCAAGTCCTTATTTGCTAAATCCAACATCTGAATGCAGAAACAGTTTATACTAACTGTTGTGTGTGTTTTTCTCTCTGACAGTTTTCAGGAAGTTTTTTTGTTTTGTTTGTTTGTTTGTTTGTTTGTTTGTTTGATTGTGTGCATTTCTGTTGAGATGTGTATATTTTGGATTGGATTGGTTATGTTCTGGCAAATCTGAATTATGATTTCTTTTTAATTTGCCTGGAGTTAATCTCTGGAATATGTTTCCTTTGTAGTAGTTAGTCACTGATATCTATGCTCAGGTTTATATGTCTTACTTTAGTTTATTTGGTTTAATATACTAAGGAGTATCCTGTTCCTGTGTAGCTTAATATTCAGCCAATGTTTTGGCAGAGGTTGGGCTGAAACACTGTGAGCTTGTTCAGTTCACACCCTCTGGGGATACATTAGTCTGAGGGCTGGGAAGCTGGTCCACGTTCTGCCAGGTGTCAAGCATGCCTTGAGTTTCACTTTCCACTGGACCTTCTCAGGGTTCCCTGTGCATGAAAGCAATTTCCTCGTTAAACAGACAGTTTTGGGGCTCTTTCACTCTCAGGATTTTTCACTTGGATGATTTCACTCTTCGCCCAAACATGGACAACAACTTTAGCTAACAGGGCTGCAGATATTTTCCATCATTTCCGGTGGCATGTTTTATACTTTTACTGGAAATGCTGCCTGCCAGTCATGGGTCTTTGCTTTCTACCTCAAATCAAGTCTGCCAAGCTGGCAGCTACTCTGCTGGTTTTTACAACAAAATCATGAAGCTACTGCAACGATTGTGTTGGGGAGGATCGCAGGAGCCTAAGTGAGAAGACTGCAGACTCAGCTCTCCCCCCCAACCCCCACAAAGTCACAAAGTTCTAACAGTTTTTCATGAATAAATGCTTCCAATGTGTTCATTTCCTTTCATCAATAGCCAGGGCCTTAAATTGATTATGGAGGGCAATTTTGTCTTACATATTTACTTTTGGGAAGAATATTTACTGGGCAACAACATGATCTATCATGAGGTTGCTTTTTAAAAAATATATTTTATTGATTTTTTACAGAGAGGAAGAGAGAGGGATAGAGAGCTAGAAACATCGATGAGAGAGAATCATCAATCAGCTGCCTCTTGCACACCCCCTACTGGGGAAGTGCCCGCAACCAAGGTACATGCCCTTGACTGGAATTGAACCTGGGACCTTTCAGTCTGCAAGCAGACGCTCTATCCACTGAGCTAAACCGGTTTCGGCCATGAGGTTGCTTTTAATAGTCTGCCTTATACAGGTACACAATTCCTAATGGCCTATTTAGTATAACTCTAATAATTAGATACAATTTAATGTTTTCTATTACATTTTATCTAGAGTCCCTTGAATTTATTTTGTTTTTCACTAGTAAGCAAAAAGGTTCTTTGAGTATCACAGGAGTGATTCTAATTTCTAATACCAATTAAATGACCTATTACTCACTTAAGAATATTTTTGTTTTTCTATTAAACTCTTTTTCCTGTTATAACATTATTACAGAGTTAGGCATCTACATGACTAGTTCAAAGGCTATTTATGCTCTTCTGTACCACTTCTCTATGTGTCTGTATTCTCGAACAACTAGCAGTAATGGACTTTCACTTTGATACATTCCAGGGCTCCAGATAATAATGAATGTAATAGACATTGGACATTTTATTACTAACCCGCAACTGAATACATTTCTTATTTCAATGGAATCCCCCACTGTGTGAGTCCTGACAGGAAGCAAGATTGAACTCTATCTAATCTCTAAAAACCATGACACCTGTATCAGTCCTGGGCTCAGCAGATTTCCCGTTTTCACCCAATAACTTAAGTCCAGAGGAGTGATACAAAGATGCAAAATACTTAAAACATTATTTATTGCAGAGTTCAGTAATGAAGTATCCGATAGGAATGGAAAAAAAAATCACATGACCAAACTGATACAGTGCTACTTTTCTTGCTGCCTATATTTTTTGCTTTATACCCATTTGCTGAGCCTGTTTTAAATTCCTAACAATTTGGTGAAGCTCCTAATATATTCTTCTAATGAAATTTAAGTTAGCCAGAGTTTGGAATAATGCAATAAGTAATTCTGAGTTATACTCTGTTGAGCCATAGATGAGCCTGAGGTAAAAGGAAAAATCAATAGCACTGACAATATATTTATTTGATATTTTGTTCACCATGAATATTTACATTAGTTTATTTATTTAAAAAAAATTTCATCAGACCCTAGCTGGTTTGGCTCAGTGAATAGAGCGTCAGTCTGCGGACTGAAGGGTCCCAGGTTTGAGTCCAGTCAAGGGCACATGCCCGGGTTATGGGCTTGATCTCCAGTGGAGGATGTGCAGGAGGCAGCCAATCAATGATTCTCTCTCCTCATTGATGTTTCTATCTCTCTCTCCCTCTCTCTTCTCCTGTGAAATTAATAAAATATATATTTTTAAACATTTCATCAGAATATTATTCATCTTGACTATGTGATGTGTGTGGGTTTTTTTGGTGGCTCCTTAACAAGTGTGTTCACAGCAAGTGCTTTACTCCTCTCACCCACGGCCCAGCCCTGGTTAAGCCTCCATTGCTCCAGTTTAGTTAATGGGCACAAACAACATTTGACTCCAGTGATTTTTTAAATTCTGTGCATAAGAGGCTGATTAACCTCTTTTCTGCATCATGCCATCTTTCTCTCCTGGGATAATGTGCTCATTTTGGCCTTTGGCATGTCTCGCTGACCAGGATGGATACAGGCCTGAATAAATTTACTTTAATTGGCTTCTATCATATGTAAGAAGAAATACAATAATGTCTAGGATAAAACGGTTATCTATACTAATAAAAGGGTAATATGCAAATTTGTCAGGATACCCTCACAGTAGCAGCCAAACAGTAGACTGCATGGGTTGACCAGGCCAGCAGGGGAGTTAGTGAGGGATGACCAAATGACTGACCAGCAGGCTGTGGGGCGACTAACTCCGCAGGGGAAGACAAGCTGGTGAGCAGATAGGAGCCGGCAGGATCGGGCCTAAACCAACAGTCGGACATCCCCTAAGGGGTCCCAGATTTGAGACGGTACAGGCTGGGCTGAGGGGTTCCCACCTCCTGATGCACAAATACTGGGCCTCTATTATATCACAATAACCATGTTTTGAAAATATAAAACAAGTCTAATAATGCTTATTATTTAAAATTTCACAAAACATTTTAGAAGAGGATTAACTTAAAATTACATATTTCACGTAAAGCTAACTATGAAAATGTTCTTGCTTATTTTGTTATTTACAGTTTTTAACATAGTCGCTTTTCTAGTGATCAACAGAAAATTAGTAGTTTTTTAAAAGTTTTACATCTGCCATTGTTTTGGGAAAATCCATTTAACATATCATTTAAAAAAAACTGGTTTCTTTCCCCCCCCCTTAAATATAAAATATTATATCAAACACTAAATTACTTTCTGTCCCTATTCAATATCTACTTCTAGCATTTCAGAATCAAATTCTAAAGACGTCAGTAACTGGTGTTCAGATTATCTAGTAAGAAGCTAGATCACATGCATCATGGGGCCATATTTTCTTCCCTTTCTCCTCCTCCTCCTCTTTCTCTTTATTTTCTATCTGTCTCTTTCCCTTCATCCTTCCTCTTGTGCTCTATAAAATACAAATGTAATTGAGTCATCTTCTACCTATAGAAAGCTTATCTTATATTTGGCCCTTAGTTACTTTGTCTATTTATGTTGGCTAGATTGGGTATGGAAGTATTATTATACTGCAGTATATCCTTAAGTATAATATTTTTATTTTTAAAAAATGAATGATTTTTAAACAAAATTGGGTCTACATACAATGCACAAAACAATAAAATTGGTTAAGCAAAAAACTGCCTATTTTACATTTCTATATTGCATTATTTATTAAATACAACCCCCACAAACACACACACACACACAAATCTATGCAGTTTTGTCTAAACATGACATTTTTTCGAGCTTGTAAACTTGGTATGTTTATGCCATGACAGGTGAAGAGTAGAGTCAGGGCATTGGTCAATGATGTCTTCCCTCTTTCTACAGGTAAAGCAAAAACCCCAGTCCCAATTCAATTACTGAGTTTCAACCACGCTATTAGAAAAAGTTCTGACTTGGAATGTTTATAAAGTAGATCAACTTCTATGCTATTTCTAGGTCATGAAGCTTTTTAAAAATGAAAGTAGGTTTTCTAGGAGGCTTCTCAACATAGAATATCAGAGAAGAATTCTATTCCCTAAACCATACACTACAGTGTATAAACTATTACAGTAACCCTTCTCCTTCAATATTGTAAGGAAGAATAATTAGAAGCTCTTACACAACAATACCTTGTGATGAAGTTGTGTTATTATCAATAAAACAATAACTGCCAGTCCATGTGTTTAGTTCTTTGCATATAATAATTTTAATTCATTTCAACTTCCTGTGAATAGGAGAATAACATACTATTGTTGCTATTGGAAGAAAAAGGAAACTAAGATTTAGTGGATTAGATAAAGTGCTGAATGTAATATAACAAATAAAGGGACCGATGCTTGAATTTAAGTTTAAATTCAAATGCAATGCTCTATTACTCCTCCAATGGGGAGCAGCTATTATGTATATACTCCTCTGGGACATAGAGGCTTAGTGCTTAATGCCTGATTGGCAATATAGAATGCTTTCATTTCATGTCCTAATGAAATGTGGCATACTCTCTTCAACTGTGTCTTCTTTAGAGTCAGAGAAATTTCATAATGAAAAAAAATATTCACATACAAATACTTAAATTCCTGCCACTTGTAAATTTGGTTCCCCAAAATAGACTATCATCCTTTAGACTAGGATAGAGTGTCACTCAATAAAGTCCTAATTAACATGTTATAGCCTAGTAGTTACCATTCAGTCCCCTTTCTAAGAAAGCCCCAGGGGGACCTCTCCACCAAGGAGTACATAGTCTTCTAAACTAAGGAACCTTAGTGTGAAGTGGCAGAAACGATCATTTATAATTTGTCTAATGCAGATAATTTGGGTTTTTAGTTTAGTTAATCCTTGTCAGTTAAGCTCTCTCAACAGCAAAGGGGAAGGGGAAGAGTGCTCTGAGAAGCTCTCTTTTTTTAAAAAAAATGTACTGGGATATCACTGATGAATAACTCTATGTAAACTCAGGTGTATGATTTTATAACAACATATGTGTACTCCATTGTGTGCTCACTACCTGAAGCCTAGTCTCCTCCCCTCACCATGTATTTGACCCCTTGACCCTCTTCATCCTCCTCACACCCCCCTTCCTCTCTGGTAATCACCATACTGTTGTCTGTATCTATGAGTTTTGGACAACCTTTTTATTCAACACAACTGTTACTCTGGCATAAGCATTACATAACAATTAAATAATTACTTATGTTATTAGTAATCACACATTTACTTACAACTTCTAATTAGTTTCTTAGTGCAATCATGAATATAACCTACTGCAATCATAAATATAACCTAATGCTTGCTCTCCCTTTTAATAAATGGGCTCAAACTCAGAGATCATGATAGTTATAACATAATTTGAACATTATGATGCACATAATCAACATTCCAAATAATTGCTGTCAAGTTTTTACCTCCTGGTCATCCTTCCTCATTTATATAATAGTCCTAGCCCTTAATGTATCATTCTTGATGACATTTCAGATGAATATCTTAGCTTCCAGCTTTTTCACTTCTACTGTCGTGATCTTTCGTTCTAATTTATCTTAACTTCAGATTTCACTTCTCCTCCCATCAAATTTTCTGACAGATGTTCCTATGTATTTTGTCTCCACTACCCCGCTTGATAATTTAAACCTATCTAATCTCAATGGGACCTGTATTCCCAAAGCTCTGCTGCCCTGTCGAGGCCTCAGAGACTGAATGATGCTAAATCTCTTTAACTCACATCCATTCAACCCTTTACTTACAATACAATTCAACCTTTTCCCCTCACTTTCAAAATCCTACATAATCCGGGTCCTACTTTCTTATCCATTATTGTCTTATTCACTATTCAGTTTTGCCACTGCTTCCAATTACCCAGCCACACTGGTTTTCATTTCATTTTTCCAAAAAAAAACACACCTTGTCTTTCCTATCTTAGGAACTTAATACCTGACTTTTTATCCTGACTTGCTGACTTCTTCTTGTCATTATGATTATAGCTTAAATGTCATCTTCCCAGAAAGGGCTTACCTGACTGTTAAAACTGAAGTACCTCGCTGAAACCGGTGTGGCTCAGTGGATAGAACCTCAGCCTGTGGACTAAAAGGTCCCCGGTTCAATTCCAGTCAAGGGCATGTATCTTGGTTGTGGGCACATCCCCAGTAGGGGGTGTGCAAGAGGCAGCTGGCCGATGATTCTCTCCCATGGGTGTTTCTAACTCTATTCTCTCTTTAAAAAATCAATAAAATATATAAAAAACAAAACAAAACTGAAATACCTCTTCAGTCACTCTGTATGACATCAAATTACTTTAATTTTATGGTTAGCATAGACTTTTCTTGATTGTTTGTTGGATAAGTATTGTCTAACTTCCTTAACAAGAATATGAAATAATTTTGTCTTGTGTGCCTCAAAATTGATTTGAATCTAAAATAAGGAAAATAATCAAAACTATTATTTATGATTATTTTCTCAGTGCCTTTTTTTCATTTCCTCATTAGGCAATAACTTTATGAGGTAGATGCTATTAATTCAGCATTGGATGCATATACAGGGGTGGGCAAAAGTAGATTTACAGTTGTGAGTAAATGAAACACAGTTTATTCTTGTATTATTATTTATGAATTATTGTATTATTTTCCATATAAACAACTGTAAACTTACTGTTGTTAATCTCTGTATACTGATCACTTACTATGTAATTAGCTTTAGGTATATGTTGCTGATAAAGACACAATACCTGAAAACAAAAGCCTTTATTGTAAAAGTGGAAAAGAATAAGTAAGTAATAACATAGTTTGTGTGCAACGCTTTATGATAAAGAGTAACAAGATTACTTTGAAGAATATAGGAAGAAAAGTTACTGAGTCTTTTTTATTTTATTTATCTTTTACAGAGAGGAAGGGAGAGGAATAAAGAGCTAGAAACATCGATGAAAGAGAAGCATCAACCAGCTGCCTCCTGCACACCCTCTACTGGGATTGTTCCCACAACCAAGATACATGCCCTTGACTGGAATCGAACCTGGGACCTTTCAGTGGGCAGGCTGACGCTCTATCCATTGAGCCAAACCTGTCTTTTAACTCCATTTTCCAGATGAGAAAACTGAGACAAAGAGAAGTAAAAGAAAAAAAAAGTTATATATAGTAAAAAAAATTCTAAAAGATAACAAAGTCAGAATTTGAAATAGACAGTTTTTCTCCTATAAACTTTATTTTCAATCCTCATCAGATGACATATTTTTTGTGTTTTTTTTATTTTATTTTGATTTTAGAGAGAGTGAGAGAGAGAGATTGCTTGAAGGAGAGAGATTGCTTGCCTGCTGTATATGCCCTGATCAGGATTGAACCTGTAACTTAGGTATGTGCTCTGACCGGAACTCAAACTCACAACATTTTTGTGTACAGAAAAATGTTCCAACCAAATGTGCCACCTTTTATATGGGAGGACACATGTTCAAAGTGATAAAATGCAGAGATGATAGAAATCCAATTTCTTTTGATTTTATATATATATACATATCTATATGTTTGTGTGTCCATTTATCACACTATTTTCTATGATATTTAGGCTGTCTGTGAAAATGAATATAATTTAGGCAAGAAATACAGTCTGCCTGTTCATTCATTAGTCTGCTATTTAGGAATTTTATGCAAAAATATTTGTCTGGTGTGTTTTACCCTTTCATCCATATTTTCACCATATGCATGACTGGGTATCCTTCCAGACCCAGCTGCCATCTCTCTAGGGTCAATATGAGGAGATATTAATTTCATGCAGGAGGAGCTAAAACCATTTCCGTTTCCAGAGAGCTAGCTGGTCACCATCATGTTTGTATTACCTGAGGCACACCGCTCATGGAACAGGGCACTGACAGAACCGAGCACCTCCAAACTGGGGGCTGTGTGCATTTGTCATCTTTCCTCAGAAGAGAGTGGGTACATTTTTATTCTTAATGTAAGGAAAAAAAGATCTCAAGGGAGGGGGAAAAAACTCTACTGGAATAGCAATGAAGAAGTAGTTGTTGTACATGACATTTTATTTCTGGATGGCTAGAAAGATCAATGTTCTTGCCTGTAGCTCGTGAATTAATATCCTCAGCTATCAAGGAATGAGACATGGTGCACAGCAACTTGTTCTTCATTGCCAACGTCTTGTCATAAGGAAAGTGATAATAACACGGCTTCAGAAGAGGTGTCACCCTTGGGAAATAGCATTGCTGTATCTTAAAAATCACTAATAACTGTATGAACTTGACTTATGTTTTCTGTACAAGCGAGGCATTTCCTATCAGGTATATGGAAAGCAGAGGTTCTGGGTGATTCAGCCTTTAGGGGATGTCATTTTTATATCTCCAGAGGTCACCAGAGTTTCATCCAATTCTATGAGGACTGGACTGGAGTTCTTAAATATGGAATTACACAATTGCTTTACTCTGGTAAATAATTAGCTTGTG
This sequence comes from Vespertilio murinus, assembly GCA_963924515.1. Taxonomy (NCBI): domain Eukaryota; kingdom Metazoa; phylum Chordata; class Mammalia; order Chiroptera; family Vespertilionidae; genus Vespertilio; species Vespertilio murinus. The sequence goes on from OZ004707.1 coordinate 141,567,299, forward strand.
CTTCTGATGAATCATTTACAGAATGTCCATAGCAGTATATTTAGTAGATATTCAATGTATGTTCTGAGGACAAATCCGTTAATCACTGTATTTTTAAAAATATGTTTTATTGATTTTTTACAGAGAGGAAGGGATAGGGATAGAGAGTTAGAAACATCAATGAGAGAGAAACATCGATCAGCCGCCTCCTGCACAACCCTTACTGGGGATGTGCCCGCAACCAAGATACATGCCCTTGACTGGAATCGAACATAGGACCTTTCAGTCTGCAGACTGACACTCTATCCACTGAGCCAAACCAGTTTCAGCAATCACTGTATTTTATTTTAACTTGCAAACATTTATTAAACATTTATTAAATGTTTACTAAGATCCAAAAATTATGTAAGACAGCATATATGTAAAAATAATTTCAAATAATTTTAGAGTTTAGCACATAAGATACAATAAAAATATTTATGTGTGAAAAGTGTAATGAGAAAATACAAGTAACAAATTAGATAAAGCAGAGATTTTACATTTCACAAAAGTAAAACCAGATCCATAGAACATAAAATGGCAAAGGTGAGGATACACAATTCATAACTCAATAATATTAGAAGCCCAACATTTGTGAGACTTCAAATACAGGATGTTACTTTATGTGCATGAATTTGTCTAGAATCCTTTCTGAGACCACAGTGATATAATACTTTAAAATGAAATGAGCCCATAAAGGCAAAATGAATGGAATCAGTGGGTCAGTGAGTGACATAAAAGGCTATTGAAGATTTCAATATTTTTGCTGAAATCTTAAGAGGGTGGAAGTAAGCAAGCGGTGCGGTAACAGTTTTGACTATGTCATGAAGGCGCCTCAGAGGAGCTGTTAGTCATAATCTACTTGAATATTGTTATAATAATAAGAGGCTTTCTTATTAATGTCTTCTTAAATTCTTACTGTAGTTTTATAAGGTGATTAGATTTGTGTCCACTTTAAAAATGGAAGATCTCAGGATCTGAGATTTAATAAAAAGGAAAACGCAAAGATAAATGAATCATTTTTCACTGAGTTAACTTTTTCTTCATGCAATAAATGTTTATTGAGTACTTACCACATTACCACTGTTCTACAGAGTAGGATGGTATGGTGAGTAAGATAAATATGATTTCTTCTGTCAATAAGTTTATAGTTTTCTGACTTTAACTTAAATATTTATTATAATGTTGAGCAAAATGAGAGAGGGGAAACCAGCAAAATAAACTGATAACTGTCAATGTCTAGTAATGTAAACATTTATAGTGTAAAATGTTAGAAATGAAGAAAACATTTGTATCATGTCCAGTTTAGGTTTAAAACATCCTATATAACAAAAATCTAATATGCTAAGAGTCGTCCATTCAACCAATCAAAGAGTAATATGCTAATGATATGCTAAGGCTGCTGAACCACTCACTATGACTTGCACTGGCCACCAGGGGGCAGACACTCCAACTGGTAAGTTAGTTTGCTGCTGGGGTCCAGGCAATTGGGAATGAGGGAGACTGGCTGGACATGCCCTGGAGCCATCCTGCAGTCCCTCACAGATGGCCAACCTCTCACATCCCTCCCTGGCCCTGACCTTGCACTAGTGGGGTCTGGTCTGCTCCTTCTTGCAACTCAGGACTCTTTGGGGGGATGTCAGAGAGTCATTTCAGCCTGATCCCACAGGCCAGGCCAAGGGACCCCACTAGTGCACAAATTCTGCACAGGGCCTCTAGTAGACGTATATTTGCATAGCCAAATTTATTTGTACATGATATCACCATATTTGGTTACTGTTAGCCTCACTTTCATTTATAGATTAAACTCAATATCTAAAGGAGAAAATCTGTGTAATTTTAAGATACATTATTTAGATTTGTTGACTATATTTGTGATGTTCAATTTCCTTCCTTCCATTTTCTAGTGAATGCAGTCCAAATATTTGCTCCCATCAGTCTAATTAAACTATCCTTTAACAGTCTATCAATGACCTGCTTGTGGCTAAAAGCAAAGGAATTCCACACTCCTCATTTTAACCTGTCCTTCAGCTTTTGATACAGCTGATGGTACAGTGTTCCTCAAAACTCTTTCTTCTATGGACTTTCAGGGCAACATTCTTACCCGATTTTCCTCTTACCTCCAGACAACTCTTTTTTAAACCTTCTTTTCTGGCTCTTTTTTATATTTCTATCTCCCAAACTGTAGGGTCCAGAACTCAATGACTTGACCTTTCTTTCTGAATATCCCAGTCATCTGGTCCTATGATATCTCTACAATCAACTAATAATCCTCAGATTTATCTGTGTAGCCCAGAACTCTCTCCTAACTCTCCTGAATTCCTCCCGACTCTCTCCTCCACATCCCCACTTCAATGTCTAGCAGACTTATCTAATTTAACATATCCCAGAGTGGCTCTTAATATTTCCTACAAACTTTCTCTCTCTCCAGAGACCTGCATTGCTTGCATCCTAATCCTTGTATGAGTTTCCTATGGCTGCTCTGACCAATTACCACACATTTAGTGGCTAACAATACAAATTTATTTTCCCACAGTTCTGGAGGGTAGAAGTCTGAAACCAGTATAACTGGGCTGAAATCAGAATGTTGACAGCACCGCACTTCCTCCGGAGGCTCTAAGGGAAAATCCATTCCTTGCTTCTTCCATTTTCTGGGGTCCTCTGGCATTCCTTGGCTTGTGGTCACATTACGCCAGTCTCTGCCTCTGTGGTTACTTTGCTTTCAGCCTACCACAACCTCTTTCAGGTCCTCGCTGAAAGGTCAATGCCTATGCCGTGCCTTCTCTGACCATCTTATTTAAAATCCCCCCTCATTACTATTATACTTTGCACTCACTCTCCCCCTGTCCTTTATCTTAATCCTATATATATGTACATATAGTTATATAGAACATATATAATTGTAATTCTTTGGCACTTATCTCTCTTTTATGAGAATCGTAAACTCCCTGGGATGTTTGTTATTGATCTTAGCCAGTAGAGATTAATATTTTGTATATTTTATTTCAATAGATATTTAAAGAACTTGTTTGTTGAATGACTTGTTGTTATTAACTAGTTTATACCAATATGTTTCTATACTATTGCTATTTTCCTATGGGTAGCAATTTCATTTTTTTATTTTGAGATAAACTTATTAGATTCATAATAATATTAGAAAATCGTTGTGATGAAAAGTATCCTCACTTAAATATTTATCTCAATAATGAGTGAAAATTATTTTTATTTTTAGTCATTTTAAGATTTATCTTGAAATACAGAATTGTAAAGGAGACTATATTTATATAAGATGGAATAGATAATACATTTGGAAAAAGCTAATATTATTTCACTATACTTTCCCAAATGCCTATATTATACTAAGATATAAACAAATTTTAAATTTTTATAAAGTATTAAAAGTTAAAAACTCAACTTCTCTAAGAGGCTTTACTTGAACAATGTACCTGAAAAATAATATATTAAATGTAACTTGGCACATATAATTATTTCCTTGATCTAAATTTTGCATGTTTAATTAAATGTTCATATCAAATATAACCCCAAATTTATACTTGAAACTGTCCTACTAGGGTTCATTCAACAACAAACTTATAAGATGTGCTGTTTTAAATTTTATTTGTTTTCCTAGTTGGCTGTATCAATTCATATTCCTACCTGCAATGAGTGAAAGTTCACTTTTACCCACAATAAGATTTTATTGAACTATTTATAGTTCAGTCTTCATCATTGTTCCCAAAGACTTTCTAAGTTCTCTGTGCTGCTTATTAATCCTAGTGTCCCAAATTGAAAAGTTCAGCCCTAGTAGTTTTTGATCACTGCTAAACTTCAGATTCTTATCTCATAGATCTTCATTACCTATACTTCGTTCTGATTGCTTGTTTGTTATCCCCAATTTTCCCCCCAGACTACATTGGGTAAATAATTTATTATTTTGATTTGTACTTCATTCTTCAGAATATTACAAGAACAAACATTATTTTAATTGGGACCCATCCTGCAAAAATATGTCCCTTCTGTTATCTCTTATCATAATCTTACATTATCTTTTATCACCATCATCAAAACATTGTTGAATACATAGTTACAAATATTTTTGAAGGCACTGGCTGGATAGCTCAGTTGCTTAGCAGTGTTTCCCAAACTTTTGACATATGTGTACCCCTTCTATAACTTTCATAACGCTGAGTACCCCTCGTCAAAAAAAAGAGGTGTGTTTTAATAACAATCAAAATATATTTATTTTTTATTTTTTGGTGCATACACAAAATAATAATAAATGAAAAATAAAATTATTCATAATAAAATATAGATAAAAGTTATATTATAAAAAACATTTATATGCACACCAGACAATCTCACACCTCAGAAGACTGTCTTGATTTGACTCATGAGAATGTAGAATTAGGCGCAGCTAAGCACGGTGCAGTGCATATCCTCACCAAACTCCAGTGCAACGCGTACCCCCACCAAACTTTTCCAGCTCTCTCTCTCTCTCTCTCTCTCTCTCTCTCTCTCTCTCTCTCTCTTTCTTCCCCTCTCCCTCTCATCTAAAAAAAAAAAGAAAAAAAGAGCAAATAATTTAAAAGAATTATGTGAAGACCCTAACAAACAATTACAGTATTTTGCATGATCGACACTAAACCAGAAAAAATGCAATGGGCTTCTGTCAATTATGGACCTATCCAGTAGCACTCATTTTATTGTCTTTTCTTGCTTATCATTGTTCAGGTGACAGTAAGCTGGATTTCATCTTTGCTTTCCTATAACTCTCTCCTAAGATATAGAAAATACATGGGTGGAAAGTATAAAATATAAATCAAGAGACATGAAACTGCATACCAAATCTGAAATTTCCTTTGAAAAAAAGAAAATTAATGATGGATCTAGAGCAATAAAGAAATGTTCATATGAAAGTTTCAAAATTCTCTGTTCAGCATTTTCAGGTTTATAGCTTGTTGCATGATTCTAAACTGATGGGAAATGAGCCACACCGTCTCACCACGCAGAACCCTTCCTATTCTAAATGTATATTTCCTTTGCTCCTTGGTACTGATTTCATTTTTATACTATGAACTGGTTAATAAAATTCCTCCTGTGGGTATATATAAAGAAATTCTCATTTTGAAATAATAACATTTTACAAAGTATTTATATACACTCACCAAGAATGAGCAGGAGAGTGTTTTTTGCAGAATCTTAGCTTTCACATAAACACAGAATGAATATTATCGCCGAGGTCGGTTTGGCTCAGTGGTAAAGCGTCAGTCTGCGGACTGAAAGGTCCCGGGTTCGATTCCGGCCAAGGGCATGTACCTTGGTTGCGGGCACATCCCTGGTAGGGGGTGTGCAGGAGGCAGCTGGTCGATGTTTCTCTCTCACCGGCGTTTCTGGCTCTCTGGCGCTCTCTCTCTCTCTCTCTCTCTCTCTCTCTCTCTCTCTCTCTCTCCTCTCTCTTCCTCTCTGTAAAATATCAATAAAAATATATTTTTTTAAAAAAAGAATGAATATTATCAGTCACCATATTCTTATGTATACATTTACAAAAGACTGTCAAATGAAATAGGGCAAAAACTGATGCATTAACAATGTTATTGAATCTTCACAATCTGTTTTGCCACTCACCAAGATATAGTCATATAAGGCATTAAACTAAATAAATTTGGTTTTCACAGCTTACATTTTAAGCAAGTGCTGTAAGTCAGGGCCATTTTTGATATTTTGGGCCAGATAATTCTTTGTTGGGATAGAGGGTCATTGTCCTCTGCATTGTAGGATATTTAGCAGCCTAAACCTCCTGGCGTCAGCCCTGCTGGTTGCTAATAGCAATCGCCAACCTCCAACCACCAGGATGATAAAAAATGTCTAATACACTGCAACTGTATTCTCAGTTGATATTGCCTCCAGTTGAGAAACATTATCATAAGTTATGTAACATTACTATGTAATATTATACCTAATATCCAGGTACTTTTAGTTTAGATTTTTAAATTACTATAAGAGAGCACATTAGTTTTTCATCCACCTGTAGATAACTTGAATATGTAAATTATGAAAACACTACACCTCATATTAACTGTCAGAGTTAGAGACAAATATGTTTGCAATAGATAGCATAGATCATGGAGTATTTATTTTATTTTTTTAAATTGATATGAGAGAGAAAGAGAGAGAACCATCAATCACTGATTAGTTGCCTCTTGCATGTGCAATGATTGGGGATGGAACTGCAATGTAGGCAACCTAGATATGTGCCCCGACTGGGAATTGAACCCACCACCTTCTTTTGTATTGGATAATCTTATTTTCTGAATAATTAGAACAAATTTTATAAAGTGTTTTTAAAATGCGAATTTCTTTATGTAAAAGTGCCTGAAAAAGATTTAAATGTCTGTTATAAAAAGTCATCTATATTAAAAATATAGCATGTGAAATCACAGCCATTTAGAAAACCCTAGATATATATTATCCTGCAAATTGTGGGAAGCTGGTACCTCTTTTCTCTGGTCAATTCTCATTTGTTAAAAAATATTATAGTTCATCTCAGATGAAGACAAAATATATATTTAACAAAAGGATATTAGTTATCCTAATAAAGCTTCATTGTTAGCAATGAACCATTCTCATGAAAGGAAGAAATTAAAATGTTAAGAAAAAGTACCCAAAATAAGGAAATAAGGAAATAGGGTATATGTGTGTCCTTCTGATACCACTTATAAAATTGGGTAACAGACTCATTCAAAGAATTTCTTCAGGAAATTTTAGGTTGGTTTGACTTACTATTTATCATTGATTAGTGGCCATATACTATGCAATTATAGTTTTTTTTGTCTGGTTAACATTCAAATAACTTGTGTAGAATTAAACATAATCCAATGATACTGATTATATTCCCCTTAAGTTATCAAATGCTTCTTAATCTAACCTAGTGATGGTCTTTCAAAAATCTTTTTTTGGGTAACTAAATATAGTCTTCAAAGTTTTTACCATTCTTTAGTTCAATTTTGAAAATTATACTTTTTGCAATAGTTACCTTTGTTATAAGTGTCTTAGAATGTTTCAAAGATATAGATACCACTACTTATAGATTCATGAAAACTGGTTTCATGCTAGATTAATCTTGGTTGCAAATTATATTATTGGAGAAAGCACTAAAAGACTATTTCTATAAAAGAATTTGGCTCCTGAGAGTAATGTGGGTCAATTAATATTGATTTGGATAGGAAAGGGAAAGAAAGTGAAAGAAATGAGAAGAGCAGAGACTAGGGTTTATGCCAAATTTTTACATGAATAGATTCTGATAAAATTAAATATATATATATTTCCTTTGCACTTCTTCTATGGGAAGAGATTACTTGTAAGTGTGGAGAGGAAAAAAATTCATACTTAGAATATTTATTTCCACCTGTCATTTTTGAGACTATTTTACTTCAGATAAAATATTGGTGTATTTAGTTTAAGATTTATTTTAAGGAGGTATTTTTGACTTATATTTCTGAAGGACATGTATTTCTCAAGCAGTATTGAATAGAAACCAAGTTAAGCATTTTAATACATAGCAATTTAGGTCTACTAGAAGAATGAACTCCTGGGTTGAGGGGGAGAGCAAGAATCAAGTTATCCAGTTGAAAAATTCTCTTTCATAACAGTCTGTATAATTTTGGGATCTTATAATGGCTTAATAAAGATTTTAAAAATCACCTCTGAGCTCAGAAATTCAAACCTTATACTTTATATATGGAAACCCATTAATGAATAAAAGAGCCATTTATGTTTATTTTGTAAGTTGTATTTATTAAATGGTTTATATTCAACTAACTAATTCAGCCTCTGGAAGGAGTATGAATGTGTGGAAGTTGTTATTAGAAATGAGAAAGTCAGATTCTCCTATAGCCATAGACCTTTGCATTAAACCTGTTTCTCTAGGCAGGTTCCTGAGTAAACTGGCAGAGTGCCCTACATGTCTCCAAACTTGAGGCCTGGAGCAATAGACACGGAGCGCATCGTAGCATCACTGAAGTCAGCCTTTGACTCAGATTCTCCATTTGCCTCTTTATGGCTCAAAACAATGCTGAAATGTTTCCGTGTGCCATGCTCTTTCTTCCTTGTGTGGTAAGACTTTCCCTGCTGGCCTGCCAGACATGAGCTATGCATGGAGTGTACCAGAATTCCGTGTGTGCCGCAGGCATTGCCACCTTTTCTATCAATACTGCCCCCATTCAGGTCAGTGTTACCTCATTCCTAGGTATCTTCCACTCTGAAGGGGGAACAGAACACTCTCAGAGCTAGACAGTTTAGGCACACTTAGTGATGACCAGGATAGAATTATGAGATCTACTGGCACCATGCCAAAGGTTCAGGGCTTTTGAAGACACCAAAACAATTACATATTAAAGTCTACCAGAATATATGCGGTTTAAAAACTTAAGGGCCCAGATGTACTTATAATGTTGATAAGCACAGAGATGCTATAAATGGTGATTTTCTCAGCAAAAACAAATTGCACTGGATTCTGAAACTAGATGATAGTGAAATGTCACAGTGTGGTAGCTACCGCTGTTTAATATGGTGAGGTGTCTGTCATTTAGATCTCAATAAATTAAGTCTCATCCCCTACTATCTCTGTCATAATAGAAATAATAAATTAGAAAAAAAGTATCATAGACTTAAGTCCCTTTCTAACAAAACCACCGTTCATTTGAATCACCACATAGTAACGCAGACAGAAATACAGTCTGTAAAGAACCCTCTTTCCGTGGAAAAATGGACACAGTGACGGAGCTGAGCAGGACACTGAAGAGCACAGGCTCCTGAGCAGACAGCCCGGGCTTCTGGGTCACAGCTTGCTAGTATGTACCCTGCACTAGTCATTGACTCTCTGCTTCAATGGCACCATCTGCAAAGCGGCAATGATGATAGCACTCACAGAGTGTTTGTGAGAATTAACTTAGTGAGTGCATGCAAAGTATTTAGAACACTGTATGGCACAAAGTAATTCCCTCTGGAATGTTTGATGTCCTTCTTATTGTCATCACGCATTTCAGTTTGCATATTGAGGGGTGCTGTATTTCCTTATAAGTACCTCTCTTTGCTATCTTTGCTCTCTTTCTCTCTTTCTTTTCTCTCGTTCTTGCCTGCCTCTCCCTCTTGCCTTCCCTCCTTCTCCCTCCCACTTCCATTTTATGGCAGAGACTGCAAGTTTTCCTCCAGTACCCACTCTACCATTCTTCCTTCTAGTAATAATAACGTCTCCCCCACCTAACCAAGCATTGTCAGGGAACAAGCTAGTGACTACTTTTAAGACTCCCTTGCCATACCATAATGTCTAAAACACTGAGGCCACTTTTTCTTTAGGGTTCACCCTCCTCTCTTCCTGGGCTGGAGTGTAAATAGGGTACTGGCGATCGAGCTTCCACCATGCAAACAAAAGCAACACTAGGAGACTACAGAGAAGTAAGACAGAGGGAAACTGATTCTCCAGATGATTTTGTAAGTCCCAGCCATCTACTGACCCATGATTTACTCACCTACATTTTGTCTGTGACCCAAGACCAGACTTCTATTTTATTTGAGAGACTAAATTTTGGAACTTTTTTTCATGGCAACTAGCCTATCCCTAATAGAGCAAGTCATCTCTCTCTGTCTCCAATTTCCCAGTAATAGATTCAAGATAATTATGTGCAAAGCTGTTATAAAAAGGAAATGCATATGATAAATGTTTAATATGGAAAATGACATGTTAATGATATGTTACCATTCTTTTCTGAATATAGAACCACTCATACTATCCTTTCATTATTTATTTGACTCTCTTCATATATAAAAGATTTGTGTATTTGCTTTTAATTCTGCAGGCAAAGAGGAAAAAAAATTAGTCTTCTAAATCTGGTCTTCAAAAATAGGATACATACATAAAATTGTCAGCTATACCATATTTAATGTATTGTAAGCATTTGAAAGATGATTTTTGAAATGACTTTTGAAAAAAAATGTTGTTTCGGTCAAATCAAACACAGTATTTATAAATACTTTGCCCTAACCCTATCCATTTTGAAATTTGCAGTTGTCATTAATATATTATGGTCTAGAAAATGACTACAAAAATAAATCTATATTACTTTCATATACATTATGTGACAAACATAATGCTTGACCTATAAACACATTTTCCTTTTGTAACACAAATTCATGTCACACAGTACAGTATTATTAGGAACACTTTAAGAAATGATTTTCTAATCTAATGGACATTTGTAAATGTGTGGAAATATTTCATTGTTCTGATTATCATAATGATTGAGTAGTTGCAATGATATTTAGTGAGCCAATATTGTAATAGGGACATTTCTATATAAAGCTCTCCTATCCCTAAAGACCAATATTGTGTCCATTGGGAAACACTGATTTCTAGTCCACTTTTTTGGGGGGGGGATTTGTGGACAGTGTATATATATATTATTAATAAATATGCATGTGTTGGGTCTCAATATTAAATCCAGATATGGTACTTCCTTTGAAGGGAGATTTTCTGATTTAGATGTTGTGATGTTAAGTAACCATGAGCAAATTCAAGGATTCCTCCTGACATTTTACAAATTTAGGATAACTTTTCCCATTAGAATTTTTTTTCCTGGTATTTATTATAACATTAAGCCTGAGGTCTGATGTTAAATAAAAGAAGAAATAAAGTTAGAGGAAGCAGAAAATCTCAAATGTTGTTCTATGGCCTGTTCACTGCTGGAGATGTTTCAAAGCAAAATGATTCTGAATGTTCAGACATCTGTATATTTTCTTTGTTTTGTAACTATAGCTGAGTTCAAATGCTTCAGTTTATCTAAGTACTAGCAGTCTTTATAATTCATGGTACAATAAACATAAAAGGATTCAGCTTTCTTGAGCATTAAGATTGACGGTTAGAAAATCTATAGGCCCGAGTGTTCAGTATTTAGGGAGACGTTGAAGCGCTCATAGGGTTGAGAAGCTGCAAATGTGTGATAAACTCCTGTAATCTCTCAGCGCTGAGCAAAGGTGGCAATAGAAAACTCTCATTTGTTGTTCTTATTGCCCCTAGTGTTTGCTGGGCTTATGCTACCCTCATTTTTCAGGCTTCAGCTCAATGTGCTGTTGGGAAGATCTTCCATAAACACAGTCCCATCCTCCACACACTTTCCGTGTCAGAATCCTATTTTATTTCTTCCTTGCAGCACGTACACCTATCTATAACATGACCGATTAAAGTATTGCCTACATGCATGCTTTTGTCATTACCTACTCTGCTAGTATAATGTGATAAGATAGCTCAAGTGAAAGCTGTATTGCTCATAGCCTTTCCACCAAAGTGAAATTTCTCTTCAGTACATTTTTTGGAATGAATAAATATCTCACATGATAACTCTACTTGCAATATTAAATATGACATGTTTCCTTATAATACTAAGTTGATCTGAAGGTTATGGGTTATTGTTAATCCAATTTTCTTATAATATTAAACTTCATACAATTTTGGTGAAATCACCTCTTTGTGATTTTGTTTTTTAGGGACTTTGCTTCTAAAAGAATTCTATGCAAATATTTTAATATCTATGATACCACATCCAAAGTTTCTCAATCCTCACACTTTGTTGTTGTAATGCTCCTTCATCTTCTATAAATTTCATCTATTTCTGGGAAGGAAAGGATTCAAGTAGGGGGGGAAGAAGAATATGCTCAGTGTAGTTGTAACAATTTTCTCCAACCAGAAGTAACGTCTAATAGTAAAATAATTGTCCATAATATTCCTAATTTGCCAACAAAATTAAAATCTGTGTGCATTTTATTTTTAAAAAATTGAATAAAATGCTTCAAATATTTGCTTCTAAATGTTCCTCGTATAATGCAACTATAGGCACTGATATTAACATTTACATATAAATAGTTTTATAAATACTATGAAGTCAAATGATGACTTTATAATAATTCTTTAGATGCAATGACTTTCCCATTTTGATTCATAGACAAAAAGAAATGACTTGTCTAATGAAACCTCATAGATCCTTCACCTTCTACAACTTTATGTATGCCTGTAAGCTTGGTTCACCCCATTACCCTCCTCTTTATAACATAAAACCAACTGACAAGTTAAAGGAATAATGCTCCCATAAAATGTCCCGAAACCCTGCTTACCATTATTAATAGCAAATGATTCCTTTTGAAATAAAACAGGATGTCAGGCTATTATTGGCTGTTCTTAAGTCTTTTCAGTGCTCTTTTAGAAAGATGGTTTTCCATGGCAGGCTATTAATTGAATGGCTTGATTTTCCCCCCCTTTCATAAAACATATCAGAGAAAAGTTTGATGAGCTCTATACTCTCTAAAATTATGAATTAGTGACACTTTTACACTGCTATCATTTATAAATCACAATTTCAGGCAATGAGGCTGTATCATAATTTCAAGCAAGGATTAAACATTAGTAATGAGTCCTATAAAATAGCTAAAACATTAATGGAGATGAGGACTGTTCTTTTGACCTAGGGCCTCAAGCCATTCCAAAGTCAAAATGCTAATCAGTTTTCTCTTGAGTTGTATGAATGGGAATATTTTATTATGCAAAGTAGAAAGTTGGAAATGTTTCACTTGCTGTAGTGCTTAACTCTCTAATGAGGTCCTATTTGGCCCTAAAATAACAACTCTCAAAAGAAGATTCAAATTTGTGAATGTTGACAGGTGCACACCACTTCGCCTAGATCCACCATGTTTGCAACTCTTGGTAAGTTTTGTTTTCAGTGTCCTCACACTGACCATGTTCCCATTTCATTGGGGTGGATGGGGTTCAAGTTTGTCGTACATTATATGATAAACAATAGGTCAAATACTTAGGTGAGAACACTCGAGCTCTTCTCAGTTGTAGAAGTAATTGTGTAATTGATTAAGTGTGGAAAAAAATAAAAATGCAACTATGTCACTAACTTATTAATTCTTAGGTTGTTATTTTATCCAAAACTACAACCTTACTTTTGCTTCCTCCTTCAATGTCTGTCATTAAGGGGGGAAATAAATATGTACAGCTTCACTTATAATCCTTTCACTCATAGAGGCTAATGACAGATCAAAAAATATTACATAGAAAATGAAGCTTTAACTATGATTAAGAAAACCAAGAAGGGAATTTGCTACATCTACCTTCTCTTATTATGGCCATTTATTCTCATGTCCTGTTTCTTCAAAATCTGTCATTATGTTGGATGAATGCCTCTAAATGACACACAAGGACTATTATAAAACTGACAGCATTGGCATAAATAAATCCTGTTTCACAAAATGAAGCTATTAAAGAGTGCTGGGAAATAGCATTCCACTAAATAGGAGTGCATAATACATTATAGACAAGTTTATAAAACTGCAATATGTATACTAAGCCTAAGAGTCTATAGATTTATTCAGTTTGGAAAACTGAAATATTAACATACTTTTCATTCAGCAATATATATATATTCTTTGTCTTCACGTTTCTATTAGTAAGTTATTTGTTTTGAATATCTAAGTTGGATATATTAAACATTGAAATAAAATTTTAGGAAACGCAGTAGAAATGTAAAGATTCAATTATTTAAATGGTTGATTAAAAAGTTAATATCGGTTAAATGATTTATTTGAACCGGTATTAGGTTTGTAGGGGTCTGAATAGACCTATAATGAGGCACTTAAGCAGCATTAAAAAATCTCTCTTCTGTTGTAAAGTAGATCTTAATACACAAGAGGTCAGTGGTGAAGGAATTGAGCTTCTGCCAATAACCCTATGCTTCACTGCTTTACAAATAAGGAAAGCATGGGTGGTAAAGTGTTATTATGGAGAGATACCATGGTGGTTTCAAAAGGAGTGAAAATTGTTATCAGAATCTTTTGAAATGAGGTTTCAATGAATAACAGAACCAGTTACTCATTTGCTTAAAAAAATCTAAAGGAAACATGCAATTTAAAAACCATTTTAAAGAAAAATTATATTGTTCTAAGGTCATGACTCAGGATCTAATGGTACCCTTGAATTTAAAGACCGCATATGGGCATACCTGTGTATACTCTTATGCACATACTAGAGGCCCAGTGCACAAAATTCAAGCACTGGTAGGGTCCCTAGTGGCTGCTGGCCGGGTACTCTCTCCCCCTTCCCTGGCCACATGACACAGCTGGGGCCTCTCTCCCTTCCCCAGGCAGCTGCCACTGGTCAGGGCATCCCTCCCTTTCCCTGGCTGGCCCTGCCCCTGGTTGAACTCCTGGTTGAGGGTACAATTTGCATACTATGATTTTATTATATAGGATATAGTCTTCAAAAAATAACCTGTGATTGACTTTGAAAGCATTTATTTCATACAAATATACTTCCAAAGGTATAGTTCGTTCATTAGTTTTTAATTTTCATGTAGCCTTTTGATAATGGAGGCTTCTACTTATCTCCACATGCGAAGTCTATGGCTCTACCTAACTGCTGCATCCTCAGTTTGGTCATTTTCCTCTAGTGCTTATTTTCTGACTCTCAAGTGTCATTGTTGCACTTGAGGCAAGTCACTTATCTTTTCCCAGTGGTGAATATGTTAAAGCATTTTTTACAAGCTGATTTGATCAACAAATATGCACCTAGCCAAAACCAGTTTGGCTCAGTGGATAGAGCGTCGGCCTGCGGACTGAGGGCCCCAGGTTCAATTGCGGTCGAGGGCATGTACCTTGATTGCAGACACATCCCCGGTGGGGGGAAGGGGGAGGTGTGTGCAGGAGGCAGCTGATCGATGATTCTCTCTCATTGATATTTCTAAATCTCCGTCCCTTTCTCTCTACAAAAGGTCAATAAAATAAATTAAAAATAAACTTTAAAAAAACCCACAAATATGCACCTAGTACTAGTTATATGCTTAGCATTGTGGTAGACAAGAGAGTGAAAGTAAGACTTGTAGAAAAGAAGAGATTCACTGGCTGCTTATATATTCTATATGCTATATGTCTTACTGATTTTAACAAATACCAATGTAGTGCATAATGTGTTGCAGGTACTGTATTAGTTACAAGAAATAAAGTAATAAATAGTAAAGTTTCCTTATATTTTAGAACTAGAGGCCCGGTGCACAAAACTCTTGCATGAATAAGGTCCCTAGGCTTAGCCAGTGATCAGGGCCGATTGGGGCCTTCTGGCTGCTGGCTGAGACCTTCCTTCATTCTCAAAAGGAGAGATTTAAACAAGGCAAATACACCATGGTACTAGAATCTTGAGGGCCATCTTAGATTTCTACTCAGTGGATATAGATGGATAGATAGATTAGATAGATAGATGATAGATAGATAGATAGATAGATAGATGATAGATAGATCAATCTACAATTTGTCTACTGAGCAGAATATCATGCCTTTGTAATCATTTTGGTTTCAGTATTTTACCCAGAGTAGATTAGAGGGTAACAGAGGGAAAATAAGGAAAGTTAAGCAGTGGTTTGCCAATTGGTCTGCATTAGAAATTGAAACCAATTTAGAACACTACTTATGAAACTGAAAGTCGGGGTGTTTAATAGAAGCAGAATAAAAAATAATTCCTAACCTTCTGATATATAAATACAATTGAATGGAGGGGAGAAAGTAATGAATTAACTTTTTATATATTGAATTTAAGTATTCTTTGAGCTTTACATGAGAAAATGTCTTTAGATAGTTACGTATCTATAATAAAATATATAGATAAGAAGTGGGGGATGAAGGAGGCGTTTTATAAAGTTGCCTAGAAATAACATGTATCAATGAAAAGCACAGTCTAAGACAATAGTCAAGTGATGAGTAGAGGAAGGATAACTGACCAAGTCAATATTTAAAAAATCAGAGAACAGAAGGAGGGTAGGAGGAAAATGTTTTTATTGACATGGGAAAAAAGGGAGCAGTGGTTGTAAAAAATGTGCAATTAATTAGTAGTGTTAAATGTGGCTGAAAGTTAAGTGATTTAAAGTTGCTCATTTGATATAGTGACATGTAAAAAAATGGATGGTATTTTCCAGATGATATCTCTTACTTCACTGAAGTGTGAGGATTAGTTGAGGATTTCAGATCATGAATGTAGGTTCATCTTTCAAGATATCTGCCCATGAGGGATAAAAGAGGGGTAATATAGTTAGAGCTAGCCCAGAAGGATGTTTTCCCCCAAAGATGTAAGATATTTAAATATTTTTGGATAGAGAAAAAGAGAAGACTGAATATACAGGGAAAGAAGATATAATCAAAAGAAAATGATCCTGAGTAGCTGGCAAACAGCTAGAGCCATAGTATAAGTAGATTTGGATTTAGATAAGATAGGGGATCCTTCTTCAAAAGAAAATAGCAAAGCCCTAACCTTGGTTGTGGACACATCCCCAGTGGGAGGTGTGCAGGAGGCAGCTGATGGATGTTTCTCTCTCATTGATGTTTCTAACCCTCTATCCCTCTCCCTTCCTCGATGTAAAAAATCAATAAAACATATTTAAAAAAATAGCAAAGCAAGTTGACAAATTCAGTTGTATATAAATTTGAAGATTTTCTGCTAAGAAGTTGAGAGGGTGTTGGGTCTGAGCCCCTCTGCCAGGGACAGGACCTCCTTAGACGCTGGGACCTGGAAGAAGACATAAGCAGCCGGAGGCAGATGGACCATGTTTTATTGCAAACAAAGCAGCCCATACAAGCACAGTAGTTATTGCAAACACAGCAGTCCAGCCAAAGCAGCCCCCTCATGCTAACTCAGACAAAAGAGGCTCCTTGCCAAATGGTGACATCAGAGTTACAGAAGATAAAAGTGCACCTGTGCAGTGCTTACAGTAAAACTGCTGAGTCATTGCCTTTGCACATGGTATAGCAAATAGGCTTTTAACTCTTTCACATCCGGCGTGCTCTGGTCAGGGTCCCCACAAATGGTTTCCCTCAAATAACAGAGAAGGAAGACATGAGGTCAGATGCCAAGAATAATTCCTCTTTAACCAATGCTTAATGAACTAATTAACTAAAGCCTTCCTAGGCTTATTTCATTCATTCATTCATTCATTCATTCATTCAATCGTGCCTGTATTATTCCTATTTCATATGCCTGCTGTTGTGTTAAGACCTAAGGATAGTGATAAAAGAAGGCATTTCTGTCCCCTCAAGCTGTAGAGTTTGGTAGAAGAATTTAACTGCAACAGGAGATCTTAAAATAATATAGATTAATCTAATTGTGATAAAAAGCTTGGTTTTAAAATAGGGGTGCAGGACGGGTGAGATAAAGGAAAGAGAGATTTGAGCAATGAAGTGGTCAGAGAGGAATAGGTGACTACAAAGATATTATGGGAATTGTTTCCCCCAAAATTCATATGTTGAAGTCCTAACCTCCAGAACCTCAGAATGTGAATGTACTTGACAATACTGCCCTTGATGGGGATCGGGGGTCAAGTTAAAATGAGGCCATTGTGATGAACCCTAATCCAATTAGACTGGTATCCTTTTGGAAGGGGAACAGACACTAGAGGTGTGCTCACAATGAGCTTTTGTGGGCACAAAAAGGCCCTGTGAGGACACAGCAAGAAGAGGAGGCTATCTGCCTGGCAAAGTGAGAAGCTTCAGGAAAAAACAAACCTTCTGATACCTTGATCTTGGACGTCTAGCCTCCATAACCAGGATACAATACCTTTCTGCTGTTGAAGCCACTAGTTTGCAGTATTTTATTAGGACAGTCTTAGGGATGTAATTGGGGGGCTGGGGAGAGCTTATTTCAGGCCGAGGAAGCAGCTTGAGTAGTGATACATGCTTCTTAAACTTTGGTGTCACCTGGAGATCTTATTAAAATGCAGATTTTGAATCTGTATGTCAGAGGTGGAGTCTGAAGTTCCACATTTCTAGCAAGATAGCAGGTGATGTCAAAGGTGCTGCTTTGAGGATCACTTCAGTAACAAGAGTCTAAGGCTGCACTTTCTGATAAGCACCAACCACGTGTAGCTAATGAGCACCATAATTATGGCGAGGCTGAATGCCAATTTGCTGCAAGTGTAATATATACTCTGGATTTCAAGGACTTTTTATGTAGAGTAAAATATTCCATTAAACTTGTTTATGTTGATAACATTGAAAGGATAAAATTCTTGAATATGTTGAGTTAAGTAGAAAACATTTTTTTAACTGTGGCTACTAAAAAATGAAAACCATATGGGACTCAGATTATATTTGTTGGACCGTGCGATAATTTAGGGAAATGCACTTCATTTTTTCATCGCCTTTCCTATGGATTTCAGTTCTTTAGATTTTTATGATGTGAAATATACAGGGTGTCCCCCCCAAATGTATACATATTTTAATAGCTGATGGCACAGTTTTAAAAATGAAATGTATTTTAATAAATACTGCCTTTACAATTATTCAAAATGTGTGTATACATTCTTTAGGGATATTGTCTATCTCAATGTGGTATATGCATACAATGGAATCTTATTCAGCCTTAAAAAATCCTACTATGCTACAGCGTGAATAGACCTGGAGGACATTGTGCTAAGTGAAACAAGGCAGCTATAGAAAAACAAATACTACATAGCACCCCTTGTATGAGTAACCTAAAATAGTCAAACTTAAAGAAGCAGAGTGGAATGGTGCTTGCCAAAGGTTGGGGAATATATTAGACAAAGGGTATAAAATTTTAGTTTTACAAGATAAGTCCTAGAGATCTACTGTACCATGTAGTAGCTGTAATAAAAAAATACTAAAAACTGCATAAGAAAAATTGATCTTATGCTATGTTTCTTATGGCAAAATAACAACAATAAAATAATAACAATAGTAACAATGATAAATTGGGCATGAGAAAACTTTTGGAAGTAGTGAATATGTTTATGGCATATTTTCAATGATGGTTTCCCAAGACTATACATTATATAGTGCATTATGTATATGTTAAATGTGCACAATGTTTTACATGTTAATTATATATTAATAAAGTGGTTTAAATGGATAAAAATAAAATTAAATTGTGCAAAAAAGTTGGATCATGTTGGAAAATATCATTTTATTTTCCTTTCTGGTCTCTTCATTTTATTCAATGATATATGAGACAGGCTATATCATCTTCTCTGCTTTATATGCACCTCCAGTTTGTGCAGAATTTTCACTGTGTCAAAGGGATGTAACATATTAAAGCATGGGGATTTGAAATCCATTTTTCCTCTATATTCTGGAGCAATTTAAAGATCTTCTTTCCATTTCCCTCCATTGAAAGATGGAGTCTAATTCCTTTTGCTTTAAGTCCTGTTGTCCTTAGTGACTTGCTTAACCAATAGAATATGGCAGAAATAATTTTATTGGATTTTCAAGGTAAGGGTTTAAGAGGTCTTATCGCTTGCTTGTGACACTCTAGAAACACCTTAGTCGCCATGTAAGGAGTTCTCCAGCTAAGCAGACTGTAAGAGGGGCCCTGTGACCCCATGGAGAGGAAAGGGGTGCCAGCAAAGCTTAGGCCAGTGGTCGGCAAGCTCATTAGTCAACAGAGCCAAATATCAACAATACGACAACTGAAATTTCTTTTGAGTGCCAAATTTTTAAAACTTAAACTTCTAATGCCACTTCTTCAAAATAGACTCACCCAGGCCACTGTATTTTGTGGAAGAGCCACACTCAAGGGGCCAAAGAGCCGCATGTGGCTCACAAGCCGCAGTTTGCTGACCACGAGCCTAGCAATCTGGTTATTGGAGCTGAAAAGGCACATATACAGGGGCTCTCAAAAATGTATGCACACCTTAACAGTTGATCCTATTACATTTTGAAAATTAAATGTATTTTAATAAGCACAGCCTTTATAAGTATTCCAAGTGTGTATACGTTTTTGGGACACCATGTATGTAAAGAAAGTCTTTCTGAACCCTTAAGACAAGACTGGACACCAGCTAAATACTTCTGTGTGACCTCCAGTTGACATACTAGTAACATGAAACCCTGTAATCACCCAGCCAAATTCTGCTCGGAAATTATGAATTCACACAATGTATAATTAAATGATTATTGTTCCTTCCACTAAGTTTTGAAGATCTTAATTACACATTAGTAGCAACAGAACATCATTTTCCGAAGAGAATATAGTTTACTCAACAGGGCTATTAAGTTTTCATTTCACTGGGCAGCATAACAGATAAACAGAATTCAAGTAACTGTGAGAAATTATGTCTTGCATATGAAAAATAATGATACAAAAATAGAAACAAAGGTATGGAAAAAGCAAGGAAAACTAAAATAAAGTGCAAGACTAAGTCAGGTTGGCGCTGGCCACATGTTCAGTGGTTAGGGCATTGGTTGGCCTGTGGACTAAAAGTCCCCAGGGTGTGTACATAAGGCAACGGATTGTGCAATTGATGTGTTTCTCTCACATCAACGTTTCTCTCTCTACCCCTCCCCACTCCCTTCTACTTTCTCTAAAAATCAATAGAAAAAAAAAATATCCTGCAGTAAGGATTAACCAAAAAAAAAAAAAAAAAAAAAAGACTACGGTTGAATGAGGAGGACAGACAGAAAAATGAGAGACATTCAAAAGGCATCCATGATGAGTGGAATATTAGTGACAAGAAATGTTTAATGATAGTATTTTTAAAGAAGTATAGCAGTGTGATATGCTATGTCATCTACTCCTTCATGTTCTGACAAAATATTCAGTAAAGATTTCCATAGCATTTCAATGCTTTTAGATGAGGGCACATCTTTTTTAAAGTGAAGTTATGCTGAGACTAGATTTAATAAAAGAGGAAGAAGATAGTTTCATTTGGATTACACTTAAAATCATCAATCAGAATAATCAATAACCAGAAGCAACACTTTTGTAGAACATAAAATTGTAAAGTGATGCTAGAACTTAAAGTGAGAGCCACTGAACATAATTGTAGTTTTATACATACATATTTACAAATATATATATATATGTAAAAATATGCTATGTGCATATACATTTATATATTTACATTACATATATGTACATTTTCAGTGCAGTGGCATTTTCTTTTCTTTTAAACTTTCCTCTTTTTATACTTAAGTTTCTACTGATATTTAAGTTATATTTAAACAGACTATCAATTCCAAAATATTATATAAAAATACTTTGGTTTTAGATTTTTCTTTAGCTTGAGCATTGAGTCTTCTAACTTTTAAACACACTTTTAGTTTATTTTTGCCTCACTTTATTTTAACCTATCTTTTCCTCCTACTCATGAATACATAATGCTAACCATGGCTTTTGACAAAAAGAAAATAGATTCCTCCCAGTTTTCCACAGGATAAAACCTTGTTTCCCTTGTTCGTCTCTCCTGTTCGGCTGCCCTGAGCCATCCCTCTTCGTCTCACACACATTCATCGCTGCCAGCTTATCTCCCAGAGCACCTTTGCTCTCTTTACCTTTCCTACAAACCTGCCTCTGGACTGCTTTCTCTCCCACTCCCATTTAGCTATCTGTCTAGTCAACAGGAAGGGCATTAGATTTTAACTACTTTTTAAAAAAGTTTTTAAAATATATTTTATTGATTTTTTACAGAGAGGAAGAGAGAGGGATAGAGAATTAGAAACATCGATGAGAGGAGAATCATTGATCAGCTGCCTCTTGCACACCCCCTACCGGGGATGTGCCCGCAACCTAGGTACATGCCCTTGACCGGAATTGAACCTGGGACTTTTCATTCCGTAAACCAACGCTCTATCCACTGAGCCAAACTGGTTTTGGCAGATTTTAACTACTTTTTAAGGTATAAATAAATCATCTACACACGAAACCTAAAAAATGATAGCTCAAGCCATAAGAATCATAAACACTTGTATAATGTTTGCATATTGCTATCTTCATATACTAGTTTTTCTTTTTCTGGATTTAACTTCCTTCATTTTTAAAACTTGGATATCTGGCACGCACAGGTTTGGCTCAGTGGATAGTGTGTCAGCCTGTGGACCGAAGATTCCCAGGTTCAATTCTGGACAAGGGCACGTACCTTGGCTGCAGGCTCCTTCCTGTCCCAGACCCTGGTCCAGGCTCTTGCAGGAAGCAACCAATTGATGTGTTTCTCTCACATCGATATTTCTCTCTGTTGTTCCCTCTCTCTTCCACTCTCTCTAAAAATCAATAGAAAAATATCCTTGGGTAAGGATTAAAAAAAAACAACAAACAACAAAAAAATGAAAACACTTGGATATCTTTTTATATAGATAGCCATTATCTTACGCTTTTTCATCCATTAAACTAGGAAACAGAATATTTCTAACATAGTAGCTACTCATCAGCCTACTCAGTGATGTGACAGTTTATGATTTATGCTTTGAGGAAAAGGGGATCTGTTTAGAGTCTCTCAAAAAATAAGTCTACACAAAAATATTTATGAAATTTATGTTAAAAAAATCATAACTTTGGAAGACAAAATGACCCGATCATGTCATGTATTACTATAGTGCTGAATATCTCCTGGCAGGGCGGCTGCCCATGTACATCTCAAATATGAAGTGTGTATTTTCTGAGGCTACTTCTGGTACTAACACCTGTTTCTTTCAGAACCAGGCAGGTTCAAATGATGGAGGAGACTGCTTACCGGAAATGAATACCAGTTAGAGAACAGCAGAATTGCCATGCCCAGGGTTGAGGAAGAAAGGGGAGAATATGGTAATTTTCCACATCCCAAAAGCCCACCAAGAGCTGTGGCAGTGACCAGGGGCTGCCTGGGGAGAGCTGCAGCACTCGGGGAATGCAGCTACTGTTTGGTAAAAGCACCAAAATAGGTGTATTAAAATATTTGATTTTCTTTTTCCTTTTCGTCGCCTTTGAATTGGGTTACAAGTTTCAGATGGTTCTATGCTATAACTATATGAATTTAAAATATATAATTTTTGATCTATGATATAAATAATGAGCTAGAGATTTAGATATAACCAATTTATATTTAGATATATCTGAAAGATAGAGTTTGATATAACTAATTATTAGTTCATATCATTTATAAAGAAACATATGTCAAAATACGGGAGGTTTTTTTTTTTCCTTTCCTGTAAAATATTGATAAAACATTTTAAAGATATGAATCTTTTGGATCTTTTGTATTGTAAGATTATTATAATTTTATCAAAATATTAGTTTAAAAAATCAGTGTAATATTTTAATTAGCATAAAATGGAATATAATTTTAAAGCTGGCCCTATATTGACTTCAAAAATCAATAACTGTTAGAAATATATGCACTTCCTTTCCAAGGGCTCTTCTTTTAATTCCCTTTACACAGAGGCCTTTAAAAATGAATATATAAATGACTGTCTCTTTTTTCTTTTGGAAAACAGTATGTACACTGAAAGAAAAATAAGACATACTTAGAGGAAAGAAAGTACAGAATGTAAATGATCTTGACTCTCAAAATTCAAATGTCCAAATAATCTTATTTTTTAACATTAATTTCATTCATAATTTTTTAAAATGAGCCCCTATAAACATTTTTCCTGTTAAGTCAAAATAGGAAAACGGTTCTTTTTGAGCTGTTAAACAAAAGTGCAGTCTGTTCTAAGAAAATGGTATTGATCCTGAAAAAGTCCAAGTTGAGTTGTAGTTCACCTAATTTAGGTAAATCTCTTAAGAGTGAGAAGAAAAAACACAATTCTTTTAGTTAATAGGCAGACTTGTTTTATGGAGAAAAACCAAGTCACTGATAATTAGGAGAAAGAATTTTACTCACACTTCAAAGTTTCTGGACTTATTCTTTTCTTCTTCAGTCTTTTTATAACACACACACACACACACACACACACACACACACACACACACACACTTCACATCTTATTCAATCACACTACTTGCTGGTTTCACCAATATTTAAGAATATTATGCTACGTGAAATAAGCCAATCTGACAAAAGCTAATTCACATGATTTCACTTATTTGTGGAATCTAAGGAACAAAATGAATTACCCAATAAAATAAGACCCTAAGCATGGAGGCATGGAACAGACTGACATATCTTGATGTAGGGTTGGGGGGACAAGAAGAGATAAACCTATGCACTTTTATGCTTATTAAAAGCCCGGTGCACAAAATTCATGCACGGGGAAGGGTGGAGGTGTCCCTCAGCCAGGCAAGCACCCTCTAGCAACCCGGGACTGCCAGCTCCTAACCACCCACTTGCCTGCCTGCCTGATCGCCCCTAACCTCTTGGCTGCCTGCCTCAAAAACCCTCACTGCCTCTGCCTGCCTGCCTGTCTGATCGCCTCTAACTGCCTCTGCCTCAGCCCCTGCTATCCAGGCTTCATCTGGAAGGACATCTGAAATTACATCCAGAAGGTCATTTGGCTGTCTAGTCTAATTATCATATTATGCTTTTATTATTATAGATTATTATAGATATACATAGCCCATGGACATGGGCAATAGGGTGGTGAAGACCTGGGAGTGGGGAGTGGATAGGAACTAGGAGGATGGGGATTTAAAGTGGTAAATGGGAGACTTCTGTAATATTATCAACAATAAAACATGTATATAATAAAAACGAAATATTCTAATCTTAATTCACAAATATTTTTGAGCAGCTTTCATGTACAAAGCACTGAACTATGCTGGTCATAAAAAAGCAAGATAAATCTGTCATCTAAGGTAATTTTCCACAAATGAAGCTGTGTTTATATATTAAAATGTGCAGCCTCATCATTTTTTTTTTACATGTTTACATTCTGGTAATGTATCCTCATTTTCAGAAGCTCATTATACTGCATTTGGCTTATAGTCTAGTACCCAATGTTTATCAGAGTCTGTTAGATATGTCTCTTGACAAAAACAGAGCTTTTGGTTAAATATACTTTTCTAAGAAACTTTTTTATGCCAGAGGTTAGATATTAAAAGTTAGATAGTAACAGTCCTAAGAGTCATATGAATACAATCATGTTTGATTTCTCACTCTCTTCTTTGCCTCTGTCATTCAGTTCACCATTATCTTGTCACTTTGTCCTTGGGGACATTCCGGAAACCCACTCATTATTCACAATGCCATAGTCTTGATCTAGAATTAATTTACTTGTGAAAGGGGTACTGAGACAGCCTTCAAGGTGGAGACCTGTCCAAGACCTCTCTTCTGTCCAATTTATTCAATCCTCAGCAACTGAAAATATTTCCCTCAAAGCAACATGACTTTCGCTCTCATTTACCTTGAAGTAGCTGCCAATCGTGTTTCTCCTCAAGTTTCAGCTTTTTATTCTTTCTCCAAGGTTCTGACTTTGTATTCCACTATTATCTTATCTACAGTATTTCACTCTTGCTTATGTAGTAAGATCTCAGGACAGACTGCCATGCCAACCTCTAAGAACCTCCCCCACAAGTTTTCTACAAGTTAGAGGGTCTTTCTTGGCAAAATGCATCACCCCCTCATCTCAGCCTTTGAATTTATGTTTGCAAAGCAGGCTAGAAATTAAATAAAATCCTTTTCATTTTCTTTGTAATATAGGTAATTATATAGTCTCAAAAAAACAAACCTGTCCACGCAGAGCTCCAGTGCGCCTGGCCCAGCCCGCAAACCCTCTGGCCGCTTCCAGCCCTGACCTCTATCCCTCCAGTCACCTCGGCTGGTCCCTCCTTCTCTGGGGGCTTCCCCACTTCTGTCCCATCTCTGGAGCAATACCCCAATTAATATGCTAATGGTCTGGTTGTTACCCATTAATAAAGAGCTAATGTGTTACCCACTAACACATTAGCTCTTTATTAGTACAGCTGTCTGTCTGTGAGCGGCTGAGCACAGTGTTTTGAGTAGTAATGATATTGATGATAATAATAACTACCGCTTATCACTCACTTTCTGTACAGAGCTGACCTCCCACTGAGAGTTTTACAATGAAGATTTTTGGCATTGCACAGCTTACAACATTTAACCCTTATAAAACTCCCAATGAGACCATTTGACAGGCAAAGGAACTAGAGTGCTGAAAGGTTCAATAATTTGGTAAAGATCACAAAGTAAGTGTTTGAACCATGCTTAATTGTTTCCAAATCATAGGTTCTTATCTAATGGTATACTAGAAAGCCAAAATACTGGACTTTTCTGAACATGATGATTTATGGTGAGACGAAGGAAAAAATACTTCATATTTACCTTTACTGGAAATTTTGAGCAGTTGGTTAAAGTATCAGAATAGCATAGCAGTAAATATTCAAATTAGGGAATAAGCATTTGTTTGAAGGGAGAGATACAGTAAAATGCAGCAAAACTAAATCAATGGTTTCATTGCTCATATTTTTTTAAAGAATGAGACTGCCTCCTACTGAGAGAGATATACCCATTAAGCAAACAAAATATATAAAGTTCTTATCATACACTCAAAGAACTTGTGTTTCTTTTAGGAAAATAGCCATGTACCCTGCTTTTAGAAGCAATGGACATTATTTTTTATCATATATTGAGTACTTAGCCACACTCTGCCAATATTTGAGTGATAATAATTGATATCAAGTATATAATTTAGAAAAATGTGAATATTTTATTTCCATAAGAACGTGAACATTTTATATCCATTTGAGTGTATTACAAAATATTTGCTGCTAATAATTATTATTCCAAATAATAACCTGTGTTCTTATTTGGAAAACTCTATTTTTTAAGTCTTTTATTAAAACAATCTCATTAAATTAACCTTTCATAGCAATGACTGGAAATGAGAGGTGATGGGGAAAAAAGTAAAAGTACTTACCCTAGCATTACTTCTTATATCTTGTTGTGAGAAATATGAGCAAATGGACAATATACTAAACTAATTCAGCAGAATCTGGTACTTAGAGAATTAAAAATCCACCCTGAAAACCATTCATTGTAGAGACTGGGAATGACACTGATCCTCCCATTGCTTGGGATAGGATTTGAAGATATTTCCATTTGGCTATCAAAGGAGTCAGCAACCCCAGAAGACAAAACAACTAGGCTACCTTTATTAAGTTCTATTTTTATAGAGCCAATATCTGCTTTTCTTTAACTTCCACACCTGTACCTAGTTTTGTAGAAGACAAAGTTCACATCTATAAGCTTTTCTGAGCTAATACTGACATAGATCTTGTTCTTACTTTTTTTGTTTACAAGTGAATACAGTTTCTACCTTCCTAGAACATAAAAAATGTCATGAAATTATTTTAGAACTTGAAATGGTGTTATGCCTTGCGGTGACCCCTGTGAGTAAGATGGATCACCAGCATCTTCAGGGCAGCCACACACTAACATTTGACTGCCATTCTTCTAGTTTCATCTTCTACAACATTAGGGTCTGACCAAGGAATATGGCCTCGTGGTTGTTAATGTAACCATGATCTTTACAAGTAGGACTAAAGAGCTAAAGAGAGAATGCTAGTAGCTTTTTGTACATAAAATTGAAAACCTTCATTTTAAAAATATTTAAATTATATATATATATATATATATATATATATATATATAGAGAGAGAGAGAGAGAGAGAGAGAGAGAGAGAGAGAGATTTTAAAGAAAAAATAAAACAAAATCATGAAATATAATTCATGAAAATAACCCCCCGTGTCCAAATAATATTTTTATTTTAATGTCACTTTAACTTATAAAATAATAAATCAAGGCATAATCTTTCTACATTTGGAACTTCTACATGCAGCCATAAAATCTAAACACATTTATAAATAAATAACAAAGTACCCAAATCAACATATTCATATTTACCATACTTACTGTGCCATTGATGTTTTGCTGAAATTTAGGCACCACTGGCTACAAAGATATAGTGTTTTTGGAACTTGCATAT
Organism: Vespertilio murinus; assembly: GCA_963924515.1. Taxonomy (NCBI): domain Eukaryota; kingdom Metazoa; phylum Chordata; class Mammalia; order Chiroptera; family Vespertilionidae; genus Vespertilio; species Vespertilio murinus. The sequence continues at coordinate 141,595,053 of OZ004707.1, forward strand.
GGCTATGATGTGAAATCACATACATCTCATTTATGTTTAATGATGAAAATAATTTGAATTTCCTCCTAATGAGCACTCTGTGATAAAATAAGTGAATTATAGAAAATAGAGATGTAACTTGAGTTAGTTATATGGTTACTTCTCTGCATTCAAATTACTATAACTTTTTTTCATCTGACATGCCATTTATCATTTCATCTTTCCTTGACTTAACTGCATTATTTGTAAGTTAACTTCACGTTCTTTGTTCATTTTGCTGCAATGATACTATTTTGTGTCAGAATAAAGGAAGCAGTGGCATGGTGCTTATCACATAGTGCTCATGTAGATTTTTTTTTTCATGATCTTTATCAAAATAAAAGAAAAGAAATATAAAATATTCTAATTGGAACTATTAAAAACCTTTACAAATTTCCTCTCCTCAAATTTGAAGTTATCACACTCGTAATTAGGGAATTTTTCAGCTCCTTTTGTTCACATTTAATCAATAAAATACCAACAAATTATATTTCTCACTTCTACAGTACATAGTTTAATGACAATTGAGTTTTAATTATTTTTAACTTGAAACACCATTTGTTTTTACTTGAAAAACACTAACTATATAATGAAATAACTATAAAGAAATAACTTCTTTAATGGCTACTGCTTTGTTTAGATTTTCCTATTTGCAATTCAGTGTGACAATCCTTCCTTGCTCATAGAAATTCTATTTTGTAGACTGTAATTGAAAACATTTCTTTGTAATCTCAGAATTGAACACAGATATTTTAATTGCCATGCTATGAAAACCTCTAAAGATGAAAGAATGGAATATTTAATTTTAGAACCTACAAGCCATATTCTACAACCATAATTACTAATGGTATTTAACATATCTATATGTCAGACATTCTTTTAAAATCCAACTTATTTTAATAATGTATTGAAGATAACTAAGATAATTTTCAGATTATTAATATGTTCTTTAATCGTTGTTACTCACAGTGACGATTAATATTTTCCTGCACATCATCAAGTTGTACGATATTTGTTATGTCACTATTGCTTTAAGAATTTTAAGACTTATATTAATAAAGTTGATATTCTTCAAAATTGAAAAGTGTTTATAAAAACAAATATTGATGCATTTTTCTGAGTAAATTCTTTCACTTTTTAGAATTATGCATGCATTACATTCAGAAACTTGGAGAGTTGAAAACCATAAAAAGGGCAATAGGACATGTTAATTCCTTTTTCGGAAATGTTCCTCTCAGTACTGATCTTTTCATGAAAGAAGAACACGTAATACTTTCTACTGATGTATCCATTTCAAAGGTTCTAACTTAATGATCAGCAACTGAGGTAAAAATAGAAGACATTCAGTATGCTCTTTTGCTAGAAAAGAAACCCATGCTATCATTATGTATTTCTGTCTTAGTCTTGTATATGTTCTTTTTTTTCCGACTAGAATCCCAAAGTTGTGAAATCACATACATCTCGTTTATGTTTAATGATGAAAATAATTTGAATTTACTCCTAATGACCCTTCTGTGATAAAATAAGTGAATTATAGAAAATAGAGATGGAAAAAAACTTTCAGTTAAATAATCTTCATTAACAAAAACCTTTATTGTAAAATTTGATAATTTAGTAACATCCAAATTATACCTGGTTTGGCCCAAAAACCAGGAGGTCATGGTTTGATTCCCAGTCAGGACACATACCCTGGTTGTGGGCTCAATTCCCAGTGGGGGGCAGCAGATAGATGCTTCTCTCTCATTGTTATTTCTATTTCTCTATCCCTCTCCCTTCCTTTCTATAAAATAAACAAAAATATATTTTAAAAATATGCAGCTTTTTTCAGACCAAGAAAACTCAAGAGATGTTGCATAAATAAATTCTAATGCCAAAGACAATTATAACCAAATAATTCAAGAAAAAATTAAATAACTCCATAATAGAGGCCTAACATGCAAAAGCAAAAACAAACAAACAAAAAACACACAAAACAAGATGATAAGTGGTAGACCTAAATAAAAGTAACCAGTTTGGCTAAATAGAATAAGTTTAGTGGGTATAATGGGCTGAACTGTGCTCTTTTCAAATTCATAGATTGAAGTCCTAACCCCCAAAACCTCATAGTTATTCTGTTTAGAATAGGGCCTTTAAAGAGGTAATTGCCTTAAAGTTTGGTCATTAGGATGGGTCTTAATTAAACATGACTAGTTTCCTTGTGAAAAGAGGCCATTCGGATACAGACAATAGTCAGTGGGATGACTTGTAAGGATACAGCAAGAGATGGCCATTAGCAAGCCAAGGACAGATGCCTCAGAAGAAACCTGACCTGTGAATACCTTGATCTTCGATTTCAGGCTCTCAGAGTTGTAAGAACATAAATTTTTGTTGTTTAAATTACCCAGTCTGGGGGATTTTGTTATGGCAGTCCTAACAAACTAATATAGTGAAGTTTAGAAAGTAACAATTAAAAAAATACAATAATAGCACAAAAGTGATATGAATAAATAAAACATTCTAAGATCTTTCTAATATTCAAAAAGAATGTAAGATATCAATCACTTCAAATGTGTTAGCTATTCATGTTTTAAAATGCAGGAAACCTTCTACCCTGACCAGTGTTGCTCATTGGTTGAAGCATCATCCCATACACCAAAAGATTGAAAAAGATTGGGGCGCATACGGGAGACAACCACTAATTGATATCTCTCTCTCTGTATCTCTCTCTCTCTCTCTCTCTCTCTCTTGACTCTTTAAAATCAATAAGAATATGTCCTCTAGTGAGCATTTAAAAAAATAAATTAAGTAAATAAAAAGTAAAATGCAGGATAACTTCTAAAGGAAATGGGATGTTCACTTAGATGAACAAAAAAAAAAGCATGTAATGATTAACAAATATAAAATAAAATAAAGACAAAAAAGGAGTAAAGAGAAGAGAAGAAAAAATGTCAGGCACCAAATGCATATACTGGTGTTATATTCAATTATATCAATGAATGGATATGTATTGAATCATGTAACACCCCACTGAAAATACAAAGACTGCCAATCTGGATAAAACAACCTGGCAATATAAGAGAAACAGCTGAAATATTAGGAAATTACAAGGTTCAATTGAAAATATGGTTTGTATTTTCCATTGAACAAGGAGGTAAGAAATTAGTACTGAGAAATAATATTTGTATAATAGTTTGCATGATATTTTGTATGTCAATTATCATTTTTTACTGAATTGACATATAAAATATTCTACAAACTGTGCGCATTTCGAGCACATAATGAACATTTATAAAACTAAACTGGCTAATGAGCCATGATGAAAATCTCAAGCAATTGTAAGCATTTGAATTACATAGAGCACATCCTCTGACCAAAACATAATTGTCATAAACCAATGACACGAAAGCTGCTTTTTGAACACTTTAAAATACCCTTTTAAGTAACCTTTGGCTCAGAGAAGAAATTATAAGATTAAGAAAATACCTTAATCTAAAAGGTAATAAAATATACTCATATAAAATCATTTTGGGTGCTGGGCAATATGGAGGAGATTTCACTAGATGCAATCCAACAATTCCACTGACAGCAAATATGAAAATCTGGAATAATTATAAAATCCACACATTTAAAGACATCAGATTATTGGAAAAGAAATGAGGCCTGAAGGAAGTAAAACTCTGTAGAGGTGATGCACTTTCAGAAACGAGCCGGTGCTCTGCAGTCGTCTTTGTCATCTCTGGTGACACTCTACCCAGCTACGCTGCCAGGCAGAGCATCTGCAACTGTCTCTGGAGGCATTACACCTGTTCTTGTTACCTATGATGGTTGTGGGTTAGAAGATCTGATTCTAAGCTTCACCCAGGCATAGGGCTTCTGAGAGAGACCGAGAAACCAACTAAGTTTTTGGTGGTCACACAAGGCTGGAGTGATATAGTGAACACTCCAGAAGCCTAAACCACTTAACTGATTTTCATCTCAATTTGGGTCACCAGGAAAATAAAGGGCACCCAGTTAAATTTTAACTTGAGATAAACAGTGCAGATTTTTAAAATATGGCGCAGCCATTGTGAAAAACAGTATGGCATTTCCTCAAAAAATTATCATTCGACCTTCCATTTGACTCAGTAATCCCACTTCTAAGAATATATCCCAAGAACTCAAAAACAGCAATTGGAAGGGATATATGCACCCATATGTTCATATCAGCACAATTTACAATAGCTAAGATTTGGAAACAGCCTAAGTGCTCATCAGCAAATGAGTGGATTTATATAATGGAATACTGTGCTACTGTAAAGAAGAAAAAAAAATCTCTTAACATTTGCAAAAGCATGGATGGACCTGGAAAGGATTATGGTAAGTGAAATAAGCCAGTTGGAGAAAGTAAATATCACATGATCTCACTCCTTTGTGTTATAGAATGAGCAAAATAGAGACACAGAAGCATCAAACAGACCGTCAAACCTCAGAGGGAAGGCAGGGGAGGGTGGGAGCGGGGGGTAAGAGATCAATCAAAGGACTGTAAGGGGATGAGAGCATGCTACAGGATGGGATTGGCCGGGGAGAAGTCAATGGGGGGAAAAGGAAACATATGTATTACTTTAAACAATAAATACTTAAATTAAAAAATAAAACATAAAAATAGGTTATGTAATAAATACCATGTACTAACTAGATTTTTAAGAAACATTTTTAAAAATTTTTTTGCACCAGAAGCTGATGAGTAAGATGTACAGTGAAAGAGTAAGAAAAATTAACATGTTAGATTGAAAGCCAACAATCAAGAGGTAAAGAAAAGGTCACATTTCTTAAAAATTATACTTGAACATAGTTTGGCTAAAGGACTGACATTTGTAACATACAGTGTATAATTGTAAGACCAAAAATGGCATTGGTAGCAACTAACTGTGATTGATGCAATCTAAGAAAAATTACCTAAAAAATGCTTTAAAAATATCTGAATATAAAAGCATAACAGGCAAATTGTCCCCATGGGAGTTTGACCGGAGACTGATCACTCAACTTTGCCATGCACTGACCACCAGAGGGTGGCATGGAGCGAAGGAAGGCCTTGGCCCACAGACTGGGGAAAAAGGCCCCAGCTGGCAGCTGGAAGGAAGGCCCCTGGTAGCCAGAGGGCCCTGATTGACCCTGACTGCCAGCCAGGCCTAGGGACCCTACCTGTGCACAAACTTTGTGCACCAGGCCTCTAGTTCGGTAAGAAATAGCATTTAGGGTTAGGGTTTTCAGTAGAAATAAAATATAAAAATAATTTAAATATTAGTTTGAAGTTTAAAGAAATCTGGAAAAAAACTCGGATTTCATTACATAACATAAAAAGATAGAAAATCTTATTGTCACACAATGCACACACTGACAGGGACACACATGAAACTACAATAATCAACAATATGTATGGATTTGTCACTTTGTCAGTATAATTAAGAAAGTTGACAGTCCTTACTCTTTTATCTCTTACTTTTTACATATGGTTAATTATCAGTTACTTAACATTTTCATCTTCTCTATATTTTTATTCTCTGTCACTTTTATTCAATGTTTATTTTAATTGTACTTTTTTAAGCACTTAGCATAACCCACCTGTTTTTCACCATGCTTATGGTCTTGTCATCACCTCCCTACCCCAAATCTATTTCCCATAGCACTATCAGAGGAGTTCTCCCATATGAAAACTGACGGTCTACAATTTTTGTTTAAATGTTGTCAGTAGTTTAACAAACTCTACAAATTAAAATTCTGGCCCTGTAACGGGCCAGGCTACCAGGATCTATATGAAAGCATTGTGTAGGTGAAATATGTACCCCATCATATTAAGCTCTATGATCCCTTAAACATTCACTGGTGAGTACTCAAAGGTCTCCACTCTCTGGACCAGTTATAAATTTTGTATATGACAACCTACAGCCATATATTGACTAGAAAATTCAGTGTCACTATCTGTGTGCTAAAGGACATATATGTAATAAATCAATGATAGGGTTGGTAGAATTATTCTGAAAATGCAATTCTTGAATTGATATTTTCAGTTTAAGAGATCAGAGAAGGCTTTTGGAGAAGTAATACCTAGTCTGTACTCCAAAAGATATAAGAACTAGCTAGGAAGAGTTGAGAAACTGTTATGATGGAGCAAGTTCTAAGAGAAAACATCATATTTTCAAGTAAACAATTTAATATTTGTGTATGTGTACACATTTCTTCTATACTTGCCCCCTTAAACTTCTTAGCTTACAATAAATCATATTGTTTGCATTATTATAGATTAAATATTCAAAATGTCAAGAATTGTTCAGAGAAAGAATATTCAGATATTAGCTTAATTTTATAAATTAGAATAACATTATATTCTATACGGAGTTTTCCTATACTGTTTATGTTATGAAATACATTCTATATAATAAAAGGCCAATATGCAAATCGATCAAACAGTGGGATGACCAGTTGCTATGATGCGTGCTGACCACCAGGGAGCAACACTCAATGCAGAAGCTGCTCCCTCGTGGTCAGTGAGTTCCTACAGGGGAATGGGGACATCTTCCAAGGGATCACAGACTATGAGGGGGCACGGGCCAGGCTGAGGGGACCCTGACTCCCAAGTGCATAAATGTCGTGCATTGGGCCACTAGTTTCAAAATAAAATCCAATGATAAAATAAGATAATATATTTCAAAATATTTGACTATTAAAACAAAAATTTAAAGACATTATATTTTAAGCCTGATAATAGAATTTAAGAATATATCAGGCCTTGCTGGGTGGCTTAGTCGGATGTAGCATCATCCCATACACCAAATAGATTGTGTGTTTGATTCCCATTCAGGGCACATTCCTAGGTTGAGGTTCAATCCCTGTTCGGGGAGCATATTGGAGCAAGCTAATATGCTCATATTTCAATGTCTTATTTCTCTCTCTCACTTCCTATCTCCGTGGGTGAGGATTTAAAAAAATAATATATCAAAACTAAAAATATTTTCAAAACTTCATTGCAGTTGTTCTGTAGCAACATCATCAGTAAATATTTAGGAAGAATAACATTTTAGGGGAAAGGGCAGTAAAATGTAAAGATTATTTGGTGGTGGGAAGATATGTTCTAAAATTGAAAATGAAGACAAATTTAAAAAGTTCTCCTCAGTGAACTTCCCTTTTGCAGTAACAGAAGGTCCCCGATGAAGATGGTAAAAACACAGAGAAGTATAAATGTAGAAAAATAAAAGAAAAAATGTTTGTAAATCAACTAATTTACTTTTCAAATGAAAACTAATTTGTTTTATTTAAAGTTCCCAGGCACCTTTCTTCTACTAGTTTTTGTTTTTCCAGCTCACTAAGTTTTTGAAGGATTGATCTTTGCTGTCTAAGGACAGAGAATGAGATTATTTGGTGAATTGTGGGAGAGCTAAAGCCCTCAGGACATAGCTTAATCCAGCAATAGGGAACTCAGAGCTGTGGTTGTCCTGACATTCTTAATAACAAAAACAATAATAACAGCTCTCACTTATTTTTGGTACACTATAAACACAGAGTAAGACATGTTATTTATCTAGTGGTATGGAATATACATATTTTCTTCAATATAATTTGTTCTATTAATTCATTTTGGAGCTAGAAACCCAATGCAAAATTCTCAAAGGAAATGCATCAGAATTAAGTATCATTATAGTTCTGCCTCACTTGCAGGGGGAAAAAAAATCACAAAGTTAGGTTTTCCCCATAAGGGGCATGTTTGGATAATTAAGGCCTTACTATATATGTAAGTGCCATATAAAATGCAATTTTAAAAGGAATTATTCCTACCTATTACAACTGACATACATTCTTTGATAAATCATAGTGAACAAGTTTAAAATGTATTGAATTGTGAGAAGTTAAGATCTCCCTATATAGAAATGATTTATTTTTAAAATCATAAGCAAAACTAATATATTTTAGATTTGATTTCTGAGCCTTTGTGGATAAAATAAATGGTGTCTAATCATAATTGTATCTTTCCTGAGGGTTCTTGGGACATCTCTGTCATTAACATGTTGCATAAAATGCATACAATATAAATCATATAAGCACACTTGAGCTATGTGTGTATAAATTCCTTTCTCTGCCAGCCTGGTCCCCCCTTAACCATCCTCCTTCACAGGCTTGATCACACCCAACTACCCTCCCTTGTAGGCCTGGTCCCTCACAACCTCCCTCCCCTGCTGATCATCTTGTGTCTATATGGGGGTAGCCATCTTTGACCACATGGGGGCAGCCATCTTATGTGTTGGAGTGATGGTCATTTTGAATATTGCTCTTTTATTAGATAGGGTTATCTGAATTTTCTAAACACAAATGCCTGAATACTGCTCATAGATAAAAATGTTAAAATGATAAATATGTGACTCAAATCAAGATTAAAAAAACAAATATAAAAGACATTATTTTATACCATTATACCAATTGGTGTGGCTCAGTGGTTGAGTGTCAACCTATGAACCAGGAGGTCATGCTTCAATTTTTATTCAGGGCACATGCCCAGGTTGAGGGCACAATGCCCAGTAAGGGGCATGTAGGACACAGCCAATTCATGTTTCTCTCTCATCAATGTTTCTCTCTCCCTCTGTCTCTCCTCTCTCTCTTTCTAAAAAAGTTAATAAAAACATATTTGTAAAATATACATATTATTTTACTTAGTTAATGATAGGATCAATAAAATGTTTAAACTGGTCAAAGATAAATTAAATACCCCCTAAATGTAGGCAAAAAAGGGAATACTGAAAGAAATTTACATGTTGGTATAAACAGATCTATCCCTCTATACTAATAAAAGGCCTGTGGCCATAATGCCATAATGTGGTATGATGAAACAACCAGTCCCCAGGAGGTCCAGAGACCAAAACACTGTGGCCCCAACAGGGACATGCATTTTAATCTGGAGTGTGGCCAGCCTGCAAACTGTGAGCACCAAAAGCCCAGGCCAGCCTAGCCACCCAGCAGGGACCTGCATCTCAAAAGGGGGCATGGCTAGGTGCAAACTACCAGCACTCCAAGTTCAGATCAGCCTCAGCCCCCTGGGGTTACCTGCACCCCAATAGGGGGGCGTGGCTAGCCTGCATCCGACATCCCAAACCCAGGCTGGCCCTACCCCCCCACGGGGACCAGCACCCCAATCAGGGGCTGGTTGGCCTGCAAAGTGCCAGTGCCCCAAGCCCAGGCCAGCCTTTCCCTCCAGTGGAATCGGCCCTCATTGAATCGGCCATTAGCTAGCTTGCTCTCAGCTGCCTAACAGCCAGGAATCCCATTCAGCCGCACCCAGTACCCATAGAGTAGGATGGCAGAAGCCCCATCCCTCATGGAATGGGCCTTTGGTCAGCTTGCTGTTAGTGACCTGACAGCCAGGAATCCTAATCACCTGCAACCCAGACCCTGATAGCAGGGACGTGAGAATATGTCTAAAGGCAAACTATTGGCACAAAGTACCTCTGAAGCCAAAAGAAGCCATTGTTGGTGACAGAGTGTATCCGAAGGCCAATAATTGGCCAAGGTATCGCTACAGCCAAAAGAAAGCAATATCATCAACAGAATATGTCTGAAGACCACGTATTGGCACAATGGTTATACAGGGAGATATTAGAATAAGTTTAATCAATTTATCAGTCATTGTTTGTATCAATGTTGTTTTTATATCATGTTTCTGTCGTTTTCATATCATGCGTTTGTTGTTATATCATGTTGTTATTGTTTATTTATTAATATATGTATATATTACTTTCATATACATTTTTCTAACTTTCTTTAATTTCTGACTCTTGTATTATACAGAAAGGGCAAATAGTAATATTAAAATATTTCTTCTGATTAATTTTCTTTCAATCTGCATGAATTCATGCACTGATCAATTAGTAGGATAATAATTGGTACACTGAACAAATATATTTTGCTTTTCTGTGAATACAACTAATTTGCAGTATTTTCAGTTTTCAATAATTTACAAAGTTGTAAATCAAAGAAAGGTGGACATAATCCAGACAAGTATCCTAGAAAGCAGTTAGTTTTTCAATAAAAGACACCAATAATCTTTCTGAATGACCAAAGTATTTTTACATTTTTATGAAAAAAAAATTTTTTTCATTAAAATTTACCATGATTTTATAGAATTATCTTATACTAAGCAACATCTTTCTCCCCCAAGTTTTTCATCTCTGGACTTAATAATTAAAGTTTTTTTATCTATTTCTCATAGATCTGGATTTGAATCTTTACATCATGTGTCATATAATTCTGATATATTTTAGTGTTTTTTTAAACTACTAGCTCATATTAACAAATAAAATTCTGATGAAGACAACTTTATGATTAAGCTTTTAAATACAAACCGCAAAATACATTTTTCTTGAATAATTTTCAGTTGCAAGTGCTACTGCAATAACCAGAATTGCTGTCCATAGAAGAGAAAATAGATGTTTGAATGGAATACAAACCAAAGCAGGTGTCTCGGATTTGGCTTAGAATCAAATAAGACTTTCATTGGTAAACACATCTGCAGAATGTGTTGACCTTTTTTTTTTGTTGTTCCCTCACTTGAGGATAGTTTTCCATTTATTTTAGAGAGAGTGTAAGACAAGGGAAAGACAGGCAGAAACACTGATGTGAGAGAAACACATTGATTGGTTGCCTCCTACACATGTCCTGGCCAGGGCCCAGGCTGAGCAGGAGTCTGCAACAGAGGCATGTGCCCTTGACCCAGATGGAGTCCAGGACCCTGTGGTCTGCAGGCTGATGCTTTATCCATTGAGCCAAACCAGGTAGGGTGATGACCTTTAAAAAAAATAAGAAATCAGATTTCAGAACTTTAGGTGGCATCCACTGAGTCCAGAGTTGGGGAGTGATTCATTAGTAATTCCACTCTCTTCTTTATTTAAATTATTTTATAATAACTCTACTCAAGCAAATCTTCCTTAAAAATTTCTCAATTTCTGCTGTGTGGATCTTTAAATTTAGCTTGGAGTTTTTCACTTGGGAAATTTCCATGTAGTCAAAGTTGGGGAGCTGTAATGCAGAATGCCGATTTAAGCTGTTTCATCAGCATAGCTTGAGTGGTTGGATTTGGGAAAGAACCCTAACATCCCTTACAATAATGACCTTATTTGATAGAGGAAAAACCAAGGCCAGGATAACAAGTTTGACTTACCTCAAGTTTCCTATATTTCAATTTAATATTCACTATACCAATCCAAATATAAAGATCTCAGTTGAATAACAGAAGCATCTAATAGTCATGCATAAAAAGGATATTCACAAGCTATATTGCTTGTGAAGTTTAAAATAACTTAGCTTTCGTAGAATATTTGTCTGAATCACTGAGCCGTTAAAAAATTTATTTTGAGTCAATAATTGAAATATATAAGCTGAAAATACTTATTCTGAGTCAATAATTAAAATATGTAAGCTAAGGTGTTAAGTGAATCATGACATAAATTTTATAGATAAAGCAAAAATCATATTACAAGTTAATGGAGAATTCTGTATTATTAGGTATATTTTACAGATTAAATAAATCCTTATTGAATTAAATATATAAAATACCTAAAATGCAAAAATATCACTTGATGTCTTGGATTCCATTATTTCTATTTTATCCTATAATTCATCATTGAACTTTACTGTAGAACTTTTTACTTGACCATATTTGGATAACAGTTTTGCAAACTTAAAAGAAAAGGATAATTAATTTTTGCAGAGAAAAGTCAACAAATACACAACTATGGGAATAATACAAATACAGTAATTATTTTGTTTATTTATTTTCAGTCTCTTTAGGATTCAATATCCATTTAGGGTAGAATTTTTTAGCAATTCTATTCCTACACTTAGAAAATTACCTAGCATGTTCAGGTGATCAATAAAATTTTGTTGAATTAGGGAATGGATTTTTAAATGATTAGAGCAATCGATTGGATATGTCTCTATATACCTTTCTTTATTCCTATATACCAGTAACAATGTTTTAAAATATCACATAATATTAAAAATATGAGATTATAAAACATATTTGAGTGTCTTAAAATAAAATCAATATGTGAATTTCAGATATTATAAATGACATGTGACACAATCTGCCAAGTAAATTTGTTTAGATTAATTTCAAATTGAGGCAACTTGATGAAGTACAAAAACTGTGTCAATGAGACTTCAACCTATTTTTGTCAAATAAAATAGTAAATAGCTTTTCTGCTGGTATTTCTTCAGTAAATGTGGTGAACATAACACATAACCAATCTGTTCAAAATGACAAGGAGCAGTATCACAACATGGCAAGTAGTGCAATGATTTTCACTGCACCCAAATGAACCATCATGACTGAAAAGAGCTATAGTTGTCAGACTAAGCAGATTTCACAGAAGAAAACCAACTTGTTCTATGATTTACAACTGTCCATTAATAAATATGAATGTTTTGAATTGGAAGAATCAGGGGTGAAAAGGTCAAATAATCCTGCTCTAATCTTCATCTTTATTTTCCCCTTTATTAATTAAGATATTACATATGTGTCCTTATCCTCCTATTGCCCCCCCCCCACACACACACACATGTGTCCTTCCCCCTCCTCCAGTGTCTGTGTCCATTGGTTAGGCTTATATGCATGCACACAGGTCCTTTGGTTGATCTCTCCTCCTTACCCACACCCTCTCCTGCCTTCCCTTTGAGGTTTGATGGCCTGATAGATGCTTCTCTGTCTATAGATATGTTTTTTACATCAGTTTATGTTGTTCATTATATTCCACAAATGAGTGAGATCATGTGATATTTATCTCTGACTGGCTTATTTCACTTAGCATAATGCTCTCCACTTCCATCCATGCTGTTGCAAATGGTAAGAATTCCTTCGTTTTTACTGCAGCGTAGTATTCCCTTGTGTAGATGTATCACAGTTTTTTAATCCACTCATCTGCTGATGGGAACTTAGGCTGTCTCCAAATCTTAGCTATGGTTAATTGTGCTGCTATGAACATAGAGGTGCATGTGTCCTTTCTGATTGGTATTTCTAGTTTCTTGGGGTATATTCCTAGAAGTGGGATCACTGGGTCAAATGGAACTTCCATTTTTATTTTTTTTTAGGAAACTCCATACTGTTCTCCACAGTGGATGCACCAGTCTGCATTCCCACCAGTGGTGCACAAAGGTTCCTCCCCCTCCCTACCCCCACTGAATCTATTTTTTTTTTAACTAAGATAATAAAACACTGAGGTTGTGTTTAAAAAGTACAGTATAGCCTAGCTGATATGGCTCAGTGGTTGAGCAATGACCTATGAACCAGGAGGTATTGTTTTGATTCCTGGTCAGGGCACATGCCTACATGCCTGGTTGCAAGCATGACTCTCAATGTGGGACATGCGGGAAGCAGCCAACCAATGATTCTCTCGCATTGTTGATGTTTCTATGTCTCTCTTCCTTTCCTTTCCTCTCTGAAATAAATAATACGTATATATTTTTTAAAAATAATAAAAAGGAGCCGTGTGTCCCAGGGGGCCCTGTGCCCCAGGTGAGTCGTGTGTCCCAGGGGAGACATGTGCCCTGGAAGAGCCGTGTGCCCCGGGGAAGCAGTGGGACCCAGGGAGAGGGGCGGTGAGAACCAGAGGAGGAGTGGACTCTATTCATGTGGTCCTGAGATAGTCACCATAAAACAGGCAGACTGCCAAACGAGGAGCGGATTCTATTCATGTGGTCCTGAGATAGTCACCATAAAACAGGCAGACTGTCAAATGACAGCGGGGAGGGGAAGGAGACCTGGGGGGAGATAAGAGAGCAAGCAAAGGACTGGTATGCATGAATATAAGTACAACCAAGGAACACAGAACTCTGGGGAGGGAGGACATGAATGTGAGGGGGGGGGGGCAATGGTAAGCTATGTACACATATAATACCTTAATAAATTTAAAAAAAATGAAAAAAATAATAAAAATACAGTATAGAAAGTTTATTCAATAACTGAAGGCATCCTTTCTTCTAAAAGTAAAAACAATATTCTCAGAAACACACTAATACACCATACTGATTTTAAAAAATCAGATTGATTTAATTATGCAGTAGCCAAAAGAGTTTGGTGTAGATGATATTTTATGTATTTTCTCACCAAAAAATTACAAAGATAAATTTAATTATATGCTCACAAGAACACACAAGCCCTGTGGGGTATCATGCATATGAATATTTTGTTTTAAATTTGAAACCTATAGCTTGTCTCTGACAGAACAGAAAAGCTTTCTGCCATTTAATAGAATCACTAGCTATACCAACACAAATGTTATATCCATTATTTGAGGACACTATATTAGAGCTCTGCATGAAAAGCAGAGGAAGTAAGAACAAGTTAAAAATTAGTGATAACATAACATTAAAAAAAAGAGATGCTGCATTTTTTACTTTCTACATTTAAGAGGAAAAAATGTTAGGAACAAAGCAATAAATGTCGAAGTTGCTATTAAACAAAGCCGGACCTTCATGGGTCTCACAAGATTTTTTAAAAAGTCAGTGGTGTGCCAACTAGCAACTCTGGAATGATTAATAAAATGTAATTTCTATCTGTAGACTTCATTACGTTTTGTTGGATACCTGCTTTCATTCCTACAATAGAATCTGGAGTGAAATAATACAACAATAACAGATAAAGAAAAAAATCAATTGTGAGTAATCTGAAAAACTCATAACCGCATCTTCCTCCTTCCATACCCTTTCTCTTCCCCTTGAAGTTCTGTTGCAGTGCTTAATATTTGGAATTGATATGAAATGTACACCCTGATAGGACATAGCAATCTCTTTTCATCAAAAAATACCACAAATATTTGTCTGGAAAAATAGAAACAAATTATTTTATATGATTATGTTGTTGTTTTTTTATTAAATGATTAACTTTTTTTCAGATGAGGCAAGCCAAATGCAGGTATAGCTTTTCTTCAATGGAAATCAAATTAAAACTTTATTTTCAGGTATGTGCTCACAGTCTTTTAAAAAGTTTAACAATATAGCTTTATAAAATATGGAAGAGAATTTAGTTCCATGCTGCTGGGTTCTTGTAAAGGAAAATGTATCTTAGGCTATATGCTTTCATTTTTCACACAGAAATACCATAAGGGTTAGTGAGACATTTGGGTTAAAAATGCAATTTAAAAATTATTAACATTTTAGACTTTTATTAAGATAAGTATTAATAGAAAACTTTATAACCAATCAACCCATTAATACAAAATTTATTTTCAAATTATAATACAAATTTTAGGACTGTTTGTATTTATACCTATCTTGAAATATTTGTTTTAAACATCTAGACACGTGATCACAATGTTACTTGAATGTATAATGAGATTTATCATATAGATCCTTCTTTATAATATTTTAAATACATTTTTGTTTATTTCAGATAGGAATGGAGAAGGAGAGAGTGATAGAAATATCAATAATGAGACAGAATCATTAATTGCTGCCTCCTGCACACCTCCCCACTGGGGATCAAGCCAACAACACAGGCATATGCCCTTGACTGGAATCAAAACTGGGACCCCTCAATCTCCAGGCTGACACTCTATCCACTGAGCCAAATCAGTTAGGACTTCTCTATAATATTTGTATAAGTATTTCACTTAAAAAAATAATTGTCAAAATGTACTCAGTATAGAATTTTTTCATCCATTTTCGGGTGTGTCATCAAATTGTGTTGGACTTGGAAGTATGTCCTATCAAACTCATTATTGTCTCTCTGTTTCTCCTTCTTATTAATTTAATTGTTATAGGTCAATGGAATATATGTGCATATTCTGGAGGCCGGTGCACGGATTTGTGCACCAGTGGGATCCCTCAGCCTTGCCAGAGCCCTCTCGCAATCTGGGACCCCGTGGGGGATGTCAGACTGTCGGTTTCAAAAACAGGCAGTCTGACATCCCCCAAGGAATGTAGTAGTGCACGAAGTGACAGGTGGTCAGGGAGGAGCCCCAGGCGTTGCCACCCAGGCCCCACTGTGCCTGCTGTCACCACTGTTTGGGAGCGTGCTTCCACTGAAGCAGGAGAGGCCACAGCAGCTACACCTGCCAGCTGTGAGCCCAGCATCTGGCACCCATCAGTCAGCTGAGCAGTACTCTCGCTGTGGGAGTGCACTGACCACCAAGAAGCCACTAGTGCATTGAGCGTCTGCCCCCTGGTTGTCAGTGCGCATCATCGCAGCCAGTCATCTGGTCTTTTGGTTGCTTAGGCTTTTTGGTGCTTAGTCTTTTATATGTATACACTGGAGGTCCGATTCATGAAATTTGTGCCAGGGGCTCAGCCTTTGCAGCCCCTCACAGCCTGGACCAGCCCTTGCATTTTTCTCTTTAATATATATATATATATATATATATATATATATATATATATATATACCTTAGTAACTCTTTTAATTATTCAGAAATAGATTTTAATCATGAAATGAGTTGTTAGCTTATCATCTAGTCATTAACATGGTTTCAAATAATTTGTTAAACAATTGAATTCATCAGTACTATGTCCAAATTAAATTTAAAAAAATATATTTTATTGATTTTTTTACAGAGAGGAAGAGAGAGGGATAGAGAGTTAGAAACATCGATGAGAGAGAATCATCGATCAGCTGCCTCTTGCACACCCCCTACTGGGGATGTGCCCACAACCCAGGTACATGCCCTTGACCAGAATTGAAACTGGGAACTTTCAGTCCGAAGGCCGATGCTCTATCCACTGAGCCAAACCAGTTTCGTTTGGAATTAAATTTTTTTATTTCACTTTGCTTTACTCTTATTAGGTCTTATCTGTGAGCTAATTTCTTCAAATCACCCTTAATAAATATTCTATCTCCCCAAACAGCTGAAATAAGGTGATTATAATACATTACAAAAATGATATATGGTGCAATGTATACTGACAACCATTTAATAATAAAGTTGAAGTTGTAATTTGTAACAGTGGATGAGTTACTTTGCTGAGCCATGGACCAAGTTATATGTACTTTTATCTAAAGCTATAGATACAAATGTGTACAGATGAAAGGCTATTTAACATACTTCCCTGTAGAAGGCTTTCCTTGAACATCTGGATTTTTCAATTCAGCGGAATATCACTTGAATTGTTTTGTGTACCTCTCAGGGTTCGGTCTTTTTTATTTTTTTCCCATATATACAGGGAAAATATTAGGAAACAGCTGGAAATAATGAAAGCAGAAAACAGAAACCAGAAAGGGAAAAGACCCATTAGAGCAAGCGCTTTGCTCCCCTGCCACTAACTGATCAAGAATAAAGAGCCAGAAGAAAAGCAGGACAGGGAGCACATAACAAAGGTTCACACAAAGCACAGTGGGCTGGTGAAATATTCACGATGGCTTACTCCAGAGCTGAGACCCATGCTCATATAGGTTGACTGGCATAACAGACTCTAGGAATCTGAGCACCACTGGAGACAAGATCAGAGAACATTTTAGCTTTACGTTTATAAAACATGTTGGTTTCACTCACAGGCACAAATAAGCCCTGCGGAAATCCACTGATAGAAATGATCAGTGTGCTATTCCTTACAGATAAGGCTGTAACTTATTTTCAAACATCTGGCCAAAGCAGGGAGCTGGAAAGTCACTGAATCTTTATTTTTCAGATATCTTACTGAAATTGAGGCATTTTCACAATGATTTTCTTATTTCAGTACTTATAAATTATTCAATTTCACATATTTTAAAGGGTCACCACAGGGTTCATTTAACCATCTAATTATTTTCTTTAGCTTAGAGTTCTTGAAGAATGTTCTAATTTTCTAACTGCTTGCTCAAAACCCTCTTTATTATGTAACCCAACTAATAGATTAAAATATCTGAGTACAGCAATGTGTTATGAGCTGATAATTAGAAGAGACATTGCACCTTACCACAGTGTATTTAAAATATAGGGTAAAAGAAATACAACCAGTGGTTAGAAACAAATCTCTGTGAATACAATGACGTGGAGGAACTGAGACATCACTGAGGAGGAGAACCTGTCCTAGCCAGTTAAGAATGAGACATTAACCATCACATGGGCTAATTTTTAAGGTTAAATTTGATAAGTAAACTACTTACAACAGTTTCAGGAACACAGTAAAAGCTCAAAAAGTATTTGTTCTTACTATTATTACTATTTGCCAAGTTCTGAAGCTTTATAAAAATGGAGATTTTGTTGACTGCATATTAGAATAGTGTTAAGAAGGGAAAACTATTTGATATGTTCACTTGGTTTCCAGAGATAGTTTGAAAACAAGCCAAAAACAACATCACCAACAAAACATGTCTCTTCACTGAGAAAGTGGGAAGGGGAAATTGCAATTTTTGGTCCCAAGTGTGCCACTTTGGTATATACAAGTACAACACATATTCTTTAGCACAAATCTATTGCTTGGATTCCCAATTTTTAATATGATGTTCTCAAACATCTTGAGTCACTTCTAATGTTTGTAGATGAAGCACTCTCAGTGATCATTCCCGGGATCCTTTACTAGTCTTCTTGGAGAAATGACTCAACAGTCATATCAGAGAGCATTACTGAAACCTCCAGTGACATTGAATATGGCCAGACAGCTTTTAATAAAGGTTTTGTCTTAACTCCAGTAATCACAATTCACACACATAAACCCTAAATTACTAGAGCTAGCATAACTAATATTGCAATTTATTAAATTTGCAAATTAAATATAGGATATCACATTTTTAGAAAGTTATAACTTGATTTTATTAATATAATATCCATATTCTAAAAAGCCGTCTTTTTCTCCCCATAAAGTCTAAAACCCCAAAGATAGAGCTGAATTGTCTAGGAATGCCATGGGCAAAATATGGATCACAAGCATGGGTCAGCAGTTAAAATTACGTATGGGATCCACTGGGTTCGATCTCAGGGATAAATGAAAAACAATGATTAAGTTTTACCATAATTTAACTTCTCATAAGTAATTTTAAACTCTTAATCTATGAAAATAAGACAACTGTTTTTAAAACAGAAAAATGAAAGGTTAAATAGGATAGCTCCAATTACGAAAATGAGCCAATTAAATCTCCTGTCTTATGAGGACCTAATCATGTTTGTTATCTAAGACTAATTTTATTAATGAGATTGTTAAAATAATTGAAATGATCACAATATATTCTTTTATGATTTAATTGAATTATTTTATGGTTTAATGAACTGTTCAGCAATGAACTATAAGATTAGATCACTCTCTACTACAAAAAAAACCCCTCCAAATTGGTGTCAAAACATCTGTATGTTATGAAATGCTTCAACCCAATTTACTTTGCATGCTTTATACATTTGATTTTATCATTAAAATGTCATAAAGGATTTTCCATATTCAAATGCATGAATGACTAACCATAAAGAACAGGAAGGTTTTTGTTTATTAGGTTAAATTTTAGATATAGAAAAAAAAGTTTTATGGAAAGGAATTAGCTATAAAAGTTACATCTTGCTAATTTTCTTAAAATTGTCTTCGGAGGTTTACAAAATTAATTTGCTTAAAATTATTGCCTGTTGTGTTGTTAAATAAGGTTTTCTCAATTACTATTTTTGGTCAAGTGAGTTAATTACATCACACTCCCTTCTCAATCAACCTCCTACAAGATACCCTGGAGATCACATGATTTAATGTGAGCACATTACTTTTGTACTTTGTCGTTCAGCTTCTCAGAAAACTCATTGATGTTTCAGGCAGCTGTGCTTTGGTGGGCTCAATAACTACCCTCTGCTATCCATGATTTTACTATGTAGAAGCGTGCTTTCTTGTTCCACAAGTTCTGTCATCCTGTGCCATCAGTGCGGGGCTGACAGTTTTGGTGGCCATTCCTTGTGAAACTGGCAGTTATTCAGGCTTCAGCCTTAGGGGATGAAGGGGACTAGAGGAGAAATGGTAATCTCCCCTACAATGAAGGCGATGCTTTTGTTCAAGCTACAACTTTTCCTGAGGCAAGGGAGAGTGAATGGAAAGTATTTCAGAGGTGTTTCGGTTTCTAAGATCCTTAGAATTCCTAAAACCTCTCAAAAGTTTTATTTGAGAGATAGGCATCATGCTCTAGTGATTATCATCCCTCTTGTTTGACAATTAGCTTTCTTAGTAAATCAAAATATTCATGACTCTTTCTTCATCTTGACTCCTTACAAGAGAAAGTTTAGTCCTCTCACAAAGATAATTATACTAGGAACCCTTCAATGGCATTTCAAGAAATGTATTCAGGAAATACTCATGTTGAATTTTCTCTAAAATGCTGTCTAGAAAGTCCTACTTGATGTGGTTCCATTTATATGTCCAATTCACTTCATATAACTCCCCTTACATTCTATGGTTCAGAAATGCTATACAATGTATAGTTCATAGTTTTACTGTATTTTCTCATTTCTTAACAAACATAATATCTTCTGAGTATATCTTTCGACAAGTTTGTCCACAGGGAAAAATTCTGATTCATTCAAGAAATTCAATAGCTGCTTTTCTGCTAAGTTGTCTCTGAATTCCCACCACTCTTAAAGCAATCTTTCGTCTATGTTCTACAATTAATACATGACTTAATTTTCAAATTTTTTTTGTTTTTACTAGCTTTTTAAAAAAACGTGTCACTTCCTGAAACCGGTTTGGCTCAGTGGTAGAGCGTTGGTCTGTGGACTGAAAGGTCCCAGGTTTGATTCCAGTCAAGGGCATGTACCTTGGTTGTGGGCACATCCCCAGTAGGGGGTGTGCAAGAGGCAGCTGGTCGATGTTTCTCTCTCATCAAAGTTTCTAGCTCTCTATCTCTCTCCCTTCCTCTTTGTAAAATATCAATAAAATATATTTTTAAAAATGAGTCACTTTAAAAAATTTTATTTTTTTTTAAGATGGAGGAAGGGATTGAGTTTTCATATTTTCATCCTTAGCCTGAACAAATTATGAGAATTTTTGCAAATGCCAAATAGTGTGTTGTTGAATTAAGGAATGGTTATATAAAAGTAAAAACTTGCCAACATATTTTACCTCAAAAAGAAGTGTCATTATCTTTCTTTTTTTTAAATATATTTTATGATATTTTGCAGAGAGGAAGGGAAAGAGATAGAGAATTAGAAACGTTGATGAGAGAGAAACATCAACCAGCTGCCTCTTGCAAACCCCCTACCTGGGAATGTGCCCACAACCAAGGTACATGCTCTTGACCAGAATCGAACCCGGGACCTTTCAGTCCGCAGACCAATGCTCTACCACTGAGCCAAACCGGTTTTGGCAGAAGTGTCATTATCTTTCATAGACATAGGTCTCTGTAGCCAATCTTAACAACAGATTCATTATTGTTGAGTTTTTTTGTGTGCATGTTATTTTATCCCTATTGTCATCATGGCAATGCATCCCACCTACCAATACAGCCTAGATGGATGTATTATATATATATATATATATATATATATATATATATATATATATATTCTTAATAAGACACTGGATTATTTGTGTCAACTGTGAATATTGGAAATATTTTCAAAATTTTTTAAATTATTACTGTTATTTTTAAATGCAAAAAGGAAAACAAAAGATAACAAAGAGAGAGACTAGAATATCCAAGTACTATGGGATAATTTCAATATGTGTAATAAAAAAAATAAGCTGGAAAAAGTGAACAGGAGAAATATCTGAAATAATGGCCAATAAATTTTCACAATTAATAACAGACATAAAATCGCAGGAAACACAGAGAACACCAAGCAGAATAAAAACAAAAACTAACCAACCAACAAACAAATATGGCATATTATATTGAAACTGCAGAAAACCAGAGACAAGGGGAACTCTTAAAGGAAGTCAGGAGGGTAAAAGGAATGTCTTACCTACAGAGGAACAAGGATTAGAAATATATTGGC
Source organism: Vespertilio murinus (assembly GCA_963924515.1). NCBI lineage: Eukaryota > Metazoa > Chordata > Mammalia > Chiroptera > Vespertilionidae > Vespertilio > Vespertilio murinus. Next base: position 141,616,934 of record OZ004707.1, read on the forward strand.
GTCTATTCAGAGACCATACAAAAAAAAAAAGAGATATTCAATAAAATAGATGAAGCACTAAATAATTTCTTATCTATTATTCTTTCTCTAGAAAAATTATCCATCAAAGGTAAAGGAGAAATACTTTATAAGACAAACCAAAACTGGTGGAATTGATCAATAGCAGACCTTCCTTGCAAAATAATACTACTAATAATAATAATAATTAAAAAGTTTTTCAGAGAAAAGGAAAATAATATCATTTAAAACCTACATAAAGTCAGGAAGAGTCTTTTATATGTATATAAGTAAGTGACTGAATACTATAATAAATGGAGAATAGATAAGTCATTAGTACAGATGAGTTACAGATGATTTATACAGGTAATCCACCTTAAAGGAGAGGAATAATTACTTCTCACTTCTTACTATGCTTAGTAAGACTTCTGTCTGTAGAGTACAGTACTGGAAGTTGAGAGGAGTAACTTTAAAGTGGATAAACCTGACAAATATCACCTCAGTTAGGAGCCCAAGGTCAACATCAAACGCCATAAATCATGTTGACGGCATGGTCTCCTGATATGGGATAAACATGCACTTTGCCTCTATGATTCTCCTCCTTAAATCCCACAGAAATAGCTTAACCATGAAAATAACAGACAATTCCAACAGAATGTTATCCTACAGAATTCATGATCATTAATAAATCAAAACTGTCAAAATCATGAAAAAAAACACACAAAAAACCAGTGTAAAATATCATAGCCTAAAGTAGCCTAAGGAGACATGAGACCTAAATATAATATACATTCCTGGATGGGTTCCTAGAACAGACACACAAAAAAAGATGTGAAAACAAAGGAAATCTGAATAAAGAATTAACTTTTGTTAATAATGTATCAATGTTGGTTCATTGATTATAGTAAGTGTGCCATACTAAGTAAAATGTTAATAATAGAGAAACTTAAGCATGGAGTCAATGGGAACCATCTGCTCTGCAATCACATTATTTTTACTGCAAATATAAAGCTTTTCTAAAAATAAATTATTTTAGTTCTTATCATGTCATTTTCTGTTTAAAATTATAATTTGAAAGTTATCAGGTACACAATAAATATTACTGGCACCAATTATCATTGACTCTGGTTGTCATACACCCTGCGCTATGCTAGCAATAAGAGTTAGCTTATTAACACTGGAGTGACTACTAGAGTTAATTCAAATTTTGTCAGAGTGGGAAAATCCCAGTTGGACAATATCTAAAGAAACTTAAGGCCTGTCATAACTAGTCTCTACTAAAATATTCATCTTTTTTTTTTAGCCTAATAGCATTTTCATCCATGTGAAGAAGAAAAATATCTATCCTTATTGGTTTCTAAATTTATTCTCCTCTATGAGCTCTTCTTAAGACACTAATGGAGACATCATGAATTAGACAACTAATATTAAACAAACTAGAGGCCTAGTGCATGAAATTCATGCACTGGGGGTGGGTGTTCCTCAGCCTAGCCTGTACCCTCTCTGACTGTAGGTATAGGTCCAATCTGAGACTGCTAGCTCCCAACCATTTGCCTGCCTGCCTGACTGCCTCTAATTGCTTCTGACTGCCAGCCTGAACACCCCCTAACCACTCCCTTGCCAGCCTGATTGATGCCTAACTGCTCTCCTGCCAGAACGGTCATTCCCCACTGCCCTCCCCTGAAGGCTGGTTTCCCTCCAACTGCCCTCCCCTGCCTGCCCAGTCACCCCTAACTGCTTTCCCTGCTAGCCTGATAGCTCCTAATGGCCATCCCTTGCTGGCCCAGTCACCTGTAACTCCCTCCCCTGATGGCCTGATCACCCCTAACTGCCCTCCCCTGCAGGCATGACCACCCCTGATGGCCTGATCACCCCTACAACTGCCCTCCCCTAAAGGCCATCTTGTGGCAGCATTCTTGTGACCACATGGGGATGGCCATTTCTGCAAGGGTGTGATGGTCAATTTGCATATTACCTCTTTATTATATAGGATTTTATGGTAGTGTCAACATCACATTCTCTTCAACAAGTTGAGGAAGTTTCATGCTTGTCTTGCCTCTACCAATACAATCATATGACTTTCTCCTTTATATCACATTGATATTTCATTAATATTAAATAAATCCAGCATTTTCTCTTCTCTGTATATAATAAGAACTCAAAAGTCTGTCAGGTTCATGAGCTCCAGAAATTGTTCTTTTTTATTGCCACCTGCTCTAGTGCTGAGTCTTATATAGTTTCAACCAACCCCATGGGTACTCAGGGTGTCCTCAGCCTGTTCTCTATTCAGAGTTCTTTCTTGATGTGGCTTTCTCCCCTCTAGTGTTCTACCTACAAGTTCAAGCTTTCTGAGGTTCCCCCAAATTCTGAATTCTGTCTCCTCAATTCAATGAGAGCACCACACTCAGCTGAAAGAAGAAAAACCACATTTCCCCCAATCTCTCGGGGCAAACTATCCTGTGCTTCCTGTGGACCAATGAATAAAATAGTTTGTTATTTTATTTCATCCTTTTTTTTTTTTTTTTTGAAATGCCTGATCAGAGTGTAAATCCAGTACTGGTTTCCACCATGTCCAGAAGCCTACCTTCATTTTAACATTTAAAGAAACTGTCTAGATAAAAAATGTACTAATTTTTTAATATAATTTCTCATCATACAGAAAAATGTCCACATTAATAAATGAATTATTAGTTCTTATTCAGATTTACCAAGGTCTATACTTCTGATTTTTAGAAAATGTAGACAAAATAATAAAATTTAAACATGTATAACTGGTTACCAAATTCTGAGATATTTACTTACTGTAGACTTTTATTTTGAGAGTTGTTCCAAGACTGGTTTCTCTGAAACAAGACAAAAATGTATCATATCAAATGACCAGATATAACCCTACCTCCAAATC